>VMKM01000098.1:0-663009 GCA_008360985.2 Macquaria ambigua | reverse complement strand
ACTTCAAGCCTGGGGTGGACTCTGGGTTAACATGGTCAGAAATGATCAGCATCATCATGTGCTGCTCTCACTGAAATGGCAGCAGAATGCAGAACCAAGACTTTGTACATTTAACTGTAGGACCATCAAGAGGAAATAATGATTTCTTTTCTTTCTTTAGCAAAATAATAAAATATCATTGTATGCTTTCATTTGTTTTTTTTTTGGGGGGGGGGGGGGGGTTCTCACATTTGATTTAGCACAGAATAAAAAATCTCTTTAGTAATTTGTATGTAAAACTATGCATTAAATTCAGGGCACAGGAAATAATATAAAACACAGAAGGCAGCTTACTGTGACTATAAAGTTGATTCTTACTACCCCAGTTTGACAGCTGACAAATAATTTCTTCAATAAACATTTAAACATTTTGAAATGGCTTCTTAATAACTATAACCACCTCTCCCACATCTTCTGCACTGTGGCTTTGAATTATGGATCCTTTGTTAGTTGCCTGCCTGTAATGCTGACATCTAGAAATGTATTATTCCATTGTTTCTGTTCAGTGTAAACCACTATGAAGAAGATCATCAGCTAAATTCTTCAGATGAAAAAAAACTAAAATTACAACTATTATTCAACCAAATCTATCACAACAAGCTTTGTAACGACCACTGAAATGATACCCTGATGCCACATTTAAGACGGGGGTGTATCTATTGGGCTCAAGAACTCTGAGACAATAGCCAGGACTGCTCTTGGGCTTAATAAGTAACATGAGACTTGGGAGGAAGAGACTTATCTCCTCAACTCATCAAGTACCATTGGAACCGGACCTTCAAGGCTATTCAATGAGCTATGATACTTCTTAATCAAAAAGCCATGTTCAGTCGAATGCAACACCACTATTAGAACAAAGCAACATCCCTATATCCCTCATAGCTTCAAAAATGCAGTATTTACAATGCGATGGTAAAAAAAGAGTAGAGCAGCTGAATCATGTAAATGGGGGAATAAACATTAAAAGACAGAATACGCAAAAACAACAAAGATCTCATTGTTCATTCTCACTGCAGCATTCTCAGACTCTGCATACCCTTCTTATCAGTCCAGGGCAAAACCACCACAGATCCATCAAAAGTGCCGAGACCCACGGGGATCCTATCTACCCAAGAGGAGTTCTCAACAATAGAGAACACAGATTCTAAGCAACCTGCATGGTAATGAGGAATGATGGCGTCTGTGAGAGTACAGAGTGAGTCAGCAGGTTAAAGATGTGTGTATAACGGAGGGTAACGGCTCTCTTTTGGACAGTAAGGCCGCACTGCAAAACACGGCAATCTTAATACCTAACAGGTCATTTTTGAACTGCAGCAGACTTTACACATCACACAAAATCACATCAAATGCAGGAAGGAAAAAAACACAAATCCCAAATGCACCTACACAATGCAAACGCTCACTCCGATTGGCGCACACACACTCCTCAGTAACATATTGCACAACAGTCTCATATTAGCTCATTTTCATCATTCACTTGCTTGTTAGTACTATACTAATGACCCCCAGCAAGATGTAAGCAGCTTTGCAGTGAAGCAGTTGAGCTTTTGCTATAGGTTAGGTAGCAAGATAGGATCTTCATAAAGCAACATGCCTGATGTTATAGCTACAGTCCAAATTACCAAAGCATTGCCACTGCACTGCCACCTCTCCAAATGTCTAGAAATTGCTATACATCATTAGTATAATTTGAAATAAAACTACATATACACCAAAGTTTACATGCAAGTTGTTTAGTTTAACACCCTTTATTTAGAAATAATGGTGAAAGCACATATGTAAAACTACAGTATTTCATAGAAAATCAGAAGTCAACCACTTTGGAAATTAATTTCATACTAATAAAAGCACAAAGCCTATAACTGTTACACAAGTAAATGCATGCCCAGTGCAGAAAAATGTGTGAGCTAAATGGCTAAATGATTTTAGATACATTTTTTGTAAAAAAAAATTAAAAAAAGAAAAAAAAAAAAAGAAAAATAAATAAATAAATAAATAAAGAAGCTTAGGAGATGACTGATGAGAAAGAAAAGAAATGAGAAGTGGGGTGGAGACAGTAAACAAGACCAAAATCTATTTGCAAGATTTGTTTAATTCCGCAGAACCCCAGGACTACAGTTCCTGTCATATGTAAAGCAAAAACTTTCATACTAAAACATACTAAAATTGTAATACTAAGTAGCCAAGCAAGCTATTTTAGTCCTATTCCCTACTCCATTTTATCTGTAGCAGTGCCAGTCTTTTCTTAATCAGTCCTACAGTTGAAGGGTATGTGTTGAACAGAGCGCGAATATCACCCAGCTGACACGACAGGTTCACTCAGAAATGTGCCTGACTTCACTTTGCACTTTTGATTCTCAGGTCCCAGGTGTTATGTGATGCTGCTGACACTCCTGAAATAACAGGAAAGCATTGACGACAGCAATATCTGATGTAGAGGAAAGATTTTTGTCCACTTTTCTATTTTGTATGCAGAAACTACTGCACAATTTGCTCTGCCCTATCAATTTTTCCAGAATGTTTATTACAATCACTGATTACTTTAAGAGTTGGCTGCCCACAATTTCATGAGCAACGTCAAGTTTGACAAACTGTCACCTCAACCATGTTGTTTGTGATGTGGAAATTAAGAAGTTATGCATGTCTTTCGACTGTTTAGCCAATATATTGTCTTGAGCCTACACTACTTCTTGTGTTCATGGTACTTATATACTCTTTGTTATAGGAGGGAAAGAGGATGATGCTCATGTTGTCGCTAATCAACAGCTTCTAGGTCCATGTCCACTCCTTCCTCTTCCTTTTCCTTGTCTTCTTACAACTAGTTGCTTAATTGTTCTTGCTTCACAATGCGGAGCTGTCTGCTGCCAGTCTCAAGGGAATACATCAGATCAGTGTACCAGTCTCCATTCATTCCTGCAAAACAATGACATGCATACACATTATATATACAGTGTCCATAGATGTCTCACCGTGTCTGTTTTGAACATGCATTACTTTAGCTAAGGATGTAATCTGTACAGAAAAATTCCTTTCAAAAACACAAACATCTTCCTTTGCATGTATCACCACTTAAAGTGATGAAAAGGGAAAGCACCTCAGGCTACACTAAGAACAGTAAATTCATTGAATTCATCAACATAATAATATGAGATGGCCTAAGAACATCTGCCAAACACAGTAAAATTAAATCGGACTCATTTAACAGCTAATTAACAAATTATGTTTGAAATATGAAAGACACTCAACAACAAGGCCGAAGTTTTTCCACCTCTGACAATGATAATAAAAGACTAAAGAAATACAATAATATCATTTGGACTTTGCTAAGAGTAGTAGTAGTCTGCAGCTTATTTCAGCTAGCTACCCTACTGGCTGGTGACCTCTGGATAATCAACCCAAATCAGCCACTAGTTGGCTTGTGTTATTACCAGAGTTGTATGGTTTCTTCATCATCAACACTGTGAGATAAGCATGTACAACAGGCACATTGCAACGAATTGAATGTACAGTAACGCAAATAGGGTCCAAACAGTCACATTAAGTTAAAACTCATCACTCCTTGGTCATGCACACATGCTTTTAAGTGCCAGTACAAGTAATGCATCTCCCACTTTTAACAACTTGAAACACCTACAGTAGCGATGTAAACGTTAGATTTCAGACAAAACAAACATTTCTGGTGGTATCCAAACTTAAATATTCCATAAATTTGTCTTACCTTCGAGGTCCAAATTGTTTACTTGATCATCATTTATCGACACAGATCTTCCATCTCTGGTGGCCAGCTCCGCTTCTGTAGTGACCTTACATCGCTTTTCATGTTACAGATACATTTTTCATATCTGGTAAGGGATTTTTTAAATCAGATTCCAGGGGGTATGTCCAGGGAAAATGGGCAAATTGTGCACTTACAATACTGAATGCTGAGCCATTTGACTGGTACTGTATGGTGTTTACAATGTGATGGGCTTGTATTCGGGAGTGTATCAA
Organism: Macquaria ambigua; assembly: GCA_008360985.2. Taxonomy (NCBI): domain Eukaryota; kingdom Metazoa; phylum Chordata; class Actinopteri; order Centrarchiformes; family Percichthyidae; genus Macquaria; species Macquaria ambigua. The sequence goes on along the minus strand of VMKM01000098.1, from coordinate 658,980 downwards.
TTAGCACTGGCAATAAAAAATAAATAAATAAATGAATTAATTCACAAAATACATTGCCATTTATTACAAAAGACTGCTTACGGCAGCCTAAATTTGCTGAAAATGTAGGTGTATTTTGCTTTCAACATAATTGGGTTTCTTTTTTTATTTAAATAGTATGTCAAAAACTGGACCACAACTGGAATTCATAAACAGAAATAGAAACAATTCAATCTTAACACCCAGCCCTAGTGCTAAGTGGCCATTTGTCTGCCAAAAATGAATTTAACTGAGATTTGCACTTGGCTTAGTTGATGTTAATTTCAGACCCTAGTAGAGGTTTGCTGAAGGTGCCTTACCCCAGGCTAAGTCTGTGCTTAATATCACTGCATGGTGAAAAGGCATTGCAGTTGGTTTTCAAGTGTCCTCTTGAACTAACTGTAAAACAACAGCTTTATTTTTTCTCTTTTGCTTGACACTTTCCTTCAAACTAGTTTGAAGCCAAACTGTTTTTTTCCTTTCTCTGTCTCACCCTTAAATTATAAAAACATGTCACGCTTAGTCAGTGGCTCCGTGTACAATACAAATGTAGTGAACAACCTATCAAATCCCATTTTCTGCAGTTGTTGCCTCTACCAGCCATGTGCACTGGCCCAGTATGACATCCCCCACTACAGGAGCAGCGGAAAGAAGTCAGCACAGATCAGCTGCAACGTGATTGGCTAATACTCTGTCAGCAGACATCAGAAGATGAACGTTATTGGCCGGTTGTCAGTACCAGGGTAAGGACAGCTCCTACACATTGCTCACATGCAGTCTCTCTCTCTCTCTCTCTCTCTCTCTCTCTCTCACACACACACACACAGATTTCATTTCAATGAATAAGAACGAAACTGTTCTAAGATCTCTATTAAATCCAAATTTGTGTTAAAAATAATGTGCTAAATGTGACTCTTGTCTACAGGCAGATCAAACAGATGATAGAAGAAGCCAGATGAATGCCTGCTGCTCACCGAGTGCTTCTTTTCTACAAACCCAGTGCCACTGAATGCTTAATGAAGCCTATGCTAACTTTACGCATGACTCATTTTGTTTTGCTTAGAACCATTTCTTGCTCAACAAACCTGGCATGGACCTGGACCATAATGACCCTTCAGTGAGTCCACGCAATGGTTAGTTGGATGGACCTGCACATGACCTACATATGAAATGGATCAATGCGCACAACCACAAAGCAATCATTATTAAACTCCAGTAGCAACAGTGACATGTTAGTCCAGGATAATGTTGCAGCTTGTGTAAAGCCTTGTAGACACTGCCCTGGGCAAATAATGACAGATCTTAAATTTATTTTCATCTGAAGTCATGGTCCTCAGCCATTCCAAGAACAAGGTTTCATAATATTACTGCAGGTTACTCAACTTGAAGTTGTTCAGCTATAAGTTCTCTATTCCTTCTTTTGACAAAAACCCCCTATCATATCTATCATATTTAGAGCTGATCAATTAGTAGATTTTTGACAGAAAATTGCCATCAATTTGATGATCATTTCAGTCATTCTTTTAAGCAAAAACACCACACAATCTGTGATTCCAGCATCACTAATGTGTGGATTAGCTACTTTTCTCTGTTTTATATCATTGTGAATGGAAAATCTGGGGGTTTGGGGGTTTTGGACTCTTGTTTGGACAAAAGCTGTTTGAAATCGTCCCCTTGTAGTCTGGGAGCTTGTGTTGGCGACTTTTTATATAAAAAAATAATCAACATCGTTAATGAAAATAATCATTAGTTGTGGCCCTAATCATTTTCATACAGAACAAAACAAGATGTTGGTTAATTGTGTAGTTTTGAATGAACTTAGCTTACAATAACATGCAGTATGTTGCCTTTTCATTCTCCTGTACAACACTATTTTAATGTCATATCTGTACTCTTTCAGTCTACTTTTACTGCAATACCGGTAAAACCATCTCTTGTGAAGGAAAAAAGATGAGATGAGATGACTGGGGGCCAGGCTTGGTTCAGTGCGCTACTGAGCCAGTGACTGTCTAAATGGATGAGGCAGCTGGAGCCATGGATGACCTTTACATTAGTATCGCGGTAACTGATGCCGGGAGAATAAATCACAGGAAACCAAGGACAAATAAAGATGCATAATGCAACCGCGGAGTGACATGCAGCGTTAGTGAAGTGTGGAAGAGCATCGCATTCGCACGCGGCTGAAGGCCTGCGCGAATTTGTTCATTTTATGAAGCACAAGCAGCAATTTGCGGATGATGACAGAGAGCCTGATATAATAGGATACAGCGAGGTTTAATCCCGGTGAGCGAGCGAGGCTGCTGCATGTGCGCCGTTACAGCCTCCAATCCACGTTTGGCACGCACACACCGCTTTGAATTTCCAGTGAAAAACGTTTACCGTAATGAGGGATTTAAAAAAAACGACATCGCAATGTAGCCTTACCAGTTCTCCTGCATCCATCGGATGGCTTCGTCCTCGTTGAACTGTCTCTCGAATTCGTACTCTTGCAGAGCTAGCACCGACATGCTCACCCGCTGTGCTGTGTTTCTGTTCAAACCACTGCTGAAACAAGACGATTCTCGGACGAGGTGTTTCTATTTAGTCTGTTTCCTCGCAACCTTTCACTCGCATCGCTCGTGCTGCTGTCAGGACCTCGCGGTTGTGCGCGAGCAGCTCGGCAGTCGCGACACCTTCCTCCTCTACCGGCTGACCGAGCCTACGCCCTCTTTCTCAGGAAGGTGACCTCCAGGTCCTAACGCCGCCGGTTTTGTTCTCCTCGGTTATTATAGTTCATTTTAAATTCAGTTCAGTTCAAATTCCTTCAATTCACTTCGATTCAATGTTAAATAATGAATTAAAATGTTAATTGTATGTAGAAGTACCAAAGAAAACGTGGTTATCCTGATTAACTATAAGATTATCATTCAGTTCAGTTTAGTTAAATTCAATGCAATTTGTCTCACCTCATTTCATTTAAAATCAATCTAAGGCTGCACGATTATTTTCTTGATTTATAATTTCATCGTTTAGCTTATAAAATGTCAGACAGTAGTGAAAAACACCAGTCACAATTTCCCAAAGCCCAGTCTGACATATAAGGTTTTTTGTTTTGTAACAGCCCAGTACCCAAAGTGTTTCAGTCATAGAAGACCAAGAAAGCCAGAAAATATTCACATTTTAGAATATGTAATGATTGAATTTTTGACTAATGACTAATCAATCATCAAAATAGTTTCCATTTCATTTTCTCTTCAAGAACTTTCAACCAACACAGCACTTAAGAGGCGTGGCATGACCACTGGTTATCAGATCATGTAATAAAAGCCAATATTGGACAGATATCATTGAACAGATATTTGTCTTACTACTTAGTTTAAAACTACTGGAATGCTAGTAATCTCAATGTTAAGCGACTAATACCACCAAAATACAACATTTCCCAGTATTTTCGGATATAGACAAGAGATGTACAGTACAGTATGTTATACCCAATCAGTTTTGCATTACTAGCTTGGAGCATGAATAGTTCACAATGTGCCTCTTTGTTGCACAATCATAAGCTGTTTCCAAGCGTTTTGAAAGACTGTTGTAACGACTGTTTTATCAATCTATCCAGGTGGGTGCTATTTCTTCACCTAGCAAATAGGCAAATAGGTGGAGTGAGCCTTTTTGGCACCACCTGATTGAACTTTCACCTAGATACTGACTGTAAGGCCGCAGGCAAATGCAGACATGTACAGAAGCACACACACTCACACAACGCTTTCTCCAGATTTGGCTGCAGGTTACCCTTTCAGCACTGATATGTAGACTGTGTTCTCTGGCATAGGCCTACTTACCTTTGGATGGTGGGCTGATGATATCTTCTGATGATATTGCAACTTGACTTGGACTTTCAGCACATTTACCCTTGATCTCATACACAAACACTGGGCCCAAAATCTCCTGATTCAAACAGTGTTGCAGATAACTGATAAATAGATTTTTTTCTTGTGACATTGTCTTCTCATAGGTTTCCTCATCTGCAGCATATTCATTGTACAAATCATCTGGATAGAAGATTTGACCACATCTTGAACTCTTTGTCACTGGTTCTTTCTACTACAAGTAATTTGCTGACATCTGTCTGTAAGTACTTGTGAATTTGACAAGGATGGAAGAATCACAATACTGTGGCAAGCTAAGGTTTTCTCTCCGAAGAACTCAGTGAGTCAAAGTTTCTAGCTCAAAACACCTTTATTAGCTCACCAACAAATCATCTTTGCACACACATCTGAAGGTGGGTCACCAAATCTACATGGCACAACACTCACAGTCTAACCATATTTGCTCCTAATACTGACTGAAATACCAATTGTAGGAACAGTGGGAAGCCTTTAGAACAAGATGTCAAACACAATAATATTAGTAAAATTGCAGAAACAGGGATTGATGTCCATAAACATGTCCTGTTGTATTTCTCTTATTGTTTTTTTGTTTGTTTGTTTGTTTTGTACTTGGACTTTTAGAATAATTTTTTCTTAAGGGAGATTTGTTTTGTATGTCACTACAGGTAAAATCACAATTATTGCAGGGTATAAGGGGATTTCAAGTAAAGTGGGACACTTTTTGTAGCATGTTTATTGCAGCGTTTCTGCAATAACTTATCATTTAATTCAATAATATAAAATGAATTGGCTCAAGATGTTAAAGCTGTTCTGCTATAATTTAGAGGTTGGATCCACTAGAATCTATGTCTATATAACAACATTATCTAATTGTAATTTGGCACATATATGTGGCAAATAGTATGTAGTATGTGTAGTAGTATTTTTATTATTTAAGGAAATGTAATAAAAGACATAATTAGGTTTGTGATATTAATTGATAAAGAGTTAATGATGATCAGCTGATTTTAGTATAATTGATTGAAATGTTATAAATGAATGTACTTAATTACAGTAGACATATTGAATTAGGATATGAAGAGTTGATATGTTGTCTTGCTTTAAAGTGCACTGTAGATCAGTGTCCCACTTTAGCAAACCTGAACAAAGGTTGGTCCATTTCAGAACGCATGCACCCAAGCACATTTGCCAAAAAATGGCTCACTTTTGCTGAACCCACCCTGTACTCAAACATATTTTTTTATTCATCTTTACTCTTTACTGTCTAGCTAGGCCTACATTTGGTCAGTTATCCACAGGAATAAGAAATAAAATCACCACCAAACATCACAAACAAGAAATGCAAGGCACATTGCCACTTTATCTTTTGTTAACAGTGATTAAGTGTTTTATGGTGAATTTCCCTTTAAATTGAGCGAACTCTCCCGGCTACTTCGGTTCAGGCGGGCATCTCATGTGCCCTTCTACACTCTCACGTGACATTCTTCACCTGCTGCAACATATTACGAACACACCCTTTTCCAGACAGGCGGTCCATTTAAACTGGCAATGCCCTGCAGAGCTGCTCTTTAGCTAACTCTGCTGTAACGTTTCTGTAAACGTTTGCTGCCACCGAAATATTAGGCATTTCGCAGCCAAGCTGGCCTGTCAGTCCTAATGTGGCATCAGAATGGCTTTGTGGAGTAAATAATTGTGTTTGGCGCTATCAGCTGTTGCTCCCGGTGTTCCCCTGACTCCCCAAACTTTCCGAAGCTGACGTTTTCTGTCCTGCTGTGTTGTGGGCAGCCTGGAAATAGTCACTGCTACTTTTCCCTGGGACACTTCACCAAGTAGGTTTTTGCTGCTTGTGGTTACACATTGTGAGTCGATGTCTTGGCTCTATCTATGCAGTTGTTTTGTGTGAGCTTGGGTATATCAGTAAACAGTGAGGTTGCTGATGCTGCTGGTTGTATCTGCTTGTGGTCACTGTTTTGGCTGGCTGCTAGCTGTTAGCCTATTTTCTGCTCTGATGCTGCTGCTTTCTTCCTGCTTAAATTATTAATCGCCAGTTACTTTCTTGTTGGGGCTGAGCTCATTTTTCTTTTGATTGTTGTTTGGTGGATGCATTATAATTCTTTCATACTGCTGACTTACATTGGGGTCAAATATGACTCATGTTGTTGGAGTGTCATTTTTGTGTGTTTTGGGCTGAGTTAATTACAATATTTCACCCTACAGAAAGTTGCAATTGTTTTGGGGGCTTTGCTATTGACTCACTGCAGTGCAAACCATGGGCTTGTGTATCCCATGGTTTAGCTAAAACGAATGCAGTCTAATACAACAGTCCTGCTATGAATTATACCTTCATGAACAGTATAATATTTTAGAAAGGTGCTGATTCAGAGAGGTGTTTCTGTTATTTAGCCAATGCTCATGTCAAATCCATTTTATTTATATAGCCCAATATCACATTGATATAAATGGGGTGGACAAAATAATAGAAACACACGTCAGTTTAACGCAATACAATTCAACAGCTATGCAAACTACATTTTATAAAATGACCATAAAGTAGAATCAACACCTCTCTAAACAGTTTCAACAGCTTCATGAAGGTAGGATTTATTGCAGGGCTGTTGTATTAGACTACATTAGTTTTAGCTAGGTGAACATCATAAATTTGCAACTGAGTGTATATTAGCTTTATAGATATTAATGTTGCCTTCTTGTATACTGCCCATACACAATTATCTCCCTCTAATTTTGGCTTCGCAGGAAACCCATTATAGCTGTTGCCACATACAGGATATAGGTTGCCGTGCTCACATTTTCTCCACACACTTCAAATTCAGCTGAGCATTAGAGAAATATAAAATAACTCAAAAGTAACAGGTTCACGCATCAGGTTGTTCGTCATCATTATTATAATTACTGCTCAGCTCCTGTGGTTTATGCTGCTGCTACACTCAGGCTGATTCAATGCCAACCTTATGCTTATATCCACATACTTATGGCCATCTGTTGATCATTAATGCTGCATTGCATTTCATAGAATTGTCTGCTGCAATTCTGAATCAGTGATTTTAATACTGGATTAATAGAAGTGAATAATTGTCTGCTGCATAGCTGTAATGTCTTGGCCTGCTGCTGCATTTCATGTGGTTTGCTGGGTTTAGATTTAGTCATCTTAGTTCACGAGATAGTATATTTCCTGCAATGGTTGGAGATGCTTTGTTGGGAATGGCCTCACAGCAATAGCTGCCATTTACTCACAAATATGATTCCACATAATGTAATATAATGTGTTTTTTGGGGGGGTGAGAGTTTATCATCACTCCACAGTGTCTTCTATGCAGATCTACAGGCATATGGTTGCGAGCACTGATGAGGTCAGAGCTGGGATTGCAAATATCAACTCTGTATTCGCATAAATCTGAGACGGCTGACTGAACTGCACTTATGTTCCTGCACCTTTTCACTCTTGCGCCTTTTCTCCCTTGTTACCTAATTATGCTTCCCAAAATATCCAGCTTTTAGATTTCATCATGCCATTGTTAGTTTCCCACAGTTCTCTTGGGTGTAATTCTGCTGTAGGAGTGAAAGGTGTGACCTCTCACCTGTCAGTCTAAACATATCATCTTAACATATCATCTTAAAGTCTCCCAGTGGAGCATCTGCCGCTGAGGCCGGGTGTACTACAGCATCAGCTGGGATTTCATCATCCGCAGTTCATTCTCTCCGCATCAAATAAATCTCAAGTGTGGTTGGGGAAGTATATGTGGGCTGTGTAAATGAATGTGTGTCTACGTACGTGCTTACCTGTATGTCTGTTGTGTTTTGTGAGTTGGTGAGTGCACCTGTGTAGTGGATCTGGCCTTGTGGGTGAAGTTTGGCAGGCATGTCAGGCATCTGGAGCACAGCTCATTGGAGCTGGACTACAGAGAGTTCATGCATTCATGAGTTGTGTCCTTTTGTAATCGGGGAAGTCACTCATGTGAATATGCCAGGGAATGTGAGAGTGTGTGTGTGTGTGTGTGTGTGTGTGTGTGTGTGTGTGTGTGTGGAGGGGGTCTGAAAGGTTATCATCAGCACTGGTGTTGAGATTTTAAGAGGAGAGGCGTTGAGACAGAACATCTTGAATGTCTCAGGGCTTTGGTTCTTGTTCTTTAAATATTTAAATATAAATATGAAAATTCTTGTCAATCAAGAAAATCTATAGACAGAAGGTCAATTTACTAGCTTTTTGTGCAGCTTTCTGTTTTTTTTAATAATACAAGTAAAAACGATATACAGAAAAGGTTTTGTGGAGCTTTCAACCACAGCTCCTGGTCTTTATCAACGGACACTTCATGGACTTTGACCTTTGACCTTGGAGTTTAGACCCTGAGTTAAGCCAAGAATTAATTTTTGCACTAAAAAAATGTATATGTGTATTTACAGCTCTACTTTTGTTATAATTTTGCACATAAAGGAATTGTGGTTTGAATCCTGGTTCTTCCAAAAAAATTTAATATTTAAAAAAATATATTTAAATAACATAGGCCTAGGTCTATGGATGTTAAATGCAAGACAGCGAGACAGACCGAGATTAAGAGAAAAACACAGAGAGAGAGAGACTGCTGCAGTCTTTTGGGACTTGGAACCTGACAGGTGTTCATGTTATGCTATGAGTGATTCTTCACACTGTCCTGCTGTTATTCTCCAGCTCACGCTCCCTCAAAAGACCCCTGTTGAGGCAGAATCACACAGACTGATGAAGAGGGGGCTTATTTTAAGTTGTTTTGTTTAATATTTAACTGATGCTGCTCTTTTGCCATGCAGCCTACAATGATTGTAGGAATTTCAAGTGTCCATTACATTGCAAGTCACATGGCTACACATTTTAATCCAAATTCAGACAGAATTTCTGGGTCCATGCATGTTTGTGTTTCCTGGTACATTTCACATGATCGTGTGGATAACTGGCTAACGGTAGATGACATGATTAGGGGCGCAGCGATCCAACTTTTTCTCCCCTGATACTGATTTTGATACTTAACTCAGAGTATATTCTAATACCTGACATATAGTGATAAATAAGGCAATATAATGTACCAGGGGTTGCTGTAGCACTAAATATGTGGTGGCCTGCCATGACTCAATGAATGTAACTGATAGCGGAAACACTGAATTTTACCTACCTATCCTACCTTACCTATCCAGTGGATTGAATTGGTGCATCTATAGACATTATGTTAAGTTGGGGTATTATTCAGGTAGCTGTAGAGGTAAAAATTCTATTACATACTAGATTGCTTTATTATTTAGTGTTAATTTACACTAATGTAATCAGATTTAATTAGATTCAACTTAAACTCAAAGTCAAGACCTCTCACCTCATTGAACTTTACCTACAAAGACCCTTCAACTTAATTGACCCTCCAAACTGAGTGAGCTTTACTTTGCTATAAAAGTGTCCTCTAACTGACCACAAGAAGACCATGTACCCTCATTATTACTTCAGTTTATTTCGTTTATCATCTCATCATTACAAAATCCTGCCTTGATTTTATCTGCCGAGGTTTTAAAGACTCTTGTTCAAACAGTGAGCGCTTGTTCTGTGTGTTGTTCTGTGTAAAAACATCAGGACATCTTGATCCTTGAGCTGAGTACAACCCTCATTTGAAACCAAAAGATGTTTCTGGAATAAGTATCAAGGTTTGGTTTCCGTGTTATTGAATCGCAAAACAAAAGCGTCTGTTGTGCCACTTTAGATCAGGGAGACTAATGTTATGTGTTATCTACTGTTTTCCTCTCAAGGAAGAGAACTGTTTACCCATAACCACCACCCATGTAGAATCATACATCAAAATGACACATACTCCCTCCTCATATCCCCAACTTGTGCCTTCATAGAATCAGCACTTCTACATAACACCTTCTTCCTAGAGTTTTGCTTTGCATGCTATAAATACACCATGTCCTTGAGGCAAAAACCCATCTGTCCTGAAACAAGTTTGTTAACATATTTCATAGGCCATCTGGATGCAGTGAGGTTCTCACTCTATGATAGATTAAGTTGGGGTTGTGTAAAGTGCATGTGCGGTTCCCCCCTAATGCCTGCACCACAGTAAAAGAATAATACTGTATAAAAGTGCTGAAACAATTAGTTGAGTAATACTGACAACAATACTGGTAATCGATTAATTGTTTGACTTATGTATCAATCAAAAATGGCAAACATTTGCTGGTTCCAGCTTCTCAAATGTGAGAATTTGCAGCTTTTCTCTATAATTCTATATTGTTGTATTGTAAATCAAATACTTTTGGGTTTGGTTGGACAAAAGAAGCAATTTGAAGACAGACGTCACCTTGGGCTCTGAGGGCTTGTGACGGGGATTTTCAACTATTTTATTTGAGTGAGGGTTATGGTTAATTTTGAATAAACAATTAATCTGTAAATCTGAGAAAAACAAATGGACTGATTAATCGATAATTGCTATAATTGTTAGTTGCAACCCTACTGCATGCACTAATAAATTCAACAATTCTAAAATAAATGACTGGACAAGCAACAGTTCTTCTTGTGATGTTTGTATCACAGTGTGAACTTCATTGCACATGCTTTTATGAACAGAAGTTACGTGTTGTATGCGTGGCCAACAGTAACCCTGTTATTGTTGTGACAGTCGTCTGATTCACATAATCTTGCAGGGAAGGGCTGCAAAAGCCTGAAGCACTTTTTGAATTAAAAGAGGAAAACACTGACTGGTAGACTCAGCTGTATGGACTAATTCAATCCAGCAAAGTTTATAATAATAGATTTCTGTTGATACTGGTCAGAAAGGTGTTGACTCAACTTTATGATAATTTTTGAGGCTGCATTAAGGTGTATCTAATATTTTGCCTCCCTCCCATAGCATGCATCCATATATATATATATATATATATAGGTAGCAGGAGAAAGAGAGGCATATATATATATATATATATATATAGAATGTGGGGACAATATAACACAATCTGGCACAGCAACAGTGCAAGCTATGGCCTCAAAAGAAAATCCCATAGAGATTAATCAACACCTCTTTGGCTCAGGAAAGAAAATTATACACTTCACAAAGGCCCTCTGGTGTTCAAAACTTGCTGAATTTGCATTATATTGCATATGTGTTCTATTTAAAAACAAAGCATGAGTAAAACTTCCCTTGTGTCTTTATAGTGTCACATAATATCCACACTAAAGTGACCTTGTAGCCATTTTAAATGCAATTTTAACACACCGACATTCAGTAATTCTATACTCTATAAACCTTGAACATCAGGAGAATATTAGGGATCCTATTAGTCTATTGATTAGATAAAATACCATGTATGATACCAAGTATGATCAGGTCACTGTGATGTTTCACAAATGGCCTGTCAATACTTAAAGATGTTGGCCATTTTAAATAGAATTGCTACAATACTTAGATGATATTTTTATAGTAAGGCATAGTTTTGCAGTGACCCTCTTGTAGGATCCTTTCTAATTGTAAGAATAAAGGCTACTGTACCTTTTTTATTAATGGGGATATCTCTCTTAGAGAATAACCCATTATCTGTCATCTAAATCTCTCTTGTTTTTGACGTTTTAATGAGTGATAATGTGATTTAAAAATAAGTTATTACTGGGTAAACACCTTAAAACTTGCCTCAGTGGGGCAACCAGCTCCATATTCACCAGCATACTGCCATCTAGTGGCCTCAAGGTGACTTTCAACCTAGTAGATCTATTTTGCACTCAATATGCCTGATCTCGGCCAAACAAATTGGATTCATAATGTATGGCTTACATTACACACCGTTTATATCATATCTGAGGCTGTGGACGAAGCCTTGCAGTAAATCTATTCTGTAATATCTCCCGGCCCTGTGTGTGACATTGCCAATAAGATGGAGAATTGGTGATATGATGTATGAGTGGCCAAGGTGAATGTATTGTTTTAACCAAAAGGGCACCAGCTGCAGTCACAGAGTTGTGGCGTGGAAAGTGGAAATCTGACCTATTGGTTTAGAGCGGATAAAAACACATTCCCCCTGACCTTTCCGCTTCATTACCCGCCATGATACCTCATAAATTGAGGCGAATACAGTGCTGGTGTCACGTCAGAAGCACAGAGGAAGCTGCAGTTTTTTATTTTTTATTTTTTTCTCACACTGGATGTATGAGTCAGACTGTCTGGTTGACTTTCTTGTTGTTGAGTTTGTTTTGTGACCTTAAATTACCATAATGTCAAAAAAGACATGCAATAATGATTCAATGATGAACACATTTAGATAGTTTAATTGTGTATATATAATGATTTAACCTTAAGTCCTAAAAATGTTTTAAGAATATTTAATTAATATTCATATGAAGATCATTTTTATCACTGTTGCAGTGACTGTGTTGTATTTATCTGTATGAGACAAATGCTCAAAACAAAGCAGATGCTGAATTCTATTAATTAAAAAAAGAAAGATAATAATGCCTGATTTCAATGTGAGACAAACTGCTGTTTTGATAGATTTAATTATCTGTGGCGCCCTCTGCTGGTTCATGGGGTGTTTTCACATAAACTACAAGACCAAATGAATGAGAGCTTGTCAGTGGATGGTGCTCTCACTGACCAACCACTGACAAATCATAAAGAATAAAACATTGAAAAGTTGTAACCTTCCTACTTTATTTATCAGCCCTTGCAGGAATCTCACAACTTTTTGCAGAAATGATTACATAATATGGCCTTGAGCCTAAAATAAATGATATATTTTTATTTTAATAACAATATTATTTAATGACAGAATGATACAAAATATCATAAACCTTTTATGAGTTAAATAAAACCAGATTCTAGCAAATCTATAGCAACATCAAAAATGATAATAATAATACATTTAATATGTTAAATAAACATTACATTTGTTCTCTATATCAACATAAACTTTAGTATTGCACATCATCTAGGTCCTTATTATATAGGCTTAATACAAGAATGGCTGTACTACTAAACAAACACCTCTAAGCCTGTGATCCCATTACATATAATAAATAATCCTATTATAACTACAAACCAATATAGTTTAATAACATGTACAAATATCACTGTAAAACCCATAGGGTAGGTTATCTGCTCGCAAGATGATTACCAGAGCAGGAAACATTTCTGCTACACAAACCAATGTTTTTCAGACTTTGTTTTGTTTTTTTCCTGTGAATTACTGGATAATTTTACTTCTTTGGGCCCCTAAAAATAATTCAGCTGAACTACTTGCATCCTGTAGGCATATACAATCTGTGAAGAGGGATCATGAGTGGACTTAGTCTCGTTGTAGGGGGGGGTCACAGACCAACAAAGGTTGGGAACCACTGCTGTAGTAGGCCATAATATGTACAAGAAATATGCAAACTACTACAGAAAACCTTTTAGGATTTTTAAAGTAACATCATTTTCGCAGATGATAGCATTACAGAGAAGTAGTAGTAGTAGCAGTAGCCCATATACTGTATAAATGACATCAGAAACAACAAATAAGAGCAACCCATGCCTATAACTGACTACAGAAGATAAATCTGAGCCACCATAACATCTCCTGCAGAGAGGTATAAACCTTTTAGCTGTAGTCTACAAGATGCTGCTGCTGCAACCACTCATCTTTCAGCCAATCCCGACTGTAGGTGTGTACATGCATGTGTGGCTGTGTGTAGGTTACGTGTGTCTCTTCCGTTTCATTAATGACAGTATATGGTGATGCCTTCCAGCAGGGATTACCACACCGTGAGCTCTGCCTCTCCCACTGTGCGCAGTAATGAAGCAGAGCTGTGGTGACTGGAGGCACAGGCGGCGGGTCGCTTTCCACCAGAGTTTACACGGCAGACGACAAATCGGGACGTGACTGTCTTACCAGAGATTAAAACTGTCTGAGAGAGACACAGAGTGAGAGAGACAGAGAGAGGGGGCTAGTAGGCTTTATGCACTTGTTCCGGCAACCTGCTTGTGCAATTTAACAAGAGATCACTGGCTAAAAGTCCAAGAAATCAAAGGAAAATGGGTTGTTTTTCAAGTGTCACTTCTGTGCAGTGTTTCAACTAGAGGGCACTTGGAGATCGCAAAGCTGAACAGTTAAATTGTTTCCCCTGCAAACGTATACCCTCAATATTTGGAACTCAAATCTTGATCAATTTTATAGCTTTACCTCCAAAAAAAACAACAACAGAAAAGATACTCTAATATTGGAAATTTGAGATGTGGATCAGTTTCAATGAAATGTTATAGAAATTGGTTCAGATGTTCAGATATCAAGACAACACAACAGTGGTAAACACATGAATTGAGTTGAACAGGTACAGAATATGTCAATAATTGTACACAGGATTTAGTTATCATAGGATTTTGATTCCTCAGCAGATAGCCAGCGAACACTTATGGTAAAGAAAGCCTTAATGGAAGACAAACCTCAGATTTATCAAATTTAAAATTGCCATACATCAACAATGCAGCATAAGCATTGATAGCATAAGACATGTGGGATGTTGCTTTTCACTGCAAATGCTTAAAATTTGCATGTAGGCATTGGTGCTTTGACATGTGACAAGAGATGAGTTGTCCAGTTGGTGGACACTTGACGGCACTTGACATGGAAATCCCACTGTAGGTCACCTGTAACTTCATCTTAAAGGAGTAATCTGCAAGGTTCTTGTTTTTCGTTTTGGTGACATCTTTCGACGCAAACTGATTATTACTGTTGTGGTTTTGAACTTAATCTACGCAGAGATCCGCTGGCAACCAAACAGTGAGTCAACAGTGAGTTTCCTTGGATTTTCTGTTGTTACAGTTTGAGTTGCTGTGGGTGGCATGCTTTTTCTTTGTTCTGTTCAGACATGGTGGCTGCTGCTAGTCATGCTAACTGCCTGGTTCTGCTTCAGTTTATTGGAAACCATTTGAAAACACAGCATGCATCACTTCCTCCACTTTAACGGGATTTCTCGAGAGACTTATCAGACGCTGACTGTTCAGAACAGCAAATGGCTATAGGTTCAGGAATCATTATTGTGCTACAGCATATAGTGATTCAGGTGAAGTTTGCGACTTGAACATACATTTTTGTGAAAATGTTGCACAGTATTACCTTAACTTTAACTGTTATTGGTAGACTGAGATTCCAGTGGCTCCAGTCCCCTCCAGGTCTCTGCGGATGTTCAGATCCTGTGGAGATCAGGCAGAGAGAGCAGATCTTAGAAAGATCAATACTCCTTAGTGGATTTCCTATATCAACCACAGTGAAATCCTACCATCTGTGACATATAGGTTGAGCGTATAAGTCACTGCTGGGTGGGATCCAATCCAATAAGTCGCTCTCCACACCGTCTGTCCTTGTTGGGTTGGAAATGCTGTAGGCTGGGAGAGGTGGATGAGTGGAGCCACCAGGTACACCAGGTGGAGTGTTCGCTTTTTTTCACCAGTTAACTACTTATTTTACTGTCAAATTCCTTTTTGGAGGTTATTTGTCATCTTATTTGACACATATACAGATATACACAGCAAGAAGTAAAACAGGAAAAAACAATCATGAAAACGTTTTAATAGGAGCTCAGAGCTGTGTGTGTGTGTGTGTGTGTGTGTGTTTTAGATTATAAAGCAGGTGTTATTTAAAGGAATAGTTCAACATTTTGGGACATGCGCTGATTTGCTTTCTTCTTGAGAGTTACATGAGAAGATCAATACTCTCAGGTCTGTAGGATAAATATGAAGCTACAGCCAGCAGCCAGTTAGCTTAGCTTAGCGTAAGGACTGGAGATTTGGGGCGTGGGGGGCAACTAGCCTAGCTTTGTGCTAAGGTAACAAAATCCACCTACCAGCACCTCCTAAAGCTCACTAATTAATTAGCTCACAAAAACGAATTACTAGCTGTAATTATTTCTTGGCTGGACGCAGTAACTTCCTGGAGTCTTGTCGCCACCAACATGTTGTGAGGTCATCAGGAAGTTACTGCACCTGGGCAAGAAATAGTCTGGCACACAACCCCCCTGTAAAACCACAATGTGTCAGTTTTACACTTGTACTGTACTATACTGTACACTTTTTGTACGGACTAAACAAACAAGAATATAATGTGTTAATTATATTCTTGCTTGGAAGCTTTAGATGTGGTTTCAGGTGGATTTTGTTAGCTTCAGACAGAGCCAGGCTAGCTGTTTCCCCCTGTTTCCAGTCTTTGTGCTAAGCTAAGCTAACTGGCTGTAGCTTCATATTTACCGTACAGGCAATGCGGAGTGGTATCGATCTTCTCATCTAACTCTCTGCAAGAATGCATATAAGGGCAAAAATTTCTTTAACTCCCTGACACTGACAAAAAATGAAATAAGAGTTGCATACTAGTACATTGGTTTACAAAAGAATGATTATATTTTATTTATTAAAATTATTAAAATTATTTTTCTTTCATAATGTAGGTTTCATAATATGTTCAATAGATTTTTTTTTCTCAAAATGGACTGTTTTGGAATTATACCCTGAATGAATGAAAAAAAAAATGAATGACACTCATTTCAGTGTAACTACAACAGTTTGGAATAATATTTGGAAAAAATATGAACATGATGGAAAAAATGTAAAAATATTTAAATTCTAACTTGATAAATGGCACAATAGTATAATTATAGGCAAGGATTGAAATAAAACAATAACATATTACTCAAAAATGGAAAATCACTAAAAAAGCAAAACATAAATGTGCACAAAAGGGAATAAATCAACAAGAACACTGGGAGAAATGAAGAAAGCAATCAATATTTATCTTATTACCTTAAACAATGGGGATGCAGACATTTTGTACAGTTTATGTCTGTCTGTAATAGTTGTTTGTTTCAAACAGCTGCTCACCAACAGAAAAATAAACCTGTGCAGAACTGTTAACCTCTGGGTTTGTGTAGAGATGGAACAGTGAATGCCAGAGAACCAGATCTATATTTGCACCAGGGGAAAATGGAATTTACAACATCTGTCTTTAATAAGAGAGCAATCCAAAGAAATATTTTCATGAGGAGTAAACATTTTACACTTCAGTCCACACCAGAGTGACTTACAGTGACTGAACAGGCGGAGCTTGCAAGTCTTGCTGTCGATGGATGCACTGGTGGTTGTGAGTTACAGGCTGACAGCAACTGGCCCTGGAAGTAGTGGACAAGAACTTGATGATCTCAGGCCATGTGCAATGTAACAAGGAAAATGCTGTGAATTACACCATTTAATCTGTGTGAGAAATAGGCTGTTGTAGGCAATAAAACAAAGGCTGACGTCTGTTTATTAATAGGCAGGGCTCGATTTGACTGCCAGACTGCTAGATGTCATGCAGCTCACTCGGACATTAAGTCAACACAAGGACAGCGGATTGAGAGTTATCATTTCATTTATTTAAAAGGCACAGTGCACAGTTTTATATATGAATGTTGCTATGTTTGTCAGCAGTCCAGAACAGCAAAAGTGTGTGTGTAGTGCAAACGTCAGTGCAGATTCAGTGCTTTATAGATTTGAGTTGCTGTTAGCCAAATCTAAAATTTGACTTCCAGTGACGACTTTAACAGAAGATGGCAGACTGCACAAATGCAGCGTGACAAAAAGGGTACAGTGACATCTTAGAAAATCTGGCTACATACATAGAAAGACAAATTTTAACTTGCATAAACTTTGCTAAGTTTTAGCCTATTTGTAAGACTGGAAATAAATTTGTTTTAAAATATAATATTGTCGTTGGTTAACTGCAGTCAAAGCTGAGCTATGAATCTGATTGGCCAGTTTTGCTAGCTGTAGCACTATTCTGTATCCATGCATCGGATGTTTCTGGGATGCAGTCACATTACCATGATGGTGTACTCTGTAAATGCTACACAGGATTACTTGTAACATTGCTATAATCATTCAAATACATTTTAGTTCAATATTTATCATTGCGTGAGCTCATATTTATGGAAAGCACCTGTGTAGTAAGCACTTAAACATACATTTAAAAGGCAAGTTATCAGCTGTTAAAGTTAATTACCAAATATTTTTGATGTAACATTTAACTGTCACACGAGATGTTATTTTACATTGTAAAAATCTTGTGGGTGTCCATAATTCTTCCTTTCCCCCCATAAGTGGACCACATGAGAGCACAGAGGTTTTATTGAGGAAACACTCATTTCTGACTTCTAGCTTTGAACTGAACGTGGCATTAGGGGGATAAATGATGTAAAGCTTCTCCCTAAGTGGTCCTCTCCATAATATTGTGCATTTTATGCCCAGAGATGCCATGTTTGTACAGCTGGAGAGTCAGATCAGCGTGTAAAGTATGACATTAGCTCTGCATGCATTTGAGGTTTTCTTTCCACTGCGGCTACACTTACAAAATACAAAAAAAAAAACCCTCACACTTTAAACCATAAATGTTCACATTATTTGTATATCTTGCTTGATTTGACACAGAGGTCATTGGAAGCTAAAACATCCTAGCTGAAATGTCTAATCTTACTTAACAAAGCAATTTTAGGATTATTGCCATAAAGAAAAGTCTGAATGGAGGGACGGTGATATTCAGTTGGAAACCTTTCCGTAGTTTGCTTCTGTAATGGCAAAATGGGCTGTTATCCGAGATCAGATAGACAGCCAGGATTTCACTCAGGTCACTAAACTAACATGAACCGATGAGAGCACGAGGTAGACGCTAGACACTTTGACAATTTCCACAGCATTTTGTAATTCACCCTGCCTGTGAAGGGAAAATTGTACGACACGAAATGAAAAAACAAAACAAAACACTAAAACAAACAAAAGCGCCCAGGTGTAATTTTCTATCTGAAGTTGGAGCCTGGGAAACTATTCTGCCAGGCTGCTCATCAGACACAGACTCGGGGTGGCTGACAGCGGCGAACAGAGGTAAACGTCAATTAAGACGTTACAGTAGATGACAGGCCTAAAGAAAACAGTGCTGAGAGATGCCATCTGGGGCAGACTGTGTAAACTGAAGGTGTCTGAACACGATGCTTCAGATAAGGCTAAAATGTTAGCAGCTTTAGACTTGTCAGGTTAACATGAAGAGGCATGAAGAAGACTTTAGGTAGCTGGTGTGCCTACAGGCTGCCTATTTATGAATTATATGTATTTTTAGTATTTTCTCTGCACATTTTGTTATTATGATTTTAGAAAATGAAACGATTTTGTACTAAAAATCTGACACATATGGGATGTGTTCCATGTGGCCAACATACAGGCTTAGAGGTGTTTCTTGCAGCATGGTAGGTTTACTATAGTTGGCCTTAATTCTAAATAATGCCACTTGAATGGCATTTGTATCCAGACAGTTTGAGCATGCAAGCTCTTCTTCTGCAGAAGCCCGCCTCACACAAACACAGGCACATCAGAGAGCTCCAGCAGCAGTTTTTTTGGTCTGATTGGGTGTTGAGTGCTTTTTCACACTCTTGTTTCTGTTTTTAATGTATTATTTTGTCCAATCAGGGACCTCAGAGGAAAAACGGCTTACAGACACATACATTTCACATTTTAGCTCCTCAGCAGGCGCTCGGGATCATGACCTACGACGGATGATGTTAAGGGTGCAGTGGTGAAATATACAACAAGCCAATAGGTAAACTGCATTCTCAAAGATTTTTTATGTTTCCTCTATAAAATAAGTTCACCCCCCACCCCCACCTCCCCCCATTTCAAGGTCTACGAGAGCCGTGCTACTGATCTTTTCAGCATGCTAAATGTGTAGAAATTGATTTGGAGAGAAAACATCTCAGATGTGTGTTTTGTTTTCATCTTTCTTTAATAGAACTTCAGAGAGCAGGAAGTGTGTGCGTCATGATATTCGCCCTGGTTATCTGCTTTCACACGCTCTGGCCAGCCGCCCTCAAACAGCACCAAGCCCCCACTGTGAGAGGGGTTGATACACAACTTGCACACATTCATGCACATACATGTAGCTCCACACACCTGATACACAACAACATACATGCAACAGACACCAGCATTGAGAAAGTTTGCCTGTATTTGTGCACCTATTCTCAAGCATGCAGACGTAAATGAGCAAGTCAATATTTTCACACAAAGCACACTTTTAAATCAAAGCAAGGGGGCAAAGACATATATGTTTTTCATTTTTCAGCGTGCAAACAAATGTGAATGTTGTTGCAGTGAATGAAAAGCCACTTCTACATTTTATCTTGCATAATTTTGCAGACCAGGGCAGATAAATTTTTGAAGTCATGTTGAGGTTTTTAAGAGTTCAGTTGAGATGGACGGTCGTGCATCGTGTTATGGAGAACTTCTCCTCGGGCCTTAGGTGAGGGTGAGAATGTGTGAGGTCACAACATGTGACCTTTAGCTGAAGCCACTGGGCTGCCATTGGTCCAGAGCCAAACCCCCAAACCCTCAACCTCCCACCTCCCCCAGACACACAGCAGCTCTTTCTGCTGCCTGACCGCTGCACTTAGGGGCAAAGTGCTGGGGCTAGTTGAGTGTTTGTAGGTAGACTGTTTATCTATTGTCCTACATTTATTCTGAAGCACATGTAGAAGGAGTTTTGTCCCTTCTACCATAGCAGCCCTAAATTAAATACCTTGCTGAATATATGTGTGTGTGTGTGTGTGTGTGTGTGTGTGTGTGTGTGTGTGTGTGTATCTTAGCGTGAGTACACGTGAATGCAAGTATACTGTATGTGGGGATATAAAAAAGGTGTGTGTGCATATTATTACCATACCGTATTTGTATTTGTTTTTTTTGAGAGATCAACATGTGCAGATTGTGAAAAACAAATTCCCCCCGGAGACAATAAAGACAATCTATCTTATTTATCTTACAGATACAGAAGTGTCTTTAACAACCTGAAAATTACTGAATTCCCCCCTTTCAAATCAAAGTCATGATCTGTGAGTTTTGAAAGCAGCTTGGTTTCAGCTCCAGAGTTCTGCTGTGATTTAATTTGGGCCTGTTGCATCACTATTGATCAGAGCCACCCTGCCTGCTCTGAAACATCCGAAATCTGTGTCCATTTCCTTAACCCATAACCCACCACTGCTCCCACACTTTCATCTCACCAGGTAAAAAACACAACCTTATTTAAATAAAATTATTGTTTGATGGTTGAATAGAAAGAAGCAAATGCTTGATTTGCATAGTTTTGAAGACGAGGCACACATGCAGAAATTTAATAAAAAGTTTTAATTTGTCTATAAATACAGCTGGTATCAGAAAGTAATATCCACTTCTAAATTATATATTTATCTTTAACGCTATAATAGTTGCCATAACTACATGCAATAAATAACTGTGTACCTGCTAAATGTTGCTAAAAAATGTTCTACACAAGTTTTTCAAATCGAAATTCACTCCGAAATATCTCCGTTATCGTTCATTCTGTGTTTTCTTGTTTTCGGGCAACAAAAAAATGCAATAGTTGAATTCCAGGCCTCATTAGCGTGTAATTAGAAAACATGCTCTCTGACATATCTCATGCAGCGTTATTACCAAACCCTCTCATGTCTCCTTCCAAACCCGCCGCTGCATGAATATTGAGAGATTGTTAATTATTTAGATTGGAGGTGTAACGATACATGTTTGGATATTTGCACTTCCTCGCTTTTTATTTGAATTCCCAGTGGAGTGGAGGGGAGAGCTGTGTCGGCTCGGTGGGTTACTTCACGTTGGAGTTTTTTTTTTTTAAATCAGCTGGCGGAACAAATCTCACATTAAGATGTACTAGTGTGCTTTAGGTGTCCGAAAACTGAGGCAGCACAATCATGAATTTGGTTTAAACAGATTGATAATTGTATCTTTGTTGGCACATGAACTACATGCTTATAACGTTTATTGTGTATATTTCTCAGGTATTATTATGCGTGGTTAAGCCTGGGAAGCATGTCTTTTTTCTACTTTAAAATGAGTTTGGTTTGACGCATAAATAACTCTGCAGTGTCTGAATTTAAAATATTAATTTCACCCAAAACGTGAGCAGAATATAAGCAGCCATGGCGCCAAAAATAAGCTTATTCTGTGAAATGTCTCTGCAGAAATCTGTAATTAAACATGAGTGAGCATGCAGCCTCGGCAGCTAAAAGGCACACGTGTTGTTTTTCCATTTAAACTTTAATAAGTTCTTACCTTGTGCCGGCTGGAGAGAAGATGAGAGGCTAAAAAGGGTCTGCAGTCCTGAGCGCCGTTTCAGCCAAATGAACATTTCCCACTGAAGCCTCTTCTCCTCAGGTCATCCTCTGTTCACATGTTGATTGTGTGGATGTGTATTGAGGCTGCAGACTTGCGTATTCGCCTCTACAGCAGCCGCGGCTTATCCCCTGTCAGCTGATTATTGCTCCGCGTTACCGTCTCCATCAAAAGCTGACACTTGTGCAACAAAAGGGCCCGCGGATTTTTAGAGGAAAACCTAATTCTGGAGGGGGGTGGGGAGTTCAGGCCGCAGGATGCAGCTCAGAAAATCCGCAGTATTCATATGGAAAAAGAGAAGAATGCTTCTCTTGTGTTTGTTATTTAGCAGTTTTTGTAAAAACAACATTTGGACTAACTGTGATTTATTTCTCCTCATAATAACCCCCCTCCCTGGAGAGATGACCTAAGGCCTCTTGAAGCATTACAGCAGATCCTAAATCAGCTCTTTCACCAAGCGGCCACATTTGCCTTTTGTTTTCTTGAATATTCTAGTTAATTTTATAGTCATACGAAATTTAATAGAATATAAACACAAACAACTCACGTTATCAACATTTTGAGGCTGAAAAGTGCACGCAGCTCAGCCTGCAAACCGCAAAGTCGCACTATTTATTTGTCTCTTTTCTGCGGGGACTGTTGCGGTGTTTCCTCCCCGGTGCCTGCGCTCTGCCTGCAGCCATGAAGCTGCACTCGTCCCCCGCCTCCTCCACCAACAGTCAGCCTCGGCCCACATACCTCTGTATCTCTGCGTGCGCTTGTTTGCTCAAGCTCGTGAATCATAGTTTCCCTAGACCGTAGCTTTGTTTCGCTTTGGCGCATTTGCGCACTATAAAGCATGACTTAAAAGGTGCCAAGTTACAAAAGAAAACAACGATGCAAAGGCAAACAGATGCACGTGTAAGTCAGGTGGGCTGCATAAAGATCATTTAAAGATTTCTGGAACGAAAAGGGCAGCAAGACTTGCTTTAAAATATGAACATAAACTCTAAGCAAAACATCTTTATAGTTACATTTTGTTAAGAAATTAATCAGTAAAATATGAATTTGGACAATTGCATTTTGTCAAATCCTTATTAAAGCATGAATTAAATCAAATGATGTATTTTAAAATGCGGATTGCTTTCTAATAATCCCCTTCAGAGAACTACCATCTCTTCTGAGTTCAAACACAGAGAGAAAAACAAACCCTAATGGACTGGTGTCACTGTTGTGTGGTCCAACTCCTGTTTGTTGATTCCCGTGTTATTTCAAGCACCAGTGACCGCAGCCGAGGCCCGTTGGCTGGACAGGCAGACATGTATTCAGCAGTTAATCTGACGGAGCATCTCGCTGCTATGTGTATTGGAGCGGCCCATTGTTTTCCTCTATAGATTAGCCGCACAAGCACCTCACATAATCGAAAGGCTATAGACAGACTGTCATTGCTTTACACTCCACTAACAGACTACTAACACAAAGATTCAATAAAAGTCCCCCAGCAGATTGTTTTTGAACAATATATTTACTTCCATTAAATAAAACACAATAGTTTTTTTGGATGTTGGAAAAAAAAAAACATAATTCCGTACCAAATAGTATACACAGAGCAAAAACCAAATAATTTGTCGCAGGAACATTTTTGATGCTTCTTCTTTTAAAATCCAGAATTGCTATTCTAAATCGATATTCACACAGACATTAATAATAAATTTATAATATGTTAGAAACACACAACTGGTGCGTTTTAGTATGTACATTCCCTTTTGTTTGCAAGCAAAACATGATTCCTTTTTAGGTTTTTTTTTTTTTTCCACATGCGTTGATAAATTGAACCTGGAGAGGACTGGAGGGTTATAGCGCATTCGCCTCGACAAACAGGAGATGATAATTCAAATATATATATACAACCTTTTCAGTCAACAATTAACGTCCAAAATCCACCAGAAAAAAAAACACCCTCACGACGAGCTATGAAAATGAAACAGGCCTTTTACTGTGGCGCAGTGTGAAGCAGGCCTGGACTCATCAAAAGGGGAATACATCTAAAATCTCCCGTTTCAGTTTGACTCCGACCTGGAGTTGAGCTTGTTTCAGTGGTTCAGTCTTCTATAGTGCCCTTTTTGAAAAATGAAAAAGTAGTTGTAGTAGTCTCTTGTTCCTGTGGCCGGCTGTTTGTGATTACCCACACACTGCAAAAAATGACCACCATAACAAGCCATTTGGTCTCGTAATCACCCTCAAAATCATATTTCCTCCCCCCCAAAAAATACATGTATCAACAGGGTGCGATAATCTCACTTGTTTCTTGATATGATTGGACATTTTCATGGTACAAGTGGCAATATCTTGAGGACAAAGTCAGAATAATGCAAATCATACTCCAACTAGTATCAAGAAAATGCCATATTATCAAGACATTTCCTGAAAACACGTGAAAAAGTACAATTATCTCACCGCCATATTTGCTCACTCCCTTAAGAGAAAAATAACACTTTTAAGTGTCACTACTAGCCTCTAATGACTTGCTAAGGTGGTCATTTTTTGCAGTGCAGGTAGGTATTAGACTGGTCGGTCCACGGCGTATTGGCAAGCGCTCAGATTAGTCGCCGGATTCTGCACACTGGCGTATCCAAAACTCGAGTGCTGCTTGGCTTTCAGTCTCAGGCTGGCCAGGCTGGAGTTACAAGTGTCCCTGTACACATAAGGTGGGGTCGGAGGCGCGTAGGGGCACGCCGACGTGGGCACCCCCGAGTTGAGAGACGGGTTACTGAGGTTGTTCAAGTTATTGAGGCTGTTGAGGCTGGAGCCCGGCACGCCGGTGACCGCCGATGGCACCATGCTGGAAGTCATGGAGGATATGGAGTTGGGCGGCGAGAACATGGTCTGCGAGGATAAGGGGTTGACATTCATGGAGTTGAAGAAGGGGAAGCTTTTGGTGGATAAGGAGGCCGGCGTGAGGCCCTTGGCGGCCCAGTTGTTGTACGTGTAGCTGGGGTACATGTCCTCGTAGGGCTGCATGAGTCCATTGAACTGCGGGCCGAAGCCGTTTTTGCAAAGCTCGGCTTGTTGGTTTCTCTCCCGTTTCCTCCACTTGGCTCGCCGGTTCTTGAACCAAACCTAGAGCAAAGGAAATGAGAGCAGGTTAGAAATTATTTTTGAGTATTACTTAATCTTTTATAGCCTCTATATTTCGTGCACTGCCTAATCTGGGCAGACTTCTACATTTTAATGCCAGACACACCATCTTTAATGTGGTATTGGTGCTAAATTTAAATTACATGCAACATTTAAATTATTATTTTTTTTCTAACAATTTTAACGTCTGTAAATCCAAACGCTCTTTAGTGACCATTGCTTTCCTGCGCAGATAATTCCGCTTTGATTCTGTCTTTATCTGAGCAGAATACACACACTGGGCTGTCACTGCACCATCTTAATGTGGAGAGAGGAGGATGTGTATTCCTCTGGAGGCTTCCACAAACGCGCTGACCTTAATCACACAACACCAGGGCGACAATCGCAAAATACAAGCTTTGCACCTCTTTCACACGGACAGGAGAACGCGACTGGTATCTGCCACCAACACATGTCAATAACCCCAACTGTTAACAACGTAATAATGTGTAATTACACTTAATAGGCAAATAACAAATAGTTTTTGTCCTATTTTATTATGAAATTGCTGAAAATATTTAAGTGTGCCTAGAACCACAAATGAACTTGTGCTTAAATAGTTTATTTAGCATTGTGTGCAGAGGATTTGAATTATATTTAGCCTAATAGATAAACATATACAATCTAATTAAATTGAGCTTGAACCAGCAGTATATTTAAATAAGACGCTGATTATTTGTTTTCCAGCTAAAAACTGTGTCCTACATTATTTTCAAGGAAATTTCCGCCGTGCGTAAAGTTTGGTGTCTGTGCGTAATAATATTAAGGTATAGGGTATTTGTAGGTTAATCGGACAATTGGCACCAATTCCCCCTAATTATACACACGAATTGTTTTTGTTTGCACCCAAGGGAATACTCACCCTGACCCGGGCCTCTGTGAGGTTGGTCCACACGGCTATCTCCTCCCTTGTGCTCATGTCCGGATAGCGATTCCGCTGGAAAGTGGCTTCCAGTTCCTGCAGCTGCTGGCTGGTGAAGTGAGTCCTCTGCCGCCGCTGCCGCTTCTTTTTAGGGTCGTCTGAAGAGTCGTCGTTTTTGTTTTGGACCTTTTCTTTTTCTGTCGAGAGGAAAGAAGTTGATTCAGTCAGGGTTAGGTGCGTTAAGGCCTGTACGCTTTAGTGAGAGAACAAAAAAAATCTTAATCCATGACACTGTTGGGAAATGGATGAGCTGTTCAGACTGACTTCACTGAGGACAAAAGAGCTCTGATACATAAAATAAATCCAATTACTTTTTTCACGTTTTGAATTTAGCATTTTAGCCTTCATTTTATGAGATTTTAGTTGACCTTTTGACTTAATCTTGACACTCAGTATATAAGTAAGTGCCAGACTAATTTTACTTGACACAAGACAAGCTCTCTTTCATCTACATAACACAGAAACTTTTCACTACACCACACACAGGCCAGTGTCAAAACTAATTATCTGGGAGTAAAATGACAGCTGTAATCGCCTATTTGTATGCATGTAAAACTGCCTTTACGTTGATTAATGGGATCCGTCTTTTGTTTGATATCAGAGCTGACATCTGCGGCGCCTTGCTGAGAACATCTGCACCCCGGGCGTTTCTTACCGACAGACTCCGGACTGGACGTGTCCGACACCGTGTGCACCTCTAGCCGGTGTTTAGAGTCCACAGATCGCTGCAACGGCTGTAAGGTAGAGGCCATCGCCAGAGCCGTGTGGTGTGTGGAGGCAAGTTTATTCCCTGTTAGGTGGTGATGATCTATGTTTAATGGATCCCTCATAGAGTTCATCGGTAAAAGATCGCAAAACTGGCTGTCAAAAGCAGATTAAGTCCCTTTTAGTACAACAAGGATAAGCGGAAAGTCCGTCGGCGGAATGTGTTCAGGTCTCCAAAAAAACACAGAGCAGAGCGGTTCCTCTTGCGGTTAAGATGAAAACTTATTTCTGTTTTAACTGGAAAATGCTTTAAAATAGGCCGTTGAGTGCTGCCATACTAGCATCGGTGGTACACAGCGGCTACCTCGGCTGACTATCAGAGTGACAAGGACAGGTAGGTGATATTAGATCCAGAGGCATACACACACTCCACCGCTCTCTGTTCATTTCAGCTGTTGCCTGCTCACTGCCTATCCAACTGCGCCTCTCTCCAGACCTCCACGTCACCATGTTGCGCCCGCCCATATTCTCTCTGACAGGCACATCCATGTGGATATGACGGTGTGCCCAATCAACCGGAGCTTGCAGAAACGAGATATGTGTGCCAATGTGTGCGCTTATTTTTCCTCTTCCAAATAAAAGCATGTAAAGAGAGATGGGACGCACGGTGTACCCGCGGCGCTCCGAGGTGCCGTTGCGCAGCAGCCCAAGACCAAATAAAAATGAAAATAACACAGTTTGGCCTCATTTTATGAGATGGGTCCAGTGGCCCAGTAAAACGATGCCGTTCTATTGATACCCAAGCTGAGCCGCAGGCTCTGTCACCGCAGTTTACTCAGGGACTCAATGTGGATAAAGCGAGCCACCGCGCGGATTGTATTGAAAGCTGTATGAAAAAAAATAGACGCACGCTGCAAACACAACAAACCTACTACAGCACAATGACACTGTGAAAGGACACACGATTAAAGGGGGGGAAAATGCAACATCAAAAGGAGGGATGTGCCAGCCTGCTCCAAAACTGTCTGTGCGCACTTACATGTACAGTATGTTAAAAGGAGCACATGTGCAGCTGGTGCAGCTCATACACGCGTGCTGCACGGGGATGCAGAATCTCATTTGTATTTATTCAAAGGCAGCGAAGTAACGGGAAGTAAAAAGGTGACAAACGGCACCAACACATTTAATTGAAGCATTGTCCCACTCCGAAGCTCTCATCCTCACCAACATGAAACTTATAAGATGCCTGTAGTGCATTTCTATCATACGGTCCAAAAACGTGATCAAACTGACCTAAAGTGGTTTACTCTCCACTGCATCCCCGTATGCAGCCCATATGCACGGGAAAAGCGTTGTCAGTCATACTAGTTGTCAAATGAAGCGATCCTCTTGATCTCCACAGAGTTAAGGTTCAAATATCCATTAAATCAACCCCACCGGAGCCTCAGTTAACCACGCAGACTCCGTTTGTTGACGACGGATTACTTTATCTGGGTGCTTAACTGGATATCTCTCCTCACTTTGCGTTTGGACCCCTCCGTCGTTCTCAGCCAGCACTCCTGTAGTGTTTTTTTTTTTAATCTGATAAGACTCTCATTTGCCTAAGAATTTCTGAAGGAGGACTTTTAATGAGTTTGAGCTGATGTGCCAGCATTTTTTAACCTATAATTCCCCAAAGATTGAGATGCGTAAAGGCAAAGTAAACATGTCTAATCAAACAAATGTGACTTTAATTTTCAAGGTGGGTGACTGAGGGTGGAGAAATGTCAGCTGGGTAACAGGTGACGTGAAGTGATGGACTGATTGTATAGAGAGGAGGAAACGCTCGCGATCCAAACCAGTGTAGGTGACAAATTACTTTCAGTGTTGATGATATTCTTGTCATTTTTATCCCTTTTCTTATTCCATAACGTAACTGGTTCATCACCATCATCTTCAAATAACACACTTCCCATCTCCACGTGGCCAGGCGGACGCCCATTCAGCCAGCGCATTTGGACTTGGCGGTGTTAAGAAGTTACTGGGCTAATCCCGTGAAAGCCCCCTGATATATAAATACCAGCAGACCATAGACTGTATGCAACACACACACACACACACACACACACACACTGAGAGAGGGAAGAGACTTTATCAAAACTCGGGAGCCAATCGCCTCTCATACAGAGCAATAAAACCTTGTTTGGATGGTCTCTGAGTAATTCAATTAAGACGATGCATGTTTTAAGTTATGATCATCCATGTATAATTTAATAGTGGGTATATTATGGGTAAACAATACAACCACCCCCTTACATTTCCAAACATTCACTAAAAGGCAGTTTAAAATTAGGACAAATATAAAAAAGAAATATTATTAGGCCCATTTTAATAACAACTACTACTACTACTTGCCTACTACTAGTAATAATAATAATATTAATAATAATATTAATGATGTACATTAGATACACTTAATTCTAAAAATAAAAGTTGTATATTTCAAAATTAGGCTACTATTAAAAATAAAACAATAAAACAGTCTTTTCCATGTCTTATTTTATGCCAAGCAGCGAACAGTCTGTTGCTCCTTTTTTTCTTCCAGCCGTATTGTAATACTAAACTTGAAGTGGATTATCTCTTTCCTCTTCATTTCTACCTTCTGAATGCTTTATCTCTCTTCTGCGGATTACTGCGCGCAATAGGCCTCAACCATAGAGGGCCATTAATTAGCAATTCAGTCAATATAGGGGGAGACGACAAGGCTTTTTTTTACATAGGATTAAGGAGACATCAGATTCCTCCATTAGTATATTCCTCCTCACGAATGGGCTTTCATTATACATTTAGTTTTCCCCGGAGTCAATCCAACGAGCGCTGCATATATTACAGCAAAACAGTTGACGCCGGTGTGTCTATATCTTATTATCTTATTATTCTTAATCAATGGTCGTTCACACTGCGCGGCTACGAAGCTATGAACAGCCTGCCCTCTGCCACATCGCCCCATCAATGTCGGCTAAACGAAACAGAATGAGAGCTATTGGTTATTCGTTTAAGACCCTAACAAGACCTGATGTAATTTCCCCACCACATCGGAGAATAATTAATAAATCCCAGACTTTGTCGAGCGGGGGATTTCTGGCTTTTGTTTGGTCTGTTGTTGGGTTTTATTCGTAGATGTTGTTTAGGAACAACATGCTGCAGTTAATGCGAATAGAATAGAATCGTAGAGTATAAAACCACATTAAAAACATGTTTTGTCGTTGTACAGCGATGGCCTTACTGTGCCAAAAGCCAGTCAATTGTAAATTAAATGGTATAATAAGACGGTGGTCATATATATGTCCATTTTTTTAATCACAACAAATAACATCGCTGCAGAGCAGTCATGCTTATCAGATCCTCGGGTGATGCTCTGTGTAGTCTGCCTGCTTCCACATTCGACCACCAGGTGTCGCCCTAAGACAGCAAACAACCTGAATCCACCACCAACTTCTCCACACTGATGAGCTAAAGAGGCCAAAATACCTGCGACTACTAAACAAACCAGTTACATCCACTGCAAAAATACAACTAAAGCAGCTTTTCACCGTCACATTTTAGATCTTAAGAGTCTTAAAGTCCTAGTTTGAAGTCGTGAGGAGAACAATGGGAGATTATTTTGTGAGAAATTCATCAGAACAGCTATTTTCTGGAGAAATCAACGTTATGTTGCCTTTTGATTAAAGATGTTAAGCTTGCTAAGAAACCCCATAAAACTAAAGTTGGAGCTCACAAAGTAGTGCCAGAACTTATTAAAAAAAAAGATTTTAAGATCAAGACAACTGAGGGAGGTGAATTAATGAAACATGCAGTAAATACAATATTAGCTTTAATTAATAAATATCCTGTTTGGAAAGCAACACACACACCCTTAGCTTGTATAATTGTCAAGAAGGCCGTTTTTATGTGAATAAAGTACAATAATAATAATAAAACAAAATATTTTTTTATTTACAATTAAAGTGACAATTAGTCTGTCCTATTAAATCTCCAAAAATCATGTTTTATTATTACTGTGATCTGTGAGAATTGTACTATTTTGATTGATATGGATCAGGTACTCACCTATTTGCGCGCAGGTGGTGGCCAGTTTGCGGCAGTGGGAGTCCATTATGGCAATTTAAGGGAACTGCTTCTGTAAAAAAAAAAAGAAAGAAAACAGACAAAAGAGCCATAATTAGCCTTTAAGACTGGTAAACAACCCCCTGTGCTGGTCACTGACATACACGTCTGCTTCTGCAGTCAATCATTTTTGGAGACCAAAGAGAATAGTGGTGTGCTCAAAGGATAAGTGTTAGATTGCAAGAAAGAAATGCTGGTGGGCTTGGAGAAAATATTTCAAATTGATGCAAAATTCAGACATTCATCGCGTGGAAGAGCAGGCGCAGTGCTGGTGTTATAACAAAGTAAATGCATAAAAATACATAAAACATATGGGATGTCAGCGACGGTGCACTGTCGTTACACTGGATGCAAAAATGTGCTTTTTTTTTTTTGTCAAAATGCGTCTGTGATCGACTTATTTCCAATTTAATTTGACCTGTCAGGAAACAACTGTCCATATGCCTACATCAAGCTACCAGAAGATTTGCAGAAAATCTGTATTTCAAGAAAACAAATCTCACTTCATTGGGAAAAAAAAATGGAAACAAGATTATTTGCGTTGGAGAAAAATGAATAATCTCACCACTCTGACGCTCTTCTTTCTCACTTGATTTAAGACAAAGCAGAGTCTAAAACTCAATTTTATTGCACGTCATGTATTATTATATATTTTTCTCAGTGTAAGATTTCATTTGTGTACAGTCTGAATATATAAAACCCGCCGTGTTTTGCATGAGCCGGATCTGGTGTTTTGGTGCAGCCTGCAGCAGTTGGAAGTGGAGTGATTCCGTGGTAAAATCACGGGATTAGAGTCTGATTGAGATGTCTGTCGGTGGGATATTACAAAATTCATTATCGCAGCCCTCATACTACCTCGATATGAAGTTACACAGATGGGGTTTTATTAGTCCAGGCTCACATTGTTTGCTTATGATAATTCAAGTCGGGGGGAATTTGCATGCAGTCATGCTGTTAACCATTTTCCTCAGTTCTTCTCTTCACCTGCTCTACATCATCTGTGAGAGTTTTTTTTTTTCTTTAATTCAAAAGATGCAGATATAGGAGGTTAAGTTTTACCGTGTGTACCTGCACAACCTTTCTTCTCATCCCTCCCCTATATCCCCCACAGCAAAATGAAATAGTGGGGGTCAGGCTGTAAGGTGGAAGGTTACTGCACGCGGCTCCATGTTATCTAATCAGCGAGATTTAATGAGGGGTCCCTCCAATATTTCAGCCTGCCTGGCTGCTCCGCGGCCTCTGAAATCACACCCTGTGTTATTTATGCATTGTACTCTATTTTTATTTTTTTGCCTAAAAATATGGACACAATTTCTACATGGAGAGATTTGTTTTTATCTATTTTTTTTAAATCTCTTTTTGTTGGAGACTTCAAATTGAGGCCTTGCATTTCTTTAAAGGTTACAGGGAAAAGAGCAGATTAAAAAAAATACTTAAAAATAAATAAATAAAATGTGTAAATTACGTGATAAATTTACGTTTTAGGCAAAGAAAATCGATATAATTGTGCTCATTTGAAAAAACACAGGGGGCAAAAAAATTACCTAACATGATAAATGTCTTAAAATATATTTAACACGTAGGCTACAACATTAATAATAATAATAATACTGATTTCTGATTATGTTGTAACAGTGGTTTAGTGGTAAATAAGCCTGGTAGGCTAATAAATATTTACTTTTTTCTAACGTATGCCAATGTAGATCCAATAGGAGCGGTTTAAAAATACATTAATATTATGATCGCTTATATTAATCCCGTTCATCCATTCATTCTCACTTCACGGACGCTCTCTGCTCTCACCACCAACAGTTGATATGAATCTAGTGACTCACGTGGCATCAGGCCCAGTGCAGACAGAAAGCTGGCATTGCCTCACACTGGCTTTACTTCTGAAATTAACACAGTAGAGCATGAGACTGCAGCCTTTAGATGAATCGACTAACCTCCACCATATGGCCCTGTATTAATTAAAGGCGTGAGACCGTGAACGTCGCCTCTTTTTCCCCAATTTTTTCCCCCGTCCCTTTAGTGCAAAAGGATGCAGAGGAGGGTGAAACACATCTGAACTCCCGTCACTCCCTTTTTATCAACAGGGTTATTTGTAGTTTGCTCAGAAGAGTTAACTCACCATTTAATTTAGTTTATAATCTTTGTTTGTTAGGTCACACTTTTACGCATTTTTGGGGGGAATTTGCGTTGACTTTTAAGCTCAAACAAATCCTCATTTTAGAGCACCAAACTGGCGAGCTGCAGGATATGACACTAAAGTGCACAAATGTCTCTTTTTATCCTAATGGATATATAACAGTTTTCTTACAATTATCACCAACTGCAGGGCAATACAGTCCGGTTTAACCTCCCCTTCTTTTTATTCCCCCACACTCCATCACCGCTAATGATACACCATTATCATCCGCCGACCTGTAAGGCGAACCCTGCCCTCACATCACTTCATGCTCCTTTATGTTACAGCCACGGCTTTGACATTCACATCAGAAACGCGACGAACGGGCAAACAAACCCCCGAAGTGGAACAAATTCCTTCACTTGCATGAACTCACATCTCACTTTTATTTCTTTTTTTTAGTGCCTCCACTCCTCCGCTGCACTTACCAGTTGTTGACACCGGTGGGGTTTGATTTTCCAGCCGTCGACGTTTTATTCTGTAGCGAAGAGATAAATTCCACCGTCCAAACACACGTAGACAACCAGTAGTTGTGTTTATGGCGAAAATTCAGGCAACTTCAAGGTCCAGTACCGCTGGAGGCTACGTTTCTGTCCGGAAATGTGAGCGCTGCTTGGATGTGGCTCCCCCGCTATGTTATCCAAAAAAAGAGACGCAGCGCTACCTTTAGGTTTGTTTCATTTATGCGCATAAATAACCATCTATTTACAGTGTGAGGAGAAATAGCGGAGGAGGCGCTTTCATCCGAGTCTCCCCTTGGTTCGTCCTCTTCTGTCTTTCTCAACTTTTTCCCCCTTGAAAGACGCTCCAAGAGTGGCGCATTTTTTCCTCCTTCTTTTGAGCTCAGCGAGGGACCCCGCGTGTGTGTGTGTGCGCGCGCTTTTAAAGGGGTGTGTTTGTGTATGTATGTGCCTGTGCCCGTGTAGTCTAGCAGAGGGCAAACTTGGAGCCTCTCAACTTTCAACAACAATCAAACCAAAAGTCGGGATGGCATCTTTAAAAAGCACGCGCATGTTTAAAAAAAATAAAACATTAAATTCCTGTTAGCCCTCCCCGGTGCGTTTACTGTACGGGCATGCATGCAAAACATATAATGGTTCAATTTGCCTAAACCCAACCTGCAATTTACAACAAGTGACTCAACTGCTTATTATCTAAACTCTGCGCGCGCAAAATAAACAATAGTCATAACCAAGAAATCCACTTACTGGCAGTTAATTTAAAGAAATACTGTATTTTAAGTCACAGATACTGATTTCTATCCCAGCCTGTTATGTAATCAGCAAATTAGAGCCTGATTAACGCCCAATTAAGCTTATTGTTTGACCATTTTGCGCACTGATTACTAAATAATTTAACATATATTCAAAAACACAGTATTTGGAATATTCTGTGGTGGATGGAAAAAAGAAAAGTATTTAGATGGAGGCATTAGGCTTCTTCAGGGCCAGACAGAGCCCTATCGTGTTGCGGATTTATGTGCAGATGAAGTGAACAGCTGGCTCGGATGCAAATGTTCTTTATAGATCCGTTTCGTTAGATACAGACTGATTTTCCATTCGCATCTTAAGTGAGGCGAGCAGACCGGACGTAGGCCTGCGTTCCCCGCGCCTAATCCTTCTTTTACATTTTTAGTCATACTCCCATTAAACCAGTAATTAATGCGCACATCCACACGGGAATTTCCTGGCAAAAGGGGACACTGAAGCAAAACGTGCGCATCATCCCCCCTCCTCTTCCATCCCCCGACCAAAATTTGGTGAATCACGAATGGTTTGAATCCTGGTATCCCAAACACATATGTAATATAGCCTAACAAATGCTTACTGCCTTATATAGACTTACAAATGTGTAATTTTAAGAGTTCATGTAATTTTTTAACAGATGCGTAGATCAGGTTTATTTAGGCAGGACTAAAGACATTAAATCAAACTAGTTTTAGCGCAGACAAATTCCTCTTGGTCTTCTACAAAGGCCCAAGAAGGCCATCTTTTATTCATTTTCCACTCGCGTAAACACACGTGCAGACAGAGTGCGTTGGGTCAAATGCAAACCAATATGGGAAAAATAAATAAAATGTGCATATTTGCCAACACAGCTCGCTTAGTTCTTCCAAATCTGACCCGTGCACTTTTATATTAGGTGTTGTAATAAGGCACACGCACGCATAAAAGCACACACGTGCGCACACACACAAAATGCAAGTAAACGACCACATATCCCGTGTAGAAAGCATCAACCCTGCATCATGCACATCTTCAAATCACGCCCCGCCTGCACCAGGAGAAAAAGAGGGCGAGCGGCATCTGGAGAGGCATGATGGTTGCTGGGCTATATTCTCCTCTTACCTTCTTATACAAAGGAAGAAAAAAAATCAGTCAAGAGCCTCCTCTTTCTCACGCAGAAAGGTGCAGAGGAATGCCTGAAGTTCAGAGAAGGCTGGCGGGTATGAAATCTTTCGCCTCGGGGGCAAAACCGGCGGCTTCTTTTCATTTCAAGCGCTTATCGATTCGCCGTTGTCATCTTTGGCGACGCAGAAGGACACTTGAAAGAATTTCTGATGGGGCTGTGATGTGAGAAACAGGGTGACCTGCTCTGCTGATGCTCTCTCCTGATTCTTAACGAGCACATCAGCCTCCCGGCGTCAGTACAGTTGGACGTTTCAACTTTTCCTCCTCCTGCATACTGGAGAGGACTTTAAAACACTCTTTCCGGCTTTCCACGTGTATCAGCACGCATCCAAGCCTCCACTTCAAAGAGGAGAGATGATAGACTGCCCAGCAAGTCAGCCACAACAGAGACACAAAATCTTAAACTTAGGCCATTGTAGTGTGGCTCCTTTTAAGAAATATGCAAACTTTTCATTTTGAATGAATTTTCTGCTTTTTTAACTCATAAATTTCACTGTGATTGATTACATCTCTTAAACCTCACACCACTGCAGACATCAGATCATTTAAGAACAGGCTGTGCACATATTATGATGCATAAAACACAACATATTTCCCCTTGGAACCAATATTTAGGCCTGACAGCTATATATGATTATTTAAAGTGACTAAATATGCAGTTTTTTAAAGCCAAATATGCACAAGCACCATAACCTGATATGCACACTCTGCAGAATATGGCGCTATATCTGCATGAATAAAGGCTGTGTTGAAACATTGTAATACTTGTTATATGGGCTCTATTCTTTGCCAAATTGCACTTTGACACACATTTACAAGTCTTATTGTGAAATTAAGCCCAGATTTATTTCCAAAGACGAATAGAATAAATGGTTTACTATGAAAAATGTCTTTTTCTCCTGCCTTTGCAGCCTTTGCATCCTGCTCATGCCATAAGGAATCAATTAAATTACAGTTAAATCATTGTCTCTGATTTCTTCCCTCACCTCACACCATGACTTTTGAATTAATTCCTATAGGCCGTCATTAAAAGTGAATCCAAACCTTTTTTCCCCACAGCATTCAGTGAAATATACAAGTCCTTGCGTTATACACTGTCATCATTCTGTTGCACCGGGAAGCTTGAGTAATGCGGATGTGAAGTGGTTCATTATTCAGGGGTGCTCTTTGCCTGAGAAACCAGCCTGATTTTCTTCTCTTTTTTTTTTTTTTTTTTTCTTTTCAGTTTTAGCCTCAAACCACATGCGATTGTCGCCTGGTGTTCTGTCTGGCCAACACTCTGTGGCCATGTAATAAAATTTGGAGTCAAATTGGTGTTTCCAAAGCCACAAATCTTTAAACAAATCAGTTTATGTACTGCTAATATGTTAGAAATAAAGTAATGGCTGGGAATTTAGTTTTATTGTGGGGGGTGTGACTTCTCTGCGATTTAAAAGGAGGATGAATATGGAGAGAGAGAGATGGAGAGGAAGGATTGGAAAGACAAAACATTAGACGAGTCTCCGTCGAGACAGAAATATCTTGTGTGTATTTCCATTTGTCAAGTATCACTCCAAGAACGTTATTAGCGAATGCCTGTAAATTAGCCAAATTAAAAGGGTGGCTCTTTGATAGCTCTTGAGCTTGTTGAGCGGCTTTATTCCTGATCCTTACTATTCCAGCTCTGTCACAGTACCAAAGGGAGACGAGCTACACCAACGCTAAGCACTCCAACTCAGCAACATGGCTTGTGGTTTAGAACGTTCTACACAAGGCCAGTAAATGACTTACATGATAGGCTACCCTCACTTCTCCCGACATGCCCAGCTAACATGGTGTATATTTAAAAAGTACTCAGCTCTTCGTCTTTGTCTTCTTCTGTAATTATCCTATCCTCGGCTTCCAAAGAAAATGCTTAGCTGATGTCATTGTGGTTTTGGCCCCCCGACTGCTCTAATATTAATCCCATGCATGAAGCAGCTTCAAATGAATAAGGATTACTTTGAATTAAACTCTGGTCCATGTTTTTATGTGAACACATTAACTCCTGTCATTGCTGGTCAGTCAGACGAGCCTGTCTCCATTCCTCTTGACTTTGGACATGACATGGCTTTGGTCGAGCATGATTAAAAATGTCCCTGAGACTCGGACGGCATTCATTACACTGACAGCCACAGACACACAGCACAGCACAGCACAGCACAGCACAGCACAGCACAACACAGCACAACAGCGCTTTTATGGCACGCGGTTGATCTTGGGGAAAGTAATAGTCGGTGCATGCATAAACACATGCGGCCTCAGCCTTAATCACAGGTGCGAGCGGGCCAATAAATTGCTCAAGCAGGTCTCTGATCAATTACATGAAAAATCAATGGGAAGCTGCCACTAACCTGCCTAAGGGGAAATCGGCCAAGAATGAAATTGGTGTGATAAAATGACTATGATGCCTCCCACCCCGTCGATAACATGTAAAACAGTTCAGCTACATGCTAACTCTCCTGTCAGCAGACCTGAGGTGGACCCAAAGGTCACAACTGGAATCAGCTTAGTCCTAATTGGTCTACTGTGGCAGAGAGAGAGAGCGAGAGAGAGGATGAGGAGAAGGAAGGGAAGGAGCCAGAGAGATATAGAGGCTGATTCAGACAGTGGAGTGTAGGATGGGTGAGATGTGTAAAATAAACCTTCAAAATGTACATGTTTAAAAAAAGATACACATAGAAGGTGTAAGTATAGAAAGAATTAATTCAGGAAGGGTTAGAAGAGGGACAGACTGATTCGGGCTAAGTTCACACTTATTCGGAAAATCTGATTTTGTGCAATTGACAGCATCCAAAGTAAGCTAGCATTTTCAACCAGCAGCATCTGAAAACTGAGTGTGAAAGTTCTTGACCTTGAAAGTTTTGACAAAAATCTTCCATATGCTAGCTTTTTCTGGAGCTTCCAACCACATCTCATGGTCTTCATCAGTGCATGGAGTTTGCTCAGTTATGGCTCAGTTGATCCCCTCCCCATATACGAACTGTTCATGGTCACATGACCAAAGTTCAGTACTTGGGTCATGTGATGACATCTTCATGACAACTGAGCCAACTACATCTGCTGATGAAGAACGTGAAGTAAGGTTGAAAGCTCCGGAAAAAGCTAGTATGTGTAAATTGCAGTCTTGCTTTGGAGTGTTGATGGGGAAAACCAAGCTTTTTGAAAACACTGTTGCATGATTGCCATGTGATCTTAGGTAAGTGTGATTGTCATGTGACCCATTTTCGGGAATGAAGAGTTGTTCGTGTGAGGGTGAAAAATATTGTTCATTGAAAATATAATGTAGCACTATAAGCATTAAATTTAGGTTTAATTAAGTTAAACGACAGACTTTTGCTGACCTAAGACATCCATATTTGTTTAGTTTTCAAGCGCTTCCACATTAAGGGGGAAGTCAGATATATCGAACCTTTCAGAAAAATCTGACTTTCCCAGTCATAATTACGACATGGATGTTGATGTGTATGCTATTTATAAGTCAGAAACTGGTAATTAGAGCAACACTGATATGACGAACAAGGTCTCAGTGACCGCTGTTTCACTATTTGGGGAAATAACGGAGCCAATCAGGGTTTTGTAGGTGGGACTAAAAATGGGGACATCATCTTCCTGTGCCAGAGCCAGAAAAAGAGCGACAGAAACATGGCGACAAAAATGGCAACAAGCGTGGATGAGATCGATGCAGCTGTGCGAATTGTTGTACGTCGACATGACAAACGTTAACTGCTCCTATGAGCTGTCACCGCTAACTGCCTCTTTGTCGACTGAAAATTGTAAGTTCAATAATTCAATAAAGTGAAAACAAAATGGCAATTCAGTCTGATTATTAGGCTATTAAAGCCAAAACGTGTTTTGTTTTGATAGACTAACAAAAATTCAGAAAGTTGAGAGAAAAAGGAATAGACGATGGACGGTAGTGATGAGAAAAGAAAGCAATGGATATGAGAAGATTGAAATAAAGCAAAGGGGAGAACAGAATAACAGATTAAAGATGCAGATCAAAAAGATCACCTCCAAAAGGTAGAGAAAGGATGACAAAGATAAAAGACATGAAGACACACAGAGAGAGAGAGAGAGAGAGAGAGAGAGAGAGAGAGAGAGAGAGAGAGAAATGGACGGGGGGAGGGTGGCTAATCTGAAATCAAGATGCTAGTCCCATGTCCTGTGTTCTGATTAGTTCCAGTGTTTCATGCTCGTCTCTCTGCTTTTCATGGAGCCACATCGCATGGCTGAACTGTACTGTGTTTCACCACAACACAACGACCAACCTCATGCAGTCACTAGACTACAAGTGACACATGGGAACCTTAAAGATGACGCGGGGTCAACATCCACTCATGCTGTAAGCATGCGTTGTATATGTCTGGCTGACTTTAAGAAACAGCGTTACAGCTGTTCATCTTTGGAAGACTGAATGATTTCACATACAGCCCTTTGGCCTTTTCCTTCAAATC
Organism: Macquaria ambigua; assembly: GCA_008360985.2. Taxonomy (NCBI): domain Eukaryota; kingdom Metazoa; phylum Chordata; class Actinopteri; order Centrarchiformes; family Percichthyidae; genus Macquaria; species Macquaria ambigua. Next base: position 618,911 of record VMKM01000098.1, on the reverse strand, counting down.
AGTACTTCAGATTCACTAATCCATTTGTGGGGAAATATCACAGAAAAGGTGGTGGAGGGAGGTGGATGTTTGTATACTCATAACTCTTCACGCTGGATTCAAGGTTTGCTCTGTGACTCAGTGTGTGTGTGTGTGTGTGTGTGTGTGCAGGAGTGGCTTGGAAGAGAGAAAGAATAGAGAGAGCGAGGCCATGTGTGAATGAAGAGGGTGAGGTGGGGGTGTCTAATCCAGTCCCAGTGTGAAACTGTTGACATTTGTGCTTTTTTTTCCCTTCATTATGTGACTGGGGCTGTTTTGCGCTGGATTAGCTACAAATCTCCCATGCAGCACATTCAGCATGCCACTAGTAGTTTAACTTCATTAATAATGGATGAAGAGATTGTAATCCAGGAGTAAGAGAGCATGGCAAAGCACCATACACGGAGAGAGAGGGAGAGAGGGCACCCCTCTGGTAGAATCAGGTTTTTTTTCTTCCAAGACAATCCTGTGACAGTGATAACATTACCTATTATTGCTGCCCACATGTAATATTGCATCAATACCTTTTGTCCCGGGTTGTAATTTGCCTGGAAACCACAAAGGTGGGGGTGTGTAATCGAATACGTGGAGGGGTGAATAAAAGGGGGGGGAGACTTTCGGAAGTCTCTGCGGTGCATATGCTAGTATCTTCCATTGATTGTGTTTACTCAAGCTTCTCATTGCAGACTATTATAGAAGACCGGGGGACACACCCTGGCCTAACAGCAGGATAAGGGGGATTAAAGGTATACGTATTCACTATTTCTCTCTCCACTAGTGCCAGCTTTGATTTCTGGCAACACAACGGAGACACGGCCTGAGCTAAATAAGGGCCAGTGGCATGAAGGTGGATTGAGATTTTAGTTCAATTTTTATACAGACTGGCAACAGAGAAGAAAAAAAAAACCTGTTTCATAAAAATGATGGGCAATAGACATATTTGAATACAGGCCAGAGGGCTACTTATCATCAATTCATACAAATTATTTAATTTATGTCCATTTCAATAAAGCTTTCACGTTAGTTATTTTAACAGCCAGTGTCTGGTAGGCATTTCTAGGAAGTAATCCAGTTTATATTTTTTGCCTAAAACAACAGCTTTTAAATAATAAGTATTGATCATTAGCTGTGACAGCCACCGTGCCTAAAAAATAGCTAAAACAGCGCCACCAAATATAGTCAGACTCCATCAACTGAAAGGCCAAGGCACAAGCTGACACAGTTTGATTAGCAAGGGATCTCTGGGAATTACACTACAACAATGGTTGTGCTGTACCAAGGATGTTGCAAAAATAAATACATTTTTAAAAAAGTAGGAGGACAAGAGGAAAAAAGAAACCAGATCCAGAAAGCCGTGTTTACAGATCACCACTTTTTGTCTAACAGTAACTTCAGCAATAACTGTTTACCATTTGAGTGGTGGTTATTAAGAAAGGGCTGTAATCCTTATGAGAGTCCACCACTACCAGTTTGGTAATTACATGATATTCTGCTAAAGTGGAATTATTCAAGTCAGAGAAAGATAAAAGGAAAGAAGAAGAAGAATAGAGAAAAGACTGAGGCTTTGATCTTTGCAGTTGCTGTTTCCCAGGCGGATGGCCACTGAAAACTTCAGTGATTGTCTGGCAACAGTGTTGGTTGTGCCTTATTCTATAATGCTCTATTTCATAGATAATAGTCCATTTTGATGACTGTCCTATTGTCAAGTGAAAAAAAAACATAACGTATGTACTTTTAATGTACAAGCTTTTTCAATAGCTGTAAGAATTAGCAAAAGGACTTTGAATTGCTACTCTGTCCCAGCTAATCATCGTGTTGTAGCCCTCCACCAGTTGCAGCTCCACACAGTGCTATGTTCACTCCTGAGACTGGATACTGAACCATGCACATATATAAAAACAGATGGCAGCATTCTTTTGGGAGGCATTTGATGGGTTAATAGTGCTGACATTTGGCATTGCCTTTACAAAGAGGTGAAAACTAGAGTGAAAGTCAAACAAAGCTTTTTATGCAGGTGTTCTGATACAGAAAGACGACACACGATATCAATAAAAGTTTTGTAACCTCTTGCTGTCCAGTTTGAACACTTACAAAAGGCACTGCTCCTTTTTATACTGTTATTTCAAGTGAAAAATCACTCAAATTATTCAATTTCACAAGGTAGCCATGCTCTTTAATGTGGCCTTTGTGTAACTGATATGAGATATTTTACTGCAAATAAAGATGTGGAGCTAAAGACATTGTGTCATTTAAGCTGCAAACTTACTGCAGCACAACAAAACCCTGCAGCTTCAGGGCTGTCTCTATCAACATTTTAAGATTTTTTTCTTTTCAAGTAAAAAAGAAATTATCTTGCATTTAATTTGTATAAGTCATTACACGCACACTACAAAACTGTAGCCTTCCAATGTGGCAAGAAAAACACATCAGCAGCTCAAACCGCTCAAATGCCACAGGTGGAGATATCTTTTGGCACAGGAGCAGGATTAATACGCTGAAAAGTTTCTGAGAGCCACCTGTCTGTGAACTTCCTGTTTCAGTTGATCAGAAATCTTGTTTGTTCTTGTCAGTCTGAAAGGAGCCGGAGCGTTCCAGGATCGCTTCCTCTCCCACTTTATAGTGAGATCACCTCGAGGCTGGATTTCTAAACAAGACAATTAATCAAAGCGTTTGCCTACTTATATTTGAAGATCAAAGTGACATTATGAGTAGAAAAGAAGACCTGTATTGATCCCAGAGGGCAAATTTGGTTATTGAGCGCAAGTGTGATATTTGATAATGTTTTCATGCTCCTAAAGGGAAATGATTGTAGTGTATTTGTATTTACTATGTAGCTGAATGACTGTAAGAATCTGATATGGGGCTTCCCAAAGTTTGGCCTGCGGACCAAATGTGGCCCTCAGAAAGAGTTCCACAGACTGATTCACAACTATTTGATGCTTTGAAAAACATGATAACATGAGACCCCAATAGTGGCAGAGTGGCTCCAATAGAATTGATATATTTCTAAACACAAATACATTCTTTAAAGCCACAATCTTGAATTTTCTTTTAGATATAATCATAAGAGTTTGACTATGAAATTTAAAATATTTGCAGGCCTCCTCTGTTTACAAAGAATACGGATTTAAAACCTTAAACAGCATCAGAAACCATGAAAGCTGTTTTGTTAGTGTTAGTGCCTGTTTTAAAACAGCTTTTAAACCTTTTTGTTTGCATTTGGGTGATGTCTTTATATGTTTTTGACAATGACAATAAATTAAGATCTTAATATTTCATAAATTGGACTTGTCATAGTAACAAGTCCTCCAACCTAAACGACAGAATAGGTCGTTTTCCAATGACTCCCAAAACAACACATATATAGGCGTACCGGACTTACGTCGTCATGGTAACAACGACAACACGTGGTAAATGTTGTGTAACGGTCACAGATTGGTTAGGTTTAGGCACCAAAACTACTTGGTTATGTAGCCTACTTAACTTAACTTACATATGTAACTTAAGTTACTCATAGGTTACCGCCTGACAATAAATGTAAATATGAGTCGTAATAAGCTTCTTGCGCTGTCAACCTATAAGGTCGTATTTTTGGCGGGGACAGTCTCGTCATAATTACTACGGCCACTAGAGGTCGCTGCCTAAATAGACGTAAATATGTGTCATAATAAGCTGCTGCACAGACGACCTATATGGCCGTGTTTTTGGGGAGAACAGTCTCTATAGTAAAGATAGCACAGATTTCCCCACCATGAAAGCCGCCATATTCATCACTCATTTGCCAAAACAGATGTTTGGCCTCGTTAGAGCTAAGGGTGTGCTATGGAAGAACACATTTAGACCTTATCAGCAGGAGAGACAGTAAAACATTAGACATAATACCTGAAAAAGAGAAGGAAAAAACTGACAGCAGGAAACAAGTGTGAACTCTACTGGTGACCCTTCAAAGTGGAGTTCTTTGTTTTCTGTTGACAGGTAACTGACAAAAATAGTAAATTTTTAACTATTAAGCAAATCTAATCATCTGTCATTATGTTGACAAGTGTCGGTACAGTCCAACATCAGTGTCTTATCAGTTCAATGGTATAACTACATTTCCACTGCCTAAATGTCTAATATTCAGTTCACCTTTTGTGTTGTCTTTTGGCAGCCGTCCAGTACAAAAGATTTGGTTAATATCTGGGAGCTGCCCAGTTTACACATGTTTGGCCAATGAGCAGCTACTGGGCCAGTTGTGGGTTTAGCACTTTGCTCAAGGGCACAGCAGCTGTTGTTGTTGTTGAGGTAGCGGTGAGCACGTTTACTGTCCCAGCAGCGAGCATCCAGTCGCAACCTTCCTTGTGTAACCATCAGATCATGTAATTAGCTGCAGGCTGTCGTAGGTGCAGGGAATACCAGGCGGACAGCTTTGATGTGTGAGGTGCCACATTGCTGCAAATAAATGCTTAATGGGCTAAGCTAAGGTGATGTCATAGTTCATTGTAATGGCAGTTGCCAGCCTCATAAATAATGCTTAAGATTGGTTCCAAGTACGTCTTTTGACTGACGTATCATTTTGCTTCAGGCTGGCGCGGTTGACCCCTGGCATGCTGTGAATGTCACACAACAGTTTCCATTGTTATGAACAGACGGAACAGAAACACACAGTGTAAGACATGACTGTCATTACTAAATGAGTTTTCCGACATAAGAAAAAGAGTCTTATAAATGTTGCTACTAAATTAGAGTAGTGGCGGTTTGTCATTGTCAAAACAAAAACACTTTCACAGTTTTATAGAGATGCTCAATTATAGATCTAAGGAAATCCATTTTTTTCCCAACATAGACACACAACACTTGATTCACAGACACATATGCAAATGTTAACTGTAGAGTGAGTAATGCCAGCATGGCCTAAACCCTCACAGATGGATACACTTGGGAAAATAAAGTTTTCAAGTCAAGAAGCAAATATATCTACTCCAATTACAGCAAAGGCTTTTAATTATTTTGTTTTAAAACATTGCAACTAAAAACCTAACTATCCACAAATCTTGATAAAACACACAAAAGCTGGGACAAACTAGGTCAAAGATGTATTATGACTGACATATCCCTTAAGGATATGACTGCATCTGACTGAGTCTGTTTATAATCGTTTACTCTATAAAATGCTGAAAAATGACCCATAACATTTTGTGGATCACAAGGTGATATCTTCAAATAGACTTTTTTGTTTGACCAACAGTCTAAAATTCAAAGATATTCAATTTACAAAGATACAAAACAGAGAAATTCCTCATTTTAGAAGCTAGACCCAGAAAAGATTTGGCATTTTTCCTTGATAAATGACTTAAACTTATATTATTATATATATAATTTATATATTATTTAAAAATGAACAGAAAAGGTTTTATTGATGAGTGTCTCAGCATATTCATTTTAATCTGGGACATGACTATAAAAGCAATTGTTTGACCAGGGAGCTTTTTAAAAGATCATTAAGTATTGATTAAATATTGCAAAAGTACACTTTGAGTTTAGTGTCTTGCTGAAGGACACATAAGCTGTGGCTGAGATCAAGCCTCTAATCTTTTGGCTTCAGGATGGTCTCTCTCATCTCAAGCCCATCCTGCCACTCCCTACTTTGTTCCCACTTTCCATACTTCACCCTTTCCCCTATATATCTGCATACCTCCAGTCGATGAATCATATTAGCACCAGAAAATAGATGCCTGTGTAATACTTTCTGAAGAGCAGCCTTCCAAAATAATACACAGCAGAGCAATAACCTCGTCACGAAAGGGATGTTTCCGCGGCGGCTGCCTCTACATGACAGAAGTGCTAATGCTGAGTACAAAGTTACATCTGGTTCCCCCTGACTGGGAGGAAAGCTAGCCTGCTGACTCTGAGGCTAGGCTAAGCTGCCGCCGGATAGCTCATGCTTTCCGTGTCTTTTGGGGGCTGCAGTGCATGCGACGCGTCAGCCAAGGCCACATAAGCCCCGGAGCATTCCCCCTCTCTCTAATGTTTCAATTAATTGCAGGGCTGTCACGAACGGTGTTCAGCTAACAGGAAACACATTGGCTTTGACGTGAAATCCCCGATTGTTGATAGATGTAATTAGAAGTGTTAAATCTCATTCCAGATCGTTTCACACAACTGTGCCCCCTCCCTCTGCATCCCTCCATTCTTCAATGTATGCCTAACAGGTTATATTGTAAGGACCATACGGAGATATTCAGTTATCACTGTTGTTGGATATTACAAAACATGGACTGATCTTCCTTATAGTGACAAATTTGTTTAAAAAAAGCCCTGCAAACGTGAAGTGTAATTGTTTATTTATGAATTTCAGAAGATCTTTGGTAGTAACGACGGGTGAAAAAGGGTTACAAACTGTCCTGAGCAGGTGAACTGAAGCCAACGAGAGCACTATGTGTTGCTCGAGGGCACTTTGACGGAGGTCGTCATGTATTCATTCAGTTCCCCCACCCAGGTTTTCATAGCAAATCTATGAAAATTCAGACTATATGACCTTCCGGTCACAATAAAGCTTCTCTAACCTTCAGGCTACTCCAGTGTTGGAATACTTGTGTAATGAAAAAGGGATGAGATAGTTTATTATTTGGGAAAAAAAGTATCTGAGGAGTGTGAGAGAAAAGAAAGCATGGGAGTGGAACCAAAGCCTTCATTATATGACTGATAATGCCTGATGTGATGGATCACGCAAACGCTGTGCATCCCTGGTGGTGCACATGACTTCATTTTGCATGTGTGGTGGGACAAACATTCACTCCAGGCAATTTTAAGGCTCTCTCATTGCTTTTGCAGCATATTCTCATATGTTACTTTAATAAATATGGCACGACCAAAATTTGGTTATCAAAATTAATTGGTGTGTTATTGGATCACATTCCATTTTCATGAGATTCTGCTGTGGACGACCCTTCGAACTCGCCTTGTTTCTTGACAGAGTTATCTGAAATTCACAGTCAGGAATATATAAAGTGTGATTATTTAGGCCAAACACAGAGAGGTAATCTAGCTGATAAATAGGACATGAGAGATTTCTGAGGAAAATCACTATATGAAACCTCAAAAGTACATAGATCCTACATTGAGCAACAGTGAAAGTGGTTTAGAAAAGTATCTCATATGTCTTTATAGGAATAGTGGTTCTTTTTGATATTTTCTATTTCTAGGAAACAGATTGATTGTAGGAGAATCCATTGAACTCCGCTCTGATTGGCAGACTGAATGGAAAACACCTAAAATTGGCCAAAAGTGATGCAACAAAACCTGTTTTGCTTCTACTTTTCCTGTGGCATTATTCCAAAACGTATTTGAGGCAATGTTATCATTTTCAGTACAAACTAAGATATAAATGTTGTTATCAAGGCGTGTTTGAGCAACACTATTGCAGACCTATGGGTATGACTGCATGCCGGGACTCAGCTTGGAAATGTGGGCCCTAAAGAAAGCAGGTTATTCTGTAAATGAATATGTACTTCCCTCCACAACTAACCCTAACCCACAGCATCACACAATAATTTGCAAATCATTATTGACACATCAGTAACTAAGAAAATGGCCTTGACCACAACACTGATAAGGGTGAATTGGCTGTCAAGGCAGACTAGTTTTGTTATGGTCTGTGCAGGAACCTTTGCCAAATTTGACTGCTTTCCCCCTTTTGTCCTGTTTAAAATCACTTACTGAACCATATTTTTCTGCGTGTTTGCAGATTTGTCAAAGTTAACTCATCGACCTCTCATCAAAGTTTACATTTATCTATGAGCAGTGAGCAGTTGAAGCAAAGAGTGCTTTTGACCCTCTCAAATATACTTTAATTTCCATATTTTTAGAAGCCTGAGGTAAAACTAACTATTATTGAACAAGTAAAAAGATAAGTTAAATGATAAGTGAAATGTCATAGTTTTATAGAAATACAGAATCATATACAGTATATTTTTTCTTCTTCCTTCTTGTTAATCATTTTGTGACCCCGCTCAGATTTATCGTGTGGCGAGTCGAAGGGGTCGCGACCCCCAGGTTGGTAGATTACATTACCAATACACGGTTATTGCTATTACCATGAATGTAGGCTGTGGATAGAGTAACATTTTGATTGTCTTCACTAAATTGAATCAGTAAATAACTTGGATGAATCCCAAAAAATCTGAATGTTTGCAAAGAATTCTCTTCATAGGGAATCGCTCTAGTAAACCACCTTAAAAATAAATATCCAGTAAAAAATTTGTAGGAGACTGGAGCGTAGAGAGTGAGACATGTTCAGATAAATTATGTCTTATCTACTTTGACAAAATTAATGATGGAAAAACTGAAACAAGACAGATGTTTTAAAGGATAGTCCATGTTTGCCAAGAAGAAAAGATGTTTACAGACTAGATTTGCTGCCATTGAAAGGTGGGCTTCAGGTAATGATTGATTGATATTTTCCATTGGTCAGTGAGACATGAATTCAGCCAAGGTTGACAGGTTGTAGGTCCATGATCCTCACAAACAGAACCACAGATCCTCTAGTATGTTGAAGGCTTGGCCCTTGCGGACCAACTGAGTCTTAACCCCTTCCATGGTGCTCATGGTTATAACACAGGGCATTCTGATCACTGGACCTGAAGGGCAGTTCAAATACCGTCAGGTCATCGGGGGCCCATATTAACAGAACCAAGGCTTTGTCACCAATCCCACTCAACTTCAAGGATCTTTGGTGGAAACAAATCGATCAACTCCTGACTCCATAACTGGTCTATGACCACAGAGAAGAAAACACCATAAAGATTTTTTTTTTCTGGGTAGCTCCAGCACTCAACCTTACCTGCAACTCAAAGAAAATGTTGAAATAATATTAAATCAGGGATGAATGGTGATTTTAAATGAACTGCCATCAGATTAGCACAAGGCATGCAAACTGTGGCATGATTGACTCCTTTTTGAGATTTCATGATTGATTCTCATATTTAAAAGTCAAATAAATTGAACAATTGACATCTAACAAAAAAAAGCAGAAAATAAAATGTCTCCTTTCCACTTCATCGGATAAACAAGTGAACATTTCAAGCGTGTCCACCTGCTCCTTTCTCTCCTGGTGCCCAATTAGTTATCAGTCCAATTGCCTCAGCATACAAACCACAGATCCCTTTAGCTTTTGAAACCAGAGCAGACAAATCAAAGAATGAGTTGGAATCAGAACAGACTCTTCATCTCTAGTTTAATAATGTCTACTGGTACACTACATGAGAGACGCTGTCATTTTTCAAGTCGAATATCAGTGGTGAAAATGTCAGGTTGGGGGCTGACTCTCTGAGCAGGCACCCGCCCATCATCACCATCGCTCAGTGTAAAAAAGCTTCAAGTGAAATTCTTTTAAATCTGTTTATATTGTATCTTTCTACCAAATTTATCCTGCCAATTTATTACACCAAAATACTGTAGACATCTACCTCTACCTTTAATTATGTAACTTACCATAAGTTAAATCACGAGATACTCTCGCTTTAGGAGTGAAACAATTAAAAGTTTGAAATACTTCTGACATGAGCTACGTTCTTTCTTTCTTTCTTTCTACTGATGCAATACATGGTCACAGCAGTGCAGTAAAGGGCAGATAGCTATTGGTGTCTCAGAAGGTCACAGATGAGGCTTTAATGTCCCTCCTTACTCTCTGTCGGCATGCTGTGGAGCACCCTGGCTCTGCTGATAGGTTGCCTCCCTGCAGGGACACAAAGCAAGTCTGTCCTGGCTGCGATGCAGGAACTCAGAAAGCAAAGGCGTCAGCTATGCAACACCCAGCAGGAACAGTGGAGCTGTGGAATGGGGTAGCGGGGCTGGAGGAATGAGAGTGCCACCTGTTCACCTCAGCTAAACATCTAACCTAGAGCACTTGGAAGGAGACAACGGGTATTTCCGTTTAACACGGAAACAATTATGATTTTTACTGCCCTCATAGAACAAAATGGCCACAGTGATGGTTGGGGATTAACAGGGATGTTCATTAACATTATCAGTATTTTAGACGGCGGCCATGAGAGCTCAATGCACTGCAACTTAAAGAAACGCGTGCAAATAGACAAAACACAAGCAGAAAACAACAATGTGTTGTTGTGTCATTTGTCAGTGCCTTTCAAAACCGGTATGGCTTAGGTTTGGTTAGGTTTAGGCACAAACATGACTTGGTGAGCGTTAAGGAAAGATCATGATTTGGGTTAAAATAACTACTTGGTTAAGGTTAGGGAACAGTATTCATGGTAAAAAGAAACCAGTATTGACTTTTGTTTGGAAACTGGAAGCTAACAGTGGTCTCCTGTGTCGAAGACCAACGTTTTGTTGACCCATCCCTCCACCCCGACCTCCTACTCGTTCTGCAGACTTTGTGGCTCTATAATGTCATCCTCCTTTACTCCCAGTGGAGTCTTAATTCCTACAGCCGCTAGAGGACTTTGTCACTTGAATGTAAACAAATGTTTCTGGGCACTTGCTGAAACCGCTGAAGCTGTTGTTTTCTTGGGAGGACAGTCTTCTCTCTATCCTCTGCTAAATGTTAGTTGTTTCAAAACTGAACCGTGGTTACACAACTATTATGCAAGTTTTTTTGTTGTGTCGGTCACAAGCTACTGTACTTAGAATGCTGGTAAACTCCTGTGGAAGATCAGTTCTTAAAGTTCTTGCAATACCTCCTGGATGCTAAAATAAAGGTCAAATTCATTTTAAACTTTCTTGAATACTCAGTTAGATGCATAATGCTAAATATCTGATAATGTTGTCATAGGAACAATATTTTATTCTGGTGCATAAGAGGCTGATGCTTCACCATTTGGCTGCACATTCAACAAGTTACAGAGACCACGTCAATTCTTGGTCTCATACAAAACAATGCTAGTGTTAGTAAGCATCCACAGTAGCCATCTTTTCTCTGCCTGAGGGCATTGAAATAAGAAAATGTCCAGTCCATCCATTCAAGTTCTACCACTCAACCACTTTTCACACTTACCATCCTCCACTTCCAACACTACACCCTCATTCATCCCAAAGCTCCCCTTAAAGCACGTTTACAAGGTGAGAAGTGCCAGGTCCAACAACAACTGAAAACAGAGCTGGTGTATCAGCTGTAGCCATCAATCATACTTCGATCAGTCACTGTCACCTGGCCCCGCGCCATCCTCACACCAGTCTCTCTGCCGCACCCTCGGCATGTAGCCCTCAGGAATGCTGGGTAATGAGGGATGGCAAGGGGCATCCAGGCATCCGATTACGAGCCATGTTGGGAAGAAAAGAAAGATGTGTCATGTGAGGGTGTGTGAGCTTGTTTACATTTACTTGTAAGGTATTTAGCCTGTGCTTTCATCCAGAGGAAAAGTGGGATGAACTCCCTGCATTGCAAACATTGTAAGGAGAGGAAAGGTCACAGCAAGGAGGTGATGCACGAATGAAGTTTGTGACAGGGCGGGGTCCGGGATTATTGTTGACATGTTAGGTGGCAAGAAGTCATGTTACTGTGCTGGCCTTTACTTTAGATGTTCTGTTAATAAAAAATGTACTCTTGGCATTTTTGTTCTTCATCTGTTGTAAATTCTCATCCCAAATATTCAGCAATATGCTTGTCAATCTAGAATGGACCAAGAAGACAAAAGGCTACAATGCTTGCTGAAAAAAGGAAAAAAAAATTTGGGAGGTTGACTGAAAAGAATTGTTTACTAGTCATGCAATCTATAAACATTTTCCATCTAATATTTGCAACCTGCGCATTTAAAAACACACGACATCCATGGTTTAAAATTGGGTCTGGATTTATTATTATTGTATGAATTTTTAGACATGCTAGCGGTGTGGCTCTACTAGCGATGGCAATGTCTGTTGGTTGGTCGGTCCACCACTTTGGTCCAGACTGAAATATCTCTACCACTGCTGGATGGATTGCTGTGAAATTCTTATACAGACATTCCTGGTCCCCAGAGGATGAATCCCAATGACTTTGGTGAGCTGCTGACTTTTCCTGTAGCACCACCAGCGGGCTTACCGGGCTTAAGCCCTGAATGTTTTCATCAAAGCCCTGAATTTTTACTGTTAATCACGCATGGCATTTTTTGAACTAAACCCAGATCACAGCTGCGTAGGAACCAATATGTTTTAAATGCAATGGCAGCACTGATGATATGGCAGGTAAGAGTAACATTTACATTAACAGTACCATTTTATACTCCATCTGATGTTTTCAACATTTGCAAGAAAATTACAATCAAGGATTTGTAGCAATAAAACACTCGAATTGAAGTAAATTTAATGGCGGTTTTATCTTAAAGCGTGTCATAATTAATGAAACTGATAATAATGTCATTGATATATTACTGTTATAGTTGTTCCTCACAGCATTATACTAACAATGGTATTGCTAATAGGCAAAGTTAGATGTACATCTTCCCAAACCAGGCACACAGACTTGTTGAAAATTGGACATCATAAGATTTACACTTGTAAAGATGTAATATTAGGGTATAATGTGTTTATTTGCTGTGCATTAGACTTGTGTGTTTGTAGATTTGCTGCTTTACCAATATTCATTCCAGGGATAGCCGCTTTAATTCAGCTTGAACATCTAAGATTTGAGTCCTCAGACTAATAAGTATCTTTTAAATGGCAGCAAATATCACATCATGCCATGGAAGAGATGGAGATCTCACCGTTAATCTGTGCTACAAACAGCGACTGTTGGAGGGGGCACCGCAAGGTATTAAGTGTAAATCCTCTTTCCTGAAAATTGTTCACAGCGCAAATGGAAATTCCATCAGAAAATTCAGACTCATTTATTATTCATCGTCACCCCCTCACCAGTGCCTCACTAGAGGTGATGAAAAACGACGGCGGATACGCAAGTATATCATGTGGGACTGTGATATATCGCTATCAAAAGCAGTGAACTGGAAAAGACAGGATTTAATATGGTATCTGGTCCTAAGTCCCTACTAATTCAATAACATTATGCCAAAGATTTATTAGGCATCCCATTTCCCATAAACACATCTGCTCGCTGAGTTTGATGCAGGCCATGCAGCAATATGTAAAGTATTTCAGAGCTGTTTGCTTGGAGACTGAGTGAAACAAATTGTGCTGAATATACCTTTTAAAGTGAAAAACGTATAAATGAATGCAATATTGTGGATAGTATAGTATTTAGTCATAGCCATAGTTATTTGCAAACTTTTGAACTAACCATCAGTTTATGTGAACACATGAAGAGTTTTCTTTGGGACATGCACCATATGAAAAAGTGAAGCGGTCACTCTAAGGTTTTCAGTCGCTTCATCCTGTCTGATTTATAGATGGTAAACGATTTCCTTCTGAAATAGACACATTATTTTGAAGAAGACTGCAGCTGAGTGGAGAGTGATCTGTCAAATCTCAGTTGGAAGATTTCCAGTCCAACACAGGACAGACGTTACCTGTTTTCCGTCAAAAAGTCGTTTTTTAATCATAAATTATTATTCAATGGTACAGTTAACTTGGTTTGTGTTTTTATTACAAAAGTTTTGAATGTTATTTTGGAATTAAACGTATCATTTCGGACCTGATGTTGCTGTTACCAGATTCCTGCAGAGACCGTCATATCATCCTCACTCACCTATCAGACCAGAACTAACCTCATTACAGAGGAATGTGTCTCACTCATACAGACTGCAGCCTCCTGCTCTTTACAATATATCTCAGTGGCAGGATGTGCTACCTTTTTGGACACAGTTTGAGAAAAAAACTCATTAAACGAAACAGGAATAGAAATGAATTCCTCTCACCTTTTCTAATGTCTTGAATTAGCCCTCTCCTTACGTAAAGCTGTAACCCTTTAAAGGCGACATGAGAGCTTCAGGGATAGTGATAGTCGAGAGCCATCCTCTCCTCTGGAACCCATTAAGAAATGTATAAAATGCCTTCCTACCAGTTTGATTTGTAGTTAGAGGGTTAACCCCTGAAATGTCTGTCTGTGGTTCTTGAGAATTTGAAACCCCAGTAGTGAGTGATTGTTTCAATGTAAATGGGGCATGAAAGCCCCTCTATAACTTTTCTTTTGGGTCTTGTCATACTCGATAATAAATCCCACAAGTGATTTCTGGTTTTCAAGTGGCCATTTTACAGTTTCAAAGCACAAATGGCAAGTTATATTCTTTTTAATATATTTAGTTGAAGAGGTAAAATAACAAATCAAAGCATTGATTCAGGAATATTGTACAAATAGTCAAAAGATGAGGGAGAGCCTGTGTCAATATGATATCTGCTTGTTGTGACAGTGGGGCTGCTGCGTGCACAAACACATGGCTGAGTTTTGTGGGGAAGTATAACTGAGGCTGGCGCGGCGTTGACACCTCCAGCTGTCTCCAGGGTTGGAATAAAGATCTGACACCCGCAGCGGTCCAGCGTAGACACCAGCTGGGCCTGGAGCCAGAGAAAATGTCTTTCACCTCCTCTATCAACACCACCATTCTCTCTCCTTCGCGACCACAAGTCTCTTTCACCTTCTTCCACTCCCTACAACTTTTCTTTTATCTCTTCATTGTACTTTATTCATCCAGCGTTTTCCCCTCACCCTCCTTTACTCTCTCCAAGGCATCCCTCTTCCGCTTCAGACTGAGTTCCTCTCTCAATCCTTCCCTCCCTACTTCCCCTTGTTCTCCCTCCTCCCACTTGCAAATCCTTTCCAGTGACACAACACAGATTTTCTGCCAACTTTTCTTCCCTCCTTGAACATCAGTTTCTGTGGCACAGTAGCTCTTGACTTGTGATGACTTCATACCGCCTCTCTTGGCTTGGGTGGTGGTCAACTCAAGCAGGGAATGAGGACTCTTGAGACACAAGTGCTGTCTGCTAGAGGCAGTGCACAAGATGCAAGAGTAGGATAACATTTCAGACACTTCTAGTACATTTAAACGTATAGCCTCTGTATTCTTTACTCTCACTAGACAGAAATGACTACAATATATAACGGCACTGAGTGCAGAGTGCATGGTTATATTATACAGTAATATCATCTTTTGCGTGCACTAGAGGGAAAAGCAAAAAATCAAACAGTCGGGATCATGAGAAAGTCATTTTGCGATCTTTTTGATATAAATATTACATCAGTGTTTTTACCTGATCAGAATGACAGATAAGCCTGTTATATAAAGATTATGAAATTATTATTTTTCTGATTACAAGAAACCAAACCATGACAAATTATTACTTAAACAGAATTACCAAAGTTGCCTAGTTTTAAAAAAAACTTGCAGTTGTGTATGTGTTAACGTCATCTTTCCTTTGTTGGTTCTCAGGGGCGAAATTAATCCGTCTGAATCTTCATCTTTGGTTACACGAGAATTTGCACCAATAGCAAACCGTATAGACATTGTTGACCTTTGTGGGAACCAAAGTAGAGAAAGTTATTATAGCTTATTGGCTCTGTTGCACCATCTACTAACATATTGATTATAAGCCTTATATTGTATAAACGGCCTCACAAAAGAGGAATGGTTATGTGTCAGTTATGAGACAGGAGACTCTTTAATAAACTGCGTGAACTTATTATCCCACTAGCGACCGAATTAGCTAGGTCGAAGAGCTGTTTTACGCAACAGGCTGGTATGTTAACCGTTAACTTGTAGGCGACTGTAGTTCGCCAGTTAGCCCTGCGAGTAGTCCCTACGTCACCAAGATTCTAGCGCCACCATTTTTGCAAGGATGCACAAATGAACTTCGGTGCGCCACTTTCTGGTGTGTCCAGGGGTTAACACCTGTATTTACAGTTTGTCTATCAGCCTGCTTTTATGGGAAACCATCTGCATTGGCAAATGTTACGACTAAACAATACAATGGACTATTTCTTGCTTCGGTTTATATGTGAAATGTATACACCACTTGGACAGAGGTTTGGGTTCTAAAATGGATAAAAGTATTCATTCTCAAACCACCCTGCAACATTCAGTTCTTCTAGGACGAGATCCTGCCCCAACTTGTAGTACAGACCGTGAGTTTAATACTTCTAAACATTTCAGAAATTGCCCGAGTTGCACTTTGAAGACAGCATGGGATGGTTACACCATTATTTAAACTTAATATGTCAATCATTTCAGCCATGAGTAGCTCTGTGGGATAAGTTCTGTAACCACAAGATATCAGCCTTTGCCAGTGCATATTTATGTTCCAGCTTAGAAATTGCCTTGCTGTGTTCAGTAAATCTGAAGGACATTACTGTAGGCATTGTGCACATACTTAGGGTGAGATGACTTAGAGTAAATTATATGCTCATGCAGCACAGAACAATAGCCAATAGACAGAATAGAAATTAACCAATTTCACATCAGATTGATACCAATCAAAACTTGTTTCAAAAAGTAGACTCTCTAGTTTCAACTGAGAGTTATATTAGTTATGCTGTATATCATCACAGGCTGAAGATGCAGATTACGAAAAGACACTGGTTCAATTTAATGCTTAAATTCAAGCTAAATAAACAAAGCCAGATCTTTATTTTAGCCATAAATACTTTATGGAATGGAAATCTGTTGTAATTCCAGCTGTACACGTATGAAATCCAACACTTATAATCCACGTAAAATAATGTTTAACAAACAAATGTGAATTCTTTGGATTGAGTCAAGCCCAGTTGTACTCTCTGGGTCCAATATTTTATAAACAACAACTTACAGTGTCACCTGTGAGACACTTTGAGTTGCATACAGATGAACTGAAACTGGATTTGTTAAGCTTTTAGATTGCAGTTTCAGGGTCACAGGTATTAAATACCAATGTATTTTGTAGCGTAACTTGTTGCTCCATTAGATTTCCTGCCCATTTTCTTCTGATAGCAAACTATGTGCAAAAAGTCAAGATTTTGAAGTGGCACAACCACAAAATTGTCTGAAATACTGGGAATGTTTAAGATCAATTCATTAGTAAACATTTGTTGTGGTGAAAGAAACCAAATACATCCGACCTTAACTACTCTATCTCTGTCATGTTAAATTCTTCATCACTCAGTCCAGCTAAGTTTTACAGATATTTAATAGTTTTAAAAAGTGTACAGTAATTGTACAACATCGACTGCTGAGGTACATGTCTTGTAGCAGTAGAGAATGCCATGCTGGGTTTGACGAGGGCTCTGAAAAGAGTGCGGAAAGGGAAAGGAATGCCTTCATATTTCATTTGGAGGAAAAATGCTGATGCGGTGGTAAACGAATGCAGACGAAAAGCTGGAGAAATGAGTGAAATAATGATCACAGTCTTGACGTGGTTCACAGACAGATTTTTGTGGTCACCCAGCAGCGTTACAGAAGCAATTCCCAGTTTCGGCTCCTTTCCGCAAATGTTTTCCTATCGCCGGTCTTACACTTGCATTTTATAGGGCTCGTATTCTGTGGCTCATGGTGGTGTTTAATACCTTAAATTGGGCTGATGTAGGAGGAATTACTGAAATTAACTGGATCCAGGTTGATCAGGATTTAAAGTGCTGCATGTTAGTTTTTTTTAAGGTGATGATGGTAGTAAATCCTCAGACAAGCTCTTTAGTACTATTAGCGATTTAGCAATTTAAGGTTTTTTGGCTGCTGCACTGATTGTAAGAACAGAAAAAGGTGTCAGCTAAGGAAACTAGACCTCAGAGAGTATTACTACTCACACTCCAAATAGTGGGCTATAGTCATAAAGTCAGTACCTCATTTGCTATGCAAATCATTTTAGAACCTTTTGACCTGCTTGGCTTTCATACGAATGAGGGGAAGATTCTTTGGTTTAAGCCTCTTAGTGACAGGAACTCTGGGCCTTGGGCCAGCAGTTATGACTGATGGAGCGGGTTGTCTCCTCAGCTGCCCCTGTACCCACTGAGAGAACAAGCTAAAGATGTAGAGGCCAAATATAGAAGGCTATTTCTCACCCTGGGTTGATGGATTACTCTAAAGCCAAACTATGTACAGTGTCCAAAGAGGTAACAATGTAACATATTCATAGGATGGGTATCTGTTATCATACACAGTAACTGCAACTTATTTCACCTTTTCTTTTTATCTTGGCCTGCTGCATTGCAATAAGTTTCTTCTGCACATGGAGATCATTGTGAGTCTCCTCCCGGCTCTGAAACTGAATAAGACCTCGAGCAAATTGTGTCAGAAGCCAACAAAGCTGGTGGCGTTTGTTTTGAAGGCTGTCTGCTCCCAACTTATGCAGTCTCCTTAGCTGGGTTTGTGTTCTTTGGAGCCGAGTCCAACCAGATGTTTCTCTTTGAGCCACTGAAACTGATAGCTCATGACGCAGTGTCATTTTTCACCGCCGTATCTCCCCGCTCCACTCAACACCCACATAATGCCTCATTTCTGCAAGCGGAATCAATACGTATTTTAAAGTAATATTCTACGAGAATAATTTTTCAGTGTGCGGCTGGCATCTTTAAACTGTCTGAAAGCGATCTTTCAAAAGCAAAGCCTGTGTGGGAGGATTTGGCTGTGAGTGGGGAAAATGCGAATCAAAAGGAGCAGAGATCAATATGATTTTGAATCAAACAACATAACAGTAATTCCTGCTGTCTGTTTGCAGCAAACTCAAAACTGACTGACTTGTGTGGGGGAGGTCTTTTTCTCTCTTTTCTTATATTCCCTCAGTCCTTAATATCAGCTCCACAACAGTCAATAAGAAACTAACATGGGTGCAAAGACAGGGTTCACTCTGTTTGAGGTAATGATTGACCTTGCTAATTAAATGAGAACAGATGCTATTGCATGGCATTGAACTGTTAAAGATTGCATACAAAGTTACACAGTGAACCACAAAAATCAATACTCAGCCGAGAGGAAGCTCAAAAAATTGCTTGATGAAATGGTTTTGTTTTGGTTTTCTGTCCGCAACTTCCCACTCCCACTGTTCAGTGGCCCCTGTGGTATGTTTGTATCTTTTCAACACTATGGATTTATAGATGCCTCAGCATTGTAAATCATCTTGAAATCAAGCATCCACATGCTCTGTATCTACCACTGTGGCCAAAAATACCTCAACTTTTTCCAGAAAACTCTTTTCTCTTGTGTTAAATCAAGAAGCTTGTCTCATCAGAATGAAGTTCAAAGCCATGTTAGCCACAACAATACAGAGAGTTAAAGGCCCCAACAGATGCTGCCTCTCTTCTGAGCGACAAGACAAAAAAAATGACAGCAGTGACCTGTGTATCTACATTATGAGGACCTTTTTTAAATAGCTGGTATAGCTTTCTAAAAATAAATGACATGGATATCTTTTAAACAATGTTGCACAAGTGGCTCCTATTTGTCTGTTGATCAGAGGAGGTTTCATTCTCTCATCAATGCTTGTCATGTCCAGTTCCTTTTACTGGCACTGGCAGTGAAATTGGATTTCAGTACAAAACAAAACAATTATATAAAAATAGAAAAATCACCTGGACATACAATTAAAATTTAAATACCTGAAACTGATGGATGTTCTCAGGGACAATGATCACATTAGTGAAACAATGGTGGTCAAAAACACATTCTTATGGTGACCTGGGTTCCATTTTCAGGTTTTAATAAGTTTTCTAGTCTGCGATTATGTCTCACTATCAGCAAAAAGCTGTAATTTAAACCAACAATATGTATGTTTTTGTCCTGACACTAGAAATGGGACATTGTTAGCTCCTCCCCCTCATGGGTCAAGTTCATGCCCCAGCACTTGTCACTCGTCTTGGTGAGCTGTCTGTTTTAAAGTGTCAAGGTCGAGCTTGTGTCTGGGCACACCAAGCATTTAACAAGAAGACAGTACTTGCAGGGCATTGGCACTACTGGTAATGCCTACAGCAGATGTTATATGGCCAAAATGACTTCAACATTTGTGAAAAGCCAGTTTCATGCAAACAGGCACAGCCCACACTGACAACAGGTGATGTATAAAAAAGCTGCATATCATTTTATGTACGATCCCCAACTTCAACCAAACAGTTTTACTTTTCTGACTGAGCTTGTTTTACTGAAACCATATCTCAATATCTGACAAATGTGTGTTGTCGCATGTCGCATAATCTTCAAATTTTCTTTGTCTTCACAAGACAGTGCTTGTTGTACACTTTAAATTTATTTCACAAAATTTTGCGACACTGTGTTTGTCACAAACAAGCTGGGGTTCTTCCATAAATTAATGCCTTATTTGATGACGAATAAAACATTAAATTGCTACATTGGAATTGGTTGAGAGAAACTGTCATAACATTTTGGTTTGAATTTATCTTTGAAACTTGCCCCTAAATGACCCCACCCTACCCCAGCAGACACAAACACAATCTTAGAGGAATACGATGTTTTTAACAAACATGCCCATAGCTTTTTTTCTCTGCAATTTGGAACATTTAATCTCAAGAAAAAAGATGATAAAGGGGTGCTTTGAGGGGTCCTTGTGTTTTTGCCTGCATTCTTTTGCGACTTTAAATTTAGCCCTGCATCCTAATCCCCGGCATTGTTCTGTTAGTTGGGAGCAATGCTAGACATGCTTTTGGAGGCATAGCGCTCAGAGCTTAAATGTGGTCCGAGTCAGGTCCAGTCCAAGTTCACCTCGCGCCACTGTGTCATCTGCCAGACACAGAGATGACTCACTGCACAACTGGAATCAAGGGAGCTGCGGTGTCGGGTGTCCCATGTGCTCAAGAATAACCAATCAATGTCAAGAAAACAAAGCAAAGCACAAATTAGCCCTGCACAACTGGACATGTGAGATGTATGTGTGTAGAGTTGTGTTTCCTGGCTTAAAAGAGCTCAAGAAAGAAATGTGTGTAGGCTCTTGAGACCTATTAACATAACTGTAAAAGATGATTTGTCATTACCTCACAATTACTTCCTTTAATTTTACTGCATGATTAAAAAAACAAAATAAACACCAATTATATGTTCATTGTAATGTGATTAAATGTATGTTTTATGGATATCCTCCATGAAGTTTCCCAAATCAGAGGAGAACTTTTGTCATGAAGTCATCGGGGATAGTCCTGCAGTGCCCGATACAGACAGCTCTTTTAACACTGGGCATGTCCGCTTCGCCCTCCTAAAACAATAAAGGGTTAAATTACATTTGTTTTCACACATGTTAATCTCTGCTTGTAAAACTTACACAAGCCCAAGGAGGTGTGCTCATACAAAAATTCCTCCGTGAGTTTGTCAGACGGCGAGTGCGTGGCTGGAGTGAGTGAAATTAATGAAGTCTGTAATGGGTTATCAAAGAGGGGAACTCGATATCTGTGGCGGGGAACCCCACCTTTTTATGGGGAGACGCACTTGGTCCACACACACATACACATACACACACACATCAGAGTCTGCCAGACCAAAGAATTGCAGGTGGGGTTCAAATGCTCCCCCAATGCCAGAACAACAGGTGGATAGGCATATTTTTTTTTTTTTTATGATGTCTGCCCTTTCCATGTGTACTTTTCAAGGCGAGCAACATGAGATGCCAGAATTGCCTGCAAGACAGAAAGACAGACTGGGGGAACTGTACCTTTTTGTTGAGTGAAATGTTCATGTCTGAGATGGAGTTCAGCTTGATTATAGATATTCTGTATGTGTCACTTATTATCCTTATATAAATAGCAGTCAAGTTTTGCCAATCTCTCTAGCCTCTGGTTATAACATAATGGTGATGGAGCCCAGTTTATAAAAGTTTTAACATTTGCACTTGCTTCTCTAAATAGTCATTTTAATATAGGCTTTACTCAGGAAAATTCCATGCAAGTTGAAAGTTAGCTGTTTTTTAAGGCACCAGAAATAACAATGTATTTGCAATAAACAGGAGACTGTGGTTAGCACGATTATCAATGGCCATCACAGCTGGCAAGACAAAGATCAGAGCAGAAACTAAATCTTAATCAAGAGAAAATCCAAGGAAAACGTGACAGTACTGGCTGCACTGTTTGATTGTTAAACGTTTGGGGAAATGTCCAAAATTCATGATTCTTTTGTTGTTTTCATGCAAAGAGTGAAACAGCTAGCCTGGCTCTGTCCAAAGATAAAGAATCCGCCTAGCACCACCTTTAATGCTCACTGATTAACTCGTTGTATCTCAGTTATTTAATTTGTACAAAAAACAAAGTGTAAAAACAACAAGTTTTGGTTTTATGGAGGGTTATGTGCAGGACCATTTCTTGGCTGGGAGCAGTGACTTCCTGGTGTCTCTGCTGTTTGCCTGGCAACCTCACGGTGACGACACGACTATACTGTACTCATAGCTAATAGTAGTAGTAGTAAGTATAGCTGAGAAAAGAGTTTTCTTAGAAAAGATAAAAAGGACTGGGTACACCAGAAAAATTATTATTATTATTATTAGTAGTAGTAGTAGCTGCAGCTATTTGTCAGCTAATAGACAAGAGTGTAGGAAGGGGTTTTAGATTGTGGCCGGCACACATTGATTGGAGAATGGATCACACTATTTGACATGGTGTATTGCATCTTTTCTCTCTCTCTGCCACTGTGGATGAGGAGGAGGCTGTTTACAGATGGATTACTGAAATATGTCTTCTGCATGCAGGGGATGTGACTAGCTGCTGTAAGATAGTGCTAGTGTGCATGAAGAAAAACATGGTCTTACCCATACTTACTGTTTTGTTGTTGATTGGTTTGGTGAATGTTAGGTTTTCTACCCTTTTTCTGGTCCAGCAAAAAAAAAGTTGGGGGAAGTGCTCTTAATTCGGTTGCGGGGACATTTTTCACAATAAAAGACCCATTTAGAATCAGCATCCTTTGAATCAATTTATGCAAAGTAGGTTTTATGAGCTGACAATGTCAAGATTTTATGAACTGACAATTTGCATTTACAGGGCCGTTTACCTACCATCACTTTACCTGAAAGTCAGCTACCCTGGTTATTTGCCACGAGCACAGGCCAGTCATAGTCAGCCAAATGGCAGAGGATGTGGAACGCTTCACTGAGCAGCCAAAGTGCAGGTAACACCCCTCCAAACCACTTGGAAAATAGCACTAAATTTCCACTCCACATGCATTCGGAATATCAAGCCACTGCACGCCTTACATATGCACAGTTCCTCAGCTAATAAGTCTAAAGTGACTGTTAATCTGCAGCATATCAAAGACTTATTTGCACTACTTGTAATGTCAGTCCTTCGTCTACTGTGACACTTTTTAGTCTCAGGAAACGCATCCATGTTACTTAATGCTTAGAGCTTACATGTTGAATTTGCTCCTTCTTCAATGTCATCAAAACGACACAGTCTCACAAATACACGAAATCAGCATGAACTCTAAAATGTAAATTATGTGGTGTGGATGTGGGTAAACTAAAGAATGTTGTTCTCTCCTGTGGCAACAGGTCAAACTTCACATATTTGTCATGTAAAACAGTGTTGTTTTATTGGCAGGTAGAACATCTTCAGTTAAATTTACACTTATGATTATTTCTAACTGGGCCATAATACCCAAGTTTTTGATATTATGTAGCTAACGAGTGAGGTATCTGTTCTGCCAATGTCAGTACATTTTTCACAAGAAAAGAAGAAAATATGTTGATTTAAGAGTTGTTATTTTTGCAAGTTGACTTACAACAATCTGTACAGATGTGTCAATTTCATCTGCTGTCTCTAAACTGCTAATGCCAAATAGTAGAACATGAAGGTAAATTGTGAGAGATAACATTGCAGCTGCAGGGAGTGCTGCTCTCCATAACACAGAAACAGGGCCAATGCAAACCCCACCACTGGAACCCAAAGGAAAATAAAATGCACCCTTTCAACACAGTAACAAACTCACACTGCAGTTATGTCATTAAAAAGCTCAACAATTATGGAAACCATATTTCAGTTGCAATAGTCCATTTGATACTTGTGGTGTTGCACACACATATTTAATTGCTACAGCCTGAGAGAGTTCTTGTGATTCACTCACTGGAACGCAAACATCCATTTGTATTTTATCTTCTTCTAAATCAAGCCAAAGCAGGCAAAGCAGACTTTTTTCTCACTTCTCAGAAGCATGGCTGATTGTATTAATGTGTCATGACTGACAATTTAAATTGAGTTTTGATTAAATAGTCTGCACTTGACAAATTAATTCAATTTCTTCTTTTAGATGTCCATATTGTGTTTATTCTCAACTTGCTAGAATCACAAATAAATCAATTACTACTATTGTATTGTGTAAAAATTCAGGGAACAAATTTTGGTCTTTTCAACTTTCACAGACAATTAATACATTTTGGTCTTGGTATAGAAACCCAACCAGCTCAGTAAAACATGCTCATTGCCAAGGTCACCAGTCAGTTGTGTCTGTTCTAACTATGTTTCCCAACTAAGCTTTCCATCAGTTTTCCAAACACCCCCACCGCTCTGCATTTTCCATCCCACTGAACTGTGGAGCATGCACTAACACTCAGCGCTCATCATATTATGTCCTTTAAGTTAATCTATGTATAGTATGTCCTAAATCACTGTATAGAAGTGCTAATCATTTTCTGTGCACAAGGGCCAGCGTATAGTAAGATCAAAGTTAAGCTCAATCGTAGCTGGAATGTGTTACCCTCTGGGATATTTTTAGGTTCTCCTTGCTAACTATCTGCCTTTTGGACTTGATTGGAGATTAGCGCTGTTTTCATTCTGGCAATGAGTAAACATCCTTCCATTTATTTTGAAGCTCTGAATCCTCCCACCGTGGCAAGCTGGATGGGCACCTGCTATTTTTGGGAGAATATGGTGAGGGGTATTCTAAAGAGAGACAGTTTTACACCCTGATCAGATCCTATAAATAATATCTGTGTGTGTGTTGGGGGAAGGAGGGGGGGTATGTATATGTGGGTGATGATGTGTGTGTATGTGGTGTGTGTGTATGCATGCTGCGTGCATGGGTGTGTATTTGTGTATGTGAGGCAGAGAAACTGAGACTGACACAAGTGAGTGTTGAAATATAACAACATATACAGTTTCCTCTTGTGCGGTGTCAGTTTGG
This sequence comes from Macquaria ambigua, assembly GCA_008360985.2. Lineage (NCBI taxonomy): Eukaryota > Metazoa > Chordata > Actinopteri > Centrarchiformes > Percichthyidae > Macquaria > Macquaria ambigua. The sequence continues at coordinate 593,955 of VMKM01000098.1, read as the reverse complement.
TGGTGGGAAGAGTTGTAAATGATTCATTTTCCAGGTCATTAGCTACTTTACTTTAACTACTTAAAAAAAAAAACTAATTATATTACAAATTATATTACACTGATGATTATTGTGTTAAAATACATGTAAGCTAGTCTCATTTTTTCCAAGCATATTTTAAATTGCAGTTCTTTTAGATACATTTTTGCTTAATGTAAGTGAGATATCGGGGTTTAATCTATTCAATATAGATTTTTCCTTTTAAAATGTTCAAACATGATCTTCTGCCCTTGCTATGCTGTAGCTGCACAGCTATGCAGCGAGCTAAACACACGTCCAGTAAAAGCAGTAGAATAGTTTGTAGTTTTTACTGGAAGTAATTATGGAACTGTGAAAACAGTATTAGACATCAAATACAATGATAGTGAGTACCAATCAGAAAAAGATGAAATACCATACATGGTATGGTAATGTAAAGGTATAGACTAATGTTACCATCAAATTAGTTACACTGTCCCACATGCCAGGAGGAAACACCAGTGAAAGATCAACATTAACTCCACATAGGAGGTACAACCCAGCAATTCATCTAGTAAACATGCACATGAGTCAACAAGAGTAAACGTAAAAAGAGTAAAGTACCTACATTTAGCCCAGTAACAGTAAATGAACAGTAACTTAGAATGTTGTATTAGCAACACATTAGCCTCAGGCAGCTAGCTTAGTATGGCTGGCTTGGTTAGCAATAAACTGATCACAGAAAAACTAAATTCAAAACTAAAATCACAAATCAACTATCACAAAACAGCTATTATAATAATAATATTACAAAAATCTACACATAATGTTCTAACAAGTGCATTAGGGGAATAGATAGAAGATGCCTGGCTTGGTCACAGATCTGGCAAAATGGTGGATGTAACTGTGCCAGTAGCGGTTGCTACTAGCAACAGAATGTTCCAACTGAAACCAACTACATAAAACAGACAATCTGAAATTGAAATAAAAAAGAAAATAATAAAAAAAAAAAAAGATTTGTCCTTATTCAAATCGAACTTTTAACTCTAATGCTACCCGCAGTGCTTATAGTGGGTTGAGGCGAACACAGGCCTGACAGCTGGTCAGGTTCAGGATTGTGAAAGTTATGATCACAGTGAGTGATTTCTATCTCACCACCCACCCACTCACCATGGCCCCAAGACCCTTGCTCAGACCCTCAGACAGCTGGACCCTGGTTCTGGTTTCACTACTAGTTTGGTCAATACAACTACAAACTGCAGTTTGTTATCACATATTTTGCACTTGTCTGTAGTCCATGTACCATGTCTCGATATATCTCAGCCTAAATGCCACCACACAGACTTACCATACTTGGAAAATAATTATGATACTAAAACTTGTTGTACAACAAAATGCATAGTCTGAAAGCAGATATACTAAAGAATGGAGAAGCCAAGAGCAAAGCCTTCTCCTTCTGTCTTTATCGCTTTATGAGTAATGTCGATTTTTTTAAAGCGCCCTTCCCCCCCTCTTTTCTCCCCCCTTCCTTCTCCTTTCTCCACTACTTTGCCTTGCCCCTTGGCGCCAGCTGTGGTCTGCACAAAAACTGATTTTCAGAGTGTTAACCACCATGTTCTTCCTGCCGACGGCAGGATTTCATTTGCAGAGCACAGGGGGCCAATATCTAGGGTAATTCCCAGGGTTTAGTGCCACTGATCTCTTCCCAGCTCACCTTGGGGAGAAAAATTAAAGCGGCGATAAGGCCTTACCCTGCCCAGCACCGTGTTCACCCTGTGCTGCCCGCTGTCTCACTGCTGTCGGCTACTGGAGGCTCACACAGATAACACCTGGTCAGTCTCATATTCACTGTCTGTAGGCATTTCATTTGTACACAAACTACAGGTAATATGATAGAGATAATATGTTAAATGTTGACACTGCTTTGAAGACTTTCTTGAGAAATAATAGAAAAGCACATTTAGGTTATTTTCTTGTTTCTTTATGTGTATCATTAAATAGTCAAGCCTTGTAACTACTTCTTTACCAACAGTTTGGGATGTTCAGCCTGAATTGCAATTGGTTCAATGAAGGCTCACTAATGTCTTTATATATCAACAGCAGAATAGCTTTGTGTTTCAATGTGATTTAATGTGTTTAACGTAATGTGACTGTTGTAATGTTGTTAACAGTGTAGGGTTACTTCTATTTCAGATATAGTAATAGTTTTGTGGTCCCTGTAAAATAAGTTGTTGCTTTTGTTTTTGTTACTTTAACATCTTCTATGTTAACTTGAAAAAAACTTACTATAGGTCTGTGAAACAAAAGGATGATAAAAATATCAGAAATTGCTACCTATTCTTGGAAAAACGGAGACGAATTATTGTTTAATCAGCAATGAGTAACAAGGTGTACACTGACTGTTTATTAGTCATTAGTTTTGCTTTTTACCAGTGTTATTTCTTATACAGATAAGTCAGTGTTTTAATACGTCCAACATGTATTTTGTCTGCGTATTCTGTCAATATTACAATACCACTGATATTTATGTAATTGCATAGGCAGTTAAGGTATAAATATAATTTAATACATTAAATACATAGTAACATCTTCTAAGTGGTAATTACTTTGTGCTTTCAGATTACAGTGTTCTCTCCCACCCCTGATGAGAGGAAAAAATATGGTAAGTTGAACTTGTATATTTCCATCTTTCCTACCTTTCTACTGTTTAATAAACCCTTGTCCATGGCCATTTTTTAGGACTTGAATAAATGTAATTCCCTGTGAGTGTGACATCTGCAAATAATCCTAATTTAATTTAAAAATGTGTTCAACCTGACAGCATTCCATTTAGAGAAGAGGGAAGACACATTAATAAATGAAATGTTAAAAGACTGATTCACTTTTTTTTTTTTTTTTTTACAATTCAATCAAAATGAGAACAGATGTGATTTTCATGTATGTTAAATGGAATGTAAAATTGGTCGCGGTGGGCTACTTATGAGGAAATTAGAAATTAAAAGTTTCTTCCAGGTTTTGGGGTTGGTGGTCCATTCAAGGACATCTCTCTGGTAGCATGTGTCAGCTGTGTGATGGGAGCAATTAAAAGGCAAAGTCTTGTTAACCATGTGCTCAGGCTTAACACAGTGGAAGTGGAAAATAAAGAGGAGCAGGAAACACATGTGCTTTATGGCCTCCTTCATTCACTTATACAAACATTTGCTATTTCCTTGCAGTTATTTTTTTCTCCCTATCTCTAAAATGAGTGAAAGATCAGGGGGGTTTATTCAGTTTATTTAAAAAAAACAAATTTGAATACACACACACACACACACACACACACACACACACACACACACACACACACACACACACACACAGAGCAGCTTACTCCCCCTCACTGGGAGTGGGGGGTCCCGGAAAACAATCTATTTCTGCACATCAGGAGGGACTTGTGGATTTAAGTGAAACCAAATGAGCTGATGTCTCCATAATTAAATGCGTAAGTTATTGTTTCTTAAAAAAAGGGCATCACATAATGCTCCCTCTCTCTGTCTCTCATACATGACATGACTGCCGGTTTGACATTTTACCATACAGAGCGCGCTGCAATGTGTTTCCAATTGGTGGGAGATGTGAAGCCCACAATGGGACATGCATGCTGCCCTTTGAAATGATGCACCAGGAGGAAAACATAAACAAATGTTTGCCACCAAGCACGTTCAAATCCCTCCTCCCCCTTTCACCGCCTGCCCACCCCCTCTCTCCAGAAAGCCACAGCCTCACATGTGACACATTACCAGGGAGGCAGAAAACATGTTTTTGGAATTAAACAATTATGAGCCCTTTCAAACAAGATACATTTCCTAATTGGCTCCTTTCACAACATTTACATATTGCCTTTCTTATTCCCCTCGGAGGTGGGTGTTGTTGGTTTGCTGGGTGTCAAGTAGAGGTGTCCCATGGAGGTAAAGTTTATGAGATGCAGCCTGGCGGAGAATCACGGCGGGACAGAACCACACTGGGAGAAAAAGAGCGGCCGCGTCGACATATGAAGCAAAACAAACAGTCTGACTTCTAAGCCTTGGCAGACCCTGCTGACGGGTCCCTTGGTTTCTCAGCTTTCCTCCCAGATGCCTTTTAAGCCTTTTATTCTGTTTTTTACTGGCACTCTTGATTTTTTCTTCTTCTTTGCACTGCTTTTTGGGTTGGTGTGTGTGTTTCATTAATCCCCAGAGGGATACACTCAGAAACAGAGGGAAGGGAGAAAGACAGAGAAAGAGGGATACAAGGCAGTGTCAAAGAGGTAGAGTGCTCCTCACATGCTATTTTCAATCAGCTATATGCTACATTTGAAGGAACAGTCACACACATGCACATACACAATTCTGCCGTAACAATACACATAGCTAATGTGAAATGATACCGCCATAATGGCTAATTCCTGTTGAACCCAAAATAGCTTCAAACCACACTTTAACAACTCCTCACTTTCGCTGTCAGGTTGAGCAAACACAGACGTCACGACTATCAGAGGAGTCGTCCTTTTCCCTCTCCCCTGCCCATTTCCGAGACACTGCTGCTGCTGCAGAGAAACCCAATCTATTGTTTGATGTGGACAGACAGATTGTCTTCCAAAGATTGCCAAATACTTTGAGTAAACAACCCCCATTTTAACCTTCCCCAAAGTGTGACTTAATAAAGATGAAAACGCGAGGTGTCCGTTTCCCCCTCGCTGGGGAGGCGGAATGAAAACCACATGCGTAAATACAGCCCGGTGCGCGGCGTTAAGTGTGTGCATGAGAGAAGAAACAGTAATCAGATTGGTTTCCTGTGACAAACAATAACATTTATTTTAAACCAGCAGCATTTTTCTCAGGCAGAGGCAGTAGCTCCCATGGTAATCAGAGCCAGACTTGTCTTGGCTGCAAGACTTAGGGATGTTGCTACCTTCATACTAGTAGGGCAAGTGGGGGGTCACATTAGCACTGCTGTAAGACAAGGTGGTACTGCTGTTTAAGAATAGCTTTTGTTTGGAAGAGGATTCAGGGGAAAGAGATCATGGATGATTATTTTAAATACAGCACATAAAGGATTTATTAGTTGACCTTTTACTGGGATTTTCCTCTGTGTAAAGAAGTACAACAACTTATTAATGTCTGGCCTGAAGTGGAGCACTCAAATGTGCTTTATCATCTACAGTTGTGGGTCAAGAAAATTGTACATTCTTGACTTTTTAAGTTAATGTCTATCATATTTTGCCACAGTGCAATTGCAAATTTGTGTTGATTAGTGTTGATTTTGAATACATGTGCCATAATATATAGTGACATCAGAAAATGCTCATTAATATTGATTTCAGCCATATTGCCAAGTCAGGGACAAGCATGATGCATAAAAGCTCTTGTGAAAATATTAAAAATGAAGAGATCTATTTAACTTCTTGCTGCATGTCTACTTTAACCAGTATGAGGATCTACTTTAATTATTTAATGTGGAAGCTTATCTCAGTTTCCCTCCATTTTCATAATGAGTGATAGCTTTGGTGCCCCATGTAGCTCAGCTTAACTGTGATCAAGTGGAGGCCCGTGGGAGCTCCCAGCATGCTTACAGTCCCTTAACAGACGAACGTGCCGGCGATGATGGATCACACGGTTTTCATCACAAACTCATAGGAGTGTCTGCTCGCCTCAACTCTAAGGGCTGCTGACCTAAGAGCTCCCCCCTGTTGGGGTGATTTTAGTTGAACAAATTTTCCCTCCTACAGGGTCTTTGCCGGCTGCGAGGGGAGTGGCTGCAAGACTCATCTGCCTCTTATTACACCCCCAAATTGAGTCCGTACACAGTGGATGTGTTAATGGACAGAAATGTGGTGCAGGGACATGGCGTGCAGGGCTGGTAAAGAGAAACTTCTCCCATAACCTGTTGGACTGCCAGGGTAGCTAGAACTCTCAGTTTATCTCTGCTATTATGTCTAGTGTTATGTTTCTTGGCTGGGGTTGGAAACTTAGATATTTCTGCGTTATTTATTTACACGCTGCACATGTGAGTATTTTCCTTAGAGACAACTTAAGAACTTCAGAAATGTACAGTATTTCCCTTCTTACTTTCACATTTGCGGCCTGCTGATGTGACCTAGAGTTACATGCCAAATGCTAATGTTGACTTCAGATACTAAAGTCACTACCCAGCTGCCGTCACAACCTTTACAGCTTTACAAAATGGCCATTTGCTGAAAAGAGGATCACCACAACCCTCAAAAGTCACCAGATCACTAAAGAAAGTTTATAAATCAACACTGTCCACAAGAAAAATGCAGATATTACATTTAGTTTTGGCTGGTATTTCCTATTTTAAAATACACTTCACCAGGTAAACAACCCATTTTGTATATTCTAAAAAAGACAGTACAGTAAAGTAGTAAAAATGGATGCCCTATTTTGAAATCCACTGGCTAATTTGACGAGCGGATGAGAAAATTAGTGTCACGCTGCACATAAGTGGGTGAGGATTACCTCGCGAGGGCTGTTAGTGGCGGGCGCAGTGCAAGCAAGCCGCGGCCAGTGTTGAGAAACTCTCATGGCAGCAGTCAGCGCCAGTTGTTTGATACTGTAGCCTGGCATGACGAGTGCCTTTCTGTGCTCACAATGCATCATGCATGACCACAACATTTAAATATAGCAGCGCAGGCAGCAAAACTGCAGCTATTCTAGCAGTAGCTGATGGGAGGCCTTGTTGCAAAAGTATTGTTGGGATTACTAGCAGGCCTTAAAAATAACACATATCATGTACACATTCAAAAAAGAAGAATTATCTTTCAATTCAGCAGAAAGTTGAAAGTGTATTCCACCGATTGAACACATCAAAATCAGTTTACTGGTCATTTGTAAAATTACTCAGCCTGTGAAAACTGTTGTATAATTTCTACGGTGACTCTGGAGGAGCTTTGCCAAGTCTGAGAGTATAACATATTGATGCTGGTGTCATTAGGGCTTAGATAATTGGCTACACATTTTTAAAGGGGACCTAAGTTAAAAAAGTTTGTAATCAAAGAGGTTTGTGAACCGTCCCAACTAACTAAAGAAACATGTGAACAGTTAAGCCTGCTAAACTACACAATATAGAGTAAATATCATCCCGGTGGAGTTGGATAACTCCACCATACAATTAGAGGGATATTTGGATACATTTGACAAACTGTTTTCTTCCCACTCTTTACCAACAGCTGTGTCAAAATGCCCCAACTTTGCCATTAAAAGACAATCAAACATCAAATGTTCTGGTATTCAGACGATGGAGTGAAAAATTGAAAAGGGAGAGAGGATTAGAAACAGCTTGGAGTGCAAATTGAATTAGCCCTTTTGAGATGACTCGGGGTAAGAAATGAAATGTCATCCTCGCCCATGCAGGCAGAAATGCAAAACATGTGAATATGAAGAGCATCTTTTTTTTTCTTTTCTTTTCTTTTTTTTTTGTATGCTGACTCTTTTTACTGTACTAAGATGTGTCAGGCATAAATCATCACAGTGAGGATGAGAACCAGCCGCCTGCAGCTCCTCGAGACACTCAGGGACAAACAGACTCATGCTGTATGGTGAGTCGGACAGCTGTTTTCAAATTGTGTGCCACAGCTTTAACCCTGCTTGGACTAATTACCTCCTGCGGCGCTGCGGCTCCCACCAACAAAAAAGACAGTTCACAAGACTGATTCATAATTTAGAAATGATTAATGCAAACCACAATTCCTCTGTGCTTATGAAAAAAAAAATACTGTTCAGTGTTAAAGGTTTGTCCCCAGAAATGACCAGCTAAACAAGTAACTTAATAGGATTAGTCTTAATGTATTATGTTCTTAAATGCTCTAAAAATAGTGGAATAAAGAGAAACTGCATTTAAAAGTGAAATCATTCCATAATACAGAGACTGTATACAAGAAATGACCTGCAAGTGCAATAATCTTTACTTCTCTGCTAAGGACACTTGCATTGGAGTAATAATCCATCTGAAACTCAAACTAAAGGGTGTTTTAGTGAGCTGGAATACGCAGATTGTAGACAAAGTGATTGTGCTTCACTGAGGCATAAGCTATTCCGTCACTATTTTTATAGACATACAATCAACCTATCTCAACCTGTAGGAGAACTTTTTTCTGCCCTCCGCGACTAAGTTATGTGCAGCTCCCTGGTGCTGGAATTGAAGTTGATATGCAAGACTCATCGAAGGTAATAATGTTGGGAACAGACGAGTGGAAGCAGGCTGTGTTTCTCTGCTCCCCTGGCTCCTGCAGCGATGCTGTTGGTTATGACACCAGAAACTGGCTCAAACTGTGGATACGTTTTCCAAAAGTTGGTTTTTGGTGAGAACACACACTCGAGTCATAACAGCGTGATCCTGTAACAAAAATCTGTGTTTTATGGTCACGCTGATGCAACTCAAATTTCAGAAAGAACACCAACGTACACAGTTGAATTTGTTTTTAGTATTATTTAGTTAATGTCTAACATTTGTGAGAAAGCCTTACCAGATGTGGCCAAAATCATAGAAAATAATGGAAACACTGAACATTGACTACCTGATTAGGGCCCATGATGTCATACAAGTCCTGATCTATGTGCAGTGGGATATTAGACCTTCTTCAGTAAGGAAAGCCTCTAGTCCTTTGAGGTATGACTTGGATATAAATCATATTCCTGCTCCTAACATTGCATAAAAGACATGCAACTAACTTCATTGCTGAATTTGTTTGGTGGTATGTACTGAGACACTGACATTTTCACTCCATACCTGGATCAACATTGAACAGTGTTTGTGCCATAGAACAGATGGTTTTTACATGTTTTATGTTTTATGTCCAGATACTTTAGAATACGTCAAAATATATTATGATTTGTCTCTAAAGCAACATTTTGCAGCTTGGATTCGAGAGTTTTATTTTATTTCCCTTCTGATTGTCCTTGAAGTGTTTTTTAAATGCATTTACTGCAATTTAATTGGATCTGAATGGAGTCCGAAATTTTTTTGGAGCCAGCATCTAGCAGCCACTTGTGGAACTGTGTCTTCCGCTACATTAGTCTTATTTTCCTTTCCTATAACGACCTTATATGGTATATTTAAAAAAATGGCTGCCATTACCAATACAGATCCATCACCATGTTTATATGCCTTCAGCAGATACTGAGGGTAGATACCACTGTATAGTTATGAAACCAGTTGGTATGGAGGAAATAGTGTGAATTATGACTGACTCATCAGATCACAACATAGATCAGGCAAGTGCTTCTTACTTATCCTTGCTCAGTTTGGTGCAGTATACTTAAAGGGCTACTCCAGCAATTTTGTATTGCACTTCCATAAAATTAGGTGGCTCACAAGAGACATTAAAACATAATGGTAAAAACTGAAGCAGCAGAAGCCCAGATATATCTTGACTTTTAGTCCCTAGTACAGTGTGGGTCAGGCCTCAAAAACACCAAATCCTACATTTCCCATTATACAACTCAATAGTGTCTTTCATTAGACCCTCCCTGCCTCCTAAATGCCTTATTTTTCAAGCCTCAAATCTCAAGCCAAGCCAAGATAACCCTGATGACATCATCTGGGTTATTTTCTCAGACTCCCTCAAGAGCCACAGAATACATTATAAAACTGTTTCTACAGGCTGAGTGGTACTCCTCATGACAAGTCAACTGAACTTCATGTGTAAAAACGATGGAGTGGCCCTTTAAATATTAATGGTTTTCAAAGCCCACAATAAAAGACACCTTTGTGAAACCCATCATGTGCAATTTTTGCTGACTGTTTTAAAGTTTTGTTAATTCTGTTGCCATATTTTGGGGGTATTTAGCAGCAATTCTATAAAAATCAACTATCCCTGTTGGTGAGCCGTAACATTTGACCACTGATCCTTTTTGGTGATGATGTTTGAATGTGACTTTCACTAACCTTTGCTACAGTTAATTATTCTGCAGTATTTTTGTGATAACTCACCTGCAATTATTTGACAATTATGGTCCTGTCTCAGTAGTCTTTTGCCTCATTTCCACTGCATGGTACGGCACGGCTCGACTCGCTTGGAACCATTTTCTTTTGGTTTTCCATTGGCAAAAGTTGTGGATAGTACCTGATACCTGGTACTACGCAAAACCATGTCATGGTCAATTGACGAAGTGCAGACGTTCCTCTGTTTGGCTGCCGATGAAAGGATCCAGTGAGAGTGTGTGTTTGTGTCGCACAGAAAAGTACTTGGTACCAAAAGGAAGTCGAGTTGAGCCGTACCATGCTGTGGAAATTAGGCTTTTTTATAAATATCAATAATAACGTGGTGACCTGTTTACCACTTTTAAGGCACATTACTAATCGGCATGTATTTGGCCTTTGTACCTGCTTCTGCAATTGTGCCTCAGTTTTAGTGAAGCTAAAGTTCTTGTTTATGTGGTGTTTCCATTATTTTGTCCATCCCATACCAATGTGGTTTGATAACCAAGTTCTCTGTTATGAGTTTGTGGCAGTAATGAGGTTTAAAATGTAACGCAGCTAACAGGACGTCACTTACTGTCACTTCCCTAAATCCGTATCTGGAGCATGCTCAGTGTGGGTGGGGGGTATTTTACTGCAGATACAAGGCACATGCTGTACAGTGATGATGGGTCTGAAACTAGGTTATCCATCACCGGCCGTCCTCAGTCCACGGGCCCCCGGCCAATACCACATCCATTATCAGGTTATGGGGATACAACAGGGAAAATGAAAGGGCTTTTTCCCAACAGGAGACTACATTAAAAACGTATGGACAGATGTGAGAGTCTGGCAGACCTACTATAGTCTTCACTCTGAAAGGACACAAACTCAGGAATGTCTTCTTGTAAATGATAAAATCGTGTATAGGGATGATTTATTAAAGCTGAAGAGTCCTGGCTGACTTTTAACCAAACATACTATACAAAACTTTACCATTTGGAAATAAATATTCCCTGCTATGGCAAAATAACAAAATCTAAAAGTAATCAGGTTTTAAATTCAGCAACCTAAGTCCTAACAATATACTTTTTTTGACTTGTTGCATATGCTGTTTAAATATGGATATGAATATAAAATATTTTAAATTAGAAATTCAGGCATACTAGAAACTGCAGTATATAGAAAACCTACTTTTCCTCTGCAACATGAGGCAGAAGAGAAGAAAAATCCCACCGAGACTTGGCCAAAAGTGCTTTTTCATATTGTAAATTAAGGAGAAGACTGTGGCTTTCAAAGCAAACCATTATGATAGTTAACGCAGAACCACTTAAAAGGCCAGCTGTGGGAGTGACGTGAATAATAGTGTTTAATTTGTCTAATCTTAGCAGGAGCAGTGGGTGGTTGGGGTGGGGGGTTCGCTGGTACCCTGCTGGCACTTGAAGAGAGCTGCTTCCACCACAATGTGGTGCAAATGCCCTAAATTATCATTTGGCTGTGTTGCTGTTGTGTTTTTTGTGCTGTTACCCTTTCATTTGTAGTTTGTCTGTTGTTAACATGTGTGCACAAAAGACAGACATGGTGGGACTACTGTGGAAAAGTTAGCACAGGATGAAGTTTGGCACGTGCCAAGAATAGTTGATTGAGGAGATGATTTTCTGTTTCTTTTTCAAGGGCACTGTAATTTGCTCAGGCGCTATAAAATCCCTATAAATAAATAATTTAAGAACTTTATAGATGTAGTTTGGAAAGTATTTACAAAGGCAAGTTCCTCTGACCCTTTTTGCAGCAGCAGAGACACTCACTTAAGTATAAGTATAAGGCTACATGTACTGTATGGTGAGCCTTATTTAAAATGTCAATAAAATTGTCTCCTTTTTGGAAGCAGGTTTGAATGTGGCTGCTCGCAGTATGAGTGGTTTAAAAATACAAAATAATGCAGATATCAACAGTTTTGCGAGTATTCATCATCCAAGGGCTGTGGTTTATGCTGAGCTATATTTCCTTTATTTTATTTTCCTAGCTGAATTCAGTGGTGCTGCCTCTTGTATGGCACCAGCCAGCGCTAGCTTGGCAGTGGAAAATTTACTGCTGATTTTTATACTGCTTGTTTTCAATTTGACACAGTGTTACTTTCCTGAAAAAGACGGTCCTGCATGGAGCCGAGACATCTCCTGTGATTCTCCTACCAGCTCTGCTCAATGTTGGTTTACGTTGGAACAGGAGATGTTGTTCTACGCTACAAGCAGCTAGATAGTCTTATACTATTTATTGTTATAATCCCTCAGCACACATTGTAATTATGTGACAGAGCTAATACTTAGTGCGCTGAAATGTAAACTTGTGTGACATCAAATACATGTATAAGATTTCAGACGGGCTTCAAGAAAAAGGAAGAAATGTCTTTTAAGTGTTAAATTATAAACACTTATGTCCTCTGCAGCTGTAACAAAAACAAATCATGGCACATACTGTGGCGGCAAACCGTGTGTGTGTGTGTGTGTGTGTGTGTGTGTGTGTGTGTGTGTGTGTGTGTGTGTGTGTGTGTGTGGATCTCACCTAAATTAAACCATGTGGTCACCAAAAGTCCCTCACCACTCTCCCACCCCCCACCTCAATCTCCTCGTCCCTTCAACCCAGGCCTCTCATTGACCTTCCAGGCGCTCATTGTCCCAAAGTGAGACTTGATTACTGGCCTAAGCCCTGTGAAGGTTCGCCTCAGTGGCCACAGCTGATCTTTTATACTAATTTTGGATTAATGCGAGGTCTGCAACACTGCGTAAACACAGCCACTGAGAAGGCCCCTGCCACACAGAGCTAAACATTAATCCTCCTTAATGCTGAGAGTCAACTTCCAGTCCTTATCAGAATTTGTCTTAATCTCTGCCTAGGCTGTACAAAACTCCACTGCTCAATAAGTAAAATGTACACCACCAAACAACAAATGAGCCAATGAGCTGTGCTGGAATAGAAAAAACAGCACAATGGAGTGGCAAAGAATAGAAATGAAGCCAGTCTTACCGTAGAGATCTTTAAAACAGTCGTCCTGGTTTGCAGATTCTAAATGAAGATGTAATGAAGACAAAAGGAAGACTACACTTTTTGCCTCATAACCAAAACCATATACAAGTTAATCTTTAGCTTTGCTGCATGCAAATTTAGGTCTTTCCTCCCTCGATTTCAGCCACAAGCATGTTTTCAGGAAGTTTCCCTACTCGCTGTCTCTCTTTCTTATTTTTCTCTCTCATGCCGTTACGAATCCACTGATGTGTGGGTTTTTGACCATGTGGGTCCTAGTAGTCCCTGTCTAGTCTAGCGCCCTTCCCTAGACTGAGTGTGCTTGTCTGTAATTTTCTCAATATGAGACATGTGATATATTATTTCAACAAATATCTAGGCTTGGTTCAGCAGCGTTTCAAATACTTTGATTTATGACTGGATGTTTTTGTATCATAACCACTGGTACATTTACAGCACATTAAAGTAAAATACTTTCTTTTCTCTTAAAATACTCAGGGACACTTCCTCTTTTCATGAAATAAACTTACCAGGTAAAAACTATGGTCCCTTATTGTTTTCATCTGCTTGGGCCAGGCAAAAATGCAGACAAAAGAGAAAAGAAAGTTTCTTTTATTGTTTTCTTTTTATGTCTTTTTAAGCTTTGAGACAAATGGTTATAGAGCCCATATTTTACACTGTGTGTTAAAAGTTATATCATTGACGATAACTTCATTAAATCTTGTGATAACAAAAGAAAAGAATTTTACATGATATTTTTCACACTTTTTTACTGTAATTCTTCATTCAGATTCTTACTGTATTTTGAATATTTCAGTTTAAGTAAAAATAAATGGAGATGCATTGTATACAGTAGTGAATAATAAAAGTATGATAGGAGAATTTAAACATTTTTAATTACATTTCAGCATGCTTTGCGAGGGAAAATATATGCTAATTTCAAAATAAGGGTCAATTTCCCGCTCCAAGGTCCTATTGGAAAATGAGCAGCCAAGCCCTTTGGGTGAGGAACATTACGCCGGGACACCAGAGGGAACGAGGCGACTAATCTCTCTGTAGCCCAGTCCAACAAACACTGCCGCAGAACAACATGTGGACTGTGTAGGAGCCATGTGTGTGGACTGGACCGTGCGCACGTTAAGTTGGCAAATGTAAACACAGTCGGCTGGGGGAAAACGGAGGCCACATAATTATAAAGTTTTAAAGTAGATGCCATAGCGAAGCGTAAGCTCTTATAAAACAGAGAAGCATGGAGAGAAGAAGTTGGGAGTTGCGTGCACATACCTACATACATACTAGGGCCTTAACAGATCTGCTGTTTAAAGTGACTTTTCACTTTCACACGACGCAGCCTGGGTGAGACTCTGTTGACTTTTACAGAGTCTCTTTTTGGCCACACTCTACTTCGCAAAACAAAATTATCCCATTCTGAGGTTTTGGGAAAGAGCTTTTAATTTAACGGTTGCATTTGGCAAGAATCCTCATCACTCTGAAAATTCATCACTCTGAATTTTCTATTTTCTTCCACATGAAGATTCATCCCACTGCCCTGTAATTATGCTGGTGAAGAGATCAATGAGCTGGGAGGCTTTGCCTCCAAACTTGGGTCAATAACTTTAGTATTCTTTGAGAAGGTTCTGTGCTGCCTCTAGCCATTATTCAATTTTTACTGAGGTTAGCGCTAGTCTTTTATGAGCTGTGAACTGACCACAAATGTACGGACTAGTCCGTCCCAAAGTACATCTCTTACCCCTCTTCCCATCCTTTCTCAACTACTCTTCTCAAGTCTATGGGAAAGGGCAAAAAAAGACGGCAACAGCTTTAAAACGGAAAAATCCTTTAATGCAATTCCTACCTTATCTAAAACACCTACATATCTGTCTCCAGTCTGCGGCCTTTGAAAGGATATTTCAGGCCTGGGATTGAGGGGGGAAAATCTCCCTTCAGAAGCAGGGCTAGGGATGAGTTATAGGCATCTAAGAGGCTGGAAATCTCTGGGGCCTGACCATGGCTTTAGCATACAGCTCCAACCATGGCCAGGGTCTAGAGTAGAGGCAGCCCCCACCCCCCCACCCCCCAGGCCCTCGTCAAAGAAAGAAATATAGAGAAGCATGAGAAGGTAGCGCTGATATTAAGAATTAAGAGGACCAGGTTTTGGTTTCATGGCGTTGTTGATTCGCACATGTTCCTGTAAAGTGCAGTCGATGATATTCTGCTATAACCTCGCTCTAGCTCTTCTGCAAACATTTTCTGCCACTGTGAAAAGATTAAGCTAAGTATGGAACTAACTTTTACACTCATCTTTGATTAAGTTATTGTCATTATTGAAAATCCCTTCGAGATATGTTTTAAGATGCATGAAAAGCCTCTTATTTGAGTAATAATTTCTGCCTGATTTGTTTTTTTCACAAATAAAATATTACCTTGTTAGAAATTCTTAAAATTACATCTACTCCTTTTCTCTCATTGGACAATCCAGAATTTGCAAATACCGGACACAGTTTGTCTCCTACTTCACTGAAAAGTTCATTCTCAGTGTATGTGCACCGAAGATTTCAAGTTTCCACATCACGCTGTGTAAGTTGCATGTTGGACGACGAAATGTGCCACCACACCACACTGAAAACGTGATATTCCTTACATGCTTGAGCGTGTTGTAGTGTAGCATAAGTGCACTATATGTTACAGGCTATGAGGGTTAAGGCGAGCTGTAGCTGCCCAGTTGTCTTTGCCCCTCTATTAGTCTGGCTTTAACACACTGCTCTGGTCCGAGCCAGTAAATTTTCCAGCAGAGGATAAAGTTCAAGAAGATAAAATCAAACAGATGTCAGCGTGAGGGTGAGTCTTCGTCACCCATAAAAGTTCTCTCATCAAAGAGCTGAATCATTTGTTTTGAATTATTACATTGTTATCAAAAGGGACGGCAGCGACCTGTTTGAAGAGGAATCTGATCTGTTTGTCTAAAAACACGGGCAGGGATACTCCAGCCCAGAGGAACCATGGGAAAAGAGTGACGGCTGACAGGCGAAGGCAGCTGTGGATGGGTTTGACTGACAGCCATCAGCTATCTTTGGACTTTGTGTTTACTTTTGTTTAGTGGAGTCGAGTGTTGACTGTCTGGCACCTCGCTCTGCACGCCACACTTCTTGTAAACTTCACCGCCTGGGCAACTAAATAGGTAGGAAAACAATTTCAAGTGAGATGTTGTGTTGTGATTTTTATTTTTATTTTTTTGTATTTGCGACATGCCAACACTGCACGTTTCCTCTGTTGTGAATTTGATTAAGTTTCACTAATGAAATTTGTGATAAGATCAAAAGCAAACTAAGATTCTGGACAGATAAGTTCAATAAATGTTGATTCTTTCTAAATCATTTGGCACACATTGGACTTATTTAGTCTTACACCAGAGGAAGATCATACCACTCAGGGTCATACGTTCATACAAAGTTCATGTTAAGGTTACATTTTTGCCTTATCTCTTAAATCTTGTTTCAACTGATGAGAGAGGTTAAGTCCTAGACAATAAAATGTTGCTTTTCTTATTTTAATCTGCCCAAGATACCTTGTGATATATGTGTAATAAAAGCAATAAATACAAAACATCTGACCAAATATACACAAACTATTTGCATCTGTTGTTGTAATTCAGGCCCACAAGAATTTACACCATGAAAAAGTGAGAGTGTTGTCTTTTGAAGGGCCCAAAAACAAACTGGATTTCAAAGTGTCTGCGACATAGGAAATTCGAGGTCAGCCATGGGGGGGGGTAAACTAACTTTGGGTGTTTGCACACTTTACCCATGTGAACTTTAGCTGGTTGAAGCACGCAATTTCAATTAGTACGGTAACTTATATGACATGCAAACGTGCAATACTTACCATCACTGGGTTGGGTTGATAATCTCTGTTTTATAAGTTACATTATTATGTTATTTTTTTCTTCTATTTTTCTTCTTCTTCTTGAAGTTTTTTGTCTGAACTCCAGTAAGGCATTAATGGATAGTTCAGGCTGTTTTCCCTTTATTTGACTGCGTATCAGTATTGTTCACGAAATTTTACAGTGCTACATTTTTATATTCATATTTCCCATGGATTTTGAAAAGCAATAATGTTCCTTACATTTCCTTACAAGTTTTGTTATTAGACACTGCTTTGCAAGATTCCATGGTTTCTTGTGGCGGTGGCATGGAGTTACATTGTCTCCTGCAACGCCTTACTCACACGATGAACCACGAGGGCCTAGCTAGCTGGGATCACAGGAAGGCGTTTGATAAGCAGGCCCCAGAGTGCTTTTGCTCCTAGCAGGCTATTCTCACATTCGCAGTGCAGGGGCGGCATGCCAGTAGCCAGATTACTCACCACAGCAGTCAATAGAGTCTCTGCAGCTTTCTCTCAGTCTACGCTGAGGTTAGTAGAAGCTCATACCATATGGTCCAAGAGGTCGGTTTCCAAATACCATCAGTCAAATATACAGATCTTTTATAGCACACTGCATAATGTCCTTTGCTTTTCCTTTGCAGGATACTGAAAGAAACACTGGATACAGGGCAACTCAAGTCTAAAAGTCCAGCATTATAGCAAAATCTAAATTTTAATGAAAAAAAAAATCTACAATTAGCTTATTATAATTTCTCAGTTTCAATCAGACAGAAAGTGCTGTTTGAGATAATCTGCAGATGATGGTGTAAAAAAACCTTGCCAAAGTTTTGCAAACTAGAATGTCTGACCTAACAAGTGTCCACATTGAAACTTAATAAAGCTCTTGCAAACATGACAGCAGCTAAACAATCTGTCTCTGTTTTGTTTTTTTTAGTTAACTTGCCCCTGTCCCCCGAGGTACAATGATTGACCTGTGGTATAATGTTCTGCTTAACTATACAAAATATAGTGAAAAGTGACCTCTAATTAACATTTTTCAACAATTCAAACATTTTATCTACTAGCTTTTCAGCCCCATTCTGTCCCCAGCCATTAAAACACATGCACATGCTTAGACCTAGCTAGAATAATATCACACACACACACACACACACACACACACACACACACACACACACACACACACACACACACACACACACACACACACACACACACACACACACACACACACACACAAAAAACAAGTTTCTGCATGCTAGTGTGTCTTAATTTGTAAGGAGCAACAAAATTATGTCACCTCTAACCGGTGCTTCAGTGTGAATGCAACTCTTGATGGGATCTTTTTGAACAGTAATTGATTGTGGTGATGATGATGGTAAAGAAATGGATGATTATTTCACTCAAACCCATCAAGACAAGGCAATGTAGTACACTGGCTGCTCCAAATTTGAAATATTTGAAATATATGAACATAAATTAACCCAAACTTGACAGGACTAAACTGCACACAGCATAATCATAATTACCAATCATGTTTGGGTCAAGGGTGGCAGAACCTTTAACAGTGGTTGGGTGTCCTGGTGCCCCAGTGGTCAAAGAAGCATACCATGTAACTGTAAAATCCCTGGTTTGATTCTGGCCACAAGTCATCCCCTTCTCTCTCTCATTATGTTTCCTGTCCTGTCCTCATTCAACTATTTAATTATCTGCTTTTAACCATCCCAACAGCCTAAAATGCCAGAAAAACATTCTTAGAAGTTAGTGAATCCTCTCTATGGGTGGAGTGTTTGCTCACTGCTGTACAATATTGTTTTAAGTCTGTTCTTTATATCGTGTGGCCAGAGTATTGTTCATACCCGACACCAGACTTTGAATTGGCATTTTGTCTTAAGTAGGAGAGATCAGATGCTCTTTTCTGTTTCAGGCTGACTTTGTAATTGTGGTTGACAGTAAACTGAAAACCTCATAAAATTCTTTAAACAACACACCTCAGGTGAATTACCTTAGGTGAAAGTTTAGGGAAGATGCATGACCCTGAAAGGTCAGCGAAGAAAGCCGGTGAATTAAAAGGGTCAAGTTCCTGCAGGTAATAAGCAAGAGAGAAACGTATTCCTTCTCTTGAGTCTGCAACAGTAAGACTGAAACTGTACAAGAAGGTTCCCTGATGTTAATGTATCTTAATGAATGTAAAACATCAAAAGACTAGGCGTGCTCACCAATGTTTTCCTAGATAATTAAAGTTTTTAAGAAAGTTCATGTGTAAAACTTACTCCAGCAGAAGTACTCTCAAGTGCTGATGTGATATTTCACATTGACATTTAACAATAATCAGTGATTCTCTGCAGAGAGACGAGCTGTCAACAGCAGCAAACCTTCTCATCTGCCGCAGGCAACACAGGCTCGTAATGAATTGCGGAGGTTTGCTTCTGGACCCCCTCCACCCCTCAGTTATTGATACAGTAGGGTGGGAAGATAGCTCTATTTTCTGCAGAGGTGAATGATGAGCGCGGCACCGTTTACATACTGTATTTTCCAGTGTTTGCCCTGAGGAAGGGAGCCTTGGTGGAATTTGTATTGACTCTACAAATGTTTAATGAGCAAGCAGCAACAGCAGCTGGTTGCACAGCACTGATGAAATGATGACACAAGTCACGCGTGTGTTCCTGGGCATGTGTAGCACACAGAGTACTGTACAGGCCATGGTTGTATCTGTAAACATAATACAATTTGTTTTTCTTTCTTTTTCTTTTGAATTTACAGATAATGTGAAATCTAAAACCACATTCTACTCATGTACTTCTTATGATGCTCAGTGGTATTGGTATTTTTTACATATATCATTAATATGAATTTATGTTTACTGAGAAAGTTGAGAAACAATTAAAGAGTTTTATTCCAAAAGTATACATAATTTCAAAATGGGCACAAAATCACCACAAAATAAACACAATTTGTTTCTTACAATAATAAACTTTGCAAGGGTAAATTGCCACAATGAAACACAATTCTTTCCAGCGAGTATAATTTAGAAATGTGAAATATTGAATGTTAAACAGGTAATGATTTTATCCTCCAATACGAATTGGGTGTAAGAAATGTATGAAATTAATGAAACTATGCATGAACAAATAGAAAAAACATGAACATACATAAATTGCATTTTTAAGACGTAGATGGCTTTTGAACCAGAACAAGTCCATTGCACCAGAATAGTAAAACAGCAGAAACACTGTGGCACCAGACATCGTGTCGATCTTTAAGAGAGCGTGGGCAGCCACAGTCCACAAAGCTAACCCTGTCATCTGGCAGCAGATTTGCAAGAGAGATAAACTGAGATCCTGCAGGGGATCAAACCCAGCCTCTATCTCTAACAGAGGATTTAGCCAGCAGAGACTAAAGGGGCTAGAGCAGAATTACTGTGTATGGAGCCCGAATGAGTCGTCGCATTTACCCTGCAAGTTGGTTGCTTTTGTGCCTGGATACTGTTTAGCAGGATAATACAAAAAGATAAAAATGCATTTTTATTCTGTGTTACAGGTTAACGTGCAGGTGTGTTTGGAGGGGAGGTATAAATGTAACAACGGTACTTTAGATACAAAAGCATGAACAGAGTAATAGACAGTAAATTAACCCTACTTACATGTCTCAGTTGGACCTGGTGGTGTGCTGACCCAGTGCACTCCTGTATTGTCCTACTGTGGTTAATTGTAATTGTAAATGTAATTGATGTCATACCCAAAAATCAACTGTTACTGTCATTCAGCCAAGGAGGGCTTCAACAGTGTAAGAAATGATAACCAGGAAGTGATCCAAACAGGACTGGTGGTTGTTTACTGGAGAAAAAAATAAGCCATCTGATTAATTTCAGATCTTGACAAAACAGTTTTTTTTAAAATCAAAATTATGACACATTCCTTCCTTTCTTTTCTGTTTTACCATCTGCATTTCTGCAGGACTACGCCCTCTTGGCATAATTTATATGTCTCTTTAGTTAAACTTTATAAGGCAATGTCAGGGGTAGCACAATGCTAAGTTCAAGTTACTATAAACACAACTTTTCTTATGAAAGAAAGAGTGTAATTCATTACTGCTTAAACAATTGTCACTGGTTCAATCATTTTTACAGTTACTGAGCCAGTGAACGCGTAGAAACATAATATGAGCTTCAATTAAGTAGGGACACCCATTAGGTTGAATTTATTTCAAGGAAAGAGAAAAATAACTGTCAGATGTTAGTCAGTCATTAATCTGGGTGCTTATCAAAACACTGAGCCATTTCTATTTAAAAAATAAAGTATTGTATAGAAAGCACCTAAAACACAATTAGCAAAGTAATGATTTTTCCAGGCAGTTTTGAGAATGCTTTAGAAAGTCATTGTTAATTAGCAAATACTTTTTCTTAGTACTACTGTTAGAAGGTCATTTTTTACTCTAAGAATTCTTAGCAGGTACTGTTGTATTATAGATATACTATTATTAGAATACTAAATTAGAATTAAATTTAGTACTAGAATTAGAATACTAAATTTACTTACAAGGGAATTGTGTTCTTGTAATCCTTCCATGACCTTTTTCATAGAAAACCCAGCAGCGCTATCAGATTTGGTTCTGGTGAAAACCTCATGGGTTTTTATAAGGTCCACACTTATTAATACTATTAATAGACATTTAGTTGAGGGGTGTGGAGTGTCAGCTGGGTATTTTATTCTGTTGACCAACCAACCAAAGCAGAAGCCAATCCAGGCAAAGATAATTTCCCTATACAATTTTTTGAAATGTCACAGTAAGTTCACTGAGTTAACAAAAACATGTCAATAGATGGAAAAAGGCTTATATAATATAATATATTTCTGTATATGTATCTCAACAAATTCATCATGATCCATCATGCAAAATTGTATAATATTATGAATTAATCAAATGACCACCTGAATTGTGAAAGGGTAAATAGTACTGCTGAACCCACTGAGAATCAACATTTCCCCCATGATTAAGCTGTATGCTGACATTTTAGCACAAAAGAGTGGCATACAGCTCCAAAATCACCCATCTTCGTAGAAACCGGTGGGTTTATCATCTGGCAGTGGTACCTGGCTTGGTTGTAGCTTCCAAACAAACACAACTGGCATGGTGTTAGCAGTTGGGAAGCCAGTGAGGGATTACGTCTTTGTCACTGCAATTGTGAATTCCACCAGTTGGTTTTGGGGCCTGACCATGGCTGATGGGATCTGTGGATAGCAGGTTACGCCCTCCCAGTAAATCTCCCCGCTGGCAGGAAAAAAGAAGAGGCTGGCGACAACGTGCCCACTCATTTTGTAAATCAAGACGCAGGACATGCTACAGTATACGCTGTGTGGCATGTGAGTGGTGGAACACTTTGGTGGCTGAAGGGCAGACTTGTAAACAGGATGAGATTGCGAAACATCTGTTATCATACATTATCAGTGGGTTTTATAGTGGCTAGTAACAATCATGGCAAATCAGATTGGCTCCTTTCATGCACTTTAAAAGCCGTTTTCTCCCCACCATGATACACTGACAGTTTGGTAATATAATCAGTTAATGAAGAAATGAAGGAACGGCCTTGAATTTGACAGCAGATGAGAGAGAGACACACACAAGGGGATGGCTAATGCTGCACTGTCTCTGGTGGATCCGTAAGAAGGCAATTCCCTAACATTAGCCATAAAAATGAGATGATGGTATATGTAATGTTAAGATTATGTTGCTTTGAGTTTGTTTTGTGGTTAGAAATGGCTTGATTCAGTTTTCAAATTACGAAGAGATTGGTGATACAACAGGATTTTTGTAACTGTCAGTAACGAGCTCTGATTATGGTTTGGCATTTAAGGGACACTTTTCTGCACCAACATACAGGATAATGTTTAATTACAGTAATTAGTGTGAGGAACAAATTGTGGCCTCCCGTTTATGACAGAGTTTGTTAATCAAATTAAGAGCATTCCTTGTTTGGGTGTTATACCAGTAGCATTACCTACCTTTTTTGGATGACATTTTGTTAATAATTACAACAACAAACATTCTCTTACTGTATATAAATAGGCAGAAAAAAAGAAAATATACATTGTTAATATATTTTAGACATGTTATTCAAAATATAGAAATTCGTTTTTGAGAAGTAGAATCTCATAGAGAAAGAAATATCCACCAAAGGAAGCTGATTTAACAACTGTTGAATAACAAGTCATACTAAATATTGCGTCTCGTCATATATACAAACTGCCAAAAGGTCTATTATATATTTTTAAAATTTATCTACCTATTTATCTGTTTGTCTATGTATTGTTATCATTGCTGCAGTCTATTTCCTACAACAAAGCAGTACCTTATTGTAGCTCATGATTGAAGACCAAGAAAATAAAGTTTGTTCCATTTGTCAAAGATGTTCGGATTTGAATCATTAAAAAAAAAGAAGGAAAAGATGCATATATGTTTGTGAAATTAGTATTCTGGATCGTCTGTGTATATTGGAGGTCAGAGTTGCAGTGCAAACTATTAGCCCACTCTCCAACCCCTGTTGCACAGCCCTACTTCTTATTACTACAATGGTGGTTTCACCTTTTCAGTTTAATCATTCCAGTAGATATTAAACTCTCCCGGCAGGCTGGGGGCTATATAGTGTAGGGATTTACTGAGGGATTTGCATCCTCCTTTCTGCTAGTTCAAATCTCTGTGTCTTCTCAGATCAAATTATCATAACCATCATCGGGCACAACTCCACCATGAAAATACAGTGCAGGAAAAACGCCGTCAGCGATTCCATGTGCCCCTCTCCCAGAAATATGAAATATGGTTATTGTGCAGTGCTATGCGGTAGAATTGGAGTATTATCCCATGGTACCAGAGCCATTGTGGAAAACATGAGTTATTGTCAAATAGCTGTGTGATTGACATAAAAACTCTCCTTTGTAGTAGTAAGTTTATTATATTTCTGTGGCATATTAAATCACAATAGAAGACATATATTGTGTTTGTAATTATATTGCACTATAAAAGGACTGTGAATTGTTGATTAATTATAACCCTAACCCTAACCCAGAACTGTTTTGGTGAAATTTAAGGGTCCTCACGTTCAAAACATTGCTTGATGAAATTTAAGGGACCTTATGTTCAAAACATTGCTAGTATAAAGCGTTTTCATAAAGCCACATTAATGTGATTGTTTTTAAAATTATACTGCATTTTTCCACGCCTGAGAACTGGAAGCTCTTCATTAAATAGAGCTGAATGGACCAAACAGAGAGGCAGAGTGAAAGTTTTCATATGGGTGAACTTTCATCTATTAAGGCGTATTATATATCCAACTTAATACATCATCAAGGGGGTTAACACACCATCGCGTGACTAGCTGTGATGCCATAAGACTGAAAGTAAATTAACGTGACGCGGCAGACCCCGGGACCATTGATAAACGTGGAAACCTTTATTATTATTTATCTTATTTTGGGTGTGTAAGCTGAGAGCAGACGGGGCGGGTCAGCACAATGTCCGGATTGTTCCACGCTGCACGCACCTACATATTGAGAGAGAGAGAGAGAGAGAGATGAAGGCTTTCACCTATAGGGGCACCGCTTTACTTTCCAATCTTTAAACCTGAATATGGCTAGTGTGGGAAAAAGTGCTTTTTCTACCTCTCTGCCTCTGACTGCAAAGGAACAGGTCAAATCCTCTGCCAGGTGCCCCAGGCTATTTTTCCTTTCCTCCTTTTTTTTTTTCTTTTCTGAACACCTCCACACCAAGAGAGCAAAATCTCTGTCAGAAGACAGAGGAGGGGAGGGGAGGCAGAAACGCTCTTCTGTTTTCACTTTGTGCGTGTGTGTGTTGAGCCCTCTGGGGCTGGAATAATTAAGATCAATATATATGAAAGTTCAAGATACTTTTTTTTCAAAGTTGGTTAATTTCAAGGTAATTAAAGCATGATCTGGATCTCATGTGAGTCTGCGTAGCCTCATTGACATACAGTATCACTGGCAGTAGGCAGATACAAGCCGTATTGCTTCAGCATCTGCTAATTACCCTTCTTCTTTAATTGTACCTCGGCTCACTTTGTGTTTGGACCTGTTATTGAAGTGGATACACACACTGGCATATACACATGATGTCTCTTTTACTCTCTAATTCATTTACTTAATTCTCTCTTTTACACAAACACAGGCACATTATTCAGCAATGTAGACATAAACTGTATTGTGCTTTTCATGAAAATCAGTTTTTTCCTCCTCTAATCACCTCATCTCATTCAGATGATGTTCAGAATTTATTTTAGTATTTTTTTCAATATAATAATTTAATAGTAAAGAAAAAGGTAGAGAACATTTCTGATAGAGGTCCATCTTTAATTGCATAGTGTAAGTATATGTACAGTAATGTTGTCAGAAAAATTTTCCTTCTTTGCATATGAAACAACTATTTTGTAAGCCTATTTATAAGAAAACAGTCAAATCTGTATCACAGCTGTTGGATGAAAACAAATACATGCAGTAAAAATATGCAAAAATATATGTTTGGTGAGTTTGTGAAGGGAAGATGTTTTTTTTTTATTCATAGCTTCCCATAAATGTTTGATCTAATTCAATTTACTTTTAAGGGCCTAAGGGTCATGAAATTGCCGTAAACACATACAGCAAAACGGCCATGTCAACTTTCAATTCCAGCAATGAGAAGGAAAAAAAAAACCCCACCCAAAATAAATTGTAGTTGTGCGTTTTTTACCTCCCGGCATCGAGATGATATCATTACTCTGCTGAGCATCTCTGGCCAGAGTGACACCAGTCCATTACACCGTCAAAGCCCTCAACTCTTCCCCCACCAGCCCTCAGAGGTCACCTTGGGGAGGATTCCACCATCCACCAAGCCCACCAAACAACACCCTTCCCATCATGCCATTGTTCAACCCAATTCCACCTGGGATAGATACAAGAGGATTGGAGAGAGGCTGAGGAGTGTGTGTGTGTGTGTGTGTGTGTGTGTGTTAAAATGACAGTGTGTGTGTTTGAGTGGACGACCAGCTGTCCTGGGGTTCTTGGAAGGCTGCAGCTGCCTAGGCAGCTTTATGCTGATAAAGGCAGTAGGACTGTGGGGAAAGTTTATGGACACAGTGGAGAGATGACTACACACAGAGACTCATGTGGACATAAACATATTTAGAGACATACACACACGCACAATAGTTTGTTCCTTCTTTCACCTTAAACTTTTAGAGACTAACAAATCAGCTAACCTAGACCCAAAATGGATAATGAAAAAGACTACAGTACTTGTCACTCAACAGACCTAACACTCCCACATTAGTGTGTGATTATGTCCTGTTAAACCGCAGTTATGTTGCACTAGTTAAGAGCTCTGAACTGACTAATACGTTTCAAAGTGCATGTAAATGGTCCTTAAAGGCAGCAAAAAAGTTCATATTGTCAGAAAATAGAAATACAAACTTAATCTCACTGTGACTTTGCCTTGCTGGTTAAGTACATTGTATACCAGTGGGGGTGAAGATTAAAGAGGCATTGTAACTATAATCCAGAAATAGAATTGACAACTCAGAGAAACTCAAACAACAACAAAGAGATGAACGACAACTATGGCTGTGAAATGAAAGAGTGACACTAATAAAGGTCACTGAAGGAATATGAGAATTTGGAAGCTGTTCATAAAGTTGCAGAAATCAACCAAAGAAGCCGAATCATTTCTTTCAAGGATTTTTGGCATTTCATTCCTTTATTAGAGTCAACAGTTTTGAGGTGACAGGAAATGAGAGGAGAGAGAGAAGGGGAGTGATGTACAATAAAAGTCCCTGGCCGGACTCAAACTGAGGTTGTTGTGGTTCATGGTCAGCAACTTAAACCCCTGGGCCACTGAGGTGCTCCCACTGAGTTTTTCATTTGAAAGAGCTGATCTTAAGTTGTTACAAATTTTAAATAGAGGCAACAAACCTGAAAAAGAAATGTAGAAAATGTGTTCACAAGACAACACGACCAACTGATATACTGTATTTTAGACCAGTTGCAGACAATCCCACATTATTGGCTGCTGTGAAGGATACAGTTAGTTCAGCCAACAAACCTGGGCACACTGTGGGACCCAGAGTCAATGTCAGCTGATAGATCATGGTGCTAATTTAGCCAATAGGTTCCATTCTCTATACAGCTTAATGAGTGCAGCAGGATACTAGTGCTGCTAGAAGCAGGAGTTACATTTCCTGCGTGGAGCCTGGCATTAACATGTCCAGCATTTCTAAACTGATTTGCTGTAGAGTCAGCCACCCAAACGTACATACTAATGGCATCCACAAATTGGGATATAGTATGAATTACATAAATGGTGTTTGAGCACCTAAGTCACCGGGATCAATGTGTCCTGCGGTGTCCTTTGCGTGCCTCGCCTCGGATTAACCAAAGCTGGAACAGCGAGGGGTCACTGTGTGCCACCTAATTTACAGCTGACATCCCATGTCTCCTACTGTGGGATGGCATGATGTGAGACACGGATGCCTGCAAAGGTCTGGCATCATGATAAATTTGGAAACAATAGTCGTTGCAGTGCAGATACAGGATGATTAATTGCAAGTGTACCTAACCTTTTAGGGCAAAGCCCAGTGAGGTGGTGAATTCACGTACAGCTGCGGCTGCCCCATCTCTTCTCTGTTGACTAGTGGTGGTAAATATTCAGTGTTTGTTTCTTTCCTCATAAAAAAATAGTGATTTAAGGTATAAATAAAAGTTGTAGTTGTGAGAAATCTCAACACTGATGTACAGTATTTCATCCTTGAAAGATGTGGTTGACACTTAATATCAGTTCCTGCCAACAAGATGGTCGTGGCAAGCTTCGCCATGCAATTAGCCAAATGGATTGGTTCTTGCATAGTAAACTATTTTAAGATGACAGGATTCAACAGTTGGCACACCTCCCCATACTGTGTGCTTGGTTCATATTGTAAACTACAGTATGTCAGCATCCATAGGTGATCAGTTATCATCTTCACTCACAAAACTGAACAATATCTCTTGAGTTTTTACTGATTATAAACCAAGAAATACATACTGCAATTGGTTAAATGTGACCTCTAAACTGCAGAAACAACCAACGTCAATTTCTGAGCTAAAAACACAGACTCAGTAACTCAGAGTCAAAAGTCCACCTGACCCATGGACTATTGAAGTTTCCATTCAATTTGATAAAATTATAATTTGAATAAACACTATGCCCTCATAATGTAGGATTATGTTGGTGACATACTTGGGAAGATATAGAAAACGTCTGCTGGGCCAACACACAGAGATCTCTCCAAATCCCCATGACCTCTACTGCAGTGCTACATGGGGCTAAAGGTTTAAAGGTATGAAATAAAATTTTATTGCTACAACCTACTCACCAACGATGTGCACTATAATATTATTCACTATATGTCATGTGAGGTTCATTGAACATTTGCTCCTGGAACAAACAAGAACAGATGAAATATGTTGCTTAAGTAAATGCCCAGACAGGGAGAGTACAAAAACTAGTTTTGCCTTAAAAACAGTGGACAGAATATAATTTATGCAGAATATACAGTATATATCAAAGATGCAGCATCCTCATGGAGGCAAAATGGTCTCATACTGACCCACCAGGGACAACACTAGTCTGACAAATTGTCCACAGTAGTGCACACTGAGTGTGATAATGCCATTTGAAAAAAAGAAAATAAATATCTACAGCAGGTCAGCGGTGTGCCAAAGTAAAGAAATATCATTCCTAGAAGCTTTGCTAAGGATTCGGGGAAGTCTTTGGAGTTAGATGCAAGGTTATACAGAGGGCAGCCAGAACGAGTGTTTAGTTTGGTAGAGAGAGTCAAACAACAGCCACAGAATGGAAAAGATACAAAAACGTAATTCACCTTGCATCAGGAAAAACACGGGCGAGACAAAAGGGGTGGAAGGCAATGGTTCAATACAGGGGTGAAGTGCAATATTGGAGTGAATATTGAATGATAGGGTGTTGAAAAGTGTTTTCAACAAATAATGCAACTTTTTATCTGTTTCTTCTCTATCTGAGAGAACTGGAGATAATTTGATCTGAGAGTGGTTCACCTGGGAGCGCTGGCTGTTCTGACTGCAGGAGGATTTGTGAACTGGCTCTAAGGCAAGTTCAGCAGAACATACAAACTCTTATTAAACTTCCTGTTTTCACCAAGTGAGAGCACGCACACGCATGTGCTGGCTCACATGGACACACGGATACACATACACACACAAATGTAGCATATAACTGGCCTTTCTGACCCCATATTTGTTGGCGGTCAAAGATAACTTGTGTATTTTATAAAAGAGACAAAAAAAGATAGAAAAAATATCTTCATTGTGATGATGACTGAGTGATTTTTATATGTTTCTGGGGCCATAAATTGGTATTATCCTTATATGGCAGCAATCATTGCTTGGCTGTAACACTAAAGCCCCTGCTCTGGATCAGTGTCCAGACTTCAAGGTCAAATGAGTAAACAAGGAATAGCTATCACATAAACAAGCGGAGATGATGGGTTCTTGATCAGACCATTTTCTGATCAATTTAGTTACCAGATCACCATCTCTACCTTTTTTGTCCCTGTTATTGCGCTCATTGTTACCCACATTACAATAAAGAAAGCGATACAGTAGTAAAACACCCATAACCACAACTGCCCGTCCAGTCAAATCCCATCTTCATCAGAACTGGCTGTCCTTATGGTAAAACAATATAAAGCAAAGGTAAGTAAAAGTAAATGGTTTTCCTATTGAATGTTATTGCTCTAGGAATGGGTGCAGATGGCTATTGATCTGCCTCATCCTTGGCCATTACCGTTGGGATGGCAATCAGCGAGGCCCGTTGGTTTCTGGGTAAACAAGCATTTTCTCCTCTCATGGCAGAGCGGCGTAGAGATTGAGAGCAGTAAAAGGCTTGGAAAAAACATTTCTATTGGTCTCTCCTGTGCTGCTGACAGGACAATTGAAAAGTATCTGTCATTCATGGATGGCCTAAACATGATTGTTTCTCTGCTTGATCTGGCCTGTGAGAGCAGATATATGTCGGGTATAAGGGGACAAGAGCACAAGAGCAAACACTGGCGTAGAATGCATAAAGGGGACAAAAGGGTTTTGTTGATATAAGTTGTTTTTGCAGGCTGAACCTGTTTCTCCTTCCCAAATGAGATAATGAGACTTACTATAATGTCATTTTGTGTGTTCCTGCGCTGAGCCTCACACAGACCAAAACAATGGCATATCCATTGTCATCAACTTATAAAGTGAACATTTTCTTAATTTACTACCAGAACGTTGCACTAAAACAACTGACAAAGTGTTAAATACCACTGGCAAACTTGAAAGCTTGTATCAAACTTTGTTCACATTTTACGTACAAGGGACCTCTTGCGGTCATGCAAATAATGACTAACCTCTCTATGTGGCAAAGGAGGAAGTAATGTGTCATTGTTACACTGTCACAAAACATCTCAGGTCAGGGTGGCTGGTTGGGCACACAAAGTTTGTGAATTTGTCACAGCGGACCGCAGTTTGTATCCTGGCTTTTAACGGTCAACATTGCTTTTCCAATATTTAACATCTGGACTATACGTGGCAGATCAGAAAACACTTACATGAGTTGTTTTTGGAAAGGTTATGCATTAAAAGACACTGTCTTTTAGGTACTATATGACAATTTTTCACTTCACATTTTGCTTTAAAACATAATGTGAACAATGGGCAAACAATGTGCAAACTAATTGCTAAATAGACATATATAATGTTAATTTTCTGTCGTGTGTAAATTAATAAAGATACAACATATCTAGGATGCTAAACGATGTTCCTCATAACCCTGTGGCATACAGTTTATTTGCAGTTGCAGATAAAGTCAGTTCTCAATTCTAACTTCAGTTTTAAAACCTTTACACTCAGTTAGCATAGCAGTACAAAACAGCGCAAAAAAGGTTTTGACGGTCGATGCTGTCACTGAACATATTTTTCAAAACTGCTTTATTTATTCCTGCATTTGCATTTGTTGTGTCATATGCAATAGCTTTGCTGTGGTATTTGGCTTAGCTAACAATCTGATGCTAGCCAAACCAACAGAGGAGTAGTCTTAGCCAGATGAAATACACAATCTCTTTGGTGAAATTAGTCAGCACAGTAATAATAGGCTACAGTAAAACTGGAAATACATTTTTCTAAAATTACATCACCCCAGATGCATGATAATTTAATAATTATGAGATAACATTCTTAATAGGTACATTCTTTTTAGCTAAGAATTTTGCCTCCATTAGTGGTCCATTTCTTCTTCTCTTTGTCAGTCTGAACTGAGGATTGAGCCATATATTTTCATTAACACTGTCTATTCTTTCTGAATCCATAGTGTGATGAGTCAGGTGTGAATCCCGAGCCTCTCGCTGCTCTAAATGCCATTCCAAACTCATTACCTCTGTCTCGCGTCTGGCCATCCACCCATCATGTTCTGACCTTGAGAAAATAGATAGAAAGGTGACAACTGAGTACCGAGTTCTATAAAGCAGAAAAAAAAAAATAGTGCTTCAGGGTAAGTATACTCCTGCCATACTGCTGCTGACTGAGGTCCATAACCACAATTTCAAAATTTAGAATGAGGTGTTTTATAGTGAAGTATATCTGTAGTATATGTTGTTAAGAAGAACTAGTGTTTCCTGGAATAGCAGGATACCAGACAGATTATGATGGGATGATTGAAGGTCTCTGTGCTGTTGCTTCACACAGGTGGGAAGTGGCCTTGGTATCCCTTCTCACCAGAAGATCAAACAATACAGCGTGTGAATACACCTACAGTAGGCCAGCAGGACTGTATATTGCAAAGATGCATTATTGAAACCCACATTCTTCTTTTCTTAAAGATACAAACATCATGTATCTTTTGAAAAAAGGTGTGCAGTAAAAACCTGACATTAACTAATTATAAGATAAGTTCCCATCTTTTTGATATTTTGACTGAGTGTGTGTGTCAAATTTCCCTGTAATATGTAATGATTAGACGTTTTAATTTGGAAATAAAGTGCATAAATATTCCCATGCTCTTTACCAACCAACATAAGTCTACAATAATGGGTTCAGCCATCAAATGTTATGGAAAACCAATCTCTGGAGCTTTCTCTGGGTTTATAGGTATTTTGTACTGAATGAATTGACTGAATGTGGTCTTATTGTTTTGTATTATCTTCAAAACTTTGACAGCAGATATGTGCAATTATTAACCTTTATTTCAAAGTGTATTCTGACAAAGTAAATTGTACTTTAAACAAAGAAATGCACTGGATTTGAATTATGGCAAGAAGCTCTACAATTCCCTCATTTACACATAGCAGCAAACACATCTTGCAGCAACTGATAACTATCCAGACCTACAAATTTGTTTGAAATTTTTTTTTCATATGTCTTCAGTTTTATTTTGTTCTAGTGTAGGATTACTGCAGCAGTGTTTGCCTCAAACACAACACCCAGCAACAGTGTGTTCCTCTAACTTCCCAAATTGCCTCAGTTTAATAGTCTAAGAAATCATGTTCTGTCTTTACGCATTAAGAAGGATTTCTCTCCTTACTACTTACTGTTGGTAATAACAGACAAGGCGCTTAGACTGCTTGGTAGAAACAAGTACTGTGTCTTAAAATCTTATTTTTCTTGAGTGAAAAGACAAATCTGCACATGATGTGAGGTAATTTCCCTTGTGTTCAGACAGATCAGGCCACTGATATCGACTGATTTATGAAAAATGATTGAAACAGGTGGATTTCATATAGAAACAAATGAAATGGTCTGAACCTATTCTGAAAATACAAGAAGGATTTTAAGAGTCAGTATTAGATTATATGACTGGTTTACATACTTGGAGATTTATAGTGTATTTGTTGTGTTGTAGCTGATTTTTAAACTAAATAAAACACAAATATCCACAGTGAAAA
The DNA here is from genome assembly GCA_008360985.2 of Macquaria ambigua. Lineage (NCBI taxonomy): Eukaryota > Metazoa > Chordata > Actinopteri > Centrarchiformes > Percichthyidae > Macquaria > Macquaria ambigua. The sequence continues at coordinate 561,161 of VMKM01000098.1, read as the reverse complement.
TGTAGTTTATTGCCATTATAGAATGATATACTCAGCTTTTTCCCACATAATTCTGACTCAGTAAGATGAAATAATAATTCTGTAGAAAACAATACATCCATACTCATAAATTACTTCAGTAGTCTCTTCAGTAGTGACAAAATATGTGAGGACATGCATGAACTCCAACCAATTAGAATTATGGGCTTGTTTCAGTGACATTACCAAGTATCTTAGCAACAGGATCACACCAGATTTAAACCTCACTGTCTGCAGCTTCATGTGATAACCTTAAAGCGATAACCCCCCCCCCCCCTTTTTTTTTTAAATCAAATTTTCACCAGATTGCCATATTACAGATACATGTGTTCAGTTAGTGATCTCTGTTTAATAAGGTGTGGTGCAATGGTTGAAGATTTGCTTTGTGTCATGAGTGGACACGTTAAGAATTTGATTGAAGTTAAGACCCCACCTTGTTAGAGGTTTTTTTTGGTCAGAGATTGACAGGAGTCCTACATACCTTGATTAAGCCACGTTTCTTAGGCTCATCTTTGAACTGAGGAAATCAAAAACTGCTGTTGGAATCTTTAATATGAAGGTGTCATTTAGAGTCAAATAGAATGCAAATTACTTATACAATTGAAATGTCAACTTAAACATGCTGCGCGCCTGGCCTGTGGCTATCCGAAGAAGTCATTTAAAGTCACGTCGTTGATTCAGAGTCCCACTAATCCTTTTTCATTTCCTTATAGTCTCGGAGGTTACAGGAATAACTGGGAGTGGGGGTGTGAAGTGGATGTCTGGGGCGTCTGGCTGGACGAATAAGGTTTGTAGTGATTCGTCTTCTCATGTTTTTGTTCAAAATATGTGCACCCCAATTACAGCAGGGCTTTGCTTATTCAAATGGAGACCTCCTAACTGACCAGTTTGTCAAACAAGTCAGCTGAAGTAAAAAATAAAATGCAGCAGGTGATATCAGTGTCAATGGAATCTCTATTTACATATTTCACATTTTAGATTAGTTCAGATCAGATGTTGGAATATGTTTGATTATTTTGAGCATTTTCTCCTCCCAAAATATAATGAAACAAGAGGTTAATTATGAAATAAGGCATAGAAAAGAAAATCACTGACCAATGAAATGACAACATGTGCTATTTTTATGTACCACGTTGGGTCAGCCAGACACTAGCTAAAATATAAATGTATTAAAATGAAGTGATGAGAGAGATGGATGGATGTGTCTCAATGGAGGTCGTGTCCATGTTATGGTCTAGTGAGTTTATCCTCAATCATTCATGTTGACATGTCTCCTTTGATTTACTTTCCTCTGAGCTCAAGACAAAGTCTACGGTGTTTGTACTATGCACCATAGTATGAATTATTATTTGAGTTCATAGAAAGCATTTATAATTTAAGATTATGTAATATAATTGTCATTGTGTTGCATTTCATAAACATGCAAGGCTTGTTTTCACCCGGCCAAATTCCCAAGCGGCTACCACAGTGAATTTGATTAGTAATGCCACATCCATCATCTGATTCGGTCACGTATGAAAGGATCCATTCCAATGGCATTCCATATATCCACTTCCACTGAAATTTATAAATTGTTACTGCTTAATAAAATAGGTGAAATTGCTCCAAAGGGGCCTTAAACAGTGGTGGCTGCAAGGATATTCATGATTTACGCACACACAGTGAGAGGCCCAATGTAAACTTCAACCATGCACATGCACAAACATCTACCCAGGGACATTTACCTTTCACCCTCATTGTCTCCATCTCATTGACACATGGCCATCAATTTCTGCTGCATCTCGCACAGGATCGTCTTTAAGGTCGATTTGATCCGTCCAAGCGGTGGCCTGATGCACTGTCCCCCTCCTCTCTCCCTTTAAATTGCCTTCCCCAAGGGAGTGCTTGTGTTTGCTCCTGGTGAGGGCCTATGGCCACGCTGTTAATTTATTAGAGAGATAAAATGCTTTCGTGGGTTGTGTTGGACTGCACCAAACTGTATGCTCTTGGGGTGCTCAGTGGTGAAGTGGCCCTTTTTATCTCTGCAACAATAAAGTGGAGCTTGTAAAAGCAGTAGTTCGGCATTTTGGGAAATATGCTCATTCGCTTTCTGGCATATGGTTAGACAAGAAGATCAATACAACTCTCATATATGTCTATTAAATATGAAGCTACAGCCAGCAGCCCGTTAGCTTAGCTTAGCACAAAGACTGAAAGCAGGGGGAAACAGCTAGCCTGGCTCTGTCCAAAAGTAATAAAATCTGCTCACCAGCACCTATTTCTTCCACGGGAGCAGTTGCCAGGCAACCAGACCAAGAAATAGTCTGACTCCCCCCAAAATGGCAATCTGATGTTTTTACACTTTTTACGGATTAAACAAATGAGATATAACATGTGAATTAGTGAGTTTTAGGTGCTGGTAGGCAGATTTTATTACTTTTAGACAGAGCCAGGCTAGCCATTTCCTTCTGCTTCCAGTCTTTGTGCTAAGCTAAGCTAAGCTAAAAGACTGTAGCTTCAAAATATTCAGACAGACAGAAGAGTGGTATCAATCTTCTCATAAAACTCTGCAAGAAAACAAACAAGCACATTTCCCAAAATATCTTCTTATTCCTTTAAATGTTACCACTGCAAACTTCATTCAGACACAGAAACAACCTGAATATCAGATCACTTACATACTGAAATATTTATTTGCAGAATGTTTCATAGGTTTTGGCAATTTAATAGTGAATAGTGATCGTGAGGGTGTCTGCATCCTTCCCATTACAGTATATTTGTGATTTACTTGCAAACAGGCTCTATTAAAGCAGCATTAAGCAAACAGAACAATTCATTGCAAAACTTTCTCGGGCCTGACTTAGGATTCTCCACTGCCAGATAACTTGTAAATATCTATCATATGACAGCAAAAACAAATTGTTTTGTTTAACAGTTGTTTTACTGCTTCAGTGTCTGGGGTTTTATTGATAGAAGATGGACTACTGGCCCAGTTTTTTTCCCCTGGAAGACAAAGTATTCCCATGAAACTTACCGATGTCTCCGGCATCATGTCATGACCTCTGGGAGCTATTGGACCCTTGCTGTGTCCCCAGTAACAAGACCTAGACAGCTGTGATTTCAGATTACGGACTTTTCTATCATGTTCAGTGCTATTGGACTGCAGAGAGCCGCTGCCACCTTATTGTGGTTCTTAAGTGTTGCGTCTTCAGGGAGCCATTGAGGGCCCCGGCTGCCAAATAGCAGCGAGAGAAGCCATTTGTCTTAGCCCTCTCATCTTTAGCTGAGCAACCCCCCAACATCAACCTCCATGCAGGTCTCAATCTGGAAAAAGAGAATAAGAAGTAGAAAAAAAAATCTTGAAATAAGGTGGCTGACTCCTGTTTCTGTAAGAAGCTGCTGACATTCATGAGCACAGAATTGGCATAATTTTACATTTAGATTTTAAGTCTGAACACAAGATTAAATGGCTTGTTAAGATGTACATTTTTGTAGCGCATGCAGACGGTCTAGTGAAAAAAAGAAAACTGGTTCTGATCTTCCAGCCATATGGACTGTGTTATCACTTGTTAGAGCCTCGGTATGTTGGACGCTATGATCTTATTAGACGTGTTGACTGACAGATGTGATTTATTGATTTTATGTGCTGCATTTGTGTTTTTGTACTGCTGTTTAAACCCAGTTCACTGCAAGACCACTGAACATGCCATAGGACCAGCAAAGTCAGTTAAATATACTGTAGTTGCGTTTTGGACAGAATGGTGAGTTTGCAACACATGCACACATAGTTAACATCATCATACCTTTTTAATTAGAGCAGTTATTTACTATTGGTTCCATTGCATGTTCTTAACAGGCAGACGTCAGACAAAAGATCTGCACACTGTGCTGATAGATCCCATAACTTTAATTTAACAGAAAAACATTTTGATCTAACAGGTGTTGTTTTTTGATCCAGCACCTGTAAATGTTTTTGGATGTGCGCGCTCTACACTCTTAGACCTGATCCTAGAGTTGATATGGAGTTTATAGTAGTATAGTAGGAGTATATAGTTTTGACCACATCTCTAAAGTGCACTACTATGATGCATGTCTCCCTCATTCTTTTTATTTCTCATAATTGACATCTTTCTCTGCTCTGTGCTATTTAGTAAAGCAGAAATGCCATCAAAAGAATCTCAAACACACATCACCAACTAATCTGTCTTTATACAATAAATTAGAATCCATCATATCCAAAACAAACCTGGACCTGTCAAACCCATCGGCCATCCTGTGCTCAATCCCTCAATATGACCTTTTCTTTTTCCTGCTAAACTATCAGAGGTAATAAAAGCTTGGAAGTCAGATGCTAAATGTGTTTAGTTTTTAATTATCACACTGATCCTCATGGCAAATAACAGTACCGATCAATAGAGGCTACTGGGAAATATTCCATTGTGAATGCATAGCGGGGATTATCGCCATCTCCATCATTGTCATCGCCAATGACAAAATCAAATTACTGCTGATGATGAGTGGACCACGCTGTGGGAGATGTGACACATGGATATGGGGAAATGCAGGGGACGACACAGTGAGATCTTTGGCTTGTGATGCACTGTATGTTCTTTCATTCTCCATTCATTGTAGCAGATATAAAGATTTGTCTGTTTTTTGTTATAACCTTTCTTAGTTCAGATATAGAACGTCAACATAGAAGAGGTTATTGGACTGAGGAAGTCCAGGACTTTATTGTTTTTTTATCCCTGACAAAGTCTGATGTGTTTTTTTTTTCTTTATAAGTGTGTAAGCATGTGGTCAGTAAACCAAACCAAACCAAATAAAACCCTTCCACATACACAAGAAGATGGACAACAAAGGATTATTTGAGAAATCAAACCTTCAGCCGATTACTTAGTGGCAAGTTTAATGAGGCCCTCATGCAGTCTTCAGAATCTTCTTTACTGTCTTTCATTGCACAGTGGTAGATGTGCTGTTTTGTTTTCAACACCATTTTCACATTCCTGTCGTCAGAAAAGAATATTGTTATTGGACAATTTTGTAAAACCCCTGATTACATCCAGTGACAACATTTGTTTTTATTTTCCAATGCCAACTTTTAAAAAATCACTTCTTCCTATAATATCAGCGCATGGTGACTGTGGTATGGTCAAGGTTAGGAAAAGATTGTGGTTGTGGCAAATCAGCTATGGTTAAGGTTAGGCAGCTAGTTAAGGTTGGGGAAAGCTCATGGTTATGCTAAAAAGAAAAAAACAACAACCTGGTTTTTGACTTCCTATAAACAAAAAAAGTATGAAAAATATGTGACATTGTGACAGAAACATTACTAACAGTTTTATGGATTAATGTGATATTGTGCTAAGTGCACATAGCTGCTGTGCACAGGGAAACCTTGGTAATCAAACACACAGGTGGGGTTTGCCGTGACATACTATATTTTTCCTTGAGCTCTATGAAAATGAAGATTTTGTAGATTCATTTACATCACTCTCTTTCTTCTCAGTGTACAGGCCTCTTTATGTTCTAATGGAATGTGCCATAGGACTATTAAATGTGATAATTTGCCAACTCTGGTTTAATCTTCCTGTATTATATAGCGTTAGTCATACAGAAGCCAGCTGTGGTCAATAAAGTCTCAAAAATAACTCTGAGGGGTAAACCAACATTTAATGTGCTTCTCCAAACATCAACCTCTTGCTGACCTTTTGCCTCTGTGACAAGAGACTAAGTAAACTGCACTTATGCTCTTACGAAGGTTTATAAATGTTGCATGTGTGCCGAATGTTTCCTTTGCTAATCAAGCCCAGCTAGAGAAAACAAACTGCCTTTAATTTCAGCTTATGACTTGTGACTTGTGACTTGTGAGAGGTTACCCACTCTAGTTCACCAAAAAGGACACATTCCAGCAAACATACCAGCAACTAAATAAGACAGTCTGTTTGTAATTTGTCCCCTCAAACTCAGACATACTGGGTTATTTAGTGAACCAAGCTCCCCTTGCAGTGCTATTGTTATGTGAACAGCTACTGCAATGCATCAAAATGACTCCACGCAATGAAATCATCTCACTACCATTTACATTTAAAAGCCACATGCTGCTATGGAAATGTTAGATTTGCATTTCCTTAAATATGTCGGTACAATGATTTTCCAGCTGATGTCAAAGATATAGCTTATGAGATCCAATCACCTCCATCAATATCCTATAAAACCTTTCCCTCACCTGTTTAAGTGAGTCATAATAAGTCATAGAAATAAACAGTATAATTTGGTTTATTTTAGTTAACCCTAATCCTCTTGCAAGCATTCCAGTTAGTAGCTGCAAATAACATAAATTATTAACATTTGCGTAAACATGCTTCAGTCCCAGATGGGTGGGACTTGTGTCATCATTACAAATTAGATTGTTGATCAAAGCAAAACCTCTTACTTAAGTTAACAATTATTGGCTGATATTATTTCACCCACTTTTCAGTGAACCTTGGATTTGTTAGGCTCCTCCTGTTTGCACAGGAAGTATGCACCACACCAACCGTGCCCATCCCTCGTATAAACAACAGGTAATTATGGGACAATAGCCTGAACCAAAGCCCTAAATATACAGTTAGTTTGAAGCAATTCTTTCAAGCTCCATATTCACAGACATACTCACTAAGCCTAAGAAAGTAGCAAAGAGATTCCTCTTTCCTGACTGAGTAATCCATTAATTTCTCATTCCCTCTTTGCATTGCCCAGTGGCATGTCTAGTCTCGGTGATTTCTTTTACCTCCAACAGAGCTTTGGGAAAACGAGAAACTCACCTTCTCATGCTGCCTTCGCCTTTAGCTACAGTCTGAGGTTAGTCATATGAGGCAGGGCTTAAAAAAACATGATCATCTACTGTACATACAGAACTGGGGTGGAGAAGGTGGTGCACAGTTGCAAGCAATACTGGCCATACACAGGTGAGTAGTGTAGAGTGAATTGGAAGTTTACATTTTAAAATGACTTAAACATTATCATTCAAATAAAAACAAATACAGTAGTTAAAATCTATAAGTCACCTGCTGCCTGTCAGAAATAGGCATAATCTGTTAAATACTTTGCCTAGTAGCACATTACAAGTTACATTATTCATGTACAAAGGGGGTTCTTGATCAAAATCAGTTACTCAGCTAGAAGTCTGGCTTTAGCTCATCCAATTTATGGCTGTTTTCACATAACAAGGGCTCATACTTTTCAGATTTTATTGAAAAATCTAGGAAATAAATCAGGTTTACAAAATGCCACTTGTAGCACAAACACTGTAGCCAAACCACTTACTGTTTCATTCAGTTTACCAAAGGGACTCTGGCATCTAATAAGCAGCTCATTTGTATTTTCTTCCCATTTTTCGATTCGCTTTCTGTAACCAGAAGCATTGTCTCAGCTGTGCTAATCAAAATGTTTTACTGTTATTCTGTAAACTGCAGTTAACAGTGTCCTCTTAGAGCGAAAACACAACAACATTCAATACATAGGAGTATAAAATTTGGGTGACTACCAATTTAAACTGGTTTCTTTAAAAACAAACCTGGCAATCTGTGGTGAAAAAAGTGGTAAAAAAATGTAAAATATACATGCAGAGGCCGATGATCGTCAGATGAATTTCACTCCACAGTGAATAATTAGCTTTTTTATGACAATGTACAATAATGTGCATTTGCATGTTTATACAGTATGTTAATGATAACCTCTGGATGCTCTCTGGATGTAGGTTTAGGTTATGTTTCATTCAGAATAAATGTGCTCCAATAGAAGTTTGAAAGGAACATTAACTGAAGGTATAGAATAATGGCCATAACTCAACCTTTTATACATTAGTGTTGTCTGCCTCGAAGGATCTCACTGCTCAAAGGAAACTAATAGCAGACCCACAACCCCAGCAGAGGAGAACATCTGTCCCCCCCTGCGCATGACTGATCATGGAGTGGCTACAAAGAATTCACATTTTTCACAATTTTACATGATGCTTGCGCTGAAAGCCAAAAGTGCTGCGTGTGTTGTGGCTTCATGCGAGGCAGTTTCGGGTTTTTGTCCTTCCCTGACCCGAGAAGTTTGGTCCACATCAAAGCCACGACACATCTGGTTCTGAGTAGAGGCAGAGGGCAGGTGGACGCAAGAGGTCTTCATTTTAGCAGCAGAGGGATGTCAGAGGGTAGCAAGGGGTTAGTGGCAACACAGAAACGTTCACCACACTTCAGGGAGATTAATCAGAGTTTAGAGGAACAGGATTGTCATTTCCTGGATGAGTGTTGGAAAATTAGTTTGGCTATAAATCTCAGTAGGTCCTGCCTTGTCCTGGCTTTTGTCAGGTTCATATAAATTGAGGTAACTACAGCCAATATATATAATTTTGTGTTATACAATGGGCAGCTCCAGTTCAACAATTGAAATTGGTATACAGTAAGAGGTGTTAAAGGACAATTCCAGTGTGATGAGAGTTTTCTAAAACTAAAGTTTTTCAGGGTTTTTGTTACACTGAGACATTACATTACAGTCCATAGTTGCTTTTTAAAGTAAATAATTTGAAACAAACTCTGTCTAAACATTACAGTATTATAGTGAAATGGTGCCGTTTACCAATAGCTTGTTTAGCATGTAATGTACGTAACAGTGATGTCTCCAATTAATGAGAACTTGCTGAAACTTGTAGTATATCATGAACAAATTACAACAAGAAACACTAATTTATTTCAGCACAACAAAGCCAAAGTCAGATGGACCAAAGTCTTCCTCTGGTGTACAGTGCAGTCTTTATGTTTTACATTGTTGTGGCTATACACCAGCACACTGGATTGTGAAACTATAACTATGCAGTTGTTCACATCCACATTGGGTGAACAGTGGAAGACTCTTCACTCTTTTTACCCTTGTGCACTATGTCTGAAAATATCCAAAATTCTTATGTAGTTCATCAGATGTGTAAACGCCCCCAACTTAAAGGCCCTAAAGATCTTATTTTGTCAGTCACCTTCTTACTATGAGCAATGGGGTCTTATATGAACACACAATTTTCTGCCAAAGTGTTATCAGTTTTGGTGATTTCACATGACATGTGTTTCTGTTTGTGCTTTTTTTATGTTTTGAGGTGGGTGGGTCTCTCCTGGAAAATGTTGATGCCACATACTTCTGGGCCCAAATTTATGATTTAACAATATTTAAAAATCTGAAGACAGTTTTATGTTTGTTTTATGTCACAAGCTTATGGTGCCAGGCCACTGTCAATCAAATCTCATCAAACCACACACACACACACACACACACACACACACACACACACACACACACACACACACACATACACACACACACAAACAACAAAGTGGCACACTCTTTTCCTACTTCCTGTAATTGTGAAGGGCCATCCTTTCAACACAGTGAAGTGACAAGTGCATTAATAAATAATTATCCAGGGAAATTGGGGTTTTGTGCACTAATATTTGTAAGACAGAGATAAAGTAAGAGACATGTAAAAGATGGAAACACTCAGAAAAAGGTTAGAGAGAGAGACAGAGTGTGTGTCCATGTGTATGTGTCAGCGCACATAGCCTCTGCAACCACAGCCAAGTCATCCTGCGGAAGATTGCTGGCAGGCCTGGGGTCAGGGGTCACCCCTCTGAGGGAATTGTCCCTTTAAAAGGTTATCTGGGCCTCAGTTTGGTGCTGTGATGTGATTTCAGTTTGTAATTGTGTGTGATTGAAATAATATATAATATCAAACAAGCTCTGAAGGTCATCTTTTTCCCATGGTTCCACATTTTTTTCTCCTCTGAGAAGAATTCTCCAAATGTGTGACTTGTCTGGCAAATCCATTAGCAAGCAGCGCTAAAAAAAAGAAAACATAACTCCAGTAATTCAAGACATGCAAAGGAGTATGAAAATCTTCTGCTGCAGCAAAAGACACAACATACCATCCCCCTTATCTGAAATGTAAATATACTTATGACAAGGCATTATGTGTACAGTTTCTCCTCAGCTGTGAAAATCCCAAATCGTTTAAATGAAAAAAGGACATTCATTTCTTTGTTCTTCGCCTTTTCTTCCATTGTCTGTTTGTTGGTTATTCCTGATTAGAAAGGATCTCCATCTGCCTGTCTGGAGCTCGTAAGCCCGCTCAGATCTCCGCTTCTTGTTGGGCGAAAGCTCAGCTAAATCCGTGCAAGCCTAATGTTTATCCGATGTGAAAATAATTACTCAAAAGTGTTTTTCTTAATCCTGATAATTAGAGCACGAAAAGCAAAGATCAGTGTCACTGTATATCACGGGGGCCTGGCGATTGACTTCCTGGTCGCTGTAAGTTTCAGGTGAAGATGGGAGCGGATAAAGGTTAGATTAGGCCTAATCCAGAGCAGCAGCAGCCCTTAATCTGTTATGATACAAGGATGATCACTTAAAAAGGTCTGGATCCAGGGCTCTGCCTCCTGGTTGGGCGAGAGAAGGCTCGACTGGGACCCGTCTTAAAACCTGCTTAGCGGCACGGTGGCGCCAGCAGCTGTGAGCACTTGTGGACGGCCGTGGTTAGAGAGCAAGAGAAGGAAAGAAAGAGAGAGACAGAAACAGAGGAAGACATCTCAATATCATCCCACGCCTGGGTTTCCCCATCGAGGGCGGACAGGGCTTAGGGGGGAAACCTGTTGTCGGCCAGTAATCTCAAGATCAACAAGCAGGTTTGAGTCCAGGGCTATGATTTCACTATGGCACATCAGGGATCTGCAAAATGAAGCCCAGAGTGGCATTAAGGGCCCAAATGGAAAACAGCTCATCTTATTAGAGCCAGGGAGGCAGGAGACTAGCGACCTGGTGATATTGGACGGAACGGGAATTCAGTCATCACTCCAGATCGTATTACCAAACTCCAGCGGGATAGGAGTGCGAGCAAAGGGGGGATTAGGCGAGAAAATCTGCGTGGCTTGGTGAATTAGGGTTGGAAAAGACGGCAGGATGGCATGTAGCGCGGCTGGCAACTTGGACATGCTGAACTAGATGGCATGGATGCCTGTGGATGCACATGCCAAGAAGGGCAGTGATGTGGATATAGTGACACATAAAGTCTTCAGATGTTTTTTTTTATGTATCAAATGGGATGGCTGGGCGGAAAAAAAATGTGTAGAGGAACACACACATGAACACAATTTGTCACTGATGTCTTATTTAGACATGATTCTGCAGCAACAAAGAATCACTTTGTAGAAAAAATGAAACAGATATAAAAAGTATTATCTGTCTTTTCTTGCAGTCCAACAATATAAAGGAAATATTTCAGCAAGAACTAATAAGGCGTTAAGTGTAAAAACCCTGAAAGAAAAGAAGAAAAAAAGAAATGCTTTTTGTCTTGAGTACACTAAAACTAATTTCCCGCGTCTTTTATTGATACAGAAATAATAACATATTGAATGAGCATCACTTTCCGCAGGTTGTAGGATATTGGAGTGTCACCAGTAATTAGTTGCATATTTACCAGGCTGTTTTATATGATAATAAGCAGATGGAATCAATTTACGCATATGTTTATTGACTTTTTCTTTTTTTTACCAGCCTATTGATTGGTGCAGAAATAACTCAACACCCAGTTGCCTAAAAGAGCTTCATTATCTCATTTGCTGTGTTTTAACAACGTGACAGTTGAAATGCCATTTTGTTTTCCTACTCATGACTCTCACAAGACGACACACTGGTGTTTGTTTTGTTGCCACCAAACTGGACTAATAGTTGGTAGCTATTGATTATTGGCAATTGGGATGTGACAGATCCATCAACTGAGGATGACATTCAGATCAAAGTTAAACAAGCTGATGAATTCTCTAACTTGTGCTTTAATCACCCAATTTATATTCACTAATATGAGTTGGTGTCACATCCTATTCAAATGATTACCCTCTGATTATTGGTGTCACATTATATGTGCAACCTGTGGCGCTACACAGATGCAGCATTAAGTTATCATCATATTCCAGTGGGATGTGATGGACATACTGTGGGGACTACAATCAGCATCTGAATCACTTTAAATGTCAATGCAGTGAAGGAACAGGAATTTGTATGGGTGACACTGATGCAACTTTCATTATAACACAGCACATAATGTCACACATACAGTAATTAAAGGGTTAATATGTTACCCTATATATCATGTCATCTTTGTAGCAACTAATTATACTAATCAAAGTCTTGAATTTAGCTTGACTTCCATGCATTTATGAGCTCAATCATGTAAACTTTCAGTTTAGGTATAAATGTAAAAAATGGACACAACTAGAGTTACAAGGTTGTTACCCAATAACAAAGACATGCCTTAAAACATGAGAAAATTTGTTTCTGTTAAATAATGAATAAAAAAAAAGGTTGAATAAAAAATTCATTACAGGTCAGGGTACACTTTCAACCGCAGTTGCAATATTTAAGCACTTTTGACCAACCCGTGTAGCACATTTGAAATATCCCAACACTGTTCCTCTGTATCTAACATTATACAGTCAAAAGAAGTGAAACAGTATTGTACAGAAACAACTGTTGCACATTAGCAATGACATCTCTGGAGCTCCTTGTTTTGTGTGCCAAATTCAATGTTAAAATCTGCTAAAATAATGAATATGAGTGATAATTTGAGTGTTTTATCAATCCAATATTCTTGCACGACTTTATAAGAGAAAATAAGAGGGAAATATTTTTTCTGTGCATTTTATTTTATTTGGCAATATGATTTGAGCTGTTTCAAGTGCCTTGGGAGCATGCAACTCACCCAGCAGGAATACAGTTAGTAACCATGACCTTATAAATGTGAATGTCACTGCCATTCTCTTTGAACTGTCGAGTGGTGACCCTTGCTTTGTTTAAGAGAGCATAGGAAGTGACATCACATCTAATAACAGACTGAATTAACGCCACCATTTCACAGAACCATAGGGTGCAATACGTATATTTTACGGTGTGAGACTGTACGCAACCGGTAGCCTCTCCAAAGTGATCATAATAGAGGGATTAAGTCCCTCAATATCTTCTTATTTCCAGGAGGACATAGACTTTTTGTGGCACTAAGGTAATTTTCTGTAATTAGGAATCTAATCAAAGCATATGCTAAACCAGGCTTCTAATAAACACATGAGCTGCTGCTGACAGAGGACGGGGAGCTGTTGGGTTACGTGCGTGTTATTAGATTCCTGCATGTAATAAAAAAAGGGCAAGAAGAAGAAGAAGAAGAAGAAGAGGAGGATGAAGAGGAAACATGTCACTGTCAACTAGTTTCTGTCTGAGGAAATTGTTATAAAATAAGCAGATTCAACATGTAACATGTGTCCAACCGGAATGTAACATTAGTCTTCCTGCAAACACTTTCATATAATAATTGTGACTGAAAAATACAACTTGTATTTTTATTATGTTTTATACTGTAGATATAAGCACTGAAACAAAAAATAATAAGAATAATATGAAAAATAAAAAAACTAATATGTGCAGAGTTTGATAGAGCAGATCTCTTGACTCTGACATGAAAGATTTAATATATCAAGTTATAAATAAATATTATTGCTGTCAGTCAGATGCTAACCACGTGCAAAGGTTAGGCAAGCATTTGCCACATTGTTTATGCCAGATTATTGCCAAGCTTTTGTAAGAATCTTCATAATGGAGTCTGATTATATTCGGGCTACTTCTTGCTGATTTACCGGAGTGACTCTGGTGAGCACAGGAGGGCATGTGCAATCTCTTTTGTCTGGATATAAAAGAATAAATATCCTGCTAAATCCAGAGTGCTCGCAGGGCCGGGCTAAAGCTGCCGCTCAGTATTCACCGCTGTGTCTCTCTTTGCTCTTTGGTTCCACCATCCTGGAACTTTCCTCCTTTTTGCCTCTCTCGCAGCGAGATGGAGCAAGGGAGGGGAGAGGACGGCGAGGGAGGGAGGAAAATGAATTGGGGTTGGCGTTTGATGTGTTGATTGGGAGAGGAGCGAGGACAGCAGCTGCACTCAGAACCCTCCCCGGGGAGAGCAGGCTTGATAGCTAAATGAAGACCTCTAGTGCTTTCTTGTTAGCCAAGATGGATCCTGCACACAGATGAAGCACAATTAGTCAATGGTGGTGGCTTTAGGTGTCCACCGATCACAAGGCACAAGTCAGTGCTTCTCAGGGGCGAAGCTATTGGCAGTTAGTGCCCCGGGCTGTGTCCTAGCCCCGCTGGCCTTTTCGGGCCTCTTTAACACTACAGAGGAGCGAGCAGAAATCCCAAGCCGAGAGGGGCTGCAAATATCTCTCGTCAAATGATCCCTCTGGCATTTGGGATACAGCTGTGCACATCTGATTAGAGCAAGGCGGGCATAGTCCAGTTTGGCTAAGAAGTGCTTTCTCTTAGATCTCGCCGGCTTTCTCATCTGACACATAAAAAAGGGAAAAATTCTCAATAGAGTTGCAGTTTGCCCATCAGTCAGCTATTAAATCCCTCATGTCTGTGCGAGCCCACTGGCATACTGACAAGAGAGAATTGATTGCTGCTCTATCTTATGTTTAAGAGAAGCCCAATTTGTACTCTGTATCAAGTCACTTGGAAATAAACCCTGTCTTTGGCTGTCAGAGCACTACTTCTTCTTGTTGCTATTCAGCATCATATTTCTTTGTTGCTACTTCCATATTTTGCCTCCCAGACAAAACAAACCAGACCAGCCATTTGAAACTATAACAAAACATGTTTGCTTTTTGTCTGCGTTCTACCGGTGCTCCATCCCCTCGGCATGTCCTCCTACCTTTGGCTGCCGCTGCTAATGCCACTGGAGCAATGCAACATGGGGAAGTTTGTGCCACTGCATGATGAAGCATTCTATTTATATTAAAATGAGGGAGCACCTCTGGGAGATATAGAGGAGAATGGAACAACAAACATGGAGCTTTAGAGGCGAAGGGAAGTGTGGGGGGACCAGTGACAGCAAAATGGCAACTCCTCCATACAAAGTGGCCCTAAGGACCTCAGGAAGAGTTATAATATGAACGGTGGCATCTAGGAGGGCCTTGTGGGTGTAGTGCATACACTCTGCACTTTGCCATAAAACAACACCCACGGTAATAAAGTAAACCCCTTAAAGCCACAGACCACACCACACTATCCCCTTAAGTTGGTCTTACTTGGTCAATTCTTTTACTGTTAATGCACTGACCAATGGTGTTGTAGCATCAGCTGACCTGTGATAGATTGTTGAGTCTTTGTCTATTTGTTGTAGTACTTGTCAAAGCCTGTATTTGTTAGTATATTGACTTCTGTCATTCATGTTTTCCCCCCAAAGACAAATTACACCTCAAAGGATTGTGTGGAGGTGAGAAATCATTGCACATTGTCATCTTCCAGTGAGGTTATTATTGTAGTGTGTTATAGTTTAATTGTGGTTTGTTTTCAATCATATATAGAAAAGCAGTCTGGATAACGAGGAGATAGGGATAGATGGATCGATAGATATAGATGGATAAATACTATTAGATAGACACGATAACATATATTAGATAGAGAGATGGATAGATGTAGATAAATAAATCCACATAACAACAGATAGATAGAAACAATGCCAGATATCGATTATCAGTGGAACTGTATTGTGATAATAGAAACATTTCTTGTCAATGTTTTACAAAATTCTGTAGCCCTAAGTAATGATTCAATTTTTTTTAAGTTCTTGTCTTTCATGTGTCTACAGATTTGTTTGATGTAATGCATAATAACAAAATTTGATGTGTATCAAAAGTGGAAAAATACTCTTTTGTGATATTGATTTTAACCATATTGCATGGATGGATGGATGGATGGGTGGATGGATAGCACTCCATTTTTTTTTATTCTTGACATTTTTATAATGATTTTGCAAGAGGCCTAGTATCAGTATTGCACATCAATATAACAGGGGCTAGTGAAAAAAAAGACCATTCCTTACAACAACTTGCCCTAATAACCTATATTATCGTTCAGCCATGGTAATAAAGGCCAGTGGGCAATAACAGCTGGGTTTTCCTCTTTCTCACCAAGAGGCTGGCGAGAGTGGAGGAGAATGGACCCTGGCCCTGCAGTCTCTCTAGTTAATTAAGCTCAGGGGTGAAGGTGTTATTTGTGGGAAAGAATCCAATTATTTTGCCTCCACTCCCGAAGAAGAGAGGGGTTTGTGGGGTGATGATGATGAAGATGATGATGATACCACTCAGAGGCAAGATAGCCACTTCATGACTTAAGGAGTTCATTCTTTGTGCCCCCCCTTTCCCCGGATTAGCCAATTCCCGTATGTAACCCCTTGCCTTTTAACAGAAATGGTGATATTTCATTTGGTGAAGTGCAAATGTGATTGTTACTGCCTCAGAAAACACCAGACATTTCAAAATTGTATGTTTCTGGTGGGAAATTCTTGGGATGAATAAAAAAAGAGTACTCCTGTTCATTGTAGCTTCAAAGGCAAAGGGGCTTAAATGAAACAAAAGAACCAATTAAAATCTCTGAAACCTTAATTACTACTTTAACATCTAAAAACAGACTGCTATATCCCTGTCTGCCTTGTGTAATGGATGGCCTTGTTTGAACACAGATTTTTGCATTTCTCCATGCAATTAGTGGCCTTAGGTATGGATCAGTGAACTCTACTCTGAAGGAACCAACTTAAACAAATGTAGCTATTTTTCGAGAAATGTCTTTCTTAAGGAGCACTTCAAACTGTGTTTCAAAGCAGTGATTACACATAATTTCTTTGTGAGATAAAATCCAAATAGATGTGTTTTATTTTGATTGCCCAAACACAAATTTCACATGTGTATTAAAGTGGTAAACCACAACATCACTGTGATTTTATTGTTTTATTTGGTGATATATTTGGTGCTAAGCAGTCATTGCTGTGTTGTTTTTACACTGCAGTACTCAGGGATCACTTGGCAAACAAACGACGTGGACACCAGTGGCATTTATTTATTTGTATTTTGTAGTCTGTGTTCTTTTCTCTGTCTGGTTGAGTGTGGTAGCTATCACTGTTGCTATCTATCCTAAATGTAGCCATTTCTGCTGCTGCCAGAAACATAAAAGTCCCCACTTTCCCCTGGAAAGACAGACACACTGGGTGTTAAGATCAGCAAATGTTTTAGTTTTAAAACGTTTTAATAATTTGGTTGTATTGGGTCAATTCTGTATCAGGGGTCAATTCAAAATCTGGTGAAGCTGCCTTTAGCTTTTATGCTCCTAGTTGGTGGAGCCTTCCTGGTATAGAACTATATGCATTCCAGCAGAGGAATTCAAATAGTCAACTTTGTCGTTGTGTGGGAACGGAAGCATTTTGCCCTTTGATAACTCAAACCAAGGATTTGTGTTTGTAAGTTCAAACATATTTGAAAGATCTAGTTATTGCTAATGCAAGCGAGACTGTTTGCCAGCCTCCACTTGCAAGTTAATGAGAACGGATTGTATAAACGGAAGGTATGTGATGCTAATGAGAGGCAGTAATACCACAAACAAGCCCAAACATGTAGAACTGGAAGAACATGGTAAAAATTTGATTTGATTGTTCATTTAGTGTTGCAATGCAGTTTGTATATTAAGGCTATATTTGAGCTACATGTGAACCGAAATGTGTATGTGTATGTGTATATGTATATGTTTGATTTCTTGTGTGCTGCTTGTGATTTATCGGTTTTGAATTGATCTCCTTAATGACTTTAAATGAGACATGGACTTTTTTCTTTCTTTCTTTGTTTTTACTGTGGGTTAAATGTAGAGTTCATTTAGTTTCCCTTTTATATAAAATGTGCTTTTCAAACAAAGTCTTCCCTTCCTTTGCTTAGAGAGCAGCACATTGGAATGTATTTATATGAAAATGTGACTGACTACAACTTTAACTACAGTTTTTCAAATGTGTTCGATAAATATTAATCACAATCAATTTATTGTAAAAGAATCAAAGCACTTTAAACTCTAAAATCACTACATTTCTACTTAGTACAACACAATAATCTTGTGTTTTGAGGCACTTGTGTAATATCAAGCTGAGAAATGTATCTACCTGTCACATGTGACACGTTTTCCTAATTGGAGTTTTGCCTGAACAAACCTGAGCCTGTTTGATGGGACTGTTTGTGTGTGTTCTCGTGCACGTACAAAGACACACCGTATCGTTTCACGCTTTCATGTCTCCACTGGGAGTGGCAGGGCCCCTAATCTGTGCCCGGGAGAGCTCACCCTGTTCTCCCCTCCTGAACTTTGTCTCAGTGTGGGTCACCTCGCCGGGGCCACAGGGGAGAGGCTGCCTCAGCCAAGCCCTAATCCTGGGGAGTCGATAGATGCTAGCATGGCTGCAGGCCTCAGCTCCGCACAAGCGCCCCAGGGAGAGCTGCTCATTTCAATAAATGTAAAGTGATGCTGTCAACAAGCAAACACGAAAGCCACACACATACGCTATTACACGTGCACACACATACCCACACATTAGAGCCAGAACTCATATGTACGCAGATGTGATGGAGAATTGGTTGTCCTCGGGGCAAAATATGGAGGAGTGATCCAGTGATGTAGTTAAATGACAGGCAAGCGAGTGGAACATTTGCTCGCTTGATGCTGTCGATGCGTCGCTGCTGCCCCGATAAGACCTTATTTACATTTGTCAGGGTGGAATTGATTTCTTTTTTGCCCTTTACAGACTGCTCAAACTGCAGAGTGGATGGGAGCTGTGTCACACGGCTCCGATGAAGCCAAGAACGTCTGTCAAAAGTCTTGGTTATAAAACCCTGACAACTTTTGGAAAAAATCTGGACTTTTCTCACATTTTATTTCTTACATACTGCCACACGTGTGGCCACACAAGCCTACAACCTTCACCTTTATGTGTGTGACAGGGACATATGTTGATGTTAACCCCCTGTGGAGAGGAGGCTGGTGCAATATCTATTTGTGTTTGTGTGGATGTAAACCCTTGATATGCGTGTGTGCATGTGTGTGCACATAGACTCATGTGTTCCCATGTATCCTGTGTGTATGTATACGTGCACTGTGTGTGTGTGTGTGTGTGTGTGTGTGCGGGGGTGTTAGGCAGAAGGGGACACAATGAAATGGGTGGCTGAGCGGGAGCCTCCCACCATTAAAGCACTAAATGGGCAGCCGGAGGTCCCAGTGAGTGTGTGAATGAGGAGAGTTCTCCTGGGAGGTTAAGGTCAGCGGGTTTCTGATGGGACTGTATGATTAAGGTCAGACCCGGCTACTAATGTGACTGTGTGTGGCGTCGAGATGGATACCAAACTCTTAAGGGTTAAGTTCATGATTTTTTCAACGGGCCAAGGTTAAGATCAGACACCAAAAAAGAAAACACAGTAATGTAATAGTCAGAAGTGAGCTGTTTGTTACAGATGAGGAAGAAGAGGGGATAATAGTCTTTAATGACATTCAGCACTGCTTCCATGTGCTAGCCTTTGTGTTTATGCACATCTTATAAAAAACACTGAAAAGAAGCTAACTATCTGTTACTTAGTGTTAAAACATTTTATAGGAAATACATAAGCAACGACTCTATTTAACAGTTCTTTTGCAGCATGAAGACACTGTTTTTGCCAATGCATGTACACATTTGCTACATGGGGGAATTACATGTCTTTGGCATTTATTCAAATACTTAACTTAAGGATTCAGTTAGGGCTAAAACTAATGACTATTTTCATCACCAATTAATCCATCCATTAATATTATTTTTAATGTATCAAATAATTGTTTGGTTTTGTTTAATTGTTTAATTGTCATTCTGTTTCTCCAGAGTGTAATTTTACTATTGTTATCTGCTCTGTATACATCTATTGCATGTCTGTCCAACCTGGAAGAGGGATCCCTCCTCTGTTGCTCTTCCTGAGGTTTCTTAATTTGTCCCAGTTTTTTTGTTTTTTTTGTTTCGTTTTTACTTATCCGAATCGAGGATCTAATCATAGAGGGTGTCATATGCTATACAGATTGTAAAGCCCTTTGTGGCAAATTTGTGATTTTGGGCTGTATAAAAATAAAATCAACTTGATTTGACTTGTTTAATCTATAAAATGTCAGAGATAAATGAAAGATAACTTCCTCACACCTTCCCAGAGACTACTTGTAGGTGACATCCCCAAATTGCTTGTTTTGTCCAAGCAACATTCCAAAACTGTTTCATGATGATATAAATCAGAGAAAAGAAACAAATCCTCACATTTTAAAAAGCTAGAATGTTTGGCATTTTTGCTTAAACCATAAATGGATTATCAAAACTGTGGTTGATTTATTGTCTGTAGATCAACTACTTAGTTAATGATTTCAGGTTCACCTGTACTTTCCTGTAAACCTTCAGGACTTGCAGCACATTTTGGAAAGAGAACTTTCTTTATTTTCGGTTTGAATGTCCTGCAATCCCGTAATGACGCAGTGATAGCGTGAGGAAAAATGTTATCTCAAGGCTGGTGGTAACATCAGGTTGTTAGCAGCTCTGGCTGTCACTGCACTTCATAAAATTTTAATGAGATCTAAACAATGCAATGATATTTTGACAGCTCCAGGAGGGTCACTTCCAATGATACTATCATTAAAACATCATTGCGGGATAATGACATTCCCGATGGTCTTCACCTACAGCCAACCCAGTGTAGCTGTCTGGCTGGACTGACTGACAGATACACAGGCAAATAGATAAATCTGACCTCCAGTACTAAGGGTATTTCACTTATAGCTGCCAGACGGGCCCCGCACCAAAAAAGTGTTTATTAACAAGCCCTCTCTAAAAAAATAAATTAGAAGTGGCCCTCCCTGCCTATCTCCTTCGAATCAAACTCTAAAAGATTATTCCACATAATTATACTAAAGGGCAATTGGTTGATATGTGGCAGGGTCGGAGGTCGTGGCCTGGTATAAGCAATCTGTAGGCTTTGGTTGGCAGGTGTTAATACGCAACCAGGCGTCAGCTTCTAACCCTATTCCCCAGGCTGATTGCTACCTGTCACCTCCCTTCAACTCATGTAAATTGCATCTGCTTTCTGCAGGAGGGGGGGATGGGGTGAGGATGAGGATATGTGGATTTTTAGCGGTCTATGTGTGTATGCATTTGTGAATGCACACCTCTCTGAGTGTAAGTTGGGGCATGTGTCCACTCTCCACCAGTGGCGTCCTGCTGCTGTTGGGCTGTAATGGCTTCTCGGGGCAATCAGAAGAAGACTCTTTCTTGACTCATCTCCTCTAATGGTGTGTCCTCCTCAGGCTAAAATTGAACAGTCCCGATGTGGCCTAAGGCAGCCCGATGAAAATTCAATAATTCGGCTCAGTCAACGTCGTGTCATTTTTTTTTGGAGATGATGGGTAGTGTAATTATGCTGCAGTAACTAGACGTCTGGACAGGGCTGTGTGTTTGTGTGTCAGCGTGAGGGTGGTGGTGGTGGTGGTGGTGTGAGGGTTTCTCAGTGATACCTGCAGCACCGTAGTTTGGGAGGGGGCATGTCACCTTGATGCACCCATCCATCTGATACCAGGGCCTGTTCAACCTGGTTAAACCACAGCACTGCTCAGATTAGATAAGCAGGCCAGTAACATGAGTGACAATTTCTGGTTCTGCAAGGTGTTAGCTGATTGCATAGTTTGCGTGAGCACTGCAGTTAGTCGTAACTCCAAACTGACTTACTGTGAATATGACAATTGCTTTGCTTTGATTGCTGCCTTAGTAATATAAAGTTATAAAAAGTTGGTCAAGGATTCAACTAAAATTCAAGTTTGGAGGAATATTTTAAAAGACTGGCTACTAATTTTATGATGCTTTAAGTTATTAGTAAAAAATAGAGTCATGGTTGACTGCAGGGATAATAGCTAGAGATAAAGAGGTTGTCATTCTATATTTTTTGAAGAGCATAAACAGCAACTTTCCATCTCTGAACCTTTGAACAAAACATACAAGTTCAGAGAAAGAGTATTCACAATTTTATAACTGAAGATGTTGTCCTAAAATAAAACTCAACTAGGTAAATACAGAACAAAAATTATGTTTATTTTAGAAATCTGCTTACTGTAGATAGTTTACATATAGCTACAGTCTATGTAGTATGTTGTTTTAACTGTAAGGATTAGTAAGGAGTAGCATTTTTTAAAGTAATTCTACCATAATGTCTGTAGTAATAGTATAATACTCAAATTAATTCACCCCTTTTCTTGTCATTGTGGTTTAAATACATATAGTTTAATGCTAAATAAGTAAATCTGTACGTAATTAGCAACCGTTTGACTGGGGAACTGTTTTATGTTGAGTCCTCTATATTCAATCCCTCCACAAATTATATATAGATATAATTTATATGTCTGCTTCCTTATATCAAGAAAGCAGACATATACATTTGTCACAAAATAATGAAGTGTACACTATGTATGGTTTATAAATTCATATTGATTTTTTTTCTCCAATGTCAAACACAAATGTTTCATTTTCAGTAAAAAAAAAAAAAAAAGGGAGAGAGAAAACAAATACATTAGAAATGGAGAAAGGCCGTGACAGGGCCGCCCCAGTGGTGGTGGGTTGAGGCAGAGATGAAGTGCGGGGCCCCTATTTGGCTCTGTCAGTTTTTATATGACATTATTATTCTCCGGGTAATAAATTCTGGCATGTTAAGATCTCCGACAACAACGACATAAAATTCAATCAATGACGCCTCCTTTCCCCACCTCGACTCTCAGCCCAGCAGCTCGGCCCGCTGATAGTTCCTAAATCAAAGCCAATGGGATTCTGCATAATTGTGCAGCAGCAGTGGCCCGGCGATGGGTCACGAGCGGTGGCCGCGCGGCTTTATGGAGCTAATGTGAATGGCGGTATAAAACACTGCTTCATAAAACACTACAGCGCTGACATATTGCCAAACAGGGTCCGTGTTTATTTATAACTGCTGCATGCCTGCGTGGAAGTGGTGGTCCATCACACTGCTGCTGCTGGCCAAATATACTTCTCCAAAAAAATGTGATTTTCTTTAAAAAATGAAAATGGGAAGTTTAAAGTTGTACAACAGGTTTTAGGGGGCCAAAAAATCACAAAACCCCCGAAACACATAAATGAGCATATGGACTTTAAACATCAAAAATGTTGTAATGTTCTTTTACAGATGTAATGTTCTTTTATTCATTTATACAGTGCCTATAAAAAGCATTCACAGCCCTTCGAAGTTCTCATGTTTTATGATCTAGCAACGCTGAATCAAAGTAGGTTTTTTAGAGTGTTCCTTTGTCTTGATGATACTTTTTCTGTTCTCTCTGGCTGTGTTCCCTGGAGAAAATTTCGGATGCATACAGTGCCAGTTATTAAAATCACCTATATTTTTTTTTCATAAATGCAATAGTGCCTTTTGTGCCTAGTGACATGTCCATGTTCAGAATTTACTATAATGCATTTCTGGTGTCTGTCTTTGTTGTCACTTACTTGTGATTTGATTCACTACTGTGAGATATGATATATCTACAATACCGTACGTACAGTATATATCAATTCAGTTTTATTTATATAGTGCCATATCATAACAAGGTTATCTCAGGGCACTTTGAAACATAAGAATAACAAAGGCACATTGCACCGGATGTTTTCTGTCCCCCCAAATCACTGCGAAAAAACCAAAACAATTTATTTGTGTGTTTAACTGTGTGTTTGTGTATGCATGTTTGTGCTCCGAGATGCACCTCTTCTCCATCTGCATGCGGCTGCTTGTCTGCCTGCTGATTGCTTTGATTGATCATTATCTGATGGCCTCTTAATTAGAATGCTAATGAGGAGGAGGTTTTCTGCCTGGCCCATCTCCTCTTCCGTGCCTTGTCTCTGAAATGAGGCGTAATGGAAATGACATGGGCGATGTGGGATGGATGATCCCCCAGTTAATAATTCCAATCTGTTAATCAATGGTCTGGTCGATTGGCTGCTACACAGTGCGGCGACACAAAACCACAAAACCACTTGGTGTCAGCACCCTGGGTGAAAGGGATTGTGGGAGATGACAGTGATTTTGGGTTGTGGCTGATCTAGTAGACTGGAAGGTGTGTCTGACAGGTTTTTTTCCCCAGCAAGACACACAAAATTATTCATTTCTGTTGTCTTTAATATCTGTAAATAACAGTGTTCAGAAATAAATTTAGCATGTACATTTCTGATTACTGTATATAGAAAAAATAACATTGTTCCCCTAATATACTGAGACTTTGCAGGTCTGTTCACAAGGTTAGATATATATACAGATATACATAGAAATAAATCCTTTTTTCTTTTTTTTTTCAGGTGACGGTTGTGGGGTGCTGGGGGTGGGTTTGTTTGAGATCAGCGCGTGGAAAGAAAACGTATTAACAGCATAATAACAAAAGATTATGTTCATCTGGGGCGAGGCCCTCCGTTTTCTCGCCCGGCGCTGACTGTGAAGTCTTTATTCTGTGAGTCGGCGGCATGCTGCACCCTTAAAAAGGTTATTATGTTCCCTCATTGTGGCAGCACCGGCCCACGGAGCTCTGATATTGTGACGGGGTACAGGCACCACATTAGAGCCAATAAATGTGCGTTGGCACTTCCTCAATTTAAAGTAAAGCCCCCTTTCCCTTCTACCTCCCTTCTTCATTCCTAATAGGGTATTCCAGCAACGCATCTAATAAGTTGTGGGATATCTGCTGTGGGATAGGGCTGAATATTTCTCTTCTCTCTATCATCTGTTGTTGCAGTGGGAATTTGTCATCTGGT
The DNA here is from genome assembly GCA_008360985.2 of Macquaria ambigua. NCBI lineage: Eukaryota > Metazoa > Chordata > Actinopteri > Centrarchiformes > Percichthyidae > Macquaria > Macquaria ambigua. The sequence continues at coordinate 536,458 of VMKM01000098.1, read as the reverse complement.
GGTTGTTACTTTGTATGAAACACCAATCTATCATTTGTTTTTATTATTTTTATTTTCAATTAATGTATTCTCAGCTGCTTGTGGCAATTGCGTACATCTTTTTTTATAATTCTTATCAGAATTTCAGTCATTCAGTCAAAAGGTTTGCTTTTCATTTTGACCCCTGGTTTAATTCATGTACTCCCCTAAAATATCTTAAAATGACTCCAGGTGTGTTTCTGAAGCAATATCACACTGCAAACATATTTTACCATCATTCTTAAAAACTCCAGGTCCAGTGTGCTTATTGTGGCTTTTAAAGAAGTTAAGGTTGGCGATTCTAAGCTGGGTTATTCTCTGATGCCTATGATGGGAGCTAATATCAACCTCGGGGATCGTCCAAAGCCCACTGGGTCCGCAGAGGACTCCAAATTCATGAGGATGATGTGTGTGTGTGTGTGTGTGTGTGTGTGTGTGTGTGTGTGTGAGTGTGTGTGTGTGTACATGTGTATATCAGGGGCAGAAATAGAGATCTGATGATAATGTGATCACCTGTGAACGCTAACAACCATATAGCAGGTTTAAACTTGTTCCTTCAGGAGCGGTAAAAGTAAAAGGCCATGAATAATTACCCCAACACACACACACACATATACACTCACACACACACATACTTTCTTTCACCCTCACATCCGTTACCACATTGAAAGTCTGTAAGTAATGAAGAACATCCTCCAACGGCAGGACAAGCACTTTCAATGACTGATTGGTGATTGATTGCCCGCAGAGCACCTCCCTAACGGTCACTGTGTGAGGGTTTTTCTTTTCATCTTTTTCATCCTTACAGAGAAAGGGTTGAGGGTAAGATAGAGAGAGGGAGAGGGAGAAGGAGCATGAATTCATTAAATGTGCCAAACCCTTGCCTCTAAAATTGATCTCCCCTTTTTTTTGAGCCATCGCCAGATCTCATCTGTATTCCAGATCCATTCCCAGATGATACCACCTCGATCAAATGCAATAGAATCATAAATCTCCTTTAAAATATCCCGCTTTAGAACATGTGCATGTTCTGCGGGATGATAGGATCTAATTAAATAAGCCTCCGTTAACAGCTTGTGTAAAGGCTTATTTTCGCTGCTTATTCTGTGATGTTAAAAATGTAGGTTTTAGGGGTGGGAATGCTAAAAAAAAAAAGAAAATGCTTGCTAAAGTAAACACATTTTATTTGTTTTCAGCTTGTCTCTTTACAGTCTTCAAGGGATTTCAAGGGTCAAGCAAAGACTAACCATCTGCCCTCCTTCTCCTACAATTAACATTAATGATAGTTTAAATAGTTCAGCAGAATTCTAATTTACTCCCCTGTCTGAGTCAATTAACTAAATAATATATCCCGCCTTCTCCAATTGCCACTCCACAGCGAGAGAGATGTGACACTTCCTTCCTCCAACTATCCAATGGCACAATCCAGCAGTCTTGGTCAGCATGGCGTGTCTTTCTTAAACACGCATTGATTTGAGGCGTCGCCACATTAAACATTAACCGGGCGCCTGAGCATCTTGTCATGAACACCAGGGGCAATTAATAGAGCAGTAATAGCAGGGGGTGGGGGTGACAAATCACTCAGACAGTGCTGAGTGATGACCGCTCTGTTACCACCTGTTCAGTGTGGAAGGAAATGAAGTCGAACCTTGGCACCCCGCTGTGAGACGCTGATTGAAATTTACAAGGCTACACGCACGCCACTGACAGCCATGTCGGATTGGTCACTTTGAGGAGGGCCAGACGTGTAACAAGGAAAGCATGCGTCGTGCTAAGGACTGTAGGCACGAGATGGGCTGGATATTAGAGAAGGGTAGAAATAACTTATTAGCAGTGTAGCGATTGGTAACAGACTTTGATTAAATATAGTATTTAACACACACATGAATGTGTGAATGTGTAGGTGTTTAATGAAATATCTTCCCTTTTTGTGTTTCCAGAATGAGATAAATAAGTTATTTATGTTTATTTGATATTAACCAAGTAATACAAAATATTTAGATAATTAGATTTTCAAGTGGTGTCATAACTCAATCGCTGGCATTCTTACTCTAGACCTGGTTTTAAGATGTATATTTATATTGCTACTAAATATTATGTCAGACAATTTTATTCCATGTGCAGTAGCCCAATATTGTCATAACTACACAGACCTTCATGCGCTGTTTTACCAGAGAGCCATAAAAACAGCCTCTAGTTCTTAATGTCTTCCCTTCTTTTGTCGTTTGCTCCTTCTAACAAGGCTTGACAAGTCTAAAGTGGCCCTGTTTGTTCTCCTTTATCAGGCAGGCAGCTCCTGGCCTCTTGTATTCAACACACACTACAGTGGAACCAGATGTCCTTTTGCCAGCGGCACAACTTTCAAGTTGACAAGGTCCCCCTAGAGAATGGGGGATGGATCGGTGGCAGGCAGAATTTGTGACTAATAGCCAGTTTGATGTGACAGGGCCCCGCCGTCTGGGGAAATTGAAGCGCTCTCCGTGTCGATACCTTTTGTGTCTCGCTCAGTTGTAGGTTATTGTTGGCCTGGCCTTGGGGACTGAGGGCCGGGCAGTTTGCATTGCAGACACTACGTGGTCAGCACCAACTTTTTTATTGTGGCTATTGATTGGTCCTGGCCGCCCCGCTGTGGCTAATTTGCTTGTTAACATCAGCCTGAAGTGTCCCAGCCTCCATTTTGTCCCTCACCACTCCTTCATCTCCACACAGTGTCAGCTCAGACACTTATTTCAAGCCATCTTTTTTGTTCGGCTCCTTGGTCCTCTCTAGTCCAATACACGGGGCCTATTTATTAAACAACTAGTTCTTAAGCCGTCATTTAATCAATACAGCTTCCCTCCTCTGGCTGCCTGGAATTAAACATGAGTTAAACACAAACCAGGTGTAATGACCTTTTTATGGGGCCCACTCAGCCAATGAAATTAACACTAGAGACTGTCCATTTATTTATTTATATAAGCCTGTGTAAGTCATTAACTTCAGAAAATATCATTTTAAATGACAACACATGGCAGTCAGCGGGGCCACACACTTTCTGCTCCCACCCTCGCTGTCATATGTTGAGTCTGTCAGTGCGCGGAGGAATGCCGTGGCTTTCTAACTAACAACAGACTGAATATATCTGTGAGAGAGAAAAAGAGACAAGGCATGAATTTTATATTAAATTCCTTTGGCTAATCCAGTTCGCTGTTCTGTCCAGACTGAGTTTAGGCAAAATATTAATAATGCATTGAAAGGAGCTTATTTTCTTCCTGCTGGAAAGGGTTTAGGGGACTGGTACTTTCTCAAGTTATGCATCTTGGTTATTTGTAAGCACCCAATAACTAAGCAGGTGACAGTTGATTTTATGAGATCATAAGCTTCCCAAAGCCTGAGAATGCCCCTGGTTGGATTTCCTAATACAATAGAGAGATGGTATGAAAAGGAGATAATGAATTGGTGGAATATTTTCGTCCTGTTTCTTTGCATCCTTGAATACTGCTGCCTGAGGCAGTTCCATAACCTCTTACAAGCCAGTTTACATTTCAGTAAACATCGGCTTCCATCTATTGTTACTCTCATCATATCAGCAAACTCAAGTTATCTTACATCTTCACTTAAATTTCACTTAAATATCAAACTTTTTTGTACTAATCTGTCACATAATGTTGTTGGTCTATCTACTCGGGGAAGCACTAAATGGATTTGTCTGGCACAGACACATATGAAACACGAGAAACACTACTTACTGTCACAGTTTTGAACCGTTCTCACATGCCCAGCAGTGTTTTGGACTATTTCTCAGTCTGACTGCACCAGCTTTAGCTGTCTTTGCCTCAGCTCTGGGAAGTATAATTTTGGTTTTGGGAGCCGCTGCTGTCCTGTGGTAGGGGGACATGGCAGGGAAGCTGTCTGATATGGCGCACTGTCTGTGCCCCCCAGCATGACACATGTGCACAGACTCATCCCACGTCTCCCTCTCTGGACGGTGTAAGGTTTCCCAACATGCCGCAGCCTCTGAGAACATGGGAGCACCAGACATGGTGGCGAAAGCCAAGGGTGACATCAGCAACAACTGGCGCAAGATACCATAGAAACATCAATAATATTTCTCTTGGCATTTCAAATAAATCAAATCAGGGGGTAAAGAAGTCATTCTTAAGCTATAAAGCAGTGAGAATTTGGTAATATTAGTGTAAGACAACCCTCAATCACAACATCCACAGTCCTGTAATAATAATAATAATAATAATAACAATAATATGTATGTTATACTTTAATCTGTAAATTCTTTTCTTGATTAATTGATTCATCATTTTGTCTATAAGATGTCAGAAAATTGTGAAAAATGCCTGTTCCAATTTCCCACAGCCCAAGATGACGTCTTCAGTTTGCTTGTTTTATCCGACCAACATTTCAAAACCCAAAGATATTTAATTTTCTGTCATATATGATAAAGAAAAGCACCAAAAGCTCACGTTTGAGAAGCTGGAACCAGCAAATGTTTTGCTTTTTTTTTTGAACAATTACTGAGATTATTAATCGATTATCAATTAGTTTTCTCGACTAATCAACTTATCTTCTCAGCTTTAACTACACTGCTGCATATTCTTCTTCTCTCCTCTTCTCTTCATCTTCTTCTGTGTTTCACACACACAGTGCAACAAATTCCTTATAGCTGCAGTATGTGAGATGACATCTCTCTAACTGGACACAGAGGTAAACAGTGACCACTTAAATGCTACCCTAAGGGTGTTGGATCCTTTGACCTCACCATGACCCCAACCCGACCATAACCCTGACCTTCATCTGACCTCCAACCTCTAAATTTAATCCTAACACCAACTCCCAGCCCGACCTGCACCCTTCAGCCTGATGGCCCGTGCCTCGGAGGCACATCTGCTTTGGGATCCAGCCTCTGAGCAAGGAGAAGAAAAAAACGACGAAATCTGACTCGCAGATGAAATCCACTCAATTTCTCAGTGATCCGCTACCGTGAGACAAATGTTGATCTTTCGTCACTGAAGCAAAAACAGCAGTGTGGCCCCTCCCAGAATGCATCACATGCCAGTGGCTGTCTCCGTGGTGTGTTGCTTCGCTGCTCGCTGGTTCATACTTTCATGGAAAATTGGTCAGGCATGAAATTAGGCTTTGCTACAACGTCAACATCAATTGGTATTTTTGTCAATAAGACAAAAATAGGGATTTCATGCATCATGTATTTTATTTAAATTTTATTCATAAGGACACTTTTCGTTCCAGATTTCTGGAATTAATCAAATATAAAGATACCACCAAAATATTGGGGTATAAGATTCTGGGGGAAACTGATACCCAATCTTCAATGTGGCTTTATATTATAACTCAGCTAAAACTAAACACCATTTGTCCTCTTTACCTTTTGTAGTGTTGCTCTACAGTATTTAGACTGTGCCAATACTAAGATTGAAAGAAAATAAAAATCTGTCAAAATTGCTGGCAAAAACGTATTTGCCTCAATAATATCCACCCACTCCTGTTTTAGTGTTCAACTGTTCAGGCAACAAATCAAAGTGTAATCGCTGCACTCAGACTCACTTGTACGGACACATATTTATCTCTTTTTAAATCGGTCTTTACATTTGCCATTTCACCAAATCTACCGAAGATTACTCAGGTCTCCTGCGTTGAGAATTCTGCCATGAATCGGCCTATGGGCTCATCCCGAACGCGGTGGTCTTTTTGATACATGGGCCTGCGGACTGGCCCAGGAGCAAGAGAACAGAAATAAATTTCCCCTCCTTACCCTTCCCTCCCTCTTCTCCCTTTCCCCGTGTCCCTGTGACTCCCAAGCCTGAGCCGTACTTTTCATCCCAGCCGCGGAAATACTCCCCTGCGGCTTTTGGCTTTAGTTCCTTTGCGGCCTAAATCTCTGGACCCCAGAGCTAGCATGGTCCCGGGTTGCAATGGGTGGTCACCGGTAAAGTTGTAGACTTCCAGCATACTGAGAAATACAAGAAAGAAAGCACACATTTTGAGAGAGGAAAAAGAAAAGAAAAGAAGGCCGCCGCATTAAGCAGACATCCTGTTAAAAAACCCTCCCTTTTTGAATCCAGATGCTCATATTGCATCTGACAGTTGTTGGGCGGTAAAGTTCAGGCTTTAAAGCAACTGGCTTTCTGTTTCTGTTTTCAGCTTTAGCCTCCTAGACTGTAATGAAAGCAAAACAGTAGAAAATTCCCACATTATTAAATAAAACATGTCGGTGGCCAGGGGCCAAACATTGTCACGCTAACAGGAGCAGAGCACACAGTGATATTCTGCTGTTATAATTTTAACATGATTTGAATGTCAGATAATGTGTATAATATATGACAAGTAATTAAGATGTTATGAAAAATTGGAGATGTATTATTAGATGGAAATGTCAATATTTAAATTTTCAGCGAATTTCACTTACCCTGTTCTGGTTATTTTTGCTCCTCTACATGGATTTGACAAGATAAAAGCAAGACATGAGTCCAATTTCAAAGACATTAAATCTACTTTTACCTTTACAGACATGATATCTGGTGTCAATACTACACTTAAATGCCCTCTTCAAACCAGAGCACCAATCAATTTTTGCAGTCAGTCAGTCAGAGCCCCCCTGGCCAGTGCAGCCAGGGTCATCCAGGGGTCACCATTACAGCTCCCCCTGACCTTGGCTGAAGCACTCTATTAATAAGACAGCTCTGTGTCTGATACAGCAGAATGATATCGCACAGCGTTTAGCAGATTGACATATTGTACAGGTCTTCAAGACAAGATTTCAGTGTTGGTTCTACGACCTGTTGTGCTTCACGAAATCACTTCAAGAAGTCGTCAGAAACTCAAAGACTTAATCACAGTTCACAGTTTTTCTATAAATAAATGTCACTTTTGTTAGTCTCTGTCACCAAGTGATATTGCACAGTAATTTAAGGCTGCAACTAATAATTATTTTTTAATGATTCATTTGCTAATTATTTTCTCAATTAACTGACTAATAGTGTGTAAAGCATCTGAAAGTAGTGGAAAATGCCTAAATAATTTCCTAAATGTCTTGTTTTGTCCAACAGTTCACAGACAAAGAAAAGCAGCACATCTTCACAATGGTAATGCTAAAACAAAGGCATGTTTGGCATGGATGTTTAATTGTCTCAGCTCTACAATAACTGTTCAACCCAAATTCATGAGTTGCTTTCATGTTGTCTGGTGTGCAGGAACCAGAAGAAGAAACCATGTAACAGAGGTGGACACACAAGAAGTGCAGTAAACGCTTGATACCAAAGATGTTGGCCAAAAATGAATGATTGTAACTCCAATCTCCAAATATGATGATATGTGCAGGAATGTGTCATCCACAGGTAAAGACTTAATAACATCCTGCCTCTAATGAACAATTACTTAGAAGACCTTGTGTCAGCAATGACAATGTGACTGATAACATTAGAAACCACAAATACATTACTTTTGTGTCGAAAAGACTTTTCGATTTTTGTGTAGAAAGAAATTTTGATGAAATGAAGATATGTTTCCTGCCTTTCTTCCCATCGTGCTTCAGTGTGCTCTGAGATGGAGTCTCCACCACCTCCCTTTCTCTCTCTCCACTCCTGACGGCCTTATCAGAGGAATCCTGTCCATGGAATCCAGATGGGAAGAGATGAGCAAACACAAGGCAAAGATAGAGACACTAATTACCTTTTTGAAATAGCACATTTTCCGAGGCTTGACTGGATGAATTTGGAATGAAAACATAAATATCCACCGATCACGTCCCATGCACTTTTGGGCCAGCTGTAATAATTTAAATGGGAGAAAATGTTGCTATATTTAAAGTTTTCTTTCTGTGATAGATGGTCTCTTTCATCTTCTGTTCCTAAATGTTAGAGAGCTAAATATAATAAGGGAGAATGGATGTAAAGGATTTGCGGTGACATGAAAAACTTTTTAGTTATTTGCATTGAATTTGATGATAAATATTTTATTATGCTCTGACTCAAGCCGAAGACATTGCCAATTGATTCTTTGAGTGATGATATGGTACGTTTCCTTGTTAAAACATGGCTTTGTAAGAGACACAGAGTCACAGGTCATCTTCTAGAAAATCCAGTAAATTCCAGCATGAAATGCACAGAAGCTACATTGTTCGAGATAACACTACTTTGAAATCCACAGTACTGCAAAGGGAAAAAAAGAATATAGTACCTTGGGCAGATGAGAGGGAAAAAAACAGGCTCACCCCCCTCCGGTTCCCTCTCTTCCTGCCTGTCTTCTTCTGCTAGTATCCTCAACACCTTTCTTTGGGATTTACTTAGAATATGAAAGGATTGAAGCTACACCTGGCTTGACAGACACTGTGCTACTTTATTAAACCTCATGCGCCAAGTACGGCACCGTATTAAAATTGAAAGAGAGGCAGTGAGAACCCGATTCCTCTGGATAGACAGTGTGAAATCCTTGGTCAAAGCACCTCGGATCTGTCTCTCCTCGCACACAGCTCCCTCTGAAGCACCGAGGGGCCCTATTGATATTTAGATGATGCTGTCGTAGGTAGGATAGGCATTTCTTTTTTTTAAAAGATATTGATTTTAAATTGCACATTAGGCCTATTCCACGCTGCTCGCTATATCTTAAAGATGGGCCACTTCTCCCTTCCCCAGGTGCTATCTTACGTGTGGGAATTTGTATGGATTTTTTGGGGCTTGTTTGCAGTGATGGGGGAGCGAATGCAATAAGTGCTCCATTACTTACACAATCTGTGAGTGCTCAGAAAATTAGTCACCAGTGACCTCTTGGCCTCCCTCTCATACTCATTCGCAGTCAAAAGACCTGATGGGAATAAGAATAAAGTCAAACTAATGGGATGATGCTCCGGCAGCTACACAGCCCCCGCAGCAGCAGCAGCAGAAAATATGAGACTGCACTGTGGGTTCAATTAATTAAAATCATTCACCTATTTGATTAATGAAAGATGACAAATATAGATATAGAAACTGCAACGACAAACAAATGCATGGATCTAATTAAGAAAAGATAGTACCCATACATGTGAATGAACATTACAACACTGTGGCGCCTTAACACTTGATGATTTGTGTAGCTTCAATTTTCTCTGCACTGGTTCCACTGAGTGAGGTACTTTACATTTTCATATCTGCAAACATCATTCAAATTTTTCTAAAATTGGATTCTACCTGGTTGTCAAATTTGTAAAGTAACTCTGTGTTTAGCATGTACACGAGTAAAATGTCTGACGTATGGTTAACAAGTCATATTTAATTTGAAATTATGAGTTAACACCACTTTTTCCTTCACTTCCCCTCTAAGTTAATGTCAAATAGTGTTCATATTGCTCAGCGTGTCAAAAGGCTGAGCAGACAGTGACCAGTCAGACACCGCAGAGTGCTGTGTTCACCTGTGATGGGTCTGGGTGCAGAATGACACTGTACTGCACTGGATTAATAGCTTTTTGTTTCCCATTTCCATTGATGATATTCCTGTATCCTTTTCCAGAATACACATGTAAGTATAGCAACATCTCAATCTATCACTATCAACATCAATGAGGGACCTGCTGGAAACTTTTAAATATCTTATGAGGTTAAACTGTATCTTTGTCTTGAAATAATGTTGCATATACAGACAGTTATAATATTGATTGATCTTTTTTGGATAAAGTGGGAGAGACTGTGGGAGCTAACACTGAAAGGACTGAGCAGCCCTCATCTGGCCGTAATGTAATCGGCACTTATTTCTTCCATTTTCCTTCGCAGTGCTTTGCTATAGCTTTCCATTATGTATTTATGTTTTATTTCTTCCTTTTGAAATTCGATTTTGGTTTCACTTGTTTAAGCTGGTTGCAGCTGTCCCTTGTTCTTCTTTTGAGAGTCTGCTATAGCACCAGATACATACTACATAAAGGTGTTGTATCATGACATCTTTACTGTAACCTTAGCATATTGAACCATTAAAGAAATATAAAAGCATTTTGTGCAATGACAACACAGATACAATATGGTGCATAGCCATGTGAATGTGCTATGGTGGTGAATGTAGTCCGGTAGGTGATGAAGGCAGCTACAGAAGGAGCTGTATGTTATAACATAATTTACATATAGTACAGTGGAAAAAAGTCAGTCTGAGAGTCATGAATCATGATTGAGCTTTTAAGTGAGAATGAGAATTCCAGCGTGACTGCTTTTCCCTGCATGACATTTTTTACACTCCCAGTCAATCAGATTTACTTTTCTTCATAATAAAACTTTTAACAAATAGCCTCAGAAAATAACAAATATTCTCCGTGGTTTTGATGAGACCCATAATCTCACAATAGCAGCCAAAGCCACCATGTAAACAAAGCAAGAAACTTCAACCAGCTACAATTGGGTTAAAATTGGTGCCTTTTGTATTACATCTAACTATGACTATAATATTTAAAAGAGTTCAAAACTTTATTTTGAAAAACAACTAAGATTAAAAGACACGTAATGTAACTCTAACCCTGCTGTAACAGCTGTATAATGCAATGTAAAGTGAACAACGGGTGCCCTGGGACTTTAGTGTAAATCAGCATCGACCCACCACTTTGAACAGAGAGTGAAAATAGCTTTTATCACACTGGTTCCACTTGGTTACATAAAATATGCTCAGGTGTTGGCTGTTGACTTCGGTGGTAGTCAGCCTCTGAGCTGCAGCGGGGTGATTGATAAGCTGTTATAGCTGTTGGGGAGCAACAGTTAGCATTCCAGTTTCCATCTCCAACCATCTTTTAATGGGAATGGGTTCAGTGTCTTAGGACTGAACAATAGCACACATGGCTGCTGCAGAATGTGATGTCTATGGTATATGAGAGTGCGTGACCAATAATTCAGTTAATATGTATTTGTTCGCAAGGTTTTTTTGATGCAGAATACGGACCGTCAATACTCATATGCAGGCAGGTCTAACTTTCCTGCATACGGAAATTCATGCTCTACCATAGGGGAGGGAGGGCATGTGGTGTAAAACTTAAAGCACTTCCTCTGAGTTATTTTTAATGAAAATAAAGTAGGATCAGCACAAATCGAACAAATGATGAGAAACGACCTGGCAGAAGGTTGTTTTCTCCCTCTGAGGTGATACTGAGGGAGGAGAAGAGGAGCAGGAGGGCCCCCATTCCCCTCCCTTTTCCTGTCTTTGCTTCTTTCCGTCTTTTTCCTCTCACTCTCTATCATCCTCTCCCTGTTTCTCCATCTCCCTCTCTCCCAGCTCTCTCTCTCTGCTCCTCTCACCCCCTATATGTCTTTCTCCCTCCCTTTCACTGTCTCAAAATATGAAAGGCCTTGTATCTTCGTAGCCATACATTTCCCCCCAGTAAAAAAATAAATAAATGTATGCAAGACAAATCACAGTGATGCAGTGCTTTATTTAATAAATTAAGCTTGAGAAACCTGATCACACAACACACTTGTCTCCATAAAGTAGCACTAGGGGACTGACTATTGCCAGATGCTGCTGGATGTCTCTGAACAAAGAGGACACACACATGTAATCCCTTTGGGTTTGGGGCGACACTGTCTATTTGATGGGTGCCAACAGAGCGCTCACTCTGTATGACTGACTGTACTTTGACATCACAGGGAGTGGAGGAAAGATACTCCCTCTTTATGAAGAGTAAGATGGAAAATCCATTTACCCGAGCTGACTCATAACCAGAAAAAAAGCTTGTTTTAGCTTTCAAAATGAGTCCATGATGAAACTGCGCTGTATGTATGGAAATGTGGAGGCCTAGAGGGGGAACAAAATCTCTCTGCGGGGCTCCCAACTTGCTTAAGTTAGATGGTGAACTGAGCAAAATGAAATCAGCTGCAGTTGGTCAACAATTAACAAAAAACCTGGGCCTTATTTTTACAAATTTTGGGCTCTAAATGACTAATACTTACCAAAAGTTTTGGAATTGCTCCAGTAGATCGCCTCCGCTGGCATCCACAAAGGGGCTGCAATGGCTGCAGCGTAATTCCTTGAGGCGTTTGCTGCTGTGAAAAGTACGTCCACCAAAAGGAAAAGTCTCGCTCTGAAATCTTGCAAGAGGTTGAGTTGTTGCAGGGAGACAAAAATGGTCTATCTCTGTAGGGATCCTTTCCATAATGTTGTCAGACACTTCGAATAACAGTCTGAGCCTGTCAGAGGCAAAAACAAGCACTTTTAGTGGACATGTTTTTTACGGGCGCAATTGCCCCAAATGTTTACGTTGCAGCCATTGCAGCCCGTTCACGGATGCTGGCAGAGGCGATCAACTGGACCAATTTTAAAACTTTTGTTAAGAATTAATAATTTAGACCCCAAAATATGTAAAAATAGGGCCCAGATTTAAAAATACCATAGGTCCCCTTTAATATCTGAAAGAAATAAGTCTAAATCTGCAGTATAGTATAATAATACAATGTTTATTGTGTAAAATTGTTTCAACTATTATATAATTTGATTCAAATGATAAAATAAATGTAAATAAAAGTAATCATATATAGAATAATATGCTACCAGGTGCTGGGCTGGTAGCGTACAGTCAGTTTGTCATAGCTTTTTCATTGGAAACAAGGTTGATGAGAGCGGTGAGAGTGAACCAGAACAGTAAAGTTGTGGGCCATAAAACCAAAACAATAAGATGGAAGATGCTAAACCGCTCCCTAGAACTGAGGAGAACTGCAGAGTTGAGTGATAATTCTCTTTGTGGTCATCGGTAGGGATGACCTCCTTCGTATTACATGTAGTGATTTTAGCCATTGTCAATGAAAAATATTTTATTAGTGCACCTTTAAAGAAAGTTTTTCCTACAACTCAATGCTGCATTTGAGCCAATGAAAGGTTTTAAACATTTTTTTTGTTTAATGAAAAAAGGACTTTAAGACTGAATTCAAGATAACATAACTTGCTCTGCATATGAGAAACCATATTTTTCTCCTTCAAGGATTACATTCATTTAGTGAATGAAGTATATATGCCATGACTGAGAAAGAAAGATCTAACGAAATTCCTTTGTCATGGGTGGGGAAAGACGATTATTTATGGTGTTGTTTTCGCTTATGTATCCCCTTAATTAAAACATATTGGCTTCCAAAAGCAATATATGAAACAAATTGCTTTGGCATGGCTGTGGCAGTTGGAGGACAGACTCTGCATATTGGCAGATCAACTGAGATGGGATTTGGAGTCTTTGAAACTACATTTGTGCTTCAGACTATGGTAATGAGGCCTAGCAGAATGATATCACCATCCCCAAATATTTAGTTTGTCATTTTGTGGTAACAGGCCGCTCTGTGCGTGCATGTGTGTAACGTCAGGGCTGTGCGCACGCATGGAGCAGCTTCGGAGGGGTGTACTTTTACTCATTACATATCATTTTAGAAGATTACCTGTTTCATAACCTAATCATTATTGTAGAATAGCTCATTGGGATAGTACAACTCTAATGTAATCTTACCACTTTCACTTTATTTTGAAATATTTTGTATTACCAATCTGCAGTTTTCATTCCAACGCACAGGTTATTACTTGTAATCAAACTACTGTAATCCAAAATAATAAAATATCATGTCATCTCACATTCAACAATGCTGTTATATACCTCTACTGTAATTCAGTGACAGTATGTGTATATGTATCTGTGTGTGTCCTGTGCATGGGAGTGCAGGCGTGTGTGTGTGTGTGTGTGTGTGTGTGTGTGTGTGTGCACCATAGAAGGATGTTTGTTTTTTTTTGACTGTGACAGTTACAGCTGGGACCAGGAGGAGACCGTGAGACAACCCCTCCTCAAACAACAGTGAGGGGTGGCCATACACTGCGGGGTAATGGCCTCTTTGAAAACAAGAAGACCCTCCCCTTCTGTATTTTGGAGGGAACATATGTTTGCCTGTCTCTACTTCTGTCAACAGCCTCCACTACAGTGGCAGAGACCATAGAGAGCTCTGCTGCTCGTGTGCCGAGGGGAGGAGAGCTTCCCTGTCAGCCACGACTGATATGACGACTCATTTCGCAGCAATGCACTGGTGTGGTTTCTCTGTAAACATGGGTATGAAAACTTTTTGGGAGGCAGAGGTTTGTGGTGAAGACGAAAACATGACATAAGCCCTTCCAAAAAAAGAAAAAATGCTCTATCTAAATTGGTAAAGTTTCTATTGGTTAAACCAAACTCTACCCCTTGACCTCTCTCTACCCCCAACTATGAGTCTCACTCTTTCTGTTCTTCTGAGAGTGGATACTGAAACCAGATGTTTTTAACAGATAACAAATGTCAGAGGCAATAGCTGACAGCACACCTGGTACAGTACATACAGGGTGACCGGCCCAGGTCATGTGAACAGTCTGACTTTCCCAACTCTTTTCTGATAATGTTTTTTTGCCTTGCTAGCGGGGGATGATGATGTTTGTCTGTTGGTTGGTCGGTGACATATCTCGACAACTGAAGGATGGATAAAGATGAAATTTGGTACAGACATTTATGTTCCACACAGGATGATTCGTAATAACTTTGGTGATCCCTTCATTTTTTTATCTAACACCACCGTCGGGTCAAAATTTTAGTTTAGTCAAATATTTTGGTTTTTGACCAAATAGGCTACTTGCATAACTAATGACACCATCAGCCTCAGCTGTACTTGTTTACTGCTGTTTAGTGCTAATTAACAAAAATGAGCATGCTAACATGCTAAACTAAGATGTTGAACACAGTAACATTATACCTCCTAAACACAAGCGTGTTACCATTATCATTGTGAGAATGTAAGCATGCTGACGTTAGCATTTAGCTCAAAGCACTACTAGCCGCTACTAGCATAACACACCCGTTTTGACAAGGCAGAAGATTGCCTGGAATAAAAATGATGATATCTCTGGTTCTGCTGCATCAATTTTGATCCTTTTGTTTAACTGTCCATCAGGAGTTCAACAATGTTATAGGAGGGCAATGCTAAATCAGTACTCTTTTAATGTATTTTACAAAAAACAAAAGGAAAAAACACTAAAAGAGTGTGGCTTGGATTACAGACTACGTCACATCATGTCACTGTCTCATACAAATAAGGCATGACTAATATCACACTATTCATTTTCCATGTCGGTACTGACAACCTCAAGTGACCCTGAGCTATTATGAGGCATTGTCTCTGATCTGTGGTTGGCTTTTTCTTTAGGACTGACATCATCTGTACTGTAGTAATCCTCCCATACTGATCAAGGCTTGTAGAGTGTTTGAGCCAACACAGAGACCAGTAGGGGAGGGTGGTCTGGTCCCCCAGTTGCTGATGATTGATGACGCTTCTTGTGACACTGACAGAGAGGGATCAGCAAAACAACCAACAACTTCTGCATAACTCTGCTTGAGCCAGACGCCAGCCACGCTATTGTGTCATCAACACTGGCGCACACACACTGAGACACTAGTAAACACATCCGCCCACCAACTCACACACACATATTGAGTCACTCAAAGGGATGGGGTTGATTTATTATTGCTGAAACATACTGTAGTTTCTCATACAAATGTTTGCAGCCTAATACACTCCTATAAAAAGATGATTATCTTCTGTTCTATATGGATTGGATTACTCCTACACCTGTGCTCCCAAGCTCCCAGTTTTGGCTGTCTTCTATCCAAAATCAGCTTCTAGCCACCTGTTCTGATGACCATAAGGGTCCCTGGGAACCAAAACCTTCCACTGCTCGCACTGCAAAAAGTATGGCCAGCCATTAAGGCGCATGTACTAAAAATTACCCTATAAATGTCCTCTTTAAGGGAAATCTGATTTCACACAACCTGAGGCTTATTGTCATACAATTCTATTATAAAAACAGTGGCCAGAACTGCAAAAATAAGACAACATTTTTGTAATAAATCAGAACTCTATCTTTTTCATTGGAACTCTACACTGGCAGGCGTGTTAAGGTTTTTATTTCAATGTTGAAAAAATTACTTTAAACAAATCAGCCATCACCGAGAAGACTGGCAGCCCAAACACTGATCTCTGAACACTGAACTGCATTTTACATTTTGATTTCCATGTACTGTTGGATTTGTTGTATTGCTTTACATCACATATGAATATTGCTTCATAGCACAAAATCAGATCTTTTAGTTTTACTCAGTCAAAGAGGATGGAACCAGTGAATCACTTTCAACACTGAAAAACCATTTGTTTTAGGAATTGGAAATATAGTAATTATTTTATTAAATACAAGCACATTCCACTGTCATGGCAGCTATTAAATGTTTCACTGTTTCAACCATGGCACCAGTTGTTTTTGGTATGTAAATCAAGGTGTGATATATTGCAGATTAAAAACGCTGCAATACGTAGATCTCAGTTCTAAGACTAAATGACTGGAGAATATGGACTTTTCTTGCAGTGTGTTCACTCATAAATTTCACTCTTGCAGCTGCCTAGATGTATGATTTACAACATTAATGTCTCAAGTGACTTTCATTTTATTAAGTTATCAATTTCTCTACATAAAGAACTCTAACAAACTCCTGTGATAACTCCCAGAACATACAGAGATGACGTTTAAAGAGCTGGCCATTAACAATATATCTGGTTGCAGTCAGGATGGACCATTTTATTGTTGAGTGTATATCAAATAATGGCGTCTGTTGGCACATGGATGTGAACAGGACACATCAATGTCTCCACAACAGCCAGTGGGCCACATAGACTGTCCCGTGGTTGCTCCCATTTGGCGCCAGCCATACAGACCCAGAATTCCTCACTTCATAAAAAATTGTTCAGACCCATTCACAGAGTCTGGTAATCAATACTACTGGCACAGCTGTTAGACCATAAAACGGCCCTTAATTTGGAGAGAGCCAGTTCCTCTCTGTCAGTTGGCTTCAGTCTGTTGTAAAGTGTTAGCTAACTCACCTAGACATGGGTAAAGATGACAGTGACAGGACCAATGTGCAGCCCAATGGGATAAAAATGGCTCTAACAAAGTCAGGGTTACAATTTCCATTCTTATTCTCACCCTGTTTTTATAAACCTCCACTAAATGGAATATATCATTGAGCTTTGTTGCAGGACCCTATCAGGCAACGAGGATACTATGTAGTTTGATTTTAACTGCAGAAAAGTTATTGTCAAGGTGCATTTTATGGCACTGAAAAAATACTAATTAAAATGATTATAAATGATAATGAAAAACTGCCGTATCCCCTGAAGGGAAGACTTTTCTTGGCCAGTGTTTTCTTCTTCACAGAAAGCTCAGCAGTGAAATACTGTACTACAATGCAGCAGTGCAATCTGATACATTTTAGACGAGACCTTGAAGTAGGCCAGAACCACATCTATCAGTGACTAAATCTGTCCTTGCATTCTCGGGGAAGACTCTCAAGGATGAAGCAAGTCTTCAAAAGCATCTCTCCCTTTTGATGTAAACTTCTGTGACTGGTAGGGTGCCTCTTCAGCCCTGCTGTCTTTTAATTGATTATGTGAGGCAGAGGGCACTGTATTGTAAATGAGGTGATAGACAAAGACCGCAATACTCAGTAGCTTCACCCTCTGTTATTTTCCGCTACACTGGCGGTTAACAGTAAAGAAAATCTCAATGTGTCATTCAAGGAAGAGGTCATGGGAACATTCAGTACTGAAAGGAAATAATAAGCAATAGAGCAACGTGTTAAGGTACTACAAAAATATTGGAAAACTGTTCCCATCATTTGTCTTATTCACTAAATGCACTTGTACAGACTGAAAAAAGAAAGTTTTTGTCCTAAAAATAGAATAATAAATGTTCTAATTTTTCTGACAAAAGAATATAACAAATTAATGAAGCTGCCTCATTTTTATAGAAGACGTTGCAAATCTCCTGTCAGCCGGACATGTGCGTCATAGGCTGCTGTGAGTTGCAACACGTGCATATTCATTACATAGGAACAGTTAGTGCGCACACACACACGCACACACACACGTAGCATTGTCCTTGGGCACTCACTAGCAAAACAAGCAGAAGAGTCTGGACCTGCTTTTTCCCCTGGTGGTTAAAGGAACGTTGTTGCTAATAGACTGCAGTGGTGGAAATAAAATAAATCTTTAGACTCCACCCGCAGCTCAGGGTGCCGTGACATTTGACAGTCTTTTATGGTGCAGAATGAGACATGTTTGGGAGTCGAAAAAATTCAATTGTGGCCTATTGATTCTCAACTGTCTGTCATTATTCCCAGGTTGATTGACAGGAGGAAATTGGTTACGTTAAGTATTTCATATGTTATAGGGTCTGACATTTGTTTGCCTGCTCCCTATGTCAATGTTGTTGGAGAGATCTGTAGCTTTATGAGATAGCATTATACACTGACTGTGGCTTTTGTGTGATGTTCCAGTGTTTTCCTGCCATAATTTAAGATATATTAAAAACCAGCAGAATCTTGAGGTGTTTAATGCCAATATTATTGTCTTCCTCCAGGGGATCATGTATGTTCATAATCGTGGCACCCGTGTGCATGCGCGCGTATGTGCACTGCATGCTGCACAACTGCACACACACAGCTAAAAATATATTCTCTGCATGCTTTTAGGCATTGAGAATGCCAATCACAGTCAAATGGAGCTGTTTTGATTGAACTGTGTCGACACTTTTCATATGAAAAGAGCGCAGTGACTTCATCATGCTGACAGTTGGCTCACCTGGGCCTGTACACACTGCAGTATTTGATCCACATTAGCACAGACATATCTCTATTTTTGAATTCATGTCAAGCTGGTTGGAGCGCCAGTTGGTCGAGGTTTTGCACTCCTGATCCAGATATGCTGTCAATCATAGAAATGTATTCAGAAGTTTTAAGATACTCTCTTGTGATTATTGCACTGTCCTTTAAGCATTATTAGGCATAGCTCTGCTCCTTTTTTTCTCATTGGAACCACCTCCTCATATTTAATCTTAATGGGATCAACATCAAATTGAAGTACGGCTTTGTTTGCCGGGAAATAGGCCCAGAATCGATTTGATTATTCAACTTGCTTGTATGATTTTTCATAAACAACAGTTTCACAGTCAATAATCTCTTTGCATACTATTTGTCCTATTTATGTCACTGCTTGTAATGTGCTGCTACTGTATGTAGTGGTATTCCTATATGAGGGTGGTCTTTGGAAGCTAATAAGGGGATTTATAACATGCTGAGAACAATATAAAAAAATCAGACTCATTATTTCAAAGACCAGCGAGTAGAGGCACCAAGACACCTGTCACAGGTGGGATCATGAAGCTCAATAGACAAGCTGTGGGCGATGGGAGTGTGTGTGTGTTTCATTTTTATAAATCATTTGGGACACATGAGAATTTGTATTATTTTTTAAACCAAGCTTGAAATATTGTCATATCATGTTATCATTAAAATAAGGAGACACAAATGTACGCTGTCCATCACCAGTGACATTATTAAGAGAATCGTTTGGGTATAAAATAGGTCTCCTATGTGGTGAATGTATCAGCATGAGGGTCCTGGTTCATTTCTTCCTGTTTGTGACTGGAAACAGATTAGTACCTCACTGATACATGACTTGATTTTGTGTTTGAAGAATGCTAGCCTCTTAGCTCCAGTAGCAAATCGTGCTAGCAAAGCAGACATCACTATCATGTGAACAGTAATTATTTGCATACTGGAGGCTATACACATGATTAGTCACATGTTAACAATCACCTTGGCTGATACTTTTGCCTGCTGGCTAATTATCTGGGTACAGTAGACATGCCAAGAAACAGCAGGTTTCTGAGATGACTTTTCAGGCTGCAACTTGTAGTAGAGGGTGAAAGACAAAAATACTGTGTGCACACTCCAAATTAACCTCTTTTTTACACAAAATGTACTCACCATGTTATTAATAAAACTGCAAAGCCTCTATTCAACACAACTATCGCCACTGGGATTGTAAGACACAATTATTCCTGGCTTGTTTGTTACTGTGACATTGTGTCTCTGTGTTTACTTGGAGATTTTGAGTCTGACAACACAGACCCACCTTAGACAGGTAACATCACACCATCCATTGTGCTTGCCCCCTTGTTGGCTATTTCACAGTTATTCTTTGCTGGTCAAACCCAAAAGCAAATGTTTAGATTTTACTTGCCCATCCCTTATGCTACACTGACATAGCATTGTCCATATAGATCTCCAGTCCTGGGTCAACATCAGCTCTTAGCTGGGCTGAGCTGTGGTGAGGTCAGTGGATCAATAGTAAGACCATCTCCCCACTTGAGTATATGACATAGAGTTTTCTTTGTAAAACATTCATTTCTCCAGAGATGTTAATTTATGTCAGTGATTTGATTAAACAGAACTTCCCAAATATGTACATTGAATTTTGTCATATAACTTTTCATAAATTTGTCCTAAAATGACACTATAGTTTGCTGGCAATTTTAGAAAATGTACCCTGGGGCATTGTCTACCCAAGCTGAACCAAACATCTTATCTCTGCACCGCAGCTCATCCTTAGCCTGGAGCCACACTTGTTGGGTTTAGTATTAACCTGCCTTCCTCTACTGTTTGATGGACATCACCAGGTGTTTGAGTGGCTCAAGGGTGCGGCGGTCTCTTTAGTATGGGCTGCTTCATTGTTGTGTTCTAGTTGAAAACATTGCTTTGTAAGCACATGATAACAGGCCTTGGGCTGGGACAATCAGGCTGTGGTGATTTCCCCTTTGTTGTGTTTGCTGATGATTTTTCATGTGTCAAGTGCTGTGGCTTTAAATTAGAAACTTTAGTTTGTTCAACTTAACTGATAAATAGCAGTATTAATTCTTGTGGTATACCATTAATTAGATGCAGTGTGTGTTCATGGGCCAACGTTTTACTGCCATCTGCCTCATAAAATACCTCATGTACAAAAGTGTGAGCAAGCGGCTTTGTGCCAGTGACAAAATGGGTAATTTGCCCTGTCTGGATGATAATTTATGATTGCTTATCAGCAAGACTGTTATTCAAGGTGAAGTCTTGTTTTGGCAGTGCACTTCAGTCAGTCAAATGAATCTGTTATCAGACATTGTGTCCAATATCAGATCTCTTTATGTGGTTTGAGTTGCTTTCTTTCCTCCTTTCTTTCTTCCTTTTTTTTTTTGTTGAGTCATTTTAGTTAGCATTGTTCTTTGCAAATACCCCCCTTTATTTAAATTAAGTGACGTTGTTAATCCAGGACATAAAATAAAATACATCACTTTTGGCCCACCAGAGAATGTTTCATGGTGGCTAACCTTAAATATACCTTCACCAAAGTTTATTTGCCCCAACCTTAGTCTTTCCCAAACCCTAACATAGTTCCATGAACACATGTTGTAGACAGAAAAAAATGTTAAAATCTTGACAGTGAATGTTAAAAACTTTGTTAGTGAACGTAATCCAGGGTTTTGCAGAATCATCCGATATCAGCAGTCTTGTCTGGCGATAGAGTTGTAGAGGTGATTACAACAATAAAAGCTTTAATGAACTGGGCTCCCATATTGTTACAAAAAGTTGTACTCAAATAAGAGCAGATATTATTAGTAAAAGCTCTCCATATTGCTGCATTCAACCAAGAGCTCCCACCATCTTTAGGATTGGGAAAACAGGCAGGGAACCATATTTTACAAAGGGAAGTACATTTGACAAAACAGATTTTTATGACATCTAGTATGTCTAGTCGCTTTGAACAAAAACATCAAATGCATGTAATGTAAATCTAAATGAACATATTCACACAAGACATTAGTAAAATCAGCATTCCTTTTACAGCACACATTAATTACTACGATGATCACATGTGATGACTGGACATCAGGCTTGTTCTGACTCCAGGCACATTAAAGATTCATGCATGCCTGTGGGATATAGAAGGCCTGGGAGATGGTTTGTCATTACTAATCTGTGAATTCTGGGAAACCTTAAGTGGGGGAAATGTATTTCATGTAATCCCTGGATTAGCATAGCAACCAGCTAATGGCCAGGAATGGACGCCCTTCTTTCAGTTTTTGTGTCCATTTAACCTGAGGCAACATGGTGGGTGGACTGGTCAGAGAGAGGGAGGACTTAGACCACCAGCTGCTACATGGAGACAGAAGGAGGTGGGCAACAACTTCAAGCTGGGACTCGTCCCTACACTATGCTATTGTTGGCTTCAACAGGACTTAAAATTGAACGAGCATTTGTGTGAATTTACTGCAACTGAAAAATGTTTAATTGTAAGATCTTGTTGGCCAACGTCACAGGAAATAGTGGAAAAGAGTGTTGAGTAAGAATTATAATGCTCAGACAGAAAATGAAACAAATATGACCTAAATGATGAATGTTTCTAATAATGACTTTTGGATCATTTTAAATGTAATAACAATGTGGTTATTTCTCCTTGAACATTGTGCAAAACATAATTAGATAAAAGGTTTATGTGTGCAAAGTTTTACAAGCTGCCGCCTACAATTAAGTGATTTGAAAAAAAAAAAAAGCATCCTTATGAAATTTTATATGTCAACAGTTTATAACCCATTAAGATTGGGATTCTCATGCTTCCCAAAATGTTAATGATTAAAATATAATGTAATTTGTCATGGCGTCTCATGGCTAGACTAAATGACTACTTTTAATTCGCATTCATTTTGGTTTTGTAATCATTCATTGCCCTGTTGCTGTATTTACAGCACAGTATGCCCGACTGTTTTTTTACATTTTATTATGTCATTTCTTGAATAAACTATACTGGTTTTATAAGAAACACATGACCTACATGAATAGTGCTGTTACAGTCTCTCTCTATAACACACACACACACACACACACACATACCCTCACATAAACATGATCATTTGGCCTTGCAGTACTTGTCACAGAGATAAGAAAGTCTCATTTGTCCAAAGTTGTCTTAAGTGATCTCTTTCAAATATTCAACTATCTGTCTGTCTTTCTCTTTAAGAATAAATAGAAAGTGTATAAAAATGAGTATTCCTGTGAGTACACTAATGTGCATTACATACTATGGTGTTAAGACAACTGCATGCAAATACATGGTCAAGCTCTGCTGTGATCTGGCACACTACGGCCCAGAAAACTCTCATAAGCGGCCTCTCAAGTTTTCTCACTTGAGTCGTCAAAAGTGCTCGAAGGGTTTTCATCACCAATCACCACACTGATCTCTTTGCATTCACGCAAAACCAACAGAAAAAAGAATATGACAGTTGGATCATAGCTGTCCACAAACGATGCCTCAAGGCTTGAAGTGTGAGTTCGACCAAGCATAAAATGTCAGTCGGGGAGCTTCCAGGGAACGCTTGTTGGCAGGACAAAGTGGAAACCCAGCTTCATGTGAGGGGAAAGGGAGAGGATGTTTGGTTTGTACTTTGCAGTTTGCGGATGGCTCTGCGTTCCTCTCAAATGTCATCCATGACAGTCTTGCAACACTCCGACCAGAAACAGAAGTTGTAGCCTATATTTTAGCCGGGTGATTATTTATGTACCTGCCATGAATTTTCACTCAAGCTCGCCGTGTACCAAAACCTCCCACATCTCCTCCAAAACCAGATGGAACAAGGCAGAATAACCGCAAAAAGCAGCAGACTCTCGAGATTCTCCCTTTCTTGAGTTATGAATTCACCATATGCTGTGCAAAATTATACTTGTGAATCTAAAGGCTGAGGTTTGTTTGTGAGAAGCTCTATGAGAATAAACACTGCAATCCTACTTTAAGACCTCAATCAATCTTATCGGGTAGTAGGCCGGATTTGCATGATAAAAACAATCTAATTTTTGGTTTTGACAGATTACTGCTCATGGTATCCGGCACCAACTGCTTTTTACAGCTAATGCTAATGCATTATCCACAACTGCATGAGCAGCATCATACACTGGCTTCAGAATCCATTAATAGTATATTCCTATTGAAAAAGAAATCTCAAGCACCATAATGTTACTCCATCAGCTTATCCTGTTTTAGCAAAGCAACGCCGTGTGCTGAAAATACACCATCACTGACAGAGAGAGCCTAATCCAGTGATTGGTTTTACCTTATCACACAACTTAAGGAGTGTACACTTCTAAGCTGACGGATTGAACCTCTGTTCGATACAGGTTTGCAAAACTGAATCTGTTGAGCCTCCAAGATTTGATATGGGTATTTAAAGCTCTGCGCGGCATTAACCGCGGAGCACAACAAATAGCCTGCCTTTTAACAGGGCTAGGGAATCCCGGGGCCAGTTGGGATGCAAATTGAAATGATCCAAGAGTGGATTGAGAAGGTGAGGGTGGGCTCGGATGGGGCTGCGGAGGGTGGATGTGGGAGTGGTGAGGAAAGGGGGTTGTAGGAATGTGAGAATGAGACGAGGTGGTATGAGGCTTGCGGTGAGGGCTGGTGAGGTTCTGAGGAGTTAGCTGTGATTAGCCTCGAAGACTAACTTATGACTTGAGTGACAACTGTATAGTAACAAATAGCAGCAGAGAATGCGCTGCCACCATGCTCCTTCCCACCTCCTCCTCTTTCCACGCAAAGGGTGACAGTCATTTGGTCAGCAAACAGTGGATCACTGCTCAGCCCTCCTCTGTTGATGCGTGTGTTTGTGCTGGTGTGTGGTCCAGTATGACTCTCAACAGCTGAAGAGGGTTGAGGGGAGAAGAAGATTCTGTGCTTAATGTTCTAGTTACACATTCACCATGTGATGATTCACGGTTTTATCCTGAATTACATGATAATGATGTAAAATCAACAACATCAGCGCTGTCGATTATGCAGCTGTAAGATTTCGCCTCGGGCCTTTGTGATACGACAGGCCGGCATAGAGACATCATTTTTCAGAACTATCACTGATCGTAAAATCGCTGTGGCAGAGGACTGGCAGGCAGACAGACTGAATTGAAAGCATGTTGGCAAATGTTGGGAGAGAAAGCGACTGAGTTTAAATGATATGTGATAATCAAAACCATGCAGGGCCTTGGCCAGAGGAAACGGCAGCATTAGTGCAATGGAACCACATTATAAGTCGTGCATGCTTACTTCATTAGGTAGACATTCGATTCGTCTGCGGACCAGAACTTGTGACACCACTAGAACAAATGGGATTATTTTGATTCAAAATTGCCATCATGTTGGCACCTACAGTGCAATATCCCCCCCTGCCAAAACTCTCTGACTGTCTTTCAATGTAAACTTTCAGGCAGCCATTTTAATTGTTGATGCTATCGTGCCAGTGCAAGGATGTGCCAGTGATGTCATCATATGTGCACACTCTCCTGCTGACCTGCACACACACACACACACACACACACACACAGACACACACACACACACACACACACACACACACGCGCACACACACACACACACACACACACACCCACACACACACACAGCTCATTAATTTTTCTACTGTTAAGCAGCCACAGACTAATGATAAAAGAGTGTAACCTGCATACTTTTCATCTTTGTAATTAAAAAGGGATAAATTAACACTGTGGACATGAAAAGAAGGAGACTCCCTCCACTGACCCTGTTAATCAAGACTGGAATGATCAGCCTAACTGGGAGTTAATTGCCTTCTGCTGTTTTCTTCCAGCAATAATTTGGTTTGCATTGGCTACGCTGTGCCACTGAAGAAGTAAGCCAAGCCCTGTTGGCCCATTAAAAGCTAAGGCACTCTGTTTTGGTGGGTGCGGGGGTAGACGGGACGGGGGTGGAGGGGTGGATGGGGGCGTGATGGCAACGCACACGGGGTGACTCATGATCGGGAGTCCATGGAAGTCAATGTAAGACTATAAAGAAAGCAGCTTCCCTCTCTAGGGTGTGGTGAGGTTTAAGGGCTTTCACATACAACTTTAAAGAGCCCAAGTTTTAAATCCTAGGATATACTGTTAAATCACATGGGAGGCTTATTGTTTTCAAGGCTTCACATATAAGCGCCGTTAACCCTCTAAATGCCATTGAAACCAGCCCGATGTATGCTCATTATAGAGTATGAGCAATCATCAGCAGGACAGGTGTGAGCGAAACGCATCTGTGTTCCAGCACTCAGTTCATGTCGCTCTACTATGTTTACAGTTATGCAATATCAGTTTACGTTCTGTTGCCCCTCCTGGGTCTCCCCCTCCCATCCGAGCGTGTCCATATATGATTGAGCGTGCGTTTGTATGACCACCAGCTCGTTGAAACCACCCTGACATCACCGAGGGCTTTTTGCTGCGTGTGCAAAAACCATCCAGCGGGCCGAGGTTGAACCCTTTTCATTAATCTATCATCAGCTGCGACTGAGGCTGTCTGCAAGGCAGCGCTGTGTTTTCATCATGCTGGGAATAAGATGAGGGGAAATAAATAAGAAATAACGTGTGGTTGCAAAGACATTCTGACAAGCTTTTTGAAAAAAATGTTTATTGTAGTATTTTTAGCCAAATGCATCAAAAAATGAAGGTCTACAATAAGTAACAAGCTTGCATGAAGATATACTAAGAAAATATATTTGATGATGGAAGGTAGATCTTTTTCTTTTTTAGGATCTACTTTGACATCTAATCAAAGTTAACTGGTGCAGATGAAACCAATTTCCTCTTGTTTCTTTGTCTCTTTGTTTTGTTGAAATGAGATATTCCCTATTTGAATGAAAGTGCCTCCTACCATTTAAAACTGTTACAATTCATGCCGGTTTAAGAAGTGCAGAAAGTCTTAATCCGTGACCAAAAACATAATACAAAAAACATAACTACAAATCTGCAGACTAAATCCCCTAGAAAGATGCTTTTTGAACATGAAACATAATTTCAACAATCAAACCTTTATTTTCTTGCTTGTTTTCATTCAACCGCCCACAGCTCATCCTCCCTAGTGTGGTGTGCTGCTCAGACAGTGTCAAGAAGTAAGATATGATTGTATCATCAGATATCGATCCCAGCCCCAACCTGCTCCATTGCCTGGTATTGATTCCTCAAACTGGTGCAGGAGGCCTGAAATTGGTCCTTGCAGTGAATTTCACCGGCGCAGTGTTTTTATTTGTCAAGAAAACATTCATGCACTGCTCAGCCGTGTCAGGAGTGCCTGTCTGTCTGATTATCTGCCTCCCTTTTGTGTTATGTCCGTCTCTCTGAAGCCTCTGAAATGGTTGTTATCCGCAAAACGCGTAACTTGCTCTGATGCTTTTTATTTGCTAAGTACAGATGTGATGCGTATACATGTGCAACCTTGTGCTTATTAGGTCAATATAAGACGTTTCACTACAGCAACAACATATTTTTCAGATGCATTTTTTTTTTATGTAAAGAGCAGTGAATTTGGGTTGAACTTCTAATTTTGACCAAATTTAAGGAAGTGTGGACTAGAAATCATTAAAAGTAAAAAAGTTATCATTAAAACCTGTATACAAAAAAACAAAAAAACAGAATCCTTTACATGTAACTGAGCTGTTTTAGCAACTTATCCTTCAATTATTAACACCACAAAGTCAAACAAATGGTTAGTGAATGAATGAATGAAAAACTGAACACAATGTCTGCGTTTACTCCTAAACAGCAGCACATGCATTATATTTCTTTATTTCTTCAGCTGTCTTATATCTGATGGGATAAATGCTTTGGGGCAATCTGCTCTGCCAGAGTGTGGCAAGGCATGTATCTCACTACTACTACTATTTCATTTCACTGGAAAATATAACTCCATTGTAGAAGTCTATCCACCTAAAAGCTGAACTGCTGCAGCGTTAGTCAGTCAGTTGAGCTGCCTATGCAGCTTTTCTTCAGTCACTTTAATTTATTTTGAAATAAGATTATGTAGGAAGTTTTAGGCCTTGATCTGTCAGATGTGAGTCTGATGCTGAAAACAGCTACACCCCATTTGATCTTGTGAATAAACATACAAAAAGAAAAATACTGATGGAAATATAAATTTACAACTTGCAACAGCAATTAGCACACACATGATTCTGTTACAGAAATTATTCAACAGGCATTTTGGTGTTTGTATGTCTGTATGGTTATTTATATGCTGAGAGAATTTTAGGATGGCTGAAACACATTCCGCCTACTTTTAATTTCTCTAACATGCTCTGTAATTTCAGAAATGTATCATCATAAATTAGGAAATCAGCATTTTTTTAAAATTACTATCCCATTCAAAATTGAATTGAAAAAACTGGAAACCTTTTTGGAGGGAGCATTTTCTATCTAATAATAGAGAAAAGCTGTATATCCCAAAACAGGCAATTTAACAGAGCTTTACTACCATCCACACCCATAATCCTTCCATACAGTAGCATGGTTGTAATGTAGCTTAACTGCTTTCAGCACTGCTGATAATACCTATTATTCCAAGGAACACCAACTAAACAGCATGACCCTGCTCAGTCTAATGAAGTCACTAATTTAATATGCCACTGTGCTTTGGTGGCAATAGATTCAAAATCTAATCTGGGCCAAAACTGATTAGGCCTATTAAGTGGTAATGGAGCGAGGGGCACTTAGCATGCTTGGAGGTTAAGCACCTTTATCTAAGGCGTGGCTGCTCTTTTGTTGTCCTGTTGTTAAGCTGATTGCATAGCTGCGACCATCTGCCTACTTGTGTGGTCTTCATTTTCGGTCAGATTCTCCAGACGTGTTCATTTGTAACACTGATATTCACATACTCCAATCTTACAGATGCACTCTTGAGGAGGAAAATGTCAGAGTTTGCGCACAAGACCTGAAAAGTGAAGAAAATGGATTTGAAAACAGCTACATTTGTAATTTGTCTTCAAAAACATTTCATCATGGACATTTTCTGCTGGTTTTGACACCTGTCATCTCACACAGTTTGATATGTGTTGTTGTGAAGAATGATCATTTGTGGAAGGATATGGACAAAAAGCTGAAAAACCTAAACCAAATCTTATTAAAGTCTAGTAAAAGCGTGACATATGTAGGAAGGCATTAACACGTCATTTTGACAGGTGACACATTTAATTGGAGACACATTTAAAAAGAATTATTTAAATGAAACAATCTCTTTAAATAGTGCAGACTCCAACTTAATCAAGTGTTAGAGAGAGCGGTATGTACTAAAATCTCCCCAATGGCAATAGCCTATTGCGTAGTATTTAAATAGTAGAATAAGCTTTCTGCGTCTTTTGATGTGTGACTGATCTGCCGACCAACACAACCTGAAGGCATTCCTTACCCAGAGAGCTGGCTGTGGATCCTCGCTCTCTGCCAGCTGAACGCTCACTGCCACGGCACGTTTTCCTCTCGCTCCCAGAAGGCCTTGACACTTTTCTGGCATGTATGAAGGATGGATCACGGGGCATAAAAAAAGACAATGTCCTGCAGTGTTGAAAATTTATGACCGGACAGCTAGCGCAGACCCATATGTTTAGGAGGAGAGACGGGGGCCGTTCTTAAAGCTGCAATCAAATACATCTCAATTAGAGCTTTTTTCTCCCAGTAATACCTGCTTTAATTTGATGGGCTCAAGACAGACATGCCAGACTGCAACAAGAGAGGCATTTAAAGCCTTTGACATGGATTTTATGTTATCTGTGAGTGGAGTTATATCTCCTGTGAAGAATTTTCAACTTATTCTTTAAAATGCTTAAAATAAAAAAATATACAAAACATGAAATATTACTTCTTTTATTGAGCACAAGGCAGGTGTATTGAAGCAATTAAAATCCTTTAATTAATGAATTTATGCACGAATCAAAACTAACAATCAGGATGAATAAGTGAACCCAAACTGCACTAATATGTACAGGATTTTGTGAAGGAAGCAAATGTCTTCAGTCTTAACATATGTTTTTAGTTTTATTATCATTATTACTTTTTATTTTGGTGAGGATATGAAAGGCTTATGTAATCTTACCGAGACAATAGTGTTTTATATATATTTCTTTTATGGGTATTTGTTTGTTATTAGGAATCCAACAGTAGATTTGCAGGGAAATCACAGGATGATGGTGGGACAGTTCACACATCTAAAGCAGGTACCAGGTGCCATCTACTGGCAGCTCAAGCTGCTTCATCCTTCAACAAGCTGCTGCTACATACTATCCACATTCTCGCAGAGAGTATTGAATTTAAAAGATATGGTGAATTTCAAAGTGTCTTTATACATTTTGAAGGTCTAAATGTTTTCATATTGCTCCTTAAATTTATTCTGTGCGAAATAAAATTACCAACACATGGAAATAGTTTGTTTTGCCTATATTATCAAGGCAAATGGAGAGAAAGGGAGACATGTATGGATGGATGAAACAATTATATGATAATCAAGATTTGAAAATCTTAAAAAATAGATTATGTTGTGGGTAACAAATAATTTCTATACTAGTGTGATTTGAAATGAAAATATGATTATGTGGACAAACATGTAAATACATTGATCCCAGCAGTCAACACTTTACCCTAAATCATTAGAAAATGTCTATGCTGAAAGCTAACACCAAAATTACCTAAACAAGAAAAAGTAAATTTGTTCAAACAAGCCAAAATCAAACAAAAACTATACAGTGAATAATTCTACTCAGAACTCAATCAATTCCCATCCCCAGCCGCTTCAGCGTAGTCTCATAAGATTTTGAGGCTGAAAGCACAGACATGGAGCAGCTGAGCACTATCCTGTTTGTGACTCCACCATGTGACCCTGCGGCCTGTCTATCCAGATGGCCACTTTTCTGTCTGCCTGTCTGTCTCTCTGCCTGTCTCCCTCTCACAGGCTCCGCCCAGCTGAGCCGGTCACTGAGCGGCATGGGAGCTATTTCTCTGACAGCTCGCTGAGCCCCGCTGCTAACCACCACCAAAATATCAAGAGTGGCCCAGCCGGGTTGCATACAGTTCAGTGTGTGAGGGGCTAAATCATGTGTATGCGTGTTTATGGATGTGAGTTTGATTGTGTTTTCACAGGGGGTTATAGACAGCTGATACCAATTCCAACATCATTTTGTGCTAAATCTGCCGACTTCTGTTGTGCTCTGCCAAAATTGTTTAAAATTTACAATTTATATGCCAGAAAGATATCAAGGATTGAGTATTTTTTTTCTCTGTGATATTCTTCAGTGGTGGAAAAGTCTGTGGAAAAGCATCATGTGACATTAAAATTGTGATCAAAACCCAAACTGACAAAAATTCTTTCAAGCAGCTTTGCAGCTCTTTGAAGCAGAATGACTCACTGTTTAATGGTAGGAGAACCGGTGAGATATAATACTGCCTTTAGATAAACTGGACGAAGTGGACGAACTGACAGACCGATAACTGATGCTTCATCAAGGCAAATATCAGCCCAATATCCTGATCTAGTTTAAATATATTGCCTGTATAATTTGCGTTAAGCGAATAAAAATGAAACGTTTACGGCAAGTTATTCCTATGTCGATATTAGAAAAAGAATTGAGCTTGTGCACAGGTATATAGAACCATTTGTAGGTTATTTTTAAAGATGCCATTTCACATGACCCTGTTTTGTAAGATGACTCTCACAAGGAGGAAAGATGGCAGTCTTCAGGTGGGCGTCTTCCTAGGACTGCACAGACCACGCCCCCGACATGGAGGATCTCCTTCGAGATGTGTTTTTATCGTTTCTGGACTTAAGTGTAGGCCACTTAACTATCTAAGCTTTCGTAGTGATCATCCCATTTATCTGGGATTATTGCAGTGAATTTACTGTTTGGTCTTCTTCCAGGCCTAAAATGTCAAGTCCAAAGTCATGTATGCAGTAGCTTTATTCGGTAAGACCTTCGAAGATCCGTCCAAAGCTGGTAGCAGTTGATCTTTGGATAGAGCATGAAATAAATAAATCCTCTTTAGCAGATCAATATTCATCCTATTTAATGCTGGATGTGAAACTGCTGGATTTGAGGTGGTAATGCTGATGTACAGCTAATCGTTGGAAAATAAGCAGCGGGGCTTTGCGATTCTCCAGCAGATAGTTTAAACAGGAAGCCGGATGAGTAAATGCCGATTGTCTAGGCAGTGAAAAACCTGGTAGTGATTACTTGTAATTTATACCTTCCAATTAATACGCAGGACGTCTGTTCTGGAGTGGGAGGGGATGGAGTGCAAGGACTCGTGTTGATGAGTGTGTTACTGAAGCAGGAAAATGAGCCAGTGACACATTTCCTGCTGCAGTTTCACGGTAATGACATTGTACACTAATGATATTAGTTGACACCGCTTGTATAAATAGAAAGAGGGGAAGTGAATTGATATAACAGAGGGATGTGAGGTTTCATTATTACTCATACTCCTTGTGTGTTTCATTGTATAAAGAACAAGCGAGAGGACATGACCTCTGGCTGGATTGGATTTTGGCATGAAGGAGGAACCGGCTCTTCCTCCATGTGTAAATTCACTCTGTGGTAACAGCACTAAAGCACCTGTGACAGAGTGTGACAGTTGAGAGCCCTGTGGACTCTGGACGAGTTGTGACTGATAAGTTTGCAGTGCACAGTATAAGGCCGGTTCCCATAGCATAAAATACATTAAAGCATCAAGAACTTGACCAGTGTAATTTATGGCTGAACTCTCTGTTCCCTGTTGTGAAGTGCCCCGCCCACACAGACTCTTAGCATTTCTGGCCAATGATTTACTTCACTTGTAGCTACTATGAGTTGAGGGCTGAAGTCTGCATACCGACTCTGTACAGTCCTCTGTCTAACGTTAGCAGGACTGCAGCTCGCTTTGATGGATCGTCCCAAGATGTGTCCTAATTCCGGCAACAAATGAATAAGGAAATACTTTGGAAAAACTGGCCATCCATGGCCAATGCTTCTTTTCTTTTTTGATTTTTATTATGAAAAATTAAAACCTCCACTGCTGTTTGTTTCTTGACTTCACAGCTTTAAAGGGATAAGCAGGATTTACTTTTCCCTTTTAATAACAAATAGCCAAAATGACTAAACTTTTTTCTCATGTCAACAATATGATTTCCCATGAAGCACCAAAACTTACAGCATCATAATACTCCGACAGGCTAATAATAGAAGTCATGGATAAATACTTCTTTTTGGCCTTTTTCTACACTTGCTACACATTTGAAAGTATTTTTTAAAAGCCCCTGTTTTTTTCGTGCTTCTTGTGTAAACCATAAGGGTTAGTCCTGTAGATAACCATAAATCATGGCACTGTTATAAGCAGGATTGTGACATGATGACAAAGGGACCTTAAAATATAAATATTAGGCCATTAAGCTTGTCTTTGCCAATCTGGGGTTACACTGATGACCTAGCAGGTACAAAATCTATTTTTCTACAGGTCCACATGATACCCATATGGCAGCAACTGACATGAATACACAAGCAGTAAATTTCAAAACTTAGACCCAAAACACCTGTGTTCTTGTGGCTGCAACCTCACTGGATAACACAGTAAAATAGAAAATGTTGGTTGAGTTATTCACTTACAGTATTTTCAAGTGCATAAACAATCTCTACAGTAAAATGAGCAACAATATGATGGTAATGTTTTTTTAAATCTTTGATGATTTACTCGTTAATATCTAGGAAAAGGAGGGATGACTGGGAAAATAAATCCATAAGAGAAAAGTGGCAGGTCACTGAAACTGTGCTGGAAACCAGAGATCTCAGTGCAAAGGGGGGGACGCTGAAAGGGAGACCGGCTCAGTAAAGCTGCCGAGCCGGGATGTTTACCAAGGATTTTTGGCTCACAAAGCTGAAGGGCTACGAGAGAAAAGAAGAAAGGAAAGACGAAAGAGGAAGAAGACAAAAAAAAAAGATATTTGGCATTTCTGACTTTTCCTCAACAAACACCCCAGGGTCTAAGAGTCTCATTTAAATAAACAAAACCAAGGGGGTTGGATCAATTTGTGGACAATAAGCTTTGCCTCAAGGCCCCGTGCTCTGACAAGCTTCGAAAGTGGCGCCGGACTGTGTCTCGCTGAGTCAGAGATAGAAATCCCATCCTTCAACAAGTTGTTGTGAAGCAATGTTCACAGGCTTCACTGGTGGCCTCACCCGCCTCTGCAAAACTTTGAAGTTAGTGGAAGCAGACTCAGGCTTCAAATAGGCAAATCTCCATGTACAAAATGGCTTCTTGCCACAAAGGGTGTAGGAGTGGCGGAAAAATCAGCGCTTGGCTGTGGGGAGTGGAGCTTGGACTGAAACCACCGCCTGGACCAGATGTAGGATTTCGGAAACTGACTGGAGCACCTGCAGGCTCCACTAGCCAGATCTCTGTCCTAGACCTCTACAAAGGTCATGACCTCTCTTCAGAGGCAAATGAGGGGGTTTCATCAGGTTTCCATGTGGTGTATCTTTGACAGCATTAGTACAGTAAATCCAGTGTTCTTCATTCCTTGTAGTTACCATATATGACCAGCAGAGGGAGACCACAGCCCTATGAAGCCCCACAGGATCAATGTCAGTAGTTTTAAAATGTCCACAAAGATTGCAAGAAATCATTATTTCTGCACTCACTTAGCAGTTATAGCTTTTCAAGATGTGTCTAATATGTATACGGAGAACTGTTTCTGTTCCATAAGACAGAAATTCAATTCTGAAACGCTGCTGTGTTGCCTAAGTCTTACTAAAGCGTGTGAGCTTAAAAACAAACAAAACAACAAGAGAACAAACACCTTTCTGGTTTTGCACTTGGTATTAACATAGAATACTGAGCCAAGACGTATGTACTTGCAAGAGTGAATTGTATTTATAGGAAGGAAGAAATTCAGTGATTATGTATGTTTGTTCAGAATAATTATCTATAAATATATTGACTTTTGTCTGTATAGTTATATAGATTGGTTCACAGGCATCCTGCAATGTATTGCTGGCTAAGACATTAAAGATTTTTAGTTCCTAAAAAATAAGGTGACTATTAATACTACTGTGGCTATTTGAACTGCACTAAGACCAGTGGTCAGCTGTGATGTGTCTGCTAGACCACTAGAGACTGAACTGTGTCCACAAAAGAAACTATTTTTTGACCAAAAAGAAAACCTTAAATCCAAAACCAAGGTTTTAATGATTAAATACTGCATTACATGTAATACTGAAACCGTTACTGAGCTTTTACCTTTCCTTTCATTGTCATATATGGTTCTGGTCTTCGATTTACTCACAGCATCCTTTCATTTACTAATGCAATGGCTTGCCGATCCAAAAGTTATTTAGCTGATATCTACTGGATTACCTGCAGGAGTTTGATAATTTACTGGCTGCTGATGAGCACATGTTGTAAGGATCAACTCTGACATTAAAAGGAAGCAGGAATGTGTTGTGTACAATCTGCAAAGGATATCAGGAGACTATGATCAACTTGGTTGTTGTTTTTTTTTATATAAAGATAATTATCAGCATCTGCTCTTGCAGTATGATTGTCAAGAGCATGTTTTTACATTGCAAATTCTTTTTTTGCAACAGTTTAATCTGCCAACAACAGTGCTGCCAATCACTTAGTTGAAATGGAGGGAGGAAGTGGTGTCAGCACTCAACTGCTATGGGTTTTAGAAGCCAATTGATATTTTTAGACTGAAGGTGCTGACAGCTTAATTTTATGCTTTAAATTCTGGTACTATAAAGTAACTAAAGGAATTTAGTTTCCCTTAAAACTTTCTGAAACAAAAGTTAGATCCCATGACACTTAAACTAACTGAATAAAAAGTGCAAAAGTGCTACTTTCATATTTATTTGTAGCTATAGGGAGGAACCTCAGTCATACTGGCAGTGGACAATGTCAGTGGTTAATATCTGACATTTTAAAAATGACCAGTATCAACCTGAAATACTGGGAAATATTGGTCACTTTTAAAGTGTCAGTAAAATGCATTTTTTCATCTACGTGCTTAAACCCACAAATAGACACACCTGTTGACTGTGAATTCGGTCCTTTGTTCTAATAATAAATTCCTAAACGTTTTTTTTCAGTAGTGATGAACTTCAGAGCCAGCCCCTCTGCATCTTATCTACCCTTCATTGTTCAGCCATGGGTCACGTAAGGTCACTGACAGCCTGTTTGACACACTACTACACAACCCTCCAAACCTTATCGAGTCATGGCCGATACTTAAAACCATAAAAGGTTAGAGACCCGAATCAAACGAGCCTGATACAATGAAAAATACTACATAGCTGCCAAGGCGGGACAGAAAAGTGCGATACCACCACCGGCAGTGTCCATCTGCTATCAGGTACGCACTAAAAACGCCACTCTTCTCTTATTAAGGAAATGAATTAATGACAATCCCAGACAGTTTGGCTTCACTTGGATTTGGCTGCAGGAATACATTAACAGAAATAACAGATTCAGGAACAGAAATGTTCCCAGCCTAGGCAATACAACTCTCAGAGAAACCACAAAGAGAGAACATATTTTCTGAAAAAGCTGACAAGATTTGCAGTGTTCATGATTTTAAAGACCCATCCCATAAAAATAATAAGAGATGTGACTGACAATTTATTACTGTTATTAAAAAAATCATTATGCAATAGCTTTTTGCATTGGTGACGGAAAACTGGAAAACCTGAATCAGTTGATGACTTTGAATTCAACTTTTGCTAAAAATTTCTTTCCATGAGTATTTCTAGACACTGTCTCTGCACAAACCATGGTATCATGGCTATACTGTGTCACCTAAGGTAAAAAAAGTAAAAAGTAAAATTTCCAGAATCGAAGGACAATTTACAACTGTGGGTCAGGGAAAGTTCATGCTGCACTGCACAGCATTTTGAATAAAAAACATTCTGGACAATACACACTTTTAAAGTTCTTTGATTCCCTGAACTGAGTTGATAATTCCTGTTATTCGTTCATGTTTCATCTAAACTAAAACATTGAAAAAGGGTATTCAAATTGTCTACTTCCAATCCTTAAGAAAACAGCTTTATTGGTTTTCATGTTGGATGTCAACACTATTGCAGGGAGGTGTGACATGTTCTTCAGATTGTGTAAATGAAAGAATTGAGACTCTTAATTTCTTTGATCCCATGGCTTCCTGAAATGGCCGGCTTAAATATTGTTCTGCTGTTCTCTCTCTTCCCACAGGAGACTTTCCATCCCATCCCAGACACTGAACGAGCTAGTGTAAGCCTCACTAAGTCACTCTTAGCTCCATCGCCTCAGCTTGTGTAAGCCAATTCATGCTGAATAAGACCATGTTAATCTGGGGTTTACAACGGGACTAAGTAACTTGATTTCTCTCCTCTGTTAACCTGAAAATGCTGCGATGGCCAACTGGACTCATGGCTGGAGGGTTTTTGTTGTTACTGTTCCCAAGACAATGTGTTCATGTTTTCATCTCAAGTTCTCCTTTTGCTTTGTGTTGCTCAAAAGGAGGGATAAGGCTCATACGCACACACACACACACACACACACACACACACACACACACTTAGACACTGTGTCCAAAAAAGGGGCTCCAGTTCCCACAGCTACAATTCATTTTCCTGCTCTCACTAAAAACTACAAATAAATTGAAATCAGATAGGGTTTTCACTACTTTGATATCATGGTCACCAAATTAGATTAAAATATATTCCAGGCTACAGTAATTAATGCTTTGATTTAACATGGAAATGTACCATGAGGTGAGGCTAAAGTCTACATGAGAAAACACACCACTGACTTAATTTCTTTTTCCATAAAGAGACAGAATTAATCTGTTCATGCAGAGTTATTTCTGCACTGCACAGGTCATTGACAACCACTGAAAATAATAAGTTTAACGAGAACTAAAATGACCACTTTTGTGCAGCAGTTTTCAATAAAATCTTTGGCTGTAACGTGACTTTTATGATGGCTCCAACACACACCAGGTTGTTGCAAACAAAACTGAATTCAGGACTTCAAACATACAATGCTTGCTCTCGCTGAAGATCCATCCGTATTTTGACAGAGTCCAAAACCACTTCTGCTTGCTTATCAAGGTTTCCAGACAAAACACAGAGAATCATTTCGGATGTCATTTTACAGCTCTTTACATATTCACACAAAAACTAATCCACACAAAGTGTCCAACATTACTCAAAGGTACCTCCAAAAATGCTGTTATCAGAGGCCCAGTGTGGAGTACAGTCAAAGAACACCCTGCCTTCTGCTCCTTATCTCTGCACCCTTCAGTGTGGGTGAGTGTTTGGTGGAGGGAGATGGGGAGAGAGATGAGTGGAGCTGCAGAGGGGTCTCACTTGTGTTGTGTACAGGCACTGGAGCCTCTCGTGACTGGACACTGTCAAGTGGGGTCACCCGCAGGGCCGGCCTGTTGGGCTCACCAGGAATGCAGTCGTCTTATCAGTTGTAAAGGAGATCTAGACCCTGTGAAAGAAGGCAAATCTCTCTGTTAGCAGACACAGACAGATCCTGCAGGATATTTTTCTTGCCCCGCTTCGCTCTGGTTGGCAGATTTAAAGCTGCGGTGCAGATACCAAGTGACTCCGACTGTCATGGAGGCTGTGATTTAAGACATGTTTCCCTTTTTTATCCCTTCACCTCCCTTTCTACTAATATTTTGATAGATTTATATAACATACTGATAATGATGATTGTTCATCTACAAGGACAGTAGCTGCAGAAGCTTAAAACCCCATTCTGCTATTCTTTTGACCACATAAAACTGAGGTACATTCACATTTGTAATTAAAACAGCAAAAATCAAATATTTCTGTTTCTTAACTGATCATAAATGTTTCATTGATGTGTTTACATACCAATGTAAACAAGCCTGTAAGAAAACATTAGCAGCATAGATTTAGTTGTTGTCGTCTAGCTTTATTCCATGTATTAAAATAATTGTCGATCAATGTGCGAGTGATAGCAGGTTCCAATCTCTGATTTCCAGTGGTAGGGCAACCCTCTCCTTTATATTTGGATTATGGACTGAGCCTTTAAATATGTGCTGCAATCAAATCATTTTTGTCAACCTGATGAATTAGGTGAATTTGAGAAGATTTAAGTATATTTTAATCTAAAAGTGCTTCTCAGGCAGCTTGTAACATCTCTACAACAAGGACATAGACAGAGTTGGGAAATAAAGGATGTAGTTTCTTGTACTTTTATGTCAACAGTTTTTTCAGTCTGCAGACCTTTTTGATTAAAAGATATGCATTAAAATACAATCAGCTGCATTCTTAACCCCCATCTTTTTTATTCACTTAAACCTTTAACTGCACAGTTGATCTCAATAACAACTGAACCTAAATAATGCAAATTAGGTCGACACTAGAAGCCAGTGAAATTAACATCACTGTGATGATCAATATCTAGAGCTGATAGTAAACATGATAAATTAAGGTTTTGTTCAGACTGTTTTGTTGGTCGGACAGGAAACTGTGATGAGCATGTTTCACTATATTCTATCATTTTATAGACCAAAGGATTAACTGATTAATTGAGAAAATAATTGGCAGATTAATCAATACTGTAAATAATCATTAGTTACAGCACCACTAATATCCATCGTGTTGTTTTTTGAGTATTACAGAAAAAATCAAAATGAGTGAGAATGCTGAATTGGTGAACGAACTGGTTAAAATCTGATAATAATGTGAAAATATTTGTAATCTTGTTTTAATTTCAACCTCTTCTTCATGATTACATCATGCAGTGAAGACACCAGATAACAGCCGGAACAGTCAGACACCCACAAAGCACAAAGCAAAAGCTTGGAAAAAAGTCAACACAGTTGACACTGAGCTTGGGGCTACAAAGAAAAAACTTTCTATTTTCATGAAAAATTCAGCAGGATTTTCTATCAGCTGTGAAGTTGCCGTAGTCAGACTGCCTTTCTCTCCAGGGCCATTTCTCATCCCATAATCCCTTGCTCTGTCTCCTCCTTGGCAAGCCTGGCCAATCAAAGACCTTAAAGAGGTGAGTGATAGGGGGTAGGATGAACCAATTATCGTGGCGACGACTGAAACCCTCCCTACAAACAGCCGAGTCACTAAGTCTCCGACTTGTTGCTCAGCGGGAAGCAAGCGCTGGTGGATTAGCACTGCAGCAAACAGGCACAAGGGCCAACACGGCTGGGGGCTCTGACCCCACAAGAGGGGGGGCAACACCTCCATGTGAACCTCATAAAAAAAAAAACAGGCCATCGGGAGGTAAAGGAAGCACTGAGCTGACCAGCAGCATTGCGTTGTAAGGACTGGCGCGGTGACGCTGTTGGGTGGTCATGACCCCGTCTCCATGGCGCTGAGAGGTTGACAAACCAAAAGTAAATCCTCCAGCTCACAGAGAGCAGACTTATATATAGACTCAATCTGGTCTCTTCTTTAAAGTCATCATTGCTGGAATAAAACAGGGTGTGTGTGGTCATATTGCGAAGTCTACAACAAACAAATTTGTTTTTTTTTATGGCACCAGTACCTGCTGCACGCACACCGGACTGATCGGATGTGGAATTGTTAGAGGAACAGGGCAGGTGTGGCTTTGATTGTGTAGCAACAAAAAGAGCTCATCCCTTCCGGATGCCTACCTAGCATGTTTTAATTGGATCCCCATTGAGCTAAACAGACAATAACACGGAAAAAATGTCATACTGTGACAGAGCGGAAATAGTATGAATGGCATACTAATGCCATGTAAAAGAGAACAAGTGGGCCTCAGTATCACAGGATGGGCTACGTATCAGATCGAATGCAAGTGTTAAGTATTTTACGTAAGTACTTTATTTCAGTGATTCCATTTTATGCCACTTTATACTTCTACTCCACTACATTTTGGTGGCAAATATTGTACTATTTACTCCCCTACATTTATTTGACAGCATCTGTTTCTAGTTATAAATGGTAAATGGTTACATTTATATAGCGCTTTTATCCAAAGCAAGGTTTTTGCCGCTCATTCATGCACACACTCACACACCAATGGCAGCGAGCTACCACACAGGGTGCTGGCCAACCATCGGGTGAGCAATTTGGGGTTCAGCGTCTTGCCCTAAGAACACTTGTGGACAGGAGGAGGTGGGGCCAACCCTGTGATCAGTGGACGACCCACTCTACCTCCTGAGCCACAGCCGCCCATTAATTTGCATGTTCAGATTATTAGTACAAAATATAAGCAACAAATAAAAGATGGTGTGTTATTATAGATTAAGCTACCCAGCAATATGCAGTAGTTAACATTAGCCCAATTTTTTCCCCTCTTTTTTATTTGAATACTTAACAGGGATCTGAAGAGGTAAACATAATTTTGTGTGAGAGAGAAATGTGTTTTTTTTCTGCTTCCTTATTCTGTTAATTACCCCGTGACCCTTTGTGAGGGTCCCGAACCCCAGGTTGGGAACCACTGTCATAAATAATCAGATAAAAACAAGAAAGCAGTGCTATAAAAGCATGTACAGCAGACAAAATACTGAATATCGACAAATATCCAAATATCAGAAAGAGCCAAACCTCAGTAGACGTATTAAGAGCTTGTATTCTAGATCTGTCACCGTCATTTAAAATGTACTAAGTGAGATTAATACTTTACATTAAAAAATCATTTTGGAATAGTTTTCACGCAAATGATTGAAGATGTGTCATACAGTCACAGTCAGATCCATCACTTCAACATTTGGCTTGAGAGAGTTTGAAGACCTGTTTTGATGGTGAGAGTTTCTCCAACAGACTGGTGCCAGGAAACATCGGCACCAGTCACACTCCTACTGCTGTCAGTGCAAATAAATGATTATGACTTACATCTGTTTTTTGCCATTGTCAAGTACAAACACACAAGCCAGTTTCGCCTGTGTCTTTGGTCTCTCGAGGAAAAAGAAATTGGCGTTTTTGTCCTCACTTGAATTCAAATTTTA
Organism: Macquaria ambigua; assembly: GCA_008360985.2. Lineage (NCBI taxonomy): Eukaryota > Metazoa > Chordata > Actinopteri > Centrarchiformes > Percichthyidae > Macquaria > Macquaria ambigua. Next base: position 494,789 of record VMKM01000098.1, on the reverse strand, counting down.
CTTGGTTGTTTAAGCGTTTTATGTGAGTTGTCTGACCCCTGGACTCCTCTGCACGGTCCAATTTACTGTATAACAACAGATACTGAATCATAATCATAAGGTTGCCATGATACTCTACATATATGCACATATCATTTCTATGTGACTGCATATGTATACATTGCACATAACGCGCCATGCCGTTCTCAACACACAGGCAACAAATTACACCAGGCAACATACCTATCAGCATCACTCTAAACAAATTGCCACCTAGCTGACCTCAGGAGACAGAACATCTAAACACATGGAGAGATGTGTATATTACACACACAGGCACACACATTCTCCCTCAGTCTAATGACCATTACGGAGATAAATTAGAGTGAAGTGCTTATATACAAGCTTTATATTCAGATTAACATGCAAAGAATTAGACAGTTCGAATCTCTGCAAAGTGGTTGCAAGCAACAAAACACTCAACTGCTTTAAGGAGTGAGTTTATAAATTAATTATACCTTTAGCAAATCCTTTTTAATGCCTAGTCTTGTGTTGTAATCAATGGAGAAACGTTATCGGCTTGTATTATGACAATGTACTCAGAAGGATTGTGACAACAGCCAACCTTTCCTGGTGTTTTCTTAACTGTATTCATTGCACTTTTGTCTTTTGTTGTAACATCATGATAACACATTATATCAGTGGTCAGCTGGGCAAGTGTTTCCATACTTTCCTCTACACCATTCTGATGTGTATAAGTTGTAAAAGGTCTTGGGGAGGAGCCCATTGGTTGCTTAAAGTTAATGCATATTCAGGAATGTTACTCATTTCTGCATATTCACACCACTTTTCCATATATTAAACTACAACTACCCTCTCTTTCAAAATGATTAATAGCACAAAAGTTGAAGTCCTTGGCTGGCACTTTCACAGACTGGATCCTCTTATACTTTAGAAAGACTGAGTCCTGATGGTTTTCCAAAGAGCTGTTATTCCTTTGAACTCCTCACAAAGCCTTAATGAAAGTGTTATGCAGGGCAATGATGACAGGCATAAACGCCTGATTTAAACGTCTATCATTTAGTCCAAAAGTGGCCCATAATTCTGAGGTGTGTTGGCACTGTGGGGCCACAGCGTCCTGCTGAGCCAGAAGCCTGAGCGATGAGCTGCAGAAGCGCCAAGGCTCATCTCCTGCAGAGGCAAGCAGGGCCTCATCTGTGACTGAGTGGGTGCTAGAACGCCAAGCAGAGAAGTGACGGGTCACAGTAAAGGTTAACAAAATCAAGGCCGGGAATTTACGAGCGTCCGTGCTTCACAAGCGATGTCGCCAGCAGCAAGGGGGGAGTGTAAAAGACAAGGGTGGATGAGAGGATTATAGAGTGTGTGCGAGCATGTGTGCGGACGTATGTGTGTTTGTGTAGATTTGGTAGTGGGATTCTCGCCTGCTTTGCAAGCAATACATTGTGACAGAATGATGAGGGTCCTTTGCTGTGTGAGTGTGTGTTCACTTCACACACTGTTGGGCCAGTTGCGCTCTGTAAACTGACTAAAAGCAGCTGGACCTGAGACAGCGTGCACATTATTAGAGTCTACAGGCGCCATCATCTGTCAATCTATCATTTCATTTTTGTCATATACAGTCTATTTACGCGTACATAAACTACATTTCCTCCTCATAATAAACATGTCAAGTCCGGAATGATTACAGTCACAGCCATGACCTCAAAAAGGTCAAAAATCCACTGCACTGTGTTAAGGAGCTCCTTCAACAGTAACAAAGACCACAAACTGTACACCTGAGAGAGGTCCTATAAATTGCACAAGCAGTGATGGGTTTGGCCCGATAGACTCTGAACTGATGAATAACTTCTTCCATCCTGATATAAACATTTCCTTTGCAGAAAAGAAGCAAAAAGTCAAGTTGCTGCAGTCATGGAAAAAACCCTGTGAATCAATTTAACTTGTTTTCATGCTAATTTTATTTAACTGACAGTTCAAATGTGCCAGTGACATATGTTCAAAAATGTTTCGTACCAATAAAAAAGTTTCTAAATTACTGAAAAAAGAAAAAAAGTTATTTAAGACTGTACAACAATTCCTTATGTGCTATCTGCATACGTATATATTATGTGTTAAAAAAGCCTTATTTAAAATACAATCTGGTCATCAATTTCTTTATAGATTCATTGGTCAGTGGTTTGTTAGTGTTAAAATGAATGAATTTCAAGGTGGCAACCATGAATAAAAACATCGAATCACATGTACATAATAGTTCTATATTTTTACTTATATTTGTTCAGCTTTGTTGTCCTTGTTTTAGATGTATGTCTGTTTCTATCTTCCTTAAAAGTGCATTGAGAGCAACGAAAAACGAATCAAAATAAAGCTGATTCTGATTCTGAGTCCAGCCAGGGACCTCTGTACTTTCGACTCTTGATGCTGCCAGACAATTTGCTTCTCAAAACAAAGCAAGAAGAGCAATGCACATCGCATTTTCAAGCATGTTCTTTGTGATTAGGCCATTCCTCTTCTGTGTGTGAGTGTGACGTGAGAATGTGAGTTGAATCACTGCGGTTACATTAAATCTTTCTCACATTAAAATTTCAGACTTCAGATTATTCGACTAAAAACACTATCTAAATTTGAAGATACTGACATGCAATAATGTGAGAAACACTTCACCAACACACACACACACACACACACACTCACACTGTACAGATAAGATGCCTTGCCTGTGTTTCGTGGCTGTAGGAGTAGGGGCCCTAGATTTTGGGAGACAACCTAGCGATAGGACACTTCATCACGGTGGTTTGTGGAAGGTTCTCAGCTCTCTTCCCCACTGATAGCTCCAGTTTGTCTGGAAGAGGTTATGCTTTGTGATAGTCTGGCAGAATCATGGATCTGTCTCCTCGAACCGGTTGGAACCCGTACAGTGTATCAGGTTCTAGCAGCATGTGGTTTCAATTTGATCCCTCGCAAAACTGCTTTCATTTCTCTTGATCAATGTCAGTGCTAATGCTATTATTCTATGCGTTATCAAAGTAACAACAGATGATATAAGTGGTTGACTTCCAACCGGGCGCACGGCTGTGGGCTGAATGTGCATGGATAATGCCGCGTCACATTCTGGTTCCTTGCTGGCATCTTTTTGTCTGCACCACATGCGAAGACATTCATCATTTTCACATATAATAACACAGAGCATTGAATTTCCCTTTCTTATTTTTACAAAGCTACCCCTGAGCTTAGTGCACAGTAGGCATCAGTCTGCCCGTCCATCTCACCAACGGGGGTGCTGATGGCTGGTCTAATTCAAGCAATATTTTGAGTTTCCAAAAAGCTGTGGGGGAGAGTCTGTGGCTGATGGCTCCACCCTGGGCTGATCACCATCCATCTCTCCCCCTTCCCGTCGCCCGACGCCCCTCTGCCGAGCGCCGCCCCACTTGAGATCCATTCGGAGAGCATATTTGCCAGATGACAGTGCGCTCTGTGTACCATCCATTATGGCTAAGGCAGATACATTGTCATCAGGAGCCTCTCACGCTGGCATAAATCCATGGTCAACAGTAAGTCTAGGTCAAGTGATTTATACACAGGGGCACGAACGAACGTACACTCGCCCCTCTCTTCTACAGACATACACATAGAGGCATGTTCAAACATCTGCCATGCAACTGCCCAAGGCAAACTATGGAAACCTGTTACTGTACTCACAAGGGCTGTAATGGGAGTCTTGTTTAAAGTACAGAGGAATCTGGTCAAAGTCTGGCGGAGGTCACTTTTTGAGGAAATGCAGAACCCGAGGGAGTGAGTGCTAGCAGTTCTCCTCCTCCCTACTCCTCTTCACAGAGGAGGAGGAGGTGGAACAGTGTGAATCACAGAGACACACTTATACCAACGCATTTAACACATGCATGCATGCAGCGTGGAAGCAGAGAGCTGTGCACGGACAGGGGAAGATGAAGTGCTAAGCGCCTTGACTGTACTTGACCGTAATCTCTGGATGAGAATTGAGGAGATGCAGTGTGTGTCTCGAAGGCTCACTTGTAACATGGCTGTAGAGCTCCTGGTAATACTCGCGCATTATAATATTCCAGAGAGGGACATCTCACTTGAGTCAATTGGTTTGTTCTCAAGGCCACAGCCGTGTTAAATGAGCACACAACCACTGTAACACCCCGTCTGAAGAATTGATACAACATTCAGTCAATAAAAGGGTGTACTCCTGTGTCATAATTCACATGGGAATCTTATCAACTAAAAAAACAGCACAGAATGTAAGCGCTGTAGCCTAAATGTGGATTTATGGGGTTTCTAAAATAGCTAAATAACGTAATTTCCATCATACCAAACAGACAAGTGGTATGGCAGAACTATTGGCACTCTGTCAAAGTCACATCACGGCAGGGAGATGGACTGATCCTTCTGATATTGCCCACTGTCTGGTCTTTGAAAAATACAACTGACAGTTGCTTGTCTTAGCCGTAGTCCTCACGGCCCCACTGTTGTACATCATCAGACTTCAACAATATTGACTTCTGTTGAAGAGATTAGCTGTCAAGCTTTTATTTTGTTAAGGGATCAAGGTCCTTCATGTTCTTACCTAAATATAACTTTACTCCGTTGCAGGTTTGAAATTGCTGGTGCAGGTGGTATTTCATTTATGAGAGCGCTCGAGACCCAGAATGCCTCGGCTTGACCGCCTGGCTTTGGAGGGATTATCTGATGAATTCGTGTTTTACAGCAGCTGTTAGTGAGAAGTCACCAGGGGTCTAAAAGTGGATGCGAAAGCCCTCCACCAATTGTGCCGTATGGTCACTTTCATTTTTCACTTGTCTGAAAACTTGCCATTACCCCATTTATTTTAACACTTTGCATTGCCTGCTCGATATAACCTACACGTTGAAGGTTTTGATTGAAATGGAATGGAAAAAAACACGTGACACCAGCGCAGTGCTGTGTGATAGGGGTCATATCAAACTACACCCAAAATTAAACGTCCTTAACCCTGTCTCCGAGAGCATCAAGTTAATCTTGTGCATGTCTACGTTGATAAGGATCTCCTGCAAGACAACTATGCAGCACCTCTTAGGTCATTGGAGATTTTGATTTATGAGGCAGGAGGGGCCACGACTGACGACCTGCTAATGCCCACTCGGATACTTGGATTGCCATTGCCATTCATAAGAGGCCAGCAAACCAAGACTAAATGAGACCAGGCTGGAAATGTCACCTGCGTGCACAACCTTTTACGCCCCAGAGTCCTTCTCAGAACTGTAAATTCTATCTTACACGCCTCTGACCACCTCCATTGATGGCTTATGGCAGAATCCCACCAGCGACACCAGCCTTCCCCCACTTCACTGTAAATCAAACTGCTATCTAAAGCAGCAGGACTCAGACTTACAGCGCTAGACAGCGACATATGGGAAATCCCCAGCGCTGCAATATACCACAGGAGGTCAACAAGACCATAAAGGTCACAGGCTACACTTGGCAAACTGTGCTTGGATTTTTGTTACATGGTGTGCAAGCAAAGAGGAAACCGAGTACCAGGCCCCCTTCAGCAAGAAAAGCCTTGTTGACAGAGTTCGAATAATTGAAAGCTAATCGGCTCTGTAAATGAATATTGGGTGTAACAAAGAATAAACCCAAGTATATCAGAAATCCTGCTTCTGCTTATGCCTCTGAAATTGCTTAACCTGTGAATTAAGCGTGTTTAGAGCCCTTACTCCAATGTAAGATGAAGCAAAGTGATAACTGGCCTATACTACAAGAAAATAAAAGCTCAAAATATATTGGCAAATGCAGAGAAACTTAAACTGCTTTCTCAAAAGGAATCAAAACATCTGAAGAAATTTCGAAAGACTTATCTAATGTATCTCTTATCTTTTGTGCTGGGACACCAAGGCATCCCTAGTTTTTGGTTCAATGTGAAGTTTATGTTGATGGATACCACTGTCTCTAACTGACTTCAAGGCATTTTTGTGTCTGGAGTTTCTGGCTTTGTACTCTGCTTTGGCTCACCGCAGGCTAATGTATCTCCAGACTACTGGATCTTTTAAAGGAGCTGTCACCATTGTCACAGAAAAATGGCAAAAGTGTAACTTTTGAATTCCTGTTTTTCACTTGATTTGAAGTGTCCATGGCTATTGAGTGCACAGTTTATGTAGAGTGCTGCCTGAGCCTTGTGACCCTTGAGCCCCTGAATTTGTGCTGCACTCTTGTCTTCAAACTTAAACTTACCACCCATTGTACTTGCAAGACATTATCATTGCGAGAACACAATTTCAGGACATTACATGGAAAAGATCAGACGGCACACCAATATTACTTCAGTATTTTTGTGTTGAGAAACATATTACCTCATCACTAGACATATCTATTGGATCTCTGCTCAAATTATTATTAAAATCTGTAACATTACCAGATATGATTTTATTATTTGTGTCGATTACAGACTATTATAAGCCGTGCCAGAGGCCTGTCAATGCTGTTGCACTTTCCCGAAAAATCTTTGTAGATGTGGTTTTTAGCCTACAGCAGTGATGTGTCTGCAGCAGCTGGTCTTTGTACTGTGCCTGGCTTGCCACATGCAAACTGCTATCTCCACTACCTTCACCACAAACACACACACACACACACACACACACACACACACACACCCTCCCCCAGGGAAGCGACCTCTGAGTAATGAGACATAGCTGGGCCTATGTTCAATGTCTCGTCACTTAATGTGACATGAATCTCGCTTGCTATGTGTGATCGATCTATTTATTACCCTATTTATGTAAAGCCAAGCAAAGTCTCCTGACGTGGGATTTCTTCAGCCTGAAATATCAATGGCCATCACTCACTTTTTATTGCTTTTTTCTTGTCCTTTCTGGTCTCATGGCATTTGTTTTGTGGTGTATTGGGGAAAGGATATAAGATGTAGAACAACACCTCAGAAAATCTACAGGTATATGTGCTTGCATATCTATTGAATTCATGGTATTTGCCAATAGCCAAGAATAGAAGTCTCATAATTCGAGCAAATGTTCAAATCAGGTCAGCGTAATGTTTTCATACATTTCTCCAACATATTCTACATTTTGATAAGCCACAAGGCAAGACTATACAAATAGTATGAACAATTAATCTGTACAACATTGTTGTGACAGAGATTTAGCACGGAGAAAGTGTGAGGGATAAATCGGCATAGGCTGCTGTCTATTGTAACTTTATCAGTGCTTCCAAGCATTGCATACAAGTTGGTATATGTTGCTACATTAATACTAATAAAAAAATAATAGCTCTCATCCAGTTAATATCATTTTCATTATGAATATTTAGCTTAGTCTTAGAACAAATGTTCTGTAACTCTGCCTGTAACCCGAGTGACATTTTTACCCTCTAATCTGCCACCAGCTGACATGTCCACATCATGTCAGCAAGAGCAATGGTGAGTTTCAACTTTTTAACCCGTTATGCCAAACTTGATGGGACAAAACCTGTGGCATTTTTTTTGCAGCATCTAAAAGACCTGTCAAAACTGTTATGTAGTCTATCTGTCTATCTAATGATGTTTTTTTTTTTTTGTCAAATGAAACCTGACAAGATTTAAATAGCATTAAATGATCATGTGGTTCACTTCATTTTGATTCAAATAACTTTTAGGAAAAGTCAGTTGTACCTGATTATTTTGGGCTCATAAGTTCTTGTAGCAAATGTATGGAAACAGGTAGATGCTTATAGGGCATCTGTACTGTAATGTTGTAGTCTCATTACAGTAAATGCAGAAAATAAGCAAATTATCTGCATTGTCTAACACTCATTAGTCTTTCTACCCTAGATCAGCTTTAGAGGTGTGCTATGAGCGTCAGTCCAAACCGCCCCCCAGACCTGCTGTGTGCAACAGTCGTGTGAGTGCCAGGGCTTTTGCTATTGTGCAGATGCCAGGCTCTCCTAAGAGGGCTTCTCGGGGCAATCCCAGTTACAAGCTCTGGTGTTAACCTGCTGGAGGACTCTTATCAGCTACATGTCATGTTCGCATTTTCCCCACAGTTACGCCAACTCCCTCACCGTCATCTCAACACTCTCCTAAGCTCCACCCTTGAAGGCCACTTTTATCTGAAGCGCTAAAGTGGCAAACATATTTGTCCAGAGCTTTCCCACAGTCTCAGGAGTTGGAAAGTGGACGATGCAACCGCATTGTAACACAGAACAGGAGTCAGTGTGGCCCCACGTTTCAAGTGTGTCCATGGGCCCCTCAGTGTTGATGCCCCAGTTTCTTTAAAGGACCATATGGATAGTTTTGCAAGTTTTAGCACATTAAAGTGCTGTATACTTTACAATTCTCTAGACTGTTTTCCATTAGATACATTTTCAGATTAGATTTCGATTATGTCTTCCAGATTGCCATTGCTTTCCATTCACTTTAGAACAATAAAATATTTAAAAAAGAAATCACATCACAATGAACACTGAATCAACTTTTATTTTGTGACAGTCATTTTATTGTTGCATGGTTTCAGTTGCTTGTGAAAATGTGCAGTGGAAATGCTTCTGAATTGAAACACAACTGTTTTTCTTGTGTCTGTATCATCTGGAAATCTACTGATTATACTTGACGGACACAGACAAAGTGGGCTTTTTACTTTTTTCCTCTGCTGTCAACTCAACTCCAAACCCAGACCCCCACCCACCACGGACACCCCCCCGACTCTGTTCATTACTGGTAACAATCCAAGAGAAGGAGGGAAAAAAAAACAGAGCGGGTAAAGTTTTATTGCTTGTGTTGTCATGTCCACTCACAAGTTCTTGAAACTTTTTGTTGATGGGGGGGGTGGTTGGCTTAGTTCGCCTCCCTTTGCCTTTGACTGCTGTCAGGCCTTTTATGTTCTTCCTGTGGATTTTGGGTCACTGTCAGAGAGACTGAGAGAGGGTGTGAGGGAAATTTAAATGTGGCTCTCCAAAGGCTGGGAGAGAATATTGAGTGGCTGGTTTTCTTTTGGGGAAATACAGAATTTGTGTCCTAATTACTGGAGTTCAACCCAGCCTTTGATGCTATTGGAAAACACGTGAGTATCTATTTTCGATATGCATGTTTACTCCATAATTTTCCAAATTGTTCAATTGTAATTTGGTATCCTGGGATAAGTAGGGAGTTTTATTGGTCTGATCAGATATTTGACTTAAAAACATGGAAATATCTAGAGTCATGAGGTGCAATAGTGAGGTTTTCCCCCAATTTCTATTATCAATTTTAAGTCATGGAAAACTCCTCTGGTGGCTCTAGTTGGCCATTGTAGGAACACCCATCTCTGCCTCATGTTGGCACCTTTTTCCCTCCTTGGGGATTAGGAGCTGTCAATGGGCCCCTCTGCTTCACACACACACACTCATACCCTGCACACACACTGCAGTAGCTGCTCAAATCTCTAGTTCTTAGGGTACTGTGTATGATAGTGACTGGGTGAGCTTGGGGCTTGATTAGCGCAGTTAGCCCTTCTAAGGCTCTGGCTGTTTACAGTGGATTACAGGGAGGGAGGCAGGGGTTAAGTCTACCCAGGCACCATGCCTCCCCCTCCTCCCTCTGTCTCTCCCCCCACGGGAGCCGCTGCAGCAGGGCTGGCAGCTCGTCTGGGCTCCCCATCGCAAGGCCAGGCTGACAGGTAGCGGGATTTGGCAAAGCAGTTTGCATGAGAGCCAACAAGAAAAACTGAACATGGCGGATTAGTTTGGGATTATGTTGTCAGAGTTAGCCTTGACGGACAAACTGCAGAGGAATAAATTGCAATCTGTTTGAGGAGCACGCTGCCACGCAAACAGGAGAGGCATCGGCTTGTCTCGCAGGCTGTCCAAAATGACAGGGAGGGGAGAAAATCATTAATAATTTATAAACAAAGTCCACGGCCATTACTGACGTCTGCCCACTCTGGCTGGACGAGACGTCTGGTTATCTAACCCCTAACATCAGGGGCTGGTTCATGTTAAATCTTAAAACCAAAAGTGACAGGGCATGTATAGACATAAGACAAGGTTATACTGGGAAGGGCTCATAAAATGTACCCGCCACTCCTGTGATTTAAAGTCTATCGTCCTATTTCTGATAAGGCAGTGAGTGCGGAGTAGGCAGGTAGGTCTAGATCTGGCCTACCTGTGGCATTTTTGAACCGTCAAACTGATATTAGTTAGCTTATTTTGGCACCTGCCATCTTAGAGTTTTAGTAAAGCACCAGAAATTGCTTAAATAGTTTTTATGAAGCCAAGGAAACTAGTAAACAAAGTCCAGTGTTTAGGTTGTGCTTCCTTAATTGCAAAGAGCACTGTACTGTGTTTTTTGTTTTGCAAAGTTAGAAGTTTCTAGGCAGCTAATAGCATCTGTTTATGTTCTATTTTACAGTATTTTGACTTATATTACGGTCGAGTGCATTTGGTGTGTGCTCAAACACGGTCAAAGGTCAACTGTAGACTGATGCATTAAATATAGTTTCACAAGCAGGACACTTTTACCAATTGTTGCTTTATTTGTAATTAATTTATGCATTTAGTGCGCTGTGTAAAAAAATAAATATCCAGAATCAAGCCAGAACTATTTTCACCCCAGGTGAGATTAACCATGATATTAAAAAGCAATGCCATCTTAAAATAATGCTTTTTTTCACTAATTTCCTTGCAACTACATCAAACATTTAACCTTGAATTAATATGCTTAGGATTTAAAATAGGATTGTGCTGCCTGAATCAACAGAGCTACTTGGAAATGGGTGAAAGGGCAAAATGTTTGATTGTAAATGTCTCATGAGAAGAGTTAAGAAAAAAACTATAAATAGCTTTATAAATGAGAAACTTGACCTACATCCAGGGGAAATAATAATAATAAAAAAAGTACAAATTTTCCACAGAAAGAGTAAACACACTGCAACTGCTACATTTCATTTCTCTCTGTTTTCATCTCACATTTGAGTCGTTCTCTGTTGGAGAATTGAATTAGCTCGATTTGACGCCGCGCAGCAGCGTTCTTATGCCGAGGACTGACTGGCATGGTAAAATGTATTAATGAGCTTTATTGCATTCTATCCTCTCCTACATCATTAGGAATGCATGTCTGTATGTTAAACATATGAATATGCATCGGCATAGAGCATTTGCTCTCAGAGTTAGCAGTGAGCCAGCGTTGTGCCTTGAATAATAATCTAGCCGAGAAATGAACTGCATTTTCTTTGCCTTCGCCTTGTAATTGAAAAAAGATAATAAGAGCACATTTTGTTTTTTAATTTGATCACGAAACTGATTCTGAATGTCAAATTGTGCTCTGATTGAGGGAACTTATAATGTTATATGAGGTGGTATTTGCTTATATGATAAACATTCTTCAGCGTTACATGTTTAGATTAATTTAGTTATGTGTGTATTTGTGGTCACCGTACTGTATCTTGTAATACACTAGCAAATAAATAGACAGAATTATGCGGTTTTACTACGTTAATTAAAAATATAAGTTGGTGAGCAAATATATTAGACTGAGATATATTTCATTTCTGTCTGTTTTCCTCAACAAATCCAGTCCAGTGTTCCCAGTCACACTGTCAGACTGAGGGTGATCCTGAGGTCAGCAGAGGTCACTGGATAAAGGTTAACAAATTACCACGAGGTCTCTCAAACACCTGATTGATGTTGAGTGGGGGAGGGGAATGTATATAGGGGGTTAGGTCAAGATAAGGTAAGCTTGGAGATAAACCATTTCTGTAAAAAAAAAAAAAGTGCTTTACAGACAACAAAAGACAAAAATACAGAAAAAGATATAAGGCCAGACTTTTATGTAAGTGTGTGTAGTTGTATATGTGTGTGCACTGTGGCAAATTCCATATTAAAATGAAGCTGACTTCTATGAATAAAAATAAAGTGCATTGAAACTCAAAAGGAGCTAAAGCTAGATCAAAAACTGGAAGTGCAGCCCTCCCAAACAAATAGCTAAAGTGTGTTAGAGAGCTACATTGTAACTGCTTTTTTGTTAACGAATTGAGATGGAAGTAACATATAGATAGATGTTATATAGACGTGGTATATTTATTTAAGTAAAGTAAATGAGAAATCTGGACCCACAAGTGGAAACTGGAGCATTGCCTAATTCTTAGAAAGAAGAATTTAATTGGTCCACTCACAGTGCTTTTTTTTTTTCCTCAGTGTTCCAGTTCTCTTACCGCCTGTCCTCTCACTGTAACCCCCCCTGGCTTTTGGCCTGCAGAAGACCTGCTATTCATTCACCACACACAAGTCGCCAACGAAAACAGCCGGCGCTCCTCAAGAACAAAGACACAATCTGCACACATCAGGCAGCATGTTATAAGAACGGGTGACATGGAGCAGTGAAGAGAGGGAGGAACCGAGGCTACTGATTTACTGACAGGACAATTAGAGGGAGCAAATCTGCTATCTGAGCTAAATATTCCAGAGAGGGTGGGCATGCAGCAGGGTGACGGACCATCCACGAGCTTGGGACACCATGGTGGTGTTCATGTTGACTGATTTATCTGGGTGTAGGTGAGAGACATAGATGGGTCTCACTTCTTAATATTACTGGACAACATATGAATATGAGTAAAAGGTTTCATTCCAAAGGGAGATATCTACTACTGTAAAAGATGGGAAAAGGATGACAAAATATAAATTCATGAGTCTTTGCTCCAAAAATAGCAACAATCCTGAGGATCAACCCATCCATGTTTTTAAAATCCGGAAAGATGAACTCCAGAAATCAAATGGCTTCCAGGATAGACATAAAGCATTTTGGAAGGAGACTAAAACCCCAGGAGCAAGTTGAACGTATTCCCTGCTCATCCTCTCTCAGTCCACACTGCAAATAAATAAATCAGTTACGTCCATACACGCAACTTTTGACCTGTAGTGACTTCACTCACTGGAAATTACAGTTTCCATTTTCCCTTTGATTTCCAAACGGTATTATCTTTGCTCTCCAGTGGAGGTAGGGTAAACAGTAGCAGTGGAGAGTCATATGTCTCTTTAAATAAACTGCATTGTCTGATGATGTTTTAATGGGCAAACCTCGATCCCCTGGGCAGTGACCCTTCTGAGTGTGTTTCAGTTATGTACTCTGCACAGGGTGCTGAGATGTAATTGCTATGTACATACCAGGCTATTCTCTGGTTTCTACACTGCAAGAAATGTCCAACTGGATGGATATATTGTAATGTGTAGTGAGTTAATTTTTCGTCTTTTTACTCATTTCAGGAATTTTCACGAAGCAGATCGAGATCTTGCTTTACTGCAGGTCTTGACATAAGGCAAATTACTTTACTTTTTACTTGTAGAGGCGTCCCACGTGCTTTATAAAAAATTCTAAAATTAATCCAAATAGATTTACATTGGAGAAAACCTAAATAACACTACCCCACTGGCAGATTTGTGGATTTTACAAATCACATTATAGCACTTAAAATCAAATTGAAATTAAAATGTATTTTTGCTAAGAAATCAGTATACATCTTTGATGTTTGTTTTGACTTGTGTACTTAATAATAAGTAAGTAATAAGTAATGATGATAAAAAGAAGAAAGTTTTCTGCTGTGACATTTGTGTAGCATGACTTTGTGGTTCTGAGTAACCATGTCGGTACTGGTAATTTGGTAATGGTTCAATATTTGTGGGCAGGCAGTAGAAATAGTTAAGTTCCAACAGCCACACAGGCAGTGAACCAGCTGAGAGGCTAACATTATTAGCCTTGGTTTAATAGTCCCATCTGTCATTTGAGCACTCCTTACAATTCCCCATGAATGCGTAGTTACTCCGTGTCATGATTTGAATCACAGAGTAACGTACAGGGTGCTGACGTAACTGTTACTGTGAGTCTCATCATTTGCCATCACCACAGCTGGATCCATGAAAGAGAGGCAGCTAACGCTAGCAAGACCCCCTCCGTTGTACAATGTGGGACAAACACAGCACTCAGAGGGAAAAGGCTCAGCAGCCTTGACTCAGCCCCCAGAAATGACGCTGCAGATTTTAAAGTAACTTGAGCAAAAAGCCTGACTGGATTACAAACTTAACAGCACGATGGGTCGTCTCATATGTTGAATGTTGTAAAGTGACAGATGTCTTAAATGGTACATAACCAATGCTATGCAGGCTTGTTGAAGGGTAAAAAAAAAAAAGGTCTTGTATCAGCATTCGTAGGATGTACAGGGCTAAGACGTGCTCTAGTCAGTTAGCGCAACATGGAAATTGACAACGTGTCTCCTCGGAGCTGCGGTCCTCAAATGTCAGTCAACCATTGGCATGGGAAATGCCCTTCCAAAGCCTTGAATCCTACATGCTGTTTCCACAAATATGTACAAAACAGTTTTGTCCTCTCTTGACAAAAGGAAAACAATGCACAATAGCTGCAGTATTATCGGTAATTTTAGTTGGGAGAATTCAAATTGCAATTTGACTTGGAACTTGTCAAAGTGGATATTTTTTGCAGTGGATGTGTGCCTATAATGTTCTTCCCACCTTATTCCCACATGGGGGTCCATTTCCAGTCAAAACAGAGTCCACAGAACAGACAACACAGTGATTTTTTACCAGAGACCCCTACGCCCTGTGTTTCACTGATGTTTTTTCCTGGGAAGAATCAAAGACATGCGCAGGAATGAGGGGACCACAAAGAGGACAAGAAACTTTAGGGGGGGGGAAGAGAACAGAGGATGTTATCAGATGGAAGGAATGAGCAGGAGAGAAAGAAATTAGACAAAGTAACTCGACTCAATATGTGCACGACTCCCACGTTTTCCTTTTCTAGCTGAAACTAATGAATTTTTACAGGAAGAGGAAATGCTTTGGGAATAGGTAAAAATTTCATCAAACACCGGATGTGTGCACTTGATTAGTAATTCAGACCAAAGCTAACTTTGGTAAGACAATATTACAAGAGGGCTCAAGGAAATAGCTAATGAGCAGCTAAGCTAACTTTATCTTGCTCCAGAGCATACAGTCATCTGATTTTCTAGGCATCGAATCCTAATTGGATTGTGGAGAAGTGAAGAGGACAAAGAACATTTATCTTTCACAATTATCAGGAATTCATATCTTGGGCAAATTTGCTAGCTTGCATTACAATTTGATTGAATTAACTATTGATGAGCAGCAGAAACCAATATCATTTCAATCTTCCGACCCTTAACAGTCAATAGATTATTCTGATTTTGGATATTAGAGAAAGCTTTAAAAATCTTTTGTGATTTTTGACCATCCTTTTAGCCATCTTTAATTTCTCAGTCTCGGTCTCTCTCGTTCCCTCTCAACACCTGTCTTTCATTAGGCTTTGGTGACCAGCTATTGTGGTGTGCACAGTGCACAGGAAGTGATGCAGTGACGCACTCGACAGGCTCGAATCATTCACGAGCTGACACTGAGGGCGCGGCCTGGTGAAGTTGTAAAGTAATATCCCAGCAGCGCATGAGGTCAGTCATCCCCTTTTTTTACAGGCAACATGAAAAGAGGTTCGAGTGCCGGTCACGAGACAGGGCTGTGTCCCTTTGTCTCAAGGGTTCATCAGTTCAGATAATGTAACAGGGCGAGGTAGCTGCTGCAGAACATTTCTAATATACTGATGTAATTAGATAATATTGCATGCATTCTTTGACATTTGCAGACACAAACAACTTTCAGGAGTGAGCTATATATCCCATGTGAAATCTCACATTTGCCTAAGGTCAGCTTTTCAGGAATTAAAACCTTGATTTAAAATTGACCACCATGCATGTTTGAAAAGGGGTCATGAAAGGGTTTCATAAGGCTAGAAGGTCAAATAATTTTCTCAGCCGACATAAGACCTTGTAGTCTGAAGTTCTTCACCTTATTGTATGGAACACATGTTTAAAAATGCCACTACAATGTGAGAAAATGATTTGTTTTGGTTTGTTTCACAGGTGAAGTTCAGTGATCACAGTGATGTTTTGTCTACCGTCAGAGCAGAAAACAACAGTATATCATTTTTGTCTGTTTTGACTTTGTCCACAGGTTAGGGTGCCAGTTAACCCCAGATGGATGGAGTCACCCACATGAGAGGTGACGTGAGGTGATTCGCCATCACTTTGGTATTAGTCCCATAATGCAAGCTGACGGTGGGGATTTCAGAAGCAGGGGAGGGGAAGTGGGGAGGGGGTCCAGAGGGTTCGTGTTCAGGCCTCTTCTGTGAATCATGCAGCCTAGCGTGCGATCGACACACTGCCCTCCTCTTGACTCCCTCATAAGCTCTGTTACAATAACACACTTGCCTTTCACTCCGGCCCTAACCCCGAACCTCCCCCGTCCAAAACTACCCCCACCCTCCACCACCAGCACTCCACTTCTCTGAAAAACACAGGAGGAAAAAAAGAAACAGCCCTGTACCTACAGTTTTCTGTAAGATAAAAGCTGGAGGATATTTATTTCGGCCGCTGGCTCCCCTCAAAACTCTGTTACTGTTGTTAGCATAACTGTGATGACAAAGATAATCTTTGTTATTATTATTATTATTCATCCCCACTTTAATTAATTTCTCCCCGGGGCTCAAAGCGGTAATAAGGAGCAGACGTCGACTGTCTCTACCCCGCTCTACTTCCTCAGCACTGAAGTCCCAACCAAATACAAGTTAAGGTTAACAGTGCCATCTACAGTAGAGAGAAAACTAGTCCATCATGTGCTTTGATGATATTGATGATATGAGAGGCACAGACATGGATGTATCTGAGGCATCAGCCATCTTGTACTGATGGGTTTTTATCTCTTGTTATTTAGGGTGGGTTCAGCAAAAGTGGACCTCTTTTTGGCAAAAGCACTACAGGGTACTACTACAGCAAATATTCACTCACACCAATCATGTTTTTGTGAAATGGTACAACCCTTCTTAACATTCTCATGTAACATTTTGAAAATAAATAATTGAAATAAATAACAATTTAAAATTTTGACATCTTTCTTTCTGACATGATCAGACTAACGACCTCTACGTTGCAGCACAACAGCTTCTGAGCCACCTCATCATTCTTGTCCAATGTTAAATAGAAATGTATAACACTGTAGGAATGCTGCATGAAACGTGCTTAGAAAGAAAGCACAGTACCAGTTTTGCTAACAGCTTAAGCAAACGTGGGACAGTGCAAAAAATATTTAAATAATAATATTCTTATTTTAAAATGTGATCAGTGACAACATGGCTTTATTAAAATACTATGTTTGCAATAACTGGTCATTTTATAGTCTATTTACCCAAAGCCTTTATCTCTTTGAATTTCAACCACACCCACGATCCCGCACCCATGATAATGTTACAAAAATAAAAGTGATAGGTCAATGATAGGTAGTGTTGTGGCAAGATTTTCTGCTGATCTCTCACTGTTGCTGAACCCAGTTTAAACAGTTTTACAGTTTAAACCCTGATGCTAGCTTATCTATAGTATATTTATCTAATTTACAAAGACATACGATAGATATTGAATATGTGAATCCATAGGTCTGGCACTTCTAGAGTTATTCCATGACGTATAGCACATGAAAAGTGCAGTCTGTTTAAGGGGCCTTTTTCTGTGAGTTCTTTGTTTTTCTGAGTCTAATTGTGTGTCACTCTCGAGCATAAAGCTGATTCCCAAATTGTTTTGCAACCAAACTCAAAGTGTGCTCCAGACATCTCATGGGACTATTCTTTATTGTGCTGTTTGAAATATCACAAAATTAACAAAGAAATCCATTCTCACCTCATTTTATCAGTATGATTCTTATTAGAATATTCCCATCCCTAAATGATTGTTTATCCATTTAAGCAGGAATAAGGCTAGGTGAGTGACATGAACTAATTCACAGCTGACTCATTTAGCACATCAATGTCAGACACTAAACTCAGGGATTCAGAGATTTAACCATTTGCCTTGACGAGGGAGAGAAAAAAAAGGCTAAAGACGGACCATTACTGTTTATCCTCAGCCTTATCACTACTGGCGATGGGCTTGTAAATATTATCCTATTCTCCTTAATCCACTGCACAACGCCGTGCTCACCCACTTACCGGAAGCTCCGACATTTACCTCGGGATTTGCCGGGGCTTGGACTAGAGTGGCTGCGAGTGGGAAAGTGCTAATCTACAAGGCAGATCCGGGATTAGTCTGGTGAGCCAGGTGACCCGAAGGCCTGAGATCTTATTGGCCGGAGGAGATGCCGGCCTGTGGTCCTTGGCGGGAGGTGATTGACGAGAGGAAACTAGGAAGGCGAAGGAGCGGGGGGTTCTCCCCAACTCTGTTTTCTCGTTGTTTCTCCCATTCTCCTTTTTTCTCTCTCTTTTTCCCCCTTTCTCTTCTCCCCGCACTCTTTCTCGCTCTCTCTGAAGGAGCCCTGATGAGAATTCCACTAATCAGCTGAGGATTAACAGGGACTCAGACAACACTACATCTAATTCCCCCTTCACCGCCACTGGGGCAACAAGAGGCCCCACGCAGATCTACAGCACACCAGCACTGAACAGATCACTATGCATGTGTATGCAACTATTTCTATTAGACCCAGATATGAGGTAGATATACACTAGTTGATTAAGTCATAACTGATCAGTATGAGCCAAATGTACTCATTTAGTTGATCCATCATGTGAACCCTGCCTAGACACTATGTTTATATACTGCTTATGTGTTTTGGTGCATTTTTAGGTAAACATGACTGCTGCCTGGATTATGGTCAGTGGCAACGTTTTGTCAAACAAAGTGCTAAGTTTTTGTTTCGCTTAAAAGTCGTAGGGATGTGTTCAGGGGTACAAGCACAAGATTTTGACACCTGAGTGTTCTCAGGTTTAGGCAACAGAAGCACTTTGGATAAGGTTTGGGAAAAATTGAGGTTTCGGTTAAATGTTAATAAAGTAAAGACGTCTTATCTGTAATTTTAAGTCACTGTTGATTTTTTAAATGTTTACCAAGATGACAATCTTTCCCTAACCTCAACAAAACGCTGTGAGTGTGTGAACATATCCATAAAGAAATGTTAATATGCTTTGGTTGTAATACGTGGATATTATGTTGCGAGAGCTCATAACGTATACATTCAGTTTTGACATTTTGCATCTTGGCAGATATGTTAATTAACAGCTAGTGATGTTGATAAAACTATGTTTTTCTCAAAACTTATTTGATTTTGCAAACTGGTGGAATTTATTATTATTATTATTAAGTAACAGTGTTGAGCATGCATAACAAATAGAGAACTGTCTTAGTTTTACCTATTAAAGGCGTTACTTTTAATATTTTCTTCATGACAGCAGTCTCTGAGGAAAAGTTTTTGATTTCAAGACCAGGGAAAACTTTAGTTTAGTTGATTAATTAATTACTTGATCAACATAAAATGTTATTACAAAAATTATGATAATCGTTTTGTATAAGTCATTTATACAGCAGAAATGCCAAATATTTTTGATTTAGTTATTTTTTGGCATTTAGACTTTATTGGACACAAGACAGAGAGGGGGATATGATGTGTAACAAAGCTTGCCAGCTGGACTCGAACCCCCATGGCATTGTATAGACTAAATTATTAATTCATCAAAATTATCTATAATAATCATAATTAATTATTAATAATCATTAATTGGAGCTCTTTTAAGTGATGGAGTAGATCGTCACGTGAATGTGTGCAGCTGAACTATCATTGAGCTGGGTGATGCTGAAATATGCACTAAAAAAAGATTTGACCAAGAAAAGGATAAAAATAAGTGCCTGAAAAAATGACTCATTTGGCTAAAAAACCCAAATTGGCTAAGAATGTGCCGTTCAAACACAGCTAAGATTAATGTTTTGGCCTCCATGTTTTCTTTTATATTTTCTCCTTTTTTTTATTTTTCTGTCCGAGATGAGTGTGTAAGCCTACGTGACTGCTCTGAGTGTAATCCTGTGTGCTTGGATAAGAACACGATGGTCAGCTTGTGTTTTTCAAAGTGACACTGGCATCAGGAACTCATTCATTTTAATGCCGAGGCTCATTCACTTGCCAGGTCATGCTGGGCCACCCACAAAGCAAAACTACCTCTAAAAAAAAAACACAGAACATCAAGAGTGTGCAGTTTCACACCCTGTGAGGTGGGATATGTGATATTTTAAAGTCAGTATTTCAGCATCTGCTTAATATTAATGCCTCAAACCGTGCATTATGCCCGATGCACAATTCATGATAATATATTAGAGGCATCAGGGGTAAGTGGGTTGCATTTTCAGTCTGGTTAAGTACATTTTGGCAGCAGTCCCGTGCTATCTCGGAGACAGGTTGGCTTCCCAGCCTCCCACAGTTTTGCAGTAATGAAGGAGCTGTCTTACCCAAACAAACAGGCTCTCTGGAGATGTACCTCAACTACCTCCTTAATCCAGGAAGTCTCTCTTATCTCCCCACAAATGGCCCCGTAGTGAGGCACAGCACACTGCAGTGTCATTCATCACTTAAACCCCCCAAGCGATGAGCAGGTACGATTGCTTCATGTTGGGAAAGTGAAAAGTGACAGCACGCACTCTGGTGGCGTAGATCAGAGCTCCGAACTCAGCTTTGTCCGTCAGACGTCAATCTATGTGTCACAATGCTGAATCCACACAGAATGATGTGCCTTTATTTTTCATTGGCAGATATCAATTGCTCTATTACTTAAGTCCCCCAGGTGTGGTGGTGCAGTTATGTTGGTCATCGAGGATTTTAAGCTCATTCTACTGTGGCATTTGTCGTAAATCTTCCAAGACAAGAGCCTGTTCAATACAGTTAAAATATTTTGAAGCATGCTGTTCTCCGACACGCTTAATAGGATTTTGTCTATCACCAAAAATATAATTTTTGGATACTTGTATTTCTCATCACAAGTTTTGGCAGGCCAAATTCAGTTCTGCCCCAAAATAATGTTTTTTTCTGCACGTTCCAGCTTCTTTTTTAGATGTATTTGTTTTGACCAAAAGCAAGTTTCCATTTATTTATTATTTGAGTTGGTAGCTAGATGGCTAAGAATCAATTAAAAACTTAAGATCCCATGTGTGTAATTATTTCCTAATTGCCCTTTATGTCATTTAAAGATTCATTTAAAAGTTGAAGATAAAAGAAACTCAAAACAACCAGAGTAAAAGGACAGAATTTTTCAAAAGTATATTTTGACCTCATCTTTGTCAGACTGGTGTATAATAGTATGACCACCTCCACCACCACTGAGGTGGTCATATTATTACCCAACACCAAAATTCTGACAGTTTACACAATGAACAGTTTGATGGAAATGTACGGTTCGATGGCTTGTCCAAAGAGATGGCAGTGTCTGAAGGTGTTGACAAGAAGAAAATGGGGGTAAAAAGGTGGGGGAGTGAGCACTGGCAGCAGAGAAAAGTTATTTGTGGAGGAGTTGTGACACTCGGCGCCACTCATTAGACAACTTCATAGAGAGCTAAAAGCTTTGCTTCTCCCACTGAATGCACTCCCACACAAAGCTGACTGGACCATGTCAGGCACAGTGCTGTCGAATGAAAACCAGGAATCCACAAAAGAAAGTTTGTCAAAAATGAAGAAAGAATGTTTATATTGTGCACATGTACAGTGATTAAAAAAAAATGAAATTAATATGATTTTAGAGGAGCAGGAAACAGAGTTAACAAATTACAGCTCAGTAACACACACACACACACACACACACACACACAAACAATCATGCTCCAAATCAACTCTTGGCAAACTTCTTTTTTTAGTGCTACAGAAGTTGGCAGTGTCAGTATTGTCCCACTAGAGGAATGATGGTTTTGTGAATGATAATATTCATACTTTTGATAATATATACTGTCTGAATATTACTATTACTCTGCTGCTGCTGCTGCTGCTACCACTACTACTAAAAATAATAATGTAATAAGAAGAATTTTAATGATAATAATAATGTGATAGTGTGAAAATGTCATACTAGCCATAAAACACACACATTTATATTTAGGTATTCAGTACTTAAATGTCTAATTAAATTTATTTATTTATAAAAGAAATAAGAATGAAGTAAAAACTATTTGACTATGGAACATGTTTTTCTACTTATTTTCTTTTGTTCAATAATTCTAGTAGCATACATTACATTATTTTTTCTAAGGCTCGCACTTTGCTGCTTTGTTATGTTGATGACTCAAAATATAAATTTCTTTCTTTTGCTGCTGCACTTATTTCCTGTGGGTAACAGTTGCCACTTATACGTCTATAATGGTAGTTCATTGTAAAAGGTTTAGGGTTTACATTACTGTGATACTTAGTGGTTTACAAGCAAATAAGAAAATGTAATTTGTACGATCAGTCATATATTAATACCAAATTAAAATAGGCATATTATTTGTCTACTCTAGATGTTTTCCATTTTTTAAAGTTGTTTTGTTATTTGTTTCTGTTCTATAATTTGCATAATAAAATACCTGTTCTCCTTTAGCTCAGCTGTGACTGAATTGTTCTCTCCCATCCTGTGTTAATATGCTTGTGTGTTAAATAGCCGAGCAGTTTCCCATTACTATCAGTTACTCTGAGGCAGATTTTGAGCCAGTTGCTAAGAGCTTTCATCCAACAGTGTTGATCGTTAATACTGATCTGTACATTTTTTCCAACTAAAGCTCTTATAAAGAGCTAAGACCATAAGACTGTGTTTGCGAGTTTAGTGACTACGCCAACAAGGCAACAAGGAGCTGGAGAGAATTGGAAACCGAGTGCGCAGCCGGTTCAGAAAGCTGAAAACAGCTGTGTTTTTACAACCACTGAAACACAACGCTAGAAAGGATTTTTTTTCCATCAGCTACCCATACTGCACCTGCCATTTCCATCACAGCCATGTGGTCACAAAGGGAGCAGTATATCTGTCAACAAGATCAAGTGCTCAATGGACCCCGCAAGCCACTTTGTCCTTCAAGACACCCTCTCCACTGGCCTTAACAAAGCCCCAAAACCCCTCAACCTGGCCATCTCAGCCCAGTTGATTCAGGACATCCTTCCTTTCTGTAAGAAAGATAATTCCTTCACCTGTCCAAACTGTCTAAACTACCTGCGGAGCAGTGTGTTACCGACACAGAGGCCATTTAGTAGCAGTTCTCCAAAGCTGGACATGTAAGTCTGTTTTAGAACCTGACACTGAGACACTTATTTTGGAAAACTTCAAGATAACCATCCTGCTGCACTGAGCTGTTGTGTCTGTGACAGACTGTCCCAGTCTGGTTTGTTTGCAGTTTAGGAGAAAATGTAAATGTCACCTGAAAATGTAAATGTCTTGACAACATTTACAAGTGTCATTTCACGGAGGAGGGACATAGCAGATAAAAACTCACTGCCCCTTGTAAAGAAACTTGTCATCGTGGCTCAACTCTAAACTCAACGTGAGCATTAAATAGCCCAGGTCTTGTGTGAAGTCCGACATGAGTGTTAGTATGGTGTTGGTGCCCTCCACGGTAAAAACCCAAAAGAAGAGGGAAGGAAACGGACTGGCTGACAGACTGGCTCGACCCGCTGGGGATTAAGGAGGGGTCACAGTGGATCAGCTGGGTCTTCCTCTCCCACAGAGGAGGGAAAACAAATATTAATCACCTCTAGCACTTCACACACAAAGGGCCCCAAGACGCGAGGGCAGGAGGGCAGACGAAGAAGACGACACAGGCCTCAATAACTAATGAAAAAACCCTGCAGGGGCCGTGTCGTGGTGGAGCCAACGCTCTCAGGACACCTCACTGTGTGAATGTATGTTTCTAGTGTTTGGAGGGAAATTCAGTTGCACTTATACATGCAAGTGATGTTGAGTGGGCACAGGGGATCTCTTCTGATTAATGTAATGTTGATAATTCTGCATTAAGGGCATGTTTACATTTTTGAAGTGTATATGTTTATGAATATGTGTGAAAGGAAATGATTGATCGAGATAGAGAAATTAATGAAAATGAGTGTGTGTAACAGCGAAGGTAACTGGGATGTGTGTTTGTTTATTCTCTTCCTAGCTGGCAACATACTCCGTCCACGCTCCTCTTCCTCCCAAACCTCCCCCCATCCTTCGTCCATGAGGCATCTCGCGAGTGGCAACGACGAACCCCACCTGGCATACTGGTGACGGCGCCATCTGGCCGTGGCCAAGGCTCGCCATCGGGCCCGCAGTCAGTACCCACACTGCCAGTGTGGTGTTGTTTAATGAGCGCATATGAGCAAACATTTGACTGCCAGGTGGCGTTGCCGCCACGCCATGCCGACCAGGCAGGGATCTGCCATTGCTGTTCAAACCCGGGGGCATCAAAGGGGGGCCTTGGATTTCCAAAGTAACTAAACCATAATCCACCCCCTTATTGGTCCCATTCATATTGAAATACATGATCAGAGGAGCTGAGGAGGCCTTAATCTTGCCAATGAGCGGTCCGGCACAGCTGCAGGGATAAAGTCAGAGTATGAGACCACCAGTATATTAGAAAAACTCAGGCCTTGCTGATTGGATTAGGGGAGACGAGGGGGGGGGGGCTCGGGGGTGAGGAAATGTCTTCCAGCGTTGTGTGTGGTGTGGTGCTCTCAGTGTTGGCGTCCAAAGATCAGGAGGTGGGGCAGACACACTTTGTCCCGGGGTTCGGTGACCCGCAAAAGAGAAATTGGAGGGGGTGAGACGAAGAATGGCGACAACAAAGTGGAAAGCAAAGGCAAAGGCTGAGTGTGTGGAGTCAGGCCTTGATAGCACCTCCCAGCCGCTCAGCGTGAGCTCGTCTCGTATTAAGTTGTAGCATGGCAGTTTTGAGAAGGGAAAGAAAGAGAGGGAGAGAGAGAGGACTAAACCGGGCATTAGCTGTCGACTTAAAGGTTTGTGCTGGTTCCTCTGGTAGGAAGAGCCGCCCCGTTTAAGTGTGATTGAGCGTGGCTTAGATGGGGATCAATGGTTATCCTCTCGACTGTTTTGTTTTGAGGTTTCTTTTCTGTATTTACTGTGAGGAAAAGAAGAAGCCATTTTGTTTCACAAAGCAGGAGCCAAATATTTCCATAGTTGTATGTCTGGCACTGGCAATGGGATTTATTCATTTAAACCGACAAATACGTCTCACACACATACTTCCCCATTTATTACTATAACACACTTGACTCCTACTCTAGTTTCATCTTTAACAGAGACTGTAAAAGCATTCAAACTTAAAATACTGTACTGGATCATCCCCTGGTGCTATTTTGGGAGTGCTTGTGTACCATAGAAATTAATGACAAAAGAAAATATCATATCAAATACACACCTCCCATCACTGATGTGTTACTATACTATATTTATGTAACAGGATGTATTAAGAACAGCATACACCTTAAAATGTTCTGTCAGTAAGATGCTGATAATTAATTTGAGTAAAAAGTGCTGGACTTGATTCCTTTCTCTCTTTTTATGTCATATTTATGTCAGCAGTCTCATCAGGTTTCTGGGTGGTTGTTGTGGGTGGAGTTAGCATTTGACCCCAGCCTAGCTGCACTCTGCAGTGAGGTGTACTTGATGACTTAGCAATAAGTGACTTTTGCTGTCTTCACCTCATATCAGATTTACACAAATATATGTTGATGCTAATATATTTTTTTACTAATACAATCAGTCTTACTCACAAAACCTTTGCTTGTGGTAGATAGAGAGTTGTCAATGAAAATGGTTGTGATTGTGGTATTCCAGCAAGTAGCAAGTACGTCATCCCATTTTCACACCTTTTTTTTTCTTTTTTACAAAATTAGATTAGATTAGATTAGATTCAACTTTATTGTCATTGCACAGGTACAAGGCAACGAAATGCAGATAGTATCTAACCAGAAGTGCATAAGCAGTAGAATAACATAATGAATATAAATATACAGGGTACATGAATATTTACAGTATATACAGAAAGTATACATAAAGTGCAGAATGTGCGGTTTGAATGTACAGTTGTGCAATGGTATTATTTAGTGCAAGCAGATTAAAAAAAAAACCAAAAAAAAAAAAAGAAAAAAAAAAAAACGATGAAATGAATGATGAATAAAATTGCTAACATTTTCTACTGTACTTCTTTGACCTCTCTGCCCTTTGCAGTAATACCACCAAGAAAAATTCCTTTTGTGCCTATACAAAAATTAAATAAAATAAAAAAAATCCATACTGCATGTTGTAACACGTACAATTATGTGCTTTGTGTATGAAAATACAAATATATATATTTTTTTTTTATAAATACTGAAGGACACTTCTACATGTAAAATAATGTATTGAATAAGGAAATTAAATATGTATATTTAATTTCCTTATACAACACATTGTGTTTTGTGTATGGGGGTTAAGTAACATGTGTTACATATCATACAAAATATAGTGTATTAACCAAACACACACAAAAAATATACCAAGTATAGTGTACAGTATTAAGCCAGAACAAACAGATAAATTCAAAGAAAATGTATTTTTGTATGATATCCATATCACACAACAATATGGTCATTTAATTCTCTGGGCATTTCTTGCACTTTGTGATTAGAGTGATTGTGCCTCCATTTCTCCTCCAGACTCTACAGTTGAGCAGCAGCACAGAGCCACACAGCCTCGGCTGAGCTGGCGATGGATTTTTGGCTCTTGGTACACCTGCCCAAGATGTTTACTCTGGATTGACACTTAGCCTGCTGTTAGGATAGAGTTATAGAGACAGACGTGAGTCTATTTCACATTCCCTTAGCTTAACAACCTGTTCACATCTTAGCTGAAGATAACAAATAAATTGACTATTTGAATAATAATTTATCCCAGCCATAATACAATACAATTGAATCTATGAATATTATCAGTGTTAGTATATACTGTACATTTCAAATATTATAAACCAAAGTGTTCCTGTGCTATACATTATAGCCATTTCTTTTAGACAGGCCATTACAATGATTTAAACTTCACATATTATTGTGTATGGACACATGTGTATGCCTCCACAGACAGATATGCACAAATGTGCGCATGAGCACATACACTTACAGAAGACAAAAACACACACACACACACACACACACACACACACACACACACACACAAACACACACAGGTGGGACGTCTCATCTCAGTCATTCTTTGAGTTTGTAGACAGCAGACTTTCATGGAATCCATCTGCAAATTCATCCAGCCGCACTGGAAAAACTTCATCAAACCTCTGCATTCGACTGTGAGCATGGTACGCCAAGCAAATTTCTCTGTAACGTGTTGAAGATAAACTTTGGATCCGGGAAAACAGCGTTTTAATCTGACAGACCCACCTCAAATAGAAGCTTTTATTGCAGTGGAATCAAGGTACATTGTTTCTTTAGGATTTAGTTGCAGAGACTCATTTTGAAACCGTCTCTTCACTGGATTGTTCAAAGTTTGAACTCCCATTTCTCCAAATTGGAGCCCCACTGGGTCCAAAGGGACTTCTGACCTTGACCTCTGATCTCTCTGTGGAAATTGCCAAGTGACAATATTGACATGTCTCAAATGCATAACTACTTTTTTATATAGGGACTGTATATGTCCACACACACACACAAAAAAAGAAAAAAATTAAGTAAAATGCTATCATGCACACATATCAGTGATTTGATTTTTGAGTGTGGTGTAGATGGACATTTTTATCCCACAATGCAGAGCACAATAGAAATAAATTAGCTATACGCAAAGTTACAAATCAATGAACATTTTGCATGTTTGTTTTTTCAAATTCAAAATTGACACCCATGTAAAAATTGTGCAAAAATGTAAATTAATTTCTTGTATACTAACTGCAAAAATAATAATAGTGTGCTTTTAGTATAAAATATGGCATTGAGACATAGGCTATGAATTACTCACATTTATAAAGTATCATGACAGAATTGTCCCCTTTTGGGTGTTGTTCCTTTTATTCTTATATATTGTATCATACATTCCCTAATTAGAGCAGTATTTTGAGAAAATCCTACTTCCGTAATCTGGTGCACTTCCTGTTGACTGGATTGGGAAGAAGAAGGTTAAGGCAGTTATTTTTCAGGCAGCTAAAACTTATTAATTAATTCATCCTTTCAATACACTAATGTACCCTAGAGAATGTGTATAGAGTGGTGTCGTCCTGCTTACAGAGATGCTATTCCTAAAAGACTAGTTCAATAATTAGCATTTCGAGTCATATCCTCATTGCCAAAAATAAATAAAAAATATTGCCTAACTTCAAACAAAAAAAAAAAAGGTATCTATTTGAATGCTGGCCTTCAAAAATGTATATCATTTGAAGGCTACATACCTGCAGCATCCATCATGTTATATTATCTCTGTAAGTGTGCTGTAAGGGTCACTCCAGTCCAAAACAAATGTTGACTTTGGTCCCTGTGGGGTAAGAAAGCTAGCTGAACAATGCTATTGTCCCTCAGAGGGATCTACAGTTGATTAAGTACCCTGTTGAGAGAGTGGAGCAGTTGTCGAACAAATACTAAAATGTCCCGAGCAACAATGGTTGGTCAAGTGCCAGAGCTCATTATCCACTGTGCAGAGCATTACATCTGCAATTTGAAAGATGAACATTTACAGGAAGCATTTTAAAATGTGTGCACTCGTGGAGTTACCTACAAGGTCTGCAGTGGTCCAAGCTGTGTGGTACAACTGTAATACAGTAAATTCACTGTGAACTATTGTTCAGGGTGGGATCTCTTTTTCTGAGTTCGAAAGAAAATAACAGGAAGGATTTAATGGTTTGTTTTGATCCTTTTTTTGAAGGAAGGGGAATGGAATGAAATGGAATAATCAATTGATCAAGTTCTTGCTACTTCCTGTATTTTGCGTGTCATCTTTGTTCACAAATGGTTCATATATAATTGAGCGTTAAAGTTTATTCTTGTTTTTAAAGTTCATTATTTTTAAAGATTTGTATATCATTAAGCAACAGTGGTGAGAAAAGTCTAACATAGAAAATAAAAATGTTACGTTTCACTCAACAAAAATCAAAAGATCCTTAACTATGAAGAAAACCCAGCATGAAGAAAATTAATTGACTGGCAGTTTTCCAAAGCAGTTAGGCCTCTTTTGGCATGGCTTTGGCTGATGACAGAGCACAGTATTCACAGTGATTCACATTGCTTACAGTGTAAAGAACATGTCAGTAGCCTGAGTTGACTTAATTTTAGCCACATATATTTCCTTTCTCAGCATTGCTGTGGTTCTGGTAGGTGTCCTACTATTCAAGCTCACAGCCTGTGCCAAAATGGCAGACTGCAAATCTCAGTGCGCCCTGGGAGTTGGGTGACAGTTTGTGTCAGCTGCGTCTTTTACCTGTCGCCAAGGAGCGGCGGCTATCCTTCTTCCTCTTTCCTCTACTACTGCGACAGGGGAGAAGGTTCGTCTTTTGGCCGCTTGTATCAGAAGGCTCCTCGCTGGGCGACATTCCTCTGTAATGCCGAGGAGCCCCACAGCTATTTATCTCTATCTCTGCACCTTTTGGAATTGGCAACATCTCATTTCGCTAGTGATCCCTCAATCAACAGCTGAGTGCCTGGCTGTCTGGCTGTAGCTGTGTCAGTTGTATATTCTTACACGCTGAAACAGCAGCGAGTGAGTGAGTGAGTAGGTGAGTGAGTGAGTGTTGAATTTGTCAGGGTACCACCACGTTTAGTCAGCGGTGAGGCCTTCAAGGGTACAAAATGGCAGGAGTGTAATACCGCAAATCTCCATGGGATCACTATGGAGTTTTGAAGTAGATGCATTCAGTAATGTTGACCATGAGATTTGGTGACAAATGATAGTAACTGCCACAGTAATTTGGCCCAAATTCAAAACAACATGATCTTGAGAACAATTAGCTCAATTGCAACAACCATGTTTTTTGCTTTGTTAGCTAGCTAAATAACCAGCTGCCTGTTTTATCAGGCACCTATATGATATGCTTTGAGGAAGATGTTTTCAAAGTAAAAACCATGATAGCGTTGATAAGCTTCTGAAAACTTTATCAATCAGAAGCAGCACAGGAATAAGCCTCTAGTGAATTTGGTTGAGTTAGCCAAGTTTTATGTACTGCAATAATTCAATGTTAACACAAACTCTTGCCCAAGAGCTGAAGACTCACAATATGTTGAGATTTCAGTCAGCTTTATATCCATTTAAGTGCCACTTTAAAAAAGGCAGAATGCTTTACTCTGCTTTGTATTGTATCCAATAAATGACCTGAAACATACAAGACTGCAGAGTGAACATTTAAACTGTCTGTTTAAAAATCTTTAAATTGCTTTGTTTTATCTAAGCAGCTTTAGAGTTGTCTGTTGAATCACACACCACCTCCATATGACAACAAGAACACTGAACAAAGCTCAAATTTAACTGTAACCCTGCCGATTATCCTTATTATACACAATAACAGGCTCAGTCCCTTGAAGGTTAATCCTCTCTTACCTCTCCATGTAACCACATGCACCAGTAAAAGATCATTGGAAACCCCCCTGGAATAGTGTCAGCATGTACAATATCTGCAGTATGTACAGACAGTGAACACAAAAAATGAGCACTAGCTTTAAACTTTCTCAATCTATTAACCAGCTCCATTAGATGCCCGTTTACACCAGGATTGTGCAGAAGCACGCTAAACTCAACTTTATGAGTATCCTAGATAGCTTGAAAATTCAGTGCACAATACAATAAGCATGATTTATTTTAAGCAAACTAAATAAAGATTTGTGTATATTTTGTTTATCCAAGATCTATTCAGCTTTGTCACCTGCCGGCTTGTTGTTGCTTGCTGAGGACTCGGCAGTTTTCAGCTCAGCGCTTATGTGATTTTGACTGCAATTTTGTTAGGCCTTTCTTGTAAATGAGAAAGACAATAAGGTAATCTCCCTGGGTTTACCTGATATAAAGTTGAAACACGCTCTCTCACTCACATGCACACACTCTCTTAAATCCGTCTGCTGCTTCACTACTGCTGTGAAATACTTTTAAAAAACGGGACTTCTTTCTCTGCATTTCAACCCCTGAAGTTTCCTCAATGACGCCCTTCATAAATGTTTATGGTGCTCCTTAAAACTTAATTGTTTAGTTCAGAGTTTACTGTAGATCGACACACATTTGTTTATGGCGCTCACCCACTCACCTGCTGTGAGGTCAGACGACTTTATTGAGACCTCCTCCACCTGACGAAAGAATCATATGGTGAGCGAATGGATCCTGAGAAGGAGATCGAAGATTTATTGTGCTTTCCTTGCACCCTTGCCTTGATGTCATAATATTTTATGACGTGTTTCCCACTGACTACTTTTTAAGCACATCTTTACCAGACAGCAGAGACATAATTCACTCATGGTCATAACTTAGTCAAGACAGTTTTTCTAAGCCTGGTATGAACCTGCTTCGAGCTAGAACTAAAGCTGGTCTTCAGTGTTTTGTTTCGGCTTCCATGTTGTAAAGTGTTTTTAGGCACAGCCAAATTAAGTGTTTCTGTGGGTCAACTGGACAGCATAGCAATGCATACAGATTGGGGTTAAAGTGCCTTTTAATATGTCATTGGTCAATCTGTCGTGCATTGGCTGTGATGGAGGTTCATGTTGACAGTTACATCACAGCCACATTAGTTTGTCTGTGAAACCTGCAATAAATCTTGATTTTCTTTCCATATCTAATTTATTCACTAACTGTATAAAGGAGAATTCAGTTTTCTCACAAGCTCTAGGTCTTATATTTTCAGTTTTAGCTTTCAGTCCTATAAGGTATGGTAATAGTTTATTCACCAGCTTAATTGTTGAAAAATATAGACACCAGAAAAAAAATTATCATAAACATGAGCAAGTTTAAAAAAAAAAAGTTAAACCATATTGTCTAAATCACTCTTTTGGAGTTGAAAACAAAGATGAATATTAAAATGATTTCCCACATTCTGTGTTTTTATTACCATTAGATTTTCCAGATGTATCTCCCTGTTCAACTTTAGCCTAGCATATGTGCTGAAACGGTGTGCACAGGCAAAATTACAATTCAGTGGAGTGTTCAAATGTACATTTTGATTGAGAGACGTAAAGCTGTAATGTGTGGAAAATGACCATGTATCTCAGCAACTGAGCTGGAGAATAAAATGTTTTCATAACCAACTGGAATGGTTGCCAAAACTATGTATATATATCTACAAAATATAATAAAAAGTATACAAGTAAAAGTATAGTAAAACAGTAATATAGTTATTCAAACAAACTATTTATTAAAGGTACCCCATGTTTTCCCACACTATTAAACAGTGGAGGTCATGACCCTGCCTTAAAGAGATGAGAACCATAAAGGAATGTATACAGCTTACATGAAGAGTTTTATTGCTATATTACGGTCTGAATGCTGTCCTGTTCAGAGGCGTTTGGACCCTGACAAAAATCAATTTCTGAATGAAACACGGTCACTTTTATCATGAATATGGTCCAATTTAAAAAGATCCAATACTGGCACAAAACATCTGTTAAAACCAGCTTCGATACATAAATAGGAGCATCAATCACTACAGAACACACACACACACCCCTTTGATGCCGACACACACATGCATGCAGTATTCAGTTTTCAAAAATGTTACACCATAAAGAGTTTTGGCAGTATGGGTGTTTTAATTAAGCTTATATGTTTTGGTTCCCAGTTTAAACTTACTCATTTTCATTTGGATCTGGAGAGCTGTAAGGGTTCAAACTTGTCCTCTGAGTGATACGATTGGAGGACACTAAATCCTCGTTCTGTTAATTAAGGCTCAAAGAAATATTGTGGATGAGAGAAAATATCTTGGCAAAACGCATCCGTGAGGGATGCTCATGGGAAATTATTGTTTTTAAGTTAATAAGTTGTTTTACTCTTAGCAGAGTGAGAAGGGATTTTAGGGATTCAAATCAAAACAAACAAAATGTCCAAATGAACTAAAGAGCAGGGGAGGAATCTTTGAAAGGAAACCAATATCACACATGGTATGAACAAAACAAAGTTCAGATGTAGTCAGCTGAAATTCTAACAGTGTTTATGCACATGCAGTGACTCGCACAAATACACACACACATACAAATGTGAAAAGGCCTTTCAAAGATAAAACATTATGAAGGAGCCCACAATCTCGTCATACTAATCAAGATAAATAGCTTCTACTGTAGCAAATTGAACAGGCTCCATTTAATGCTGCTCTAATTTTTATTTCTTATCTGAGCATAGGCGCGCCATTCAAACAAATTGTGAACATGAAGGTTTGGATAATATTTAAAAGCTTGAATGCAGCCACATGATTAATGTGGTTACAATCGGCAGATAAGAGAAAGACTAATGGCGGAGAGGCTGCCAATTTTATAGCACCCTGACCGTCGATGTTAACCCTGTGGTTTTCTAACCTGCTCTCTAGACACTTTTCATTTCTAAAATAATTCTAAGAGTTTCATTCAAAAACAAACAACAAATCTATAAGTAACATAACAGTAGTAAAGTGGTTAGACACATAATAGCTTATTATATTGTTTTGTCAATAAAAACTATGGACAGAAAGTGCATATAGCTTTCATTAATGATACTCTTAATTTGGAGGACGTTTGAAAATCAAATAAAAATCCATGACAGATCCTCCACGTAATACGGTTCCATTATTCTTACATAATTTATACTAATGTGTGATAATGTCATTTATGTACCATAAAAGCAAAAGATAGCTGATCTGTGACAAGTGACAAGTGGGACAAAATCATTCATAGTAATTGTTAATATAATAGTAAAAGAAATCTAAAACATGTCTTAAAATGACAATATGCAAGTCAATCCCTGCATATGAATTTGGCACTTGAAAATTTAAAATGCTTCTTTGTATGATCTGTCTCAGTCAGTGGATGTACTTTTCAGCTTTTCCTGATTCTTTGTCTCTGAAACTCATGCAGTGACACATGATTTTGTGCAACACTGCTCCCCCTAGTGGAGCTACACCTCCACTGCATTTGCAAGAAAACAGACACACAACTCATCACAAGATAAATTATACACTTAAGAGTTTGCACAACCAAAAACTGGTTGTTTCTTGATATTCCTGCTGTTGGATTTGTAGAACACAAACACGTTGAGATGATGTGATGATGAGCAAGTCTGCAGAGCTGAAGATTTCAACTAAGGCAACAAAAACAACAAAAAAAGAACCAGATCAGGCAAAGCTCTCCCTTTATGTCTCCGAACATCAACCGTGTTTCAAAGAGCAATGCTGCAACTGATCATTAAGCAACATTTTCCAGTTCAAGCTCTCCTTGAAACAGCCCAATTAGTGGTTAGAGTGCTGATCTCTCTGCCACTGGGCTCTGCAGCCGCTAAACCCGCTTTCTAAATGAGCCAAGAGGTGAGGCCTTGTCTGAACACACAGAGGCAATAAAATCAATTGGCTCCCCATCTCTCCGCTCAGTCATATTTTTTCTTTCATATACAGCCATGCCACCTACAAATTAATGCTATATTTGCTCAATAACTAGATGTGTTGCTACATAAAAACAGTAAATAGGGTTGCACTCAGTTAGAAATCTATGTATTCCAGGATTCCTGGTGTATAGCCTACTGTTTCCAGTCCAGTCCTGTAACTAAGTACATGCACTCGAGTACTGTACTTAAGTTCAATTTTGAAGTACTTGTATTTTACCAAGAGAGATAAATATTCTACTTTTTATTCCACTACATGTACTTCACAGCTGTAGTTATGTTACTTTCCAGATTAAGATTTTACATACAAAACACATGATCAGTTTATAAAATATGATAATTAAACTACCTAAAAATATTAAAAGTAGTTAGAAATTAGCTCCACCTGGACCAACTACAACATTAAATCAATCATAATGATCCAAAAATGTAATTCTATAACACTGACTGGGGTTATTCTGCATAATGTAGTAGTACTTTTGATACTCAAAGTACATTTTGTTACCAGTACTTCTGTAGTTTTACTTAAGTATAATTGTAAATACAGGACTTGTAATTGAGTATTTTTATAGTGAGGTATTGCTATTTTACTTGCAGTAAGTCAATGATCTGAATACTCAAGCTTCTGTGCTGTTTACCCCAGCAGACATTGCTGTTTATTGTTTATTAATATTCTGCCATTGAAGTTTATTCTCCCTTTGAGAACTTCTAAAGTCACTTTGGTTAAGCTAAATGCCCTAAAATGAACATAGAGTGGTGGCTGTGGGTGTTCCGAGGGCCCCTGTAGTACATTAACTTGTCAGGGCAGGACAGAGCTCTGGGGTGGGTAAATCTGCTTCCAGTGCCCCGGGGATGAGGGATTACCCTGGGCTATTTGGCTGCTTCCAAACAGGTGAGGAGCCAGGTTAGACATGACAGACTTTGTTGGGGTGTCCAGGGCTTAGGGATATTACTTTAAAAGCAACTTGGTGGGTGTTCCCGATGCTCTTTCCCTGTCTTCTCTTGGGTTGTTTGTTTGTCAGTATTTAGAGATCAGGCATTTTGTGTGGGTAGTAGCTCTTAATCTGAATGGTAGTGATTATAGGGGCGGTCAATAGAAGCTAATTGTGTGCACTGTGGAGTTAATAACACAAACATAATCAGTCGGCTTTAAACGATGAAGTCATCTTGTGTTGTGTTGCAGGGCTTTCTTGGCTTATTTCTCATGCATAAAAACACAGCACAAGACTGTCACTGAAGCAGCCTTCTGATAAAAGAATATAATCATTTTTGACCAGTGAGGGTGATGAAAGTATGCTGGGCCCACTCCTCAAACATAAACCCTATCAAGGCTGGGGACTTTGTGTGCCTTAATAAAGTCCTAATCACTGGGAAGCATTGTTTATTTTCTGTTACACTGGCCCTGGGGCCACACAAATTTAAACCCTCTGGCACTGTGGCTTTCCCTCAAAGCCTCACATATCCGCTAAATACCATCAGAGATCTGAGACTTTTCCTCGACCATCGCTTTCATTAATGTTTGTGTAGGTGACCTGACTCAGCCTCTCTGGCACCAGTTTCATTCACTAATGGTGAATCAGCTATGCTCTTGCTATGCAAAAATGATGGAGTTTATTCCACAAGGACAGGAATTATTTGTCATTGTCAAGACGCTGTGGCTCTGACGCTTGCACTCTTTGCTTTAGTGTTTGTAATTTAGGATTTGTAGCTTGTTTTGCTGTTACTCAAACTAGTCTGGTTAAGAGCAGTAATTTAATGTTGAAAAGTACAAGAGGAATATCTGGAAAATGACAATGAAAAGCTAGAGTTCTGTCAAAAAACAGAGTACATAAGCACTTGAATAATAGACAAAGTATAGTTTTGATTAACAAGCTCACTTCAAGTAAACATGGCAATCTGCTCTTTTTTGTTGTACTAACTCTTTAAAAAGTTCTGCGTGTTTGCAGTTGCAAACAAATGTTTTTAAAAGATTTGATAGTATTAGCGTGGAGTATTATCATGTGGATGTGTGGATCTTGGTCATTGTGGATATCACAACACCACCTAGTGGATCTTGTTGTTTTTACAGCCACAGCAGATGCTTTTCTGCCCTAAATAAAGGACAGTCAACAGGGTGCCGGAAAAAAAGTCAATACCAAATAATTTTAAAAATACTATCAGGCCATGTATGTCACTTTAAAAGGTCTCTGTACACCGAACATCTCAATAAGGAGCAAAAACATCCCATCCCAATTATCATTGACTGTCACTGATATTCATATCAAGGCCAGATTTTCCTTGTTTGCTCAGGGAACATCCCATTCAAGCAAATGTGTTTGTTCATACTCTCAAGACATGTGGGCTGAGGAATGAAATATCAAACAGGACAACTGTTTAATGGGATGCACACACACACACACACACACACAATTATGCATGCATTCAAATACACACACATGCTGCATTTCTCAAACACGAGCAAGTGAATCTGTGAGCACACACTGACTGACTGACACTCCATACCTCAGTCTCCTAAATGATAATTAGTCCTCTGTCATGCCTGCTGAATGATCAATGGCAGCACTGTAGGTTTTACATTAATAATTTGTGAAGGGGAGAGAGTGACAAAGAGAGTGAGAGAAGCGGGAGATGTGTCCTGTTGTGTTCTGGGACAGGGGAAGGCTAGATTACCCATGTGCCAGGGGAATCTAATGCAATTACGAGTGTTTGCTTACACCATGTGTCCCCTTCCGTCTGCGCAGCGGCATCGGGACTGCACCCGCCACCATCCTCCCATTCAGCTCTCTTGTTTGTTTTCAGTATTTACGCCCCCCCCACCCCCACCACCGCCCCTCCTCATTTGCCCCTGCCTTCAATATCACTAATTAAAGTAAACCAATAAGGTTGGGGGAGAGACCAGATTGAACTCTACCAGCAACTCAGAAGTCAAAAGAGACATTGGGGGGGAGTGTTGTGTGTGTTTGTGCCTGTATCTGTGTTGGGGGGGGGGGGGGTTGCTGGCAAAATATACATTATTTATAATGCAAGAAAGAAGGCCACATAGGGAGAGAGGAGGTTTGTTTAACAGATTAGCGATGGCCTGCTTATTAGCTTTAGCTCTCATTCCCAGTCATTTACCTTTTCTCACATGCCATCCACAAAGAAGTAGCCAGCTTATTGATTAAAATCCATTTTGACTTTTCTTTTCTTCTTTTAGTTTTAATCTCATTATGGCTCCACATGAGGGCATCTGTCAGCAGTAGAGAGGGTAAAAGGAAGGAAAACTAGATAGATAGATAGATAGATAGATAGATAGATAGATAGATAGATAGATAGATAGATAGATAGATAGATAGATAGATAGATAGATAGATAGATAGATAGATAGATAGATAGATAGATAGATAGATAGATAGATAGATAACTTCAAACATCAATATGTAATTATTTTTGGATTGAAAAGATGCCCTTTGCACTATATCTAGCCGGGCAATCCTGGTTTGACTTTCTTATTTTGACTCTACCCTGGGACATGGATGACATTTCATTTTTATGTATTTAGTGCCAAGGATGATATTAAGGTAATCTGCCCATGCTCGTGTTTGCTCTTAGGGATTTGGGAAGTATAGGCAAACACGAAGCACACAGAGACTCCAGCTAAGATGAGAGGCGACAGAGAGACTTTTGGTAAAGCGACGTAGCCGAGGTGGTGGCAGCAAACTGTTGGCTTTCTCAGTGTGCGGTTGTGGGAATATTGTCCATGTCCAAACCTACCTGGTTAGGATTACATATTTGATGTTAAATCCGTTGCTAAAGTTTAAATCTGTGTGTTTTGCTGGCAGCGAAGTTGACCTTACAACTAACTTCCCAAAGGCATTCAGGATTTCTGCTGCTCTTCTAATACAAGTCAAGATCAGTAAGAGGGAGGTCATATTTTTGGGGAAATAAACATTTGGATTACAAAATGACAAATAACACAATAACTACAGGTACATGGTACAAATTATTTAGTAATTGTGTGACTTCGATAACTTTAAGGCAGTAAGTGGTATTTTTTTGGCCAGAAAAAAACATCCTGCAACAAATACTGTATTGGTCCTTGAACCTCACATTTACCTATAAACATTGTTACCAAGTCATTATAGATCCTATGACTGTTGCACATTAAAACTGGCACTTTACAAACAACATGACTGCACCTTACACAATATTACATTACAATATCTATCAGTTATTATATTATTTAGTGCGTTAAATGTAACATTTATCCATATATAGTGTTTAGTATAATACCATATATATAAAACACTGCAGTTTATTTCTTATATCTTGTATTTACTATTATACCTATATAACTATAACTGTATATTTATATTATGTATACTACATACACAGATATTCCAACTTCAGTGTGGCTTGTATTGAGTCATAATTCTACCTCAGTAAGGCCTGTGGAGGTGCAGTACTCATTACATCTGCACATATACTGTATATTTGCACAGCTATTTGTACTATACACAAATCATATATATACACTATGGTCTAAGTATTGTAATGTTGTAGCCTATATATTGTATATAGCTTTTGAATGCCATTTCCTTAACTTAATTTGCTGTATTTATTCATTTTAAATAGTTGTTTATCTGTTTCCTACCTCTTTAGACTTTCTTGTACTGCTGTAACAAGTGAAAATCTGCTCTGGGGATCAATAAAGTCTCATCTCATCTCCTGTCTTTCCTATAGGTCATTAACCTTCAATTGTCAACCAAGAAATGTTGGCCACAGATGAATATTGACATTGACATTAGCTGTCAACATCCAATCAGATTTCTCTTCTGCCGTGCCCTGTTCCCAACATCTTTTGCTGTATTAAAATAAAATAAAAATAAAAAGTGACATATAAACTGTACTGTATACATCACTGGGGTTGATTAAAAGCTCTCAAGTAATTATATTACTATATCTACAACTAGTGAGTCTTAATTAGTGCTTGATGCCAGCTTTGTAAACTCTTATGGAAGATAATACCAAAGTGGTGAAGGATAATTGAATAAGTCTTTATCATTCAGTATATTTTACTCTCCCTAAAAGCTCCAGCTATACACTTAAAATATATACAAGTAAATGTAAATTCAGCATTACTCACTTCAATCCTGCCTGCCAATGTATAATTGAAAACTGTGGGATGCTTGAGGATGAGTAATGGGTCCAGGCACCTATAATGGATCATTTCAGGTTTCTTTTCTTTTTACTACAATTACCAGCCAAAGAAAAGTGTTTCAACTGTGTTCAGTTAGAAGTGTATTTTTGGGGATTGGCCCAATCCTTTTGTGGCCTGGCAGCGGGCCAAGGAACAGTGATTTGGGAGCCTCATTGGGGACAACAGTGAGCTGTCGGGAGGAGAAGGAGAAAAACAGAATGATGCACTTTACTGTGGCGGTAAAACAACGTAACTATGACTCACCACCACACACTCATTTTGATTTTTCTTGTCCTACCACAACCTTGAGACTCGTTTGAAGCAGCGCTGGAAGATATATCAAGCAAGACAGAAATGTAACGAACCAGACGTACTGTAACAACATCTCAGGGCCAAGCTCAGCAAGTGCAGAAACATTTTTTCTCAGTGGTTCAAGGAGATGTTTACTACTGATTATTATTATAAGAAACATCTTTAGATTACATTTACATTTTAGCCATTCAGGTGTCACTCTCATCCAAAGCAATGTAAAATGAGAAGAGCAGCAGAAGAGATTCCTAGACCCATTTATACAGCTGCAATCAGTCAAAAATACTTTATTGGTTGTTATGACATAATATATCCTGTTTGTATTTATTATTATCATTAGTAGTATTGTTGTTGTTGTTGTTAAATTTGCTACCATGGGTGCATTTGCTGTCATTGCACCTAAACTGTAGAATGAACTACCATTTACAATCTGTACTACTTCTGTACTTTCTTTTAAACATCGTTGTAACTAAGTTAGTGTGTCGTAGTGCTATACCAATCATATCATTAATATACAGAAGTAACAACTCGACTGATAGTAGTAATACCCAAGAAAAAAAATAACACTAGTAGAAGAAATTCTTTATGAACAGCATCACTGAACATGCACACATTCTTATTGTATAGTGTATAGACTATTGTAGATTGTTCCATATAGGAACACAACTGGCAATTTCATACCAATTATATTCTAACAACCACACACACACACACAAAAAAAAAACCTTTCCCAAACATTCCCAGGAATTACCCGAGCCCCATGTGGCTGTGAAAAACAGGGGAGTGGTAAACTGAGCAGGTTTGGGAGGTAGCTAAATCTCCCAGTACTTTCCTCATGCTTGTGAACTTCTTCTTAGGGATTAGGGGGTAAACACACAGGGTCTGAGAGAAATATCTCCCCCTACCTCCAGCCCATAACCACATGAAATGACTGTTGACTCAGTGTTGGCACATTGAAAAAAAGCATTGTGGCAGCGGGATAGGGCTGGGTCCAAGTCTGTCGTGGATGAGTTCTGTCAAGCCCACAAGGTCAAATGTCAAAGATATAGTTATCGTTCCTTTTTTAGGGTACTATATTCCTTTTACTTTTTTGGCAATTATGATTAAAGACAATCTGATTCTGCAATCCTGCCATTTGACAATCAAGGTATGAAATTTACCTGTAATCAGTATATTATATTATACATTGTCTTTGTCTATGGATGCCATTTTTGGACCAGGTCCTTTATGATGGATTCAAAAGAACTAAAATAAGGCAAACTACACTAACTATCTCAGTGTATGACTCCTTCCCACGCATGCTAGTAATGTTCTATGTGACCAATAAGGGAGAGACCAAACAAAGGAGTGCCATGATGGCACCTTAGAGCTAATCTCTCAATTACTACTTTACTGCTGCTGTCAGACAAAACACAACAAAAGCTTAGAGCTGTCACGCATGTAGCCCTTTATGTGTGTGTTTGTGTGTCTCTTTGGTAATAGCCATGTGTGGTCTGTCTAATCCTATTCTTTGTTGTCTATTTCTGTTGCAACTTAACTATAAAACACTGACACAATATGACTGACAGGTTACAAAATACAAAACATATGGTGTTGCATGGCTCAATAAGAAGAGCATGATACAGTCGTTATCAGGGTTTGGGGTTTTGTATTACAATAAGGCCTCTGAAGTGTGGGACCATAGACCTTTATATTGTATGTATAAGTGCCAACAAACAGTCTTATTTTTAAGTAAAAATTTGGAAAAGTAGCCTGTGTCTCCCACTATTTGTGTTTGCCAAGTATGATGTTTGCACTTCTTGAAACAGTACACCTGTACATTACTGTAAAAGTAGACCACTGTCCTGTAAAAAAAAAAACTTCAGTACTGGCAATTTCAAAACTCAAATTCAAAGTTTTTGGTGCTTGAAACCCATTTAAGGCCCTTTGTAATGTCAAAATGCTTTCATATCAAACCTAGACCCTGGCAGTTTTTCTTAATTTCTAAAAAAGGTTAATATGTTGGCGATAAAATAGGCTTTCACTTGATAACAATACCCTACTGTGTCAGATCTGTTACTATACAGTGCACTTATGCAGCGGAAAAGTAGTTTCCCCTCCAAAACACTAAGTACTGTATTGTGCTGTCCTCTAGGGAAGCTGGGTATATTCCACTGACACAGAAGCTAAAGCTAAGCGTGTCAAAGAAAGACTGGGGATGTCACAGGCAATGCCTGGCATTAGCCGTATAATGGCCAGGATTTGCTGATAAAACAGGGGCCTCACATTGGCAGTCTTTAGTGACTTAAGTGGGCCGTTCTTCCATAGCCGTTGGGGCTATACAGTATATCCATCGCTCTATCTCTCTGTCTAACTGACTATGTCTCTTTCAGACGTGCTTTCCTCTCTAGCTTATTTCTCAGAGATGTTAATACAGCAGTTCTTTTAACTGATTAATGTGATTTCAGGATTTATGATGTTCACAATACGGCAGACATTTACACCAACAGGTGTACAAAAAGTGTGCGACAAAATAGTAACGTCATTTTACACATTTATAGAATATAAGCCTTGTAATGGGCTTGAACTGGGAAGGAGAATAAAAATAAAACCTAATCAAAACAGCCAATGCTCCTAAATCTAGTAATGTAATAGACCTTTTCATAGCAGACATTTAGACTTGAAAAAATGCAGGTGTTACTGATGTAACAAATGTCCCAATAAGCCGTGACAGTGAGCCAGCATGTACAATACCAAGACCCTGAAACAGAAGCTGCTTTATTATTTACACCAGTACTTTTCTTACTGTGATGTGATCAAAATGTCTTCTGTGAAAAAGGCTTATGTTGTAGAATGTTAGAGTTTCTATAAGCTAACCATAGGTGTAGCATGCAGACAACTATTAACACTAAAAGATGTGTAAGGTTTACATGACATTAGAGTAAATGAACAACATTTAGGTCCCCCAGACAGAAACAAAAATTGTACTTGCTCAAGGTGTGTCATCTTAACATTGTGTCAGACTTGATTATCTTGTCCGGTCAGAAACAGTGGCCAAACATGAGAAATCCAGTCTACCGATTACTCTCCAGCAAATAAACCGGCCTCTTTTGATGCTTGCTCTCGATTCTCACCACATCACAGCTGTTTTCACTGAGAGAAACAGCCAGAATGTGAAAGTATGCATGACTAACATCAGGTAAAGCTAAACAAATACAAAATAGACATTAAGTCACTAAGTCATTAATGGACATCTAGTACTGGAGAACATACTACTCGCTCTTACTTGTGCAGAGGCAACTCTTTTTCTATATGTACTGAAATAACTAATATACAACAAATATAAGAACACATAAAAACAATGACTAAGCTAGAGATAACAGATAGTATGATTTGTAGTTTCTGGTGGATATACTGTATTTGCCATGAC
This sequence comes from Macquaria ambigua, assembly GCA_008360985.2. Lineage (NCBI taxonomy): Eukaryota > Metazoa > Chordata > Actinopteri > Centrarchiformes > Percichthyidae > Macquaria > Macquaria ambigua. Next base: position 451,538 of record VMKM01000098.1, on the reverse strand, counting down.
ATGAATACCAGTTGAATTAGAGCGACACCAATTGTATTATATTTGTTGTTTATATGTGTTTATATGTGTTGTTTTTAACAATAAAAACACTGTCTTTCTTCAAATACCTACTTTTTACCTACATCTGTCTGTCACACAGGAATAAAGCTTAATAAATAAGAGGAAATCTCTTGATCCCACTCTAAATATTGTGAAAGGCAAGGCAGCACTTTTTGACATTTTTTTTCCAGACATGCCTTTATTTGTGTGATGGCATTTACCTCATCTGGCATTTCTGTTGTTTGTTAATTACCTTCCTGAAGACTCGTGTCTGAAAGCGTTGTCGCAGTAAAGTGATGACAGCAAGAGGTAAAAAAAAAAAAGATTTTTTTAAAATGAACATGGAAATAAAAATGTAAACATGATTTCCCAGTTTGCAAAGTTTCCTATCCTAAAGATCCCTGCAGAAAAGTTGCACAGATGTATCTGAAACATGACAAGATGGACAGTTAAGGCTTTCAAAAAATGTGTACAATGCTGTGGTTGTAATTCAGATAGCATGCCCTCCCTGTATCAGTTGCACAATGCTGTGACAATTCCAGAGGTTGGGGAGTTCAAACACAAAGAGAAGAAAAGGTAGGAGACTTATGGTCGTCACTTTGGATGGTTTTTTCCATAGATGAGGCAGACATTCAGACACATGTCCCCAAGAAAGCCTTATAAATCTGTGAGCATGTCCAACATTTATAGTTGAGGGTGCCCAGTCACATAACCACCTGTCAAAACCTGTCTTCCTCTTTCTTTTGATCTTCCTCACTTATCTCCCTCTACTGCTGCATTCTCTGCATTATTCTGCTTTCTATTTCTCAAAAAACGTTCTTTACTTTGAGATTCTTTGGGAGGAGGAGGGGGGATCTAAGCTGTATAATCTGTGATTGATAGCACACAGGCAGAGGAGACCAACATAAGAGGAAGAGCACCAATTTATTTTCCATTTTAAATAAAGATGGAAACGCAGTGGAAACTGCCAAGGGTATTCATTTGATCTGAATGGAACTTCAATAAAACAAATTCCTTCAACAGCTATTTCAGTTCTTCACCGAGAGGCATTCCCCAAACAACCTTTTGTCTTCTGTCCTGACAGCCCACTACTGTCATGTTAGCCCTTCTCGTCGGCTCCCTATTAAATCAATATATAATATTACCAAGGATGACATTTGGTAAGCCTGACCACATGAAGCAGATACTTCTCCATGGCTGATGACAGATTCAGCCATTTGGTTCCTGTGTCTTTTACCCCTTCTTCTATACAAGGGTATTTAATTCCAACTATCACTTCACATTGATATCAGGACCAGAATCACTGTAGCTGCCAAGTATGACAGATGTAGAGAGAATTTGTCTTGATGTTACTGCAGATGCTGTGTCTATGAATCTATCTGTGAATTACATTCGGTATCATTTTACACAAGTGAACTGAACATTCTGTGGTGTTTCTCGCTTTTGATCAAGTCTGTGATAAACAAGAAAAAGAATTCAATCTGAATAAAAATACAGAGTCCTCTGCAGATAGAAAAGCAATATTTTTATAAAGTTATATGGTATTCATGGGCACAAACACAGAAGCTTTTATATGACATAAGACTGCCATCTAGTGGTGAGGTCATTTGCTACAAAGTCAAGCAGGGGAAATGTTTTAATTGTCAATATCTTCTAAGAAAAAGCACAATATTTTCACAAAAACACTGCAGGAGTTGTATGCAAAACATCATTACAATGACGCTGAATGTCCATCAATCCATCATCCTCTTATAAGGAAGGCATTTTAGGTTTAGCCTCCTCTTGCCACAGACTGATTACAGTACGGATGCTAAAAGAAAAAAAGAGAAAAAAAAGAAAAAAGGTTATTAGGATAACTGAAGTCACCAGACCTAAAGACCTAATATATAATATAGACAACAGAACTGTAACAATTAGACAATTAATCCATTACTTGATGAACAGAAAATGAATCATCAACTATTTTGATAGTTGATTAATGGTTTTGAGTAACATTATGTGGTTCCAACTTCTCCACTGTTGTAAAGTGTATATCTTTTGGTTTTGGACTGTTGGTTGGGCAAAACAAGACATTCAAAGATGTCACCTTGAACTCTGCCAAAATGTGATGGACATTTTTCACCGTTTTTAAAAATGTTTAAGTGATTAATCGATTAATCAAAGAAAATAATCTGCAGATTAATCGATAATGAAAATAATAGTTTGTTGCAGCTCTAATAGACAGAGACAATGTATAATACAGAATAATATACACAGTGCATTTATATCACAAATATATTCCTGAAAACATTGCAGTTTCTATATCAGATATTCCATGATGTGTGGGAATGCTGTTTAAATATAAAATGGAGCAAGGGTGTTATGCAAAGATGGCCACTGCAGCAGTTTGACTGACCACTGCTAGGTCAATATATTTAGGAAAATGCTGTACAGGAGATTGGTATAGGAGTTCTACAGGATCCTATTATCATTGTATGAGAAATCTGTTGGTGCTTGTTTGTATAATCAAACAGGCCATTTTCAGGGGAGTACAGTTTGTTTTCCCTGACATTCCTAACCACAGCCATAACCAATACATGCTTAACCCTACCCCTAACCTTAACCTAACACTACCCTTAACCATAAACCAAGACTTATCTGTACAAATGTAATGGTTAACTTTGCGGGGACCAGCTCTTTGTCCCCAAATAGGATATAAGTCCCAATAATGTGACTTTTGCCCCCTCAATGTCAGTAATAAAAGGAGACACACACACAAAAAATAAAATAAAAACCTAGCAGCCACAAATAAAGTAGGTCTTACCTTTTCCCACTTTTCAAAAGGTCAAAGGCCACATTGATTTGATCCAGCGGGAGGTTGTGGGTGATAAACTCATCCAGCTTCAGCTTGTTGTCCATGTAGTCGTCCACCAGTTTAGGCACATCGCGCACACTCTTCCAACCTTTAGAAGAGAATAATGAAACCGAGTCCTCATGAACTACAACACAGTGGACATTAATAAGCCCATAAGAAATGCACTTTTCCTCTCTCTTTGATATAGACTGAACATCTTTGATCATCTTTGATCTTTGATCAGCCTGCCTCATTTTCTACTTCATTTAGTGATTTCCTGTGTTTCATATTTGACGATCCAGATAACGGGTGCAGACTTGTTACTTTTAATCATATAATTGTAAATTGAATAGTTTTTGGTTTGGGACTTTTAACTATCAGTATTCTAATCATTAATGTACACAAGTCATTACTGGAAGCCATAATCATAACATGTTTACCAGTGATGTTTTAGTTAACATTTTCTCAAAGTCTAACATCAAATTGGACACAGAAATGCAACAGCTGACTGAGTTTTTTATACTTTAGGGTGGATCTTTACAATGATAGGCTATACTGAATTTTAAGTTTCACTTATCACTCAATTTCTCTATCATAACAATTAACATTCAATTGTTACTGAAGCATTATGGAAGGCTATTTTTTTGCATGAACTAATAGGCCCGGTAACTTGTTTTAAGTTCACCTCCAAAATAAGTCCCCTTCAAGGTGCGTCCCATCAGGATCTTTTCAACCACGACACTCATTGCTTCAGTCTCCGTCCACCCAGCGATGACACAGATGCCCCAGGCTTCTGTTGTAGACTCAAGCGCAGCGCTCTAGGACAACACACAGCACCAGTCGTCTTAATTAATACTCCTTTTAAAATATATTTACAAATTCACAGACTCTGGTGAAATTAGAATATGAAAAGAATGACAATTTCACAAAATTGTGTAATTGTGCCATATTTTGTTTTTGCCAAGCTTCTGATCAAACCTCTGTGGACATACTGCATTATACTGTAGACCTACTCTGCATATAGACTACCAGAGGATTCCTACTGGACCTGTAGGACTGAATTTTCATAGACATGAAATACTCAAATGTCTATTGATACACCCACCATGACAGCTGGACTTCCAACACACTCCAGAGCGTAGTCCACCCCTCCGTCTGTCATCTCCACCAGAACCTCCTGGATGGGCTTGCTGTGATCTTTGGGGTTGACACATTCAGTGGCTCCAAACATTTTGGCTTTCTCAAACTTGCCAGGGTTGACGTCAACCCCGATGATCCTTTTCGCCCCAGCAGCTTTGCAGCCCATGACGGCGGCCAGTCCGACAGCTCCGAGCCCAAACACGGCACACGAGGAATCTTTTTCAACCTGGATGCAAACAATTTGGGAGTCTGTCAACCAAAAGCTGTTTAATACACATCTGATGAGATCACTTCATCATGTTTACAGTTAACTTTTATATAGTACATTTGACTTCATTCTTCTAAACATATCCATTATACACATACATATTTTTCTTTTCTATTTAACTCGTATTGGCCCATTTTAGTCTATATTTTATTCTTATGTAAGCTTGATTTTGATTTTGCAAGCCTGAATTAAAAAAGTGCTGTTTGAATGCAATATATTGTCATTATTTTAGTTTTATTCACAGTTTCACTTTGTTTCCAGTTAGGAGTTTACCCTTACATTGCTATTGAGCAGTCCTAAGTTTGCGCAACATTCAAAACAAGTTGGATCATTGTATATATGTTGTGTTTAAGGGGATGCTCTACAAATCTTTATCTTTACAGACCTTTAGTCTTTTCCACAAAACTTTCTTATTTTGTTTTTGTATTCATCTTATTTTAACATGCAAAAAACTATGAAAAAACAGAAGGGGTGGAATGTGGGACCCCTAAGTTCTTTTTAACCCATTAAATTCATGTTATCTCATGCTCATGTTATCTAATGACATCTAGTGGGGAAAATAAATAACTACAGTCCTGCCATATACTGTTTACATCACTGGGCAGCGGCTTAGGAAAATGTCAAATACAATGGTGTTCTCCTTGAGATAGTAAATCCCTTTTGTTATAATAAGCTCAACTGTTTATTAGTGGTCATGTTTGTAAAAAGAAATCTTTATAAATGTGTTGCAACTGCATCCATCTTGTTCTAAGGGCAGGCAGGGTTCTGCACACAACAACCACTGGTCCACATCAGAGTCGATGAGAATTCAATGATTTGAATGCAGGTGTCCGGCAGATCTGCATCCTCTTACCTTGCCTGTATTAATAGCAGCACCATAACCAGTGGAGACACCACAGCCTAGCAGACACACTTTGTCCAGCGGTGCATCACTTCTTATCTTTGCAAGTGAGGTATCAGGAACCACCGTGTACTGGGAGAAAGAACTGACGCCAAGGAACTGGTATACCTGCTGCCCCTTACAAGATATCCTGCTTGTGCCATCAGCCAATACACCCGCTTGTGTATTTGCCCTAAAAGCCACAAAAAAAGAAACAACGAGTAGTTAAACACCATGAAAGCAATAGTGTAAAGGTGAGTGTGTGTAAACGTGGTAATGAAATCACCAGTTCCTCCTGCACTGATTTGTTTTAGGACTCTGACATCGTTCACATTCCTCACATTGTGGCAGAAAAAGAGGAATAACTTTATCACCTGTGAAAACAACAAAAAGCAGACAAACTACTTCAGTCAGAGTTATATAACAAAGAGGGGGAAACTTTAAAAAATGAGGAATGAATCAAAACCAAATGTCAGCTTGTTTATTGTGAGCTGTGCAATTTACCCGGAGAGAATTTGGTGACTTCTGGACCAATACTCTCCACTACCCCTGCTCCTTCATGGCCGAGAACTAGAGGGAATGGTCTAAACTTCATCCCTTTTCCAGTCTCGTACAGGTATTCCCAATCTGTGTGGCACATACCTGTGGCAACAATCTGTACAAATAGATAGGGAGCTGATTCACAGGACAACAAACTGAGACAAAGGGGGTGAAATATATTCAAATGTTTTCTGTCAGCATTTATCGCCTGTATGATCAAAATACAAACAGAAAGTAACGTCCACTTGATTAATAAAAGTCTTATCCTCAGTCTTGGTTAATTTGTCACTCAACATTATGCAATTGTTTTTATTAGTTCATTTCATTCTGAGTATTACTAATATTATTACAGACAAAGTTTGGATGAGCAGCTGACCTTGATGCGGACTTCATGGGCCTTAGGTGGGGCCACCTCCACATCCTCAATGGACAGAGGCTTCCCAGGCTCCCATGCAACAGCTGCCTTGCATTTGATCACCTGACAGAGAAAAATATGGTAGTGACAGTGGTTTTAAGCCCGTCTCAAATAAGTTAACTGATCCCTGAAACCTGATCCCCTTGTATATGTGAGGCACAATATAGGGCTAAAATGGGGCTAAACTAACTGGGCAATGAACCTCACACTCAGTTGTCAGAATAGACAGACTCAAAGCAACAATAACCTCAGTTTATACTATTTACAAAACAAACACTGAATATATCGGAGACTAAGTTTTCTTACCTGACCTGTTGTTGACATTGAATTAGCCTGCATTTGAACAAAATTATTATATTATCGGAATATTTACACATGCGTACAACACCAGTCACACAGAGATATCGTTGTGCCAATTTATATCAACAATGGAGTCTGTAAAGTCACACTGACAGTCACTTATATTTGTTTTGATGAGTCAACTAGCTGACAGTGTGTTCCTTATATTCGCTGTAGCGATCTGAATTTACGACACTTCCCGACAGTAGTGAACACATTTACGGCAGCCTTTGGCCACACGTGTTGTCATTGCATGGAAGTCCCTCGGAGTAAATAGCAGCAGCTAGCCGATCTAATTTGTGAGTAATTTGCTTTAACTATGCGTAGATATTGTTGCAGACTTTTCAACGTTTGTGTTTTGAAGCGAATATATAACGCATTGGTTTGTGTTAGAAAATACGGGCGGATTTTGTAGTTTGAATGGCAGAATTGAGCTAGCATGTTAGCTAGAACTTCTGTAGTGCTGCTGAATCCACGGTGTTAGCACGTTGAATGCAATGAATTCACTCCACAGTGTTTAGCTCAGCTTTGTAATTCACGTGTTTTATGTTGTCTTTTTTTTGTTCTAACTCATTTCCTCTCTTTGTTCGTGTTTCTCACAGAGGTTTTGAAGAAAAATGTCTTTCAGAGGAGGAGGTGGACGAGGTGGTGGAAGAGGTGGAGGATTTAACCGAGGTGGAGGTGGATATGGAGGAGGCAGAGGTGGTGGTGGAGGATTTGGACGGGGTGGTGGCAGAGGTGGTTTTAATAGACAAGACTACGGTCCTCCAGAATATGTTGTCGGTAAGATCACCACATCACAAACCAGTAACATTAATGTTGAAAAGATGTTGCAGACGCTGATATCGGTGCCAGTGAGCTGTTTGATCATCCTGAATAAGTAATAAAGTGACAATACTATCCTAAGTTGCTTTTTTTGATGGGGCAGAGTGGGACATTAATGCAATCAATAGTAGTAGCTTGTAAATGTCCATAGCAGTTGGGCCCAGCTCCAGTATCAACCCTTAGCACTAAGCACTGAGGCCATCACAGACTTTAAATAACGTCATCTGTATGATGAGTGTGGTCCCCTGTTCATGTCCCAGGAAAGTTACTATAATTACCAGTTTACAGCTTGTAAATACCATTCACGTCAACATCCAAGTTGTAATCACGACTAGGAAACTCAAATTTATATATCAGACTTAGGGCTGAATAATATAAAAATTCCTGAAAAGCAAACAAGGCAAAGTCTGTTATTGAAGGTAATTTTAAATTTAGACGTAATATTGGGTTTTCTCAAAATTTTCTTTTTGCCAACTCTTTTCATGTTTTTGTTCTTTTTTTTTAATTCTTCAAAACTTCCACTGTGATCTCTGTTTATGTCCCAACGGCATGAACCATCCAAAGTCGTCTGAGTTGTAGACTTATGAAAACAATGTGTAAATGGCTCATAAAGTCAACCAGAGAGCCCTCAGCCTGTTTTGCAGCAGGTAAGGGCGGATATTGGAACTGGGCCTTTGTCGTGATGGCTAGAACACCTTTTACGCAACTGACTGTGGTTCATTGTGTTTCCACTCTGCAGCACTGGGAGAGTTCATGCATCCATGTGAAGATGACATTGTGTGTAAGTGTACAACAGAGGAAAACAAAGTTCCCTACTTCAACGCCCCAGTGTACTTGGAAAACAAGGAGCAGATCGGGAAGGTGGATGAGATATTCGGCCAGCTCCGGGACTTTGTATCCTTTCTGTTTCTGTCCTTATTTCAGTAACCTGTGGTGAAAAAAATAAAATGAAGGCTGACTTCTGGGGATTAAATATCATTGTTGCTGCTCAAAATCCCGTTCATTCCTTAACCTATTCTTGCAGTATTTTTCAGTCAAACTTTCTGATAATATGAAGGCATCTTCATTCAAGAAACTGCAGAAGGTATTACTTGATAACATTTTTAAGTAGCGCATTTGCATACTTAAAAGCATTTCGGTGCCTCTGCGTACTACACTGTATGTAATTTGCAACGTCTCTTTTAGTTCTATATAGATCCAATGAAGCTCCTCCCGCTGCAGAGGTTCCTCCCTAGGCCGCCAGGAGAGAAAGGTCCGCCAAGAGGAGGCCGAGGTGGAGGAAGAGGGGGTGGTCGTGGAGGTGAGGCATCCAAACTTGGTCTCCATTTTAATTAATCGTGTCTTCTATTGTTTATGAATGTTTAGTTTTTTCCCACTTGGGCACTAAAATGATCTGTCAGTCTTGGTTGCTTTGGATTTGAAGTGGAGATGAAAACTTAGTTGTTGCTTTCTGCCTGTTTAGAGCTTGTAAGGGAGGTTTGATTAATTCTGCTTTTGTTTTTGTTTCAGGTGGTTTTCGAGGTGGCAGGGGTGGAGGTGGCCGTGGTGGAGGATTTGGAGGTGGCCGTGGTGGAGGATTTGGAGGTGGACGCGGTGGAGGATTTGGAGGTGGACGCGGTGGAGGAGGCTTCAGAGGAAGAGGCGGCGGTGGCGGACGTGGATTCAGAGGTTGGTCCTTTTTTCAATGTTCTACAAATTTTTTATTCTTTCCTGGTGTGAAGTTACCAATTTTTTGTTGTTGTTTACTTGTAGGTGGGAAATGATCTGACAGTGATAGTCTGGTGTGACGGTGTCATCCCGGTCTTCTGCTACACAAGCAAAAAGGCTGTGTCCTTTGCCAGGGCCTGGCCTGTTGGACTCAGAATATGGACATTGCCTCTATTTGTAGAACTGTGGATTTTCATTTTGTTTTATTTTTCTACCAGTTTTGAATGCGTGATGGATCTTAATGATTTTTATTTAAAAGGTTCATATGTATGCTTGTGTGTAACATAGCGAGGACCTTTTTCAGCCTGTTAAGGAGGATTATTGGGTCCCTTTGTGAACAGGCATGTCATTATCCTGTGCTGATTGTGTTAAAATGTTAGGCCATGACAAATGTTTGTACTTTAAGATTTCAAGCGATACTTTCACAGACCTCCATGTATTAATTTCCTCAGGTATGGGAAAATATGTGTGGGAAATCAGACTTTATATGCTGTTAGTTGAAAAACATTTTAATACCCATAATTTGTAAAACATTGAGCATAATATTGTCACATTTTTGTTAAAGGCCTTGATTAAAAGGTGCTTTGTAACTGTGTCTTTGTTTTAAATTCTCAGGTCTTAGTAGTAGAATGCCGAGTGCCATCCTAAGGTGGTACTAGGAGGTGTTTTTCTCCCCCAGAATAGGAAAAATAACACTTTGTATACAGCAAGTGTCCAAATGATGTTAGAGAATATTAGAAAGTCCCCCTCCACTCAAAAAATGTGTCTTGCTTATTGTTACTGCACTTTGAGGTCTTGTGACATCACAAATTTTCAATCTGGTCCATCATGCAAAGATGTGATGTTGAAACTTGAAACCTACAGTGCACATACGTATTTATACTTTTCAGTGAAGTACGATACATCTTGTGTCCAGAAGCAAAAATTTTGAGATGAAAAATATTTGCGTATTCATCAGTTCTGGACATTTCAATGAGGGAGAAGGAATAGATATATTGTTAAAGAATTTTTAACTAGGTTATTGAACTTTGTGAAATACAATATTAAATATTAATAATTATTTATTGTGAAAACGTAAGCTAATTTGATTTATTTTTATACAACTCAATACCCTCACCATTCCACATTCAGTATATGCAGAAATAAAGACCAAATACATTTGGTGGTGTTTGAATACCATTTACTAGCTTTTTTCGAAGCTCTTAAACGCGTCTCACGGTCTTCTGTCAGTGGACGGAGTTGGCTCAGTTATCAGTCATTTATTTTGTCAAACATTTCCAAGGCCAACAATGTGCTTTCACTTTAAAATGTTAGTATATATATCCGCTACTTTAAAAAGCCAAGCAAGTTATTTAGAGATATTTCAAACATTTGTAAAACTGTTGGTCTCTCTGGTCTGGGCCTTCACATGATACAAATGAATGAAATAAAAAAAAAAAAAGAAAAGTTCTCCGCCGGCCCTGCGTCATGCTTACCCTGCGCGTTCTCGTCTCTGATTGGTCGGCACGATAACTCCTTTACGGCCGCGCACCGCCCCGTCCTGTCGCGCTGAAGGAACGAACATGGAGACAGCTGGAAAAGTAAGTACATTTCCCACAAAATGCGCAAGAAATATTCTAAATGCATTCTTTCCTTATGTATGTGTCGTAAGGGTGGCATCAATTTCACGTGTAGCATAAAAAAGGTTGTCTCAACTAGCGTGCACGCATTCACGTGCGTTGAATGAACAAGTACAAAGAATCACTGTTCCAGTTACTTAACAGGGATCTTTGGTCAGTCACTCAAGTCAGCTGGTATTTGCAAGTTGCTGCAATGCGTGTCCCGAGAGATATATTTAATTCTGATAAGTTAAGAAAGCGATTAAAAACCGTGACGATAGCCACATTTCACTCATTTAGCATCAGAAATCTGAGGTACTGAAAAGGCTACATTGGGTTAATGTTAAAGCAGGACGTTACTCCAACTCTTGGGTGACTTTGCATAAGCTTGGATACACTTCAAAGGACAACTACAATGTGCAACTAGCTCGACCTGTCACAGACACTGCAAAAGTCTCTCAACCCATGGCTGCAGTTACTCAATTCATTGTAGAAGCAGTGTTTGGGGAAAAACACGTACTGTACTTTGCCTTCAGGTGATCAAGTGCAAGGCAGCTGTTGCCTGGGAACCTGGGAAGCCTCTTTCCATTGAAGAGGTGGAGGTAGCCCCACCTAAGGCCCATGAAGTTCGCATCAAGGTAAACCTACCATTACATGCCACTTTTCCATGCCAGAAAAGCCCCTGGAAGAATCACACATAGCCCAAAGTTTTAATCTTTGAAGATAGACTTGTATGATTTTGATGTTCCACAACTAAGAAATGCCTTAATTAGACATTCTGTAATTAAAACAATGTTAATATCAGGCCTAACATCTTTTATGTTCCACTCTTGCATCCAGCAGCTGTGTCTGACATGAACTTTAAATGACACTGTGCCTCTCAGGTCTTTGCTACGGGGGTGTGTCATACAGATGCCTACACTCTGAGTGGCAGTGACCCTGAGGGACTTTTCCCGGTCATCTTGGGCCACGAGGGTGCTGGAACAGTTGAGAGTGTTGGTGAGGGTGTCACCAAATTCAAGCCAGGTATGGAGCTGCCAGACAAGATATTGGCTTTTGTGAATAAGTATGTCTTGTTGTATGTTTTCTAATTATTTACAATTCTTTTTCACCAAGGTGATACTGTCATCCCTTTGTATGTGCCCCAGTGCGGTGAATGCAAATTCTGCAAAAATCCCAAGACCAACCTTTGCCAGAAAATTAGGTAATGCTGTCAGACTAACTTATTCAACCTTGAGTTGGTGAAGTTAGTGATAAAACTGAAACTTAAAAATAGTTTCTTTGTGGCAGAACTTGTGACCTCAATAGTTGAACGCACAGCCTCAGGTGGCCCACCCCAGGGCAACCAAATCAAAGCTCAGTCATCATCAGTTTGAGCTTGCATCTGCCCTGCATTGAAGTATGCAGCAATTGAGTTTCATCATGCATACATGAAAATAAATCCTCTTTTCCATGTGCTTCCACCCTGCAGAGTAACCCAGGGCCAGGGCCTACTCCCTGACAACACCTCCCGCTTCACTTGCAAGGGAAAGCAAGTGTTTCACTTCATGGGGACCAGCACCTTCTCGGAGTACACTGTAGTGGCCGACATCTCTCTGGCCAAGGTGAATGAGAAAGCTCCACTGGATAAAGTATGCCTTCTTGGATGTGGCATCTCTACAGGTTACGGTGCTGCTCTTAACACTGCCAAGGTGGGTATCACAGAATGTAGGCCATGCTACAGTATGAGACTGAGTTTATTTCTAAAGCGAGGTAACCACCGTTGGAAAATTGTGACACATTTTATTATATAAAGCTCGTTATGCAGAACAATTTCGCCCAAAGGACACAATGAAAAGAGATGAACATTTTGTCATTGTTTGCAGGTTTGTCTCTGAAATGGGTCACCCTTATTAATCATGCAGATTTGATGTGAAAATGAATTGTTGCCAAGGGGTGTCTGTTTCCAAGTTGTCGTTTTTACATATTTTCATAGTGACATTATTTCGACCCCAAAAAGTTAGTTATTGATGTGTTCACAATTTATTATAAAAATGAAAACACATTTATATATCTTTAAGCATGACATGGGACCCCACATATATGATGTGTGTTTCCAAGATTTTCTCACCTTTTTTGATCCCTGGTACTTGCATAGATTAAAAAAGAGAGAAATTGTAATATAAAATGCAAGAAACTCCAGCTCTGATATTTGTGTAAATAGATGCGACTAGGCTACATCAGCCAAAACTACTTTAAAGGTCATAGATAGATTTGCTATATGCAAAATAATTCATTAATACTTGAATTCTAACATTCTTATTCTTCCCATTGCACGCTCAGGTTGAGCCTGGTTCCACATGCGCTGTATTTGGCCTTGGAGCTGTTGGCTTGGCTGTTATTATGGGCTGCAAGGTTGCTGGGGCAACCAGGATCATTGGTGTGGACATCAACACTGCAAAGTTTGAGAAAGCTAAGGAGTTTGGAGCCACTGAGTTTGTGAACCCCAAGGACCAAAGCAAGCCCATCCAGGAGGTTCTGGTGGAGATGACTGACGGGGGTGTGGACTATTCTTTTGAGTGCATTGGAAATGTGCAAATCATGGTGAGACTTACTTTGTGTTCAAACATATAAAACATTGTCATAGATTAACTGTGTTCATTTATCATACTGGTTGGTTGGTAGATGTACATAGTAGAGCCAGTGCAGATATATGTAGTGTACTCGACAGGTAGCACAGGCAGCACATAAAACAGTTTTCATAAATTGGCAATTCATAGAAACCAGGAAAATTAGCATTGTATTATTTCAGAGAGCTGCTCTGGAGGCATGCCATAAAGGATGGGGTGAAAGTGTCATCATCGGTGTAGCCGGAGCAGGACAGGAAATCTCGACCAGACCGTTCCAGCTGGTGACAGGCCGAGTGTGGAGGGGCACAGCCTTTGGAGGTGACTGACTGTGTTAGAGAATTACTTGTTATAAAGGGTGTAATGTGGTCTGGCTGCAGTTCCAACTTTCTGCAAGTTCAAAGCCTTTTGTATAGTTTAATTACGGGTAATTAGGCTTTTTTAACATTCACTTTATTAGGTAAAAGTTTAAGACTTAAGCTGAGTTTAAACTGGAGCTAAAACCTTTATTTGAATAATTGGACCCAAAGATAGCAAATTACTTTATAATGAAAATGTATGTATTGCCGAAGACCTTTTGGTGAAACATTAGTGCTAGCCAAACAGTTTAGTTTGGGCGAAATGAAAATTCCAGTTGTTAAACTGGTCTTGATATTAACCCGCAGGGTGGAAGAGTGTGGAGAGTGTTCCTAAACTGGTGGAAGACTACATGAATAAGAAGCTGAAGGTGGATGAGTTTGTGACCCACACTCTGCCCTTTGAGAAGATCAATGAGGGATTTGACCTCATGCATGCTGGAAAGAGGTGAGAAGAACAGTTAATTTACACAGTCAGTGCATAAAAAAGTCTTTGCTCTTGTTTTCTTAGTTTGTAAAGCCCTTTCACTTTTTTGTTTTCTGCTGTTGGTAATTGACTGTTGGTGTTGACTTTATTTTTTTATCTCCTACCTAATTATTTTGTTTTTTTCTCATTGCAGTATCCGCACAGTGCTGACCTTCTGAAGTGCCTAAAACATTGACATCCTTCACATCCGGCCTTTAAACAATCTCCTTCCATAGTTGCAGCACTTAATGTATTTCTCTGCACTTGTTTTGATGACATAAGTTTCAGTAATAGAACATAATTTTTAACAGCAGAATACCTGTTTGAAACAAAAACAGTGTCATTAAAAATGTTTGAAAATGTGTTTATTCCCGCTTTTCCTTTTTTTTGCTCATTTACTGACTGATGTGATGTTTTATAAGAAAACATCACAGCTGCTGCTCCTATTAACAATGAGTCTCTATCAGCCCTATTTAGTCACTCTTCCAAGAGTTCATAGCATGAAAACAGCATTTAATCATATTACCTAACAGTTACAGTAAACAGTACCACGTTCATTTTTAATACTCATATTATGTAACACAATTGACCCAGAAAACACTTGCCAGACATTGACTTGGTAAGGTCATCACAGACTGAGAGAGCCCACCACAGCCTGATAGGATAACAAGCTTAATCCTGGGTAAAATAAAATTGGGGTTACTGCATGTTTTTTTTTTCCAATATTACCACACATTGCAGTACAGTACTCATTGAGCTCTCATTTGTAAATATTTCTTTATGCTGCCTGGACTAATAACTAGTGTCCTACATACAGATGACATAGTATATGACAAGCACAAAATATGAATGTCTTTTGTCTAAATATACTGCCACAAGTTGTGTGGCATGTAGTGGACTTTTTCATCTTTATCATCTAATTTTTTGCTTATTAAGTTTTACCATTTAAAAAAGTGACCTGGCTGTTTGAGGGGATGTCCTTATTTTATCTCTCTCTATTAAGGGCTATACAAATAAACCTGATCTCCCTGGCATTGCAGGAATCACCACGGCTCTCTTGGTCACCCTGCCACCCAGACAACATGTAATGCATTGACATTTATGTTGACAGTAACACATTGATATCACCAACAGCAATATTGCTAAAAGACTGGGATGATTGAGTTAGACTGCAAAAAGCCCATATTTCTCAGCCCTGCCTGACCATGTCCTCATCCTCACAAATTCACTCAGTTTTCTTCTATATAGATGGCATTTCTATGGATTATCTCTTGCCTTATATGGTTTGTAAATAATTGCGTAAACCACAAAAGAAAGCTCAGGATCTATTGCACAATTGTCCACTAATATTGTTTAATGTATCCGATCTATTCGTATAACTTAAAGGACAATTGATTACTACTACCTTAGACAAATACAGAATCTGCCCGTGATGCATATTATCAATAAATGAATGAAGATGATTGCGTTCCAACCCCTGGATCAACACACACTTTTTGTCCATCTTCTTGCGCATGCGCTATTTAGAGTACCAGATGGCCCAATCAGCTATTTTAACTCACGCCAAAATACTGAATGTGATTTCCAGAAGATGGCGACCGCTCTGGTGGTGAGTGTACTCCAACACCCACTGTGCTTGGGCTTCAGCTCCACAAGCTATGCTTTTATCACATGTTAAAACACCAATGATAAAAGACAACGCCGGTTTTGAGACAGTCGGCCTCAGTATTTCTTTACACTTCGTGTTACTACCTTTGACATAGCACGTAACTCGCTAGCCAAACAACATTAAGTTAGCAGCACTCTAGATTAACACTGACGTTAGTCACTTTTTATTTACGTTTATTCTTAACGTTAACGTTCGTAAATACGTTTGTATTAATCACAATAACTGCTGCCGAAGTGTAGTAAACGCGGGGTTAAAACACAGTGTTGACCGAGTGGATACCTCAGTCGGTTCCCTGAGATGAACTCTGATGCTTGGATGAATGAGAGAATGCACGCGTCGCTACGTTAACATTACCTTGTCAACCGTCTGATGTGCTCCAACTACACATAACGTACAGACAGCTATCTAATAGTACTGGGCATTATGAACAAAATATTATTTGACTTATAATTAACTTTTGCTAAATTATAGAGGTTGGTTGCCGATTATGCAATCTAAACGCTATCCTGTATGTTCTCCCTTCCTAACTGCTGACCTCTCCTTAACTACTCATACTCCCCAAATAGAAACACCCCCAATCTACAATCATCTCACACACTTCCCTTGCACACTCTCAAAGCAAAAAAAATAATAAAATAAAATAAAATGAATACACATTTTTAAAAAAGTTCAAATATATGACAATAAAACTAAAGACAAGTTAGATAATTACAAACAACATAACAATGCCAGTAGCTGTCATCACAGATGGCACATGAGAAACATGACAACTTAAAAAGCCCACATTTTTTGACATTTCTCTGAAAGTATTTTTAATGCATCTTTGTACTTTTGCTTCTTTTTACTTACTGTTTCCTAGGTGTCAACTTTAGTTCCTGCAAAACCTGAAAAGGAAAAACATGAAACAACCATTCAAAAGGTTGCGAGTCCTGAAGCATACATCAAGCATCCCTTACAAAACAAGTAAGACCACAGCTCTATTCTCTTCTATTCCTTTTCTCCCCCGACAGAGTCAGCAAGTTATTATTGTCTATAGTAACTGTTCTTTGATTTGCAGGTGGGCTCTTTGGTTTTTCAAGAATGACAAAAGCAAAACATGGCAAGCCAACCTTCGTCTCATCTCCAAATTTGACACTGTGGAAGACTTCTGGGCGTAAGTATATTATTTCTATAGATGACTGCATTAAAAGCTGTAGAATAACACAACATCAGAACTATTCACAATAAAATGAATTTAACAAAAAGTAATGTAACATTTTGGAAATTAACTCTTCAAATTTAGTTTTTTCCTGTTGGGCCTTAACATCTATGGCAGTTTATATACGGTGAAACAGGATGCATTTGAACGATGATCAATTTTTTTCTCTGCACTGTTGTCACCAAGATAAGGCTGTCAGTTGTTGGTGATGCGTGAAGTTATATTGCACCATGTTTTCAGCCAGGCTGCTAAAAGGATTTCTATTGTATGTTGAACATAAAATATCCTCCTTCCTTCCCAGATTATACAATCACATTCAGCTATCAAGTAACTTGATGTCTGGCTGTGACTACTCGCTGTTTAAGGTAAGAGTTCTTTAATTACTGCCTTTCATTGTACTATATACCCATTTAAAACTGAATTGTCTTAGCTTCCACTGTTAACAGGTATTCACGTTATTTTGGTGGGACTGGACAGGGATACAGTGTTAGTTTGTGTCGAGGGCACTTGTTGAGAACCAAAAAAGAAAAACAAACAATAAAAACACATTTTATTTTGTTGCATTTTGGTCCATTAGAGCACACACTATCTTATTACAAAGGAACCACGAGTATTAAACATGAAGCCACATGGCCTGATGGGTAATAAATTCATTTGAGTTTTGCTGACTTGTGACCCTCCATCATCAGTGATATATGTAACCATTGGACGGGAGGAATCAAAACACAGTTTATTCCAGTTACTTGCAGCGAGTCAGGCTGCACTTCACTGCACTTCACTTTATCTTGTCTGGTGGCCACAAAGAGCCTATGAAGAAAGAGTTAGTTATGAGCATCAGTCAAGAATGAAACTGGATCTCATCTGTCATAAATAATGTCAGAAAGTTAGAAACAGGGAATGGAAAGCTGGCATCTCGTTCTGCAATATGGTGGGGAGAGATGATTGCTGTCAGATGAGGGTGGTTGCTACTTAGGATTTACTCATTGTTAATGAGGAATTGCCACAATACAGGGTAGGAAAATTCTTGCATTTACATGCTGGCATGGTTACCAAATGCATATCTAACTAGATAAGAGATGTTTCTTGACCATTGCCATGATCAGCAGATTAATCGTGTTTAGTTCAGCTTTTGAATTCATACAAGTGTCACACCCAGGCTGTTCTGTTGCAACTGAAGGAAAACGCCCATTCTAGTGAGGCGCCGGCTCGCAGGTAGACATCAAAGAGAGGGCTATGCACTCGTAACTCTGATGCAGTCTTTTGATTTTTGATTCTAACAATCAGCATTTCGTTCATGTTGCCTTCTTCAGGGTCTGTGTGGCATTCTAACCACACTATTCTCACCACAAACTGTCCAAAGTTACCCTGGAAGTAGACTGAGCCCACCTTATCAGGCGGTATTAGTGGGGTTGTTTGGCCCACATCAGAGTTTTATTGGCAGCCTAACTGCTAAATGTACCATAGAGTGTTTAATCCTAATCAAACAAGTTAGGCGTGAACACATCCTGAGGGTACAGACACCCTAATTCACCACACCCAGATTAACAGAGCACAGTGCTGTTGGTGGCTAACCTCTTGTGATTTTAGCACACAATTGTTAGTTGCCCCTTACAGTGTACAAGAACAGACGTTTTTGTCCCTACATGTAAACCTTTATAGCACAAATGTCACATTTTTAGAGAATCCAGTTGACAAACCTTTTAAAAGCACATTTAACTGTTCATATTCTTAAACTTGTCTTTTCTTTTGTGGAAATTATTTCTCAAAACAGACAATAGTTGGAATTAACTTCCTGTTTTCAGACAAATAATTAATATTTCAATGTTGACCACTTCAATCTAAAATTATATTTTATTTATCTAATAGGAACCATGTAAGCCACTCTGTTATGTACTGTTTACATCAGGTGTTTTTTTTTTCTTCAGGTTTGACTCTAATAGATTAGTATTCTCTTCCTTTATTTATTTATTTATTTATTTAATTTTTTTTTATCACATCCAAGTTCTGCCTGGATTATAGCCATACAAATGCTTGTCTGGCACAAAATTGAGAATGTGGCCAACCAGACAGAACTACATATCAAGATGTCAAAGCTGGCCACACATAGTGAATCTAGATTCAATCTAATTAGTGGTGATGCTACGTGTACCATTTGCTCATTACACGTAGCATCAGTTGCTTGTTAAAGGGGAAACTGATAAATGAAATCCTTTGTTCATTATTGATATGTTGGGATATTTATAATGTCGTGAGCTTTGACCTTTATTTGGATACAGGATGGGATTGAGCCGATGTGGGAGGATGAACAGAATCGACGAGGTGGCCGCTGGCTGATAACTCTGTCCAAGCAGCAGCGGAAATCAGACCTGGATCGGTTCTGGTTGGAGACGGTATGTTCAGTCCTGTCAAGTATTGGTCACAAACTATACCATTATTATTCTTATCTGTAGGCCTTTTTCACAGAGGACATTTTGTCACATCACAGCAGGAAAAGCACAGGTGTACACAATAGAATTAATGATGGCTGAATTCCATTTAGCTGCTTTGGTTTCAAGGTCCTGGTATTGTGCATGCTTGCTCACTCTCACTAGCGCAAGCAATAGAACGGAGCCATCGTTATTAGTAACACCTGTGCTTTTCCTACTATGACGAGTCAAAATGTCTGCTGTGAAAAAGGCCCATCAGCTAGTAACTGCCATTGAAATGGAACTGCTCCCCAATAACAAGGCATTTGGAAATAACGTCTGTATTTCCTGCAGCTCTTGTGTCTTGTGGGCGAAGCTTTCGATGACCACAGTGACGACGTGTGTGGAGCCGTCATTAACGTCCGAGGCAAAGGAGATAAAATAGCAATATGGACCACAGACTACGAAAACAAAGAGGCCATCACACACATAGGGTGACCTGAAGAGGCCTCAATTACTGATGACAAATCTTAAGATGTCAAGAAAATGTGTGTGTGTGTGTGTGTGTGTATGTATGTATGTGTGTGTATGTATGTGTGTGTGTGTGTGTGTGTGTGTATGTATATATGTATGTATGTATGTATGTATGTATGTATGTATGTATGTATGTGTATATATATATATATATATATATATATATATATATATGCGCCATTTTTATACATGTAAAAAGGTTGTGTAAGGTTATTTTTTTAACTCTCACTAGTACAGTGGTAGATACCTCATTTAGCTTAATAGCTGGACAGAAAACCCCAGCTTCATGTTTCAGTTTTTTAGACTTCCCTCTGGAGCAAAGTATGTTGAAGATGAAGCATCAGTGGACAGCCTCAGCAAACTAGTTAGCTACAGCAGGATACAGTAATAGAGATAACATTGGCGAGGATTCTGTATGTTATAGTGCAGTGTCTATGATTTTCATGTGTCATTTATTGCTACATGTGAAGGTTAGAAATGTTTTTCTGTATGTATTTGCTAATATGCAATACGTGTTTGTGCTTTTTGCCTTTCTAGGCGCGTGTATAAAGAGCGATTAGGCGTTCCGCCAAAAGTGATCATCGGATACCAGTCGCATGCAGACACAGCCACAAAGAGCGGCTCCACGACCAAGAACAAGTTTGTTGCCTGAGGAACGTTTTCTTCTGTTGCCAGCATAGATTTTCTGTAATGTTTCCATGAATGTAACTGACACATTTATCCACTAACAAACAATCTGAAGAGGAGATAAAAATGCTTCCTTTTTGTTTGCCTATTTGTTGCCACTTTACCAAAGCTTTTGTTTGTGGTGAGAGTATGTGCAGTTTAAATGTAGCACTGTCGTTTGAGAACTTCATTGTTTTTGTGGTGGTGGGCTGAAGATGAGTAAAAGATGTTTTGATTCCCTGATTTCATTTCTAAATGTAGCTGCATATTTGTTGAGAATTGATTTCATTTATCCAGCCCTTAGTGTATATAAACCTTTTTTTTTTTTTTTTTTTTTTCTTAAAGTACTTAACATTAAAGGCAAAAAAACAAAGTAAAAAAATGGCTACTTTGGTATAAACTGTAGCTTTTTGTTAGTACTCTACATGCCACTCAGTCAGTTTACAGTATAAATGTATGAATGTATTACACATTTAGTTGCATGGTGGACTTATTAACCATACATTGTGATTTAGCACACATCTTCTGAAAGTGAGCAGAACTGAACTAACAAATTGATTGGAAACTTTTGTATTCAGAGTCAGAGAATAATTTGACATCTTTGTGCAGTTGTTTTTCAGTTTGACAAATTATTTACAAGTCACTTTACTGCCAGTGTTGCAAATAGGAGGTCTTAGTTTGAACTGTTTAGTTTCTTGTCAAGCAGCTTGTGCAATATGTGAAGAGTTAAAAGTGAGATGTTCACCATTTTGAAGAGCAGAAAATGTATTTAAAGATACTTAAGGTGCTTTGTAATGAGTGCTAGCGTGTGAGTATTTTGAAGTTGACTTCTTTTCCACTCGAGTAAACCACAAATTCCCCACCAAAATGGACCAAGAAACATAGTTAATCCTATGTGGTACCTAAGATTTATCACTTGAGCAAATGCAGAGTATAAATGCTAACCATTCATACCTGAACTGTTACTATACTTTTTCTCTTGTACATAAATCTCTGGAGTTTTGAGTTTCAGAGCATGGAACGATGTCAATGATAAACAGCATTTTGTATCCCAGTATGTCTTTAATGAGGATATTTTCCAAATATACGTATTGTTGGGTATCTTTTTTTCTTGCACAAGCCATATTGCAGGGTACAGTGTTCAGTTAAAAAAGTTTACTTGTGCATTTGGTACGAGTTTTGTTGATTCACTGCTTTGATGAAGTTTACATATGATTATTTCCATTCCAGATTTTGTTTTGTATGTGGCATAAGCAAAAATTGGATTGTTTGGAGGAATTGAACTGTGCCTTGAATGTAACACCCTGCCCCATGTTTCTGAGCAGTAAATGTACAAAGGAGTGATGTAAATAAACATGTACAGTGAAGTGTGTCCTCTTAAAACAAGTTTTAATTATGAACTGATAATTTTGATTGGTAAATCATAATGGGTTGAGAGTCCTATAATACTATTTTGGGAAACTAATTTGGGAAAGTATTTACTTTTCTTTATGTACAATGCTGAAGAAAATGATCTTAAGTAATTACAGCTGATCTAATTATAGTAAGATGCATATTTTTGGGGAAAGAATCTGGATATTTCATTCATTGACATGGCATTTACTACAAGCAGAAAATAATTACTTTGAAAGCTGAATACAGGAGGCACCTTTTATACGACTTAACCTTACATTGCAGTTTTATGCAAACTATGGCAATAATAGGCTGCTCAGCAATTTATTAGATCTCACATCATAAAGTCACCCCTACACTATCTTCTCTCCTTGTTACACTGACATTGTGAGTTAGGTTTCAGACTTTTTGTTTGCTTCCTGACTAAGGTAGATAAAGGGCTTTCTGTAGTAGCCGTAGCTACAGTAATTTATGTCCCAGTTGGTTTTCACCTTTATTAGGCTATACAAATTGCAGTTGGACTTAAAGGGGCTTTAAGTAATCTATGACATCCATTGACTGCTACTTGGGAGAAACAGCAACACAGCCCCTCCCGTTCCTTTGAAATAAACCTCCCTTTAATTGACAATCAATCAAGGCACATTTTCACACCAGAGACAACTAAGAGGAAATTAGAAGCGAGATCCACAGAAGTCTCAAAAGGTTGTAAGGTCAAGGGTTTACCTCACTGTAAACACAACAAGCAGCCTTTGTTGAAAGCTTTGGAGCCTTTTTGTCGCTGTTGGTAATTCAAACCACTATTTGTCACCGTTGAACAGTTGAAGATAATTGAACATTTTGTCTGCGTCTGACTGCAGACCTCAGAAAGAATCTAAATGGAAACACAACACATAATTAAATTTTAGATGCTATTTCACAACTATCTATAATCAAGACTCCAAGCCAAGATGGTTTCCCACTCCTCTGTGTGTCTATATAAGTAAATATTAATTGGTACTGGGCAATTCGTTAACAAATGGCCAACGATAAAAACACTCCAACATAGTGTGGGTATTTGAAGAGCAATAAACCTTGCCCTTGTGGATTTACTTTTTGCTGGTATTTTTATTCTCCTCTTTTCAGCTGTAACAAAAGCTCAAGTAAATTAACTTACTGCAGGTACAGTAAATCCTTCAGGCCTCAGATGTTTTCAGATGTCCTCCTGGTACAGGTCAGTGAGATTATTTGTCCATTTATTGTATGGAAGTGTGTGTGTGTGTGTGTGTGTTACATAAATCAATTATGTGTCAGATTCATACGTCCCTCTAGATGAGTACAAAATATGTTAATGTAATTAACTGCCTGATAATGTAATAACATCTGATGGATAATTTAATTATTTTCTGCCATGATAATATAGCGCATGCAGTACAAGCATACATTTCAGTTATTGCATTAAGGAGATGTAAAAACAGATGCACATTTTATGACATTCTGACATTCTGAATGATGAAATAAGAACTATAGTTCTTATTTCATCATTCACAAGCCTATCTTTTCTTTGCTACCTCAAACTTGGGTTTAAGCAGAGGACTGAGTAAATTAATTTGTCACTTTCCACTTAGCTTTTAGCTAATGCTGCTATTAAGTGTGACTTACGATGGGTTCACTGCTCATCCAATCAAAGGACCCTTTGATAAGATGTCTGTTTATGAGCACGCTGGCTGTTGCAGGGATCAAAGCCCACACTCACAAGCAATCTTAGGATATACTGTATATGAAATGTTTTTTTTCCACATGTGCATGCTAAGTGAATTATAACGAGCTGACATGCGTACAGTACATTACATATGCTTGAATGCTGATCTGTCTATTGCCACTTTTCCAGGGACCTGGTTTAGTCTGCTTTAATCAGGCCGAGCCGTGCCGAGCCTTGAACACGTGTTTCCATTGCGACCTCAGAGAAGGGGATAACCTCTCCAAGCCATGCTGCTGTGAGATTTTGGAACCTGACTGCAGGACTTTGCTCCCATTCAGCCACAAGAACATTATAGTTGGGAACTGATGTTGGGTGATAAGGCCTGGCTCACAGTCTGCATTTCGAATTCATCCCAAAGGTGTTGGATGGTTGAGGTCAGGGCTCTCTGCGGACCATTCAGTTTCTTTCACAACAAATTCAGAAAACCATTTCTTTTTTTTTTTCAGACTGCACTCTGTGCATGGGGGAAAGGGTCTTCCCCAGACGTGGCAGGGAGTCCACATTCTTTTGACCATATAATCTATCTATCTATCTATCTATCTATCTATCTATCTATCTATCTATCTATCTATCTATCTATCTATCTATCTATCTATCTATCTATCTATCTATCTATCTATCTATCCTTTGTTATTATGGATAATAATTCATGAAGCAGTGTGCGTTCTAGTGTGATTGTGCCAGTGGTGATTTTCTTTTCTTTTCATAAACTGTCCACAGGGAGGCAGTATAGCTTCACACTTAACTACAGCCTCCAATCGTTCAATCCTCCACAAAGGTTTTGAGGAAATTGGGATTCCACTGAGTGTCAGCTGCACACACTAGGAAAAGAGGATATCTGTAAATAGCAGTTGGGCATCTTATTTATTTATATACCCACCCACTTCCACCAAAAAGAAAAAAAAAATCCCCATTACAATTCCCCCCCTATCGCCTTAGGCAACTGTCAACCTCCTGCTCACCAGCCCCTGTACAGCGCACAAAAGGGGACAGGGGGAGTCAAGCTGTGCACCCTCCACTTGACTGATGTTTTTGTACCACCTCCTATGCACAAGTGTAGGAGTTATAAACCCAGTGACATGACACCTCTCTGGACGAGGCTGCAGCATAAGAGGTTGCAGATAGTTCCTTGCATCTGCAGGAGGTGCTGATTCTCTCTGCGTTACATGACAGACATGTCACTTAACTATTCCTCGTTCGCAGTACCTCACCAGCGGCTGCCTCTGAGGACTCTAAGCTAGACTCGGTAGGTAGGCTCTTATCCACAGTGCTGCTGACCGTGTCCTAGAGTCAATAATAATCTTGTCATCTTTCTGACTAAACCAGAGGGAGCAATCCACTCATTTTCCAAGTAGTATATAGGGGGCTTCATAACACCCAGACACACACACATACACAAGCTTTGGAGTTCAGGCTACATGTGACACAGCTTTCAAATCATATAATTTTTTCCCTGTTAGAAGAAGTACATGGATATTTCTATTTCTATTATATATTTTTATATGTTTACATGAACATGGATTACTGATATTAATCAGTGTAAAGCAATATTTTGATTGTGTCTATGGTTCGATTATTCAGTTACTCTCTTAAACATGTTTACATACTGTACTGTATAATAATCAGTCTCCATGGTCCACTGCCCCATATTTAATTAATACAACATCTGGGTTATGACATCTGGTGACCTTTGACATGTGAGTCTGAAAATCCCAAACAAAACCCAAATTACATGCCAATAAGATGAAAATAGAAGCAGAGTTCTGAAATCATGCTTTAAAAATATTGTAATTACTATTTTAATATTCAGGATTTTAATTGGGAGAGGGTTCAGTTTACTAGTGTGCATTTCAAGATGCTGGGAATTGATTTAGGTATAAAAACGGATAATTTGACAGTACAAAAGCCTGTGAACGTAGCCTAAAATGTGTCATTTGCTTGTTCTCCCCTGTGTTTGTCTCCTGTTTTAACCCGTGCTGATGTGCTTTGTTCTGTAAGCCACTTTGTGACAAACTTGTTTGATACAAACGGCTTTGCAAATAAATTTAACTTTTCTTTACTCATTGGAAATGGAAAGGCTGTAGAGCTAAAAGCTGCCAACACTGGGATGTATAACTCATATTTACACTCATAATTGCTTCAAACAAAGCCACGTTCAAGTATGCAGAAGGCATTTTACTACCCAAACAAGGCTCAACTTCTGGTCCAGATTTCAGTTTTGTCTATGTCTAATGCACTAAGGTCTCATTTCATTCAAGTACTTATCAATGTCGCACTTCATTGTTACTTTAGCCAAGGAGGTTATGTCTGGCAGTTTATCACAAAAATATGAGTGGATTTCTATGGAATTTGATGGACAGACAAGTTTTAACCCAAGGAACAGCTGATTAGATTTTGATTGTGATTAATTAGTTATGGCTTTAGACAATTAGCCTAAACAGAGATAGAGAATCTGACAATTCTTGTCACAAACACTGGATAATTTTTAATCACAAATAAACCTAATGTGTTAAAATAGGGTAAAATCTGCCATGTTCCCTCACACATTTCACAGCCTACTCTGTGAACAGACTGCAAAATGGCAAACACTAATAATGTCTGTAATCCAGAGACTGGTGGCAGTGCTAGTAAGCTGCCTGTACCCTGCACCAAAAAAAAAAAAAAAGAAAGAAAGAAAAAAGGACTGTGTATCAGTGCTTGCAAAATGACATTGCTCAATGAAGTGAACAACCACTGTAAGCAAATTTATTTAGCAGTTCACTGAGTTGTAGTGTGAGAGTACAGTATGCTTGCCCTCTACTATGGTGATGTAATCTACACGCGGACAGCTGCTTCTGCGCCTACACTGCTGTCACGGACAAAAAAAAAAACACCTGCAAGTAAGATTTTTTTGTCTTTCTGGAACTTAGACTTGATAATCATAAAAATTAATCAGTAATTAAATGAAAACTTGCTGAAAACAAGAAACTGATGAATAAATGTGGGGGACAGGCTGGCAAACCAATGGGAGTTCATTACAGAAATGAAATTCTGATTCCAACATAATTCAGAATAAATGCAGCACTGCTTCTATGAAGTTTAAGGTGGTTTACCATTATCGTACACATATTTGAAATTGTAGCTCAACAAATCATTTTTGGTTGGAGAACTTTTTTTGTGTGTGTGTGTGTGTGTGTGTGTGCCACTGCTAGCCCAGGCAGTTGCATCGATTTAAAAATGCATTTGTCTAGAGAGCTGTCCAAGAAAGCAGCATCATAATCATCAGGCTGCAGACAAACATCATGCTACAACCTACGACCAAAGAAAAAAATCATCATTTTCTAGTGAAGTGCAAAGTGAAAAATACTATGCGTCAGCCTTCAAAACGTCAGCAGTCCAAAGGCAGCCCAGGACCAAGCCTTCATAGCTCTTGGCTAAACAAAGCAGCCTGCCTCTACATCCTCTCTTAATTATTTTTAACCATTTTGAAAGAACCATGTCATCTTAAATACTAGAAATCTACTTTCATTTTCTTTGCAGTTCACATATTTATTTACCACTTAAACAAATTGGGTTCACAAAATGTACTTTATGTTTTTGTCAGTTTTGTTCTTAGTTTTGCATTGTGTATATATCTTATGAATTATGGACTGTAATGAAATGTGATAGCGCTGATTTTTGTTTGCCTGCTGAAAAAGCGCCACTAGTAACAGGAAGCCTCCCTCCGTACAACAGCCAGTAATTAACAGTAACAACATCTGATTGGAGTCTGTGAGGGAAGGAATGAGATGTGTGAAATGGGTAAGAAATAGTTAGAAAACAAACATCCTCAGGTCTTTGCTATACAGGCAAAATAAACGGAGACTCTTCCGTATTCCAAGCAATGTTTCCATCCATGCTGATTTGTCCTTGAGCAGGACAATGAACTCTTACCTGCTCCTGGCAGGTTTGTGCTCTGACCCATCTGGTGAAACGGCAATGTGTATGTGTGTAACATAGCGAGTAAGTTGTTTTAAAAAAGCACTCGTTCCCCTTCATCAGTTTTAGTACACATGTTCAGTTTGGGCAGGGGAAAAAAGATCCCCTGGCAGTTTCTTAGTTAAATGAGCTTTCCATCCTGTCAGTTCAGCAGTAATCACTGGTGTCACAGCTCCAGAATCCAGTCTATGTTAAATCTATTCCCCAAAGCTTTGGGTATCATCCATCTCTGAGCCTGCTTCCGTGGACAAGTTGGGTTTTCTGACCCAGTTTAAAAAATAAAAAATACATTTGCAACACATTTACATCAGGTAATACTGTGGCAGGATGAGCTGCAGAAATATGCTTTTTATGCAGAGTTTGATCTTGACTCTCAGGTCAGCTCATCATGCGTAAATGGTGTTTCCCTGGCAACATATTCCATATGAGAAATACTGATGAACGCAGTGGAGTGGAGATCTCTATCTAGAAAATCGTTCACTGGCTCCAAGAGCTTGTGATGATGATCTCGGAAGACCAATATTTTAGAATTTAGGGCACAATTGACATATGAAGTATCACAATTCAAGACACACATGGTGAATATGTAGGAATGTAGACAGTGATGTTGTAGTAGCAACATATAGGGAGTCACTGAAAATAAAGACCAAACAGAATCAAACATCCACTGGTTGCCTCTGATCATTTTATGAAGCAGACAAAGATTCATTCTCCTGAAAGGAATGGAGACAATTGAAGGGAACAAACCTCTAACCTTTTTTAGACAGAAAGGTTTCTCAGACACCAACCTACCCTGCTGCCAGTGTAACAAATGCAAAGAGTCCCAGAAGAATGTATTGTACTAGGATACATACAGTCACACCACAGTCACTCTTTGCGTTCTGCTCTAAATATTCAGGCTACATCAGATATTGATATGCCATTACATTTTTGCAATTGCATTTTTGTGAAGGATAACAGAGGCACAACATTGTTTGTAAAACAAACAGCGACTCGATCAGCCATCCTGTTCTTCGGGATGGAGGTTAATGCAACAAAATCCTGCATGTTCGACATTTGTAACTATACAAAACTGCCTCTAATCCAAGTCTCCAGTGGTTAGGGGAGCGTGCGCGTTTTCTGTGTCTGTGTGTGTGTGCATCGATTTGTTAGCTGTGTAATCCTCGATTGTGACAATGGTCAGCGAGATTAGGGGCTAGAGCCACAGCATCGGCCCT
Organism: Macquaria ambigua; assembly: GCA_008360985.2. Taxonomy (NCBI): domain Eukaryota; kingdom Metazoa; phylum Chordata; class Actinopteri; order Centrarchiformes; family Percichthyidae; genus Macquaria; species Macquaria ambigua. Next base: position 422,750 of record VMKM01000098.1, on the reverse strand, counting down.
TTTAAGCGGGTAATGGGCAAAAAAGCGTGTTAATTGCCCTTGACTGTTGAAAGTAAATTAATTATTGATCGCTCTCTCGACTCCTCTTCTGTACTTACATACCCTTACAAATCCTTTTATCTTCGGCTCGGAGTAAGAACATTTCCTCTTTTCCCATCATTATGCAGGCTGGCGAGCAGGAGGACCACTAGCCAACCTCTTCAACCGAAGCCTTTCTGTTTTTTTTCTTCCTGCTTAAAGCTGTGTAGTGTGTTGGAAAGGTCTGTCAGAAAATCTCACCTCAAAATGCGCTTTACCTTCTTCTGTGATCTCTCGCTACCTCTCTCTCTCACACACCTCCTCTCTCTTTTTTCTCCCTCCTCTCTAATTTTCCAATAGTTTCTTCTTCATGTTCTTACCACTTCCTAGCTTCTCCCCCTCATACACACACACACACACACATATATGCACACATACTACACACACATGTTCTCTCGCCCCCACACCCGCAGCTGTTACAAATAAATAAGAGAGAAGATGAATAAAAACCGAGGTTGAGGTCTAAAGGCTGTGTTGTAAATTGATGACAGTGAATGTAAAGGTGTGGAAGCAGTACAGACAACAGCATCATTATTCTGCCAATTGATTTTCTGCTCCTCTGCTGCTAAAAGGAAAAAGCCACCTTGTATTTGAAAGGAGATATAAACAAAGTCCAACATGATGTAACTGCATATATTTTTTTCTGCAGCTGCAGATGTCAAAACCCTTTGGATTAAAGCTTCACCTTGAAAAGAGCCTTGTGTGTGTGGTATCTGTATATCTGTCTGTGTGCACATAATATTAAAGTGTGCATGTGTTTGAGAGAGAGTGGCAGGTGACCTATATTGCACTTCTTATTTGATGCTGTATTCACTGTTATCAAACATTACAGTCCTATATTTTATCTCAAATCAAACTGCATAACAAGTCAAAATCACAGGTGTTCTGATCTATCTGCGGTTAGATGGTCAGTGACAGTACAACACTGTCCTATGCATCACTAAATAGATTGCACTACTTTAGTGTTTCTGTCGTTACAAACAGAAAATCAACAAGATAAAAATTCTATAGCCACGTTAGGCTGTAATATGCACCAGAAAACCAAGTTGTTGAAAATTGCACAGACAACTTTGCTGTTCTTAGATCCTTAAAGGCCATGTCTTAAAGGAATAGTTTAACTTTTTGGGGAATATGCTTATTCATTTTCTCAATACCACTTTCATCTGTTGGTTAGGCATGAAGCTAGAGCCAGGAGGCGGTTTGCTTAGCTTAGCATAAAGACTTAAAGCAGGGGGAAACAGCTTTTGCGGCTAGTTAGTATTATGCAGTGACTTCTTGGAGTCTCCACTGGTTGTGAAATGCCTAAAGCCGCAACTTGTTATTACACTTTGGATTAAAAAAAACGAGAAAAAATGCATTGATTAGTAAGCTTTAGAGGTGATGGTAGGTGCATTTTTAAACTTTAGACAGAGCCAGGCTAGCTGTTTCCCCTGCTTCCAGTCTTTGTGCTAAGCCAGGCTAATCATCTCCTAGCTTTAACTACATAATTAGCACACAGACATGAGAGTGGTATCAATGTTGTCATCTAACTCGATCGCAAGAATGAATAAGCCTCAGCTGTAAGACTCAACTGTGAACCTCAGCTGTACTTAGGCAGTAATGCCTTAGAGCTGAATTCAGCATGCATGTTAAAAAACCATGCACACCCACATTGGTTAATTAGCCCTCTGCTCAGGTTGAAGCTACATTTGCCTGGAATTATATGATGTCAGTAAACTTCATAAACTAAAAAGAATAAATGATGAAAGTTTGGCTGCGCTAATAGGAGAATGAGGCAGATGTCAATCAAGCAAAGTACACGGCCACACAGTCCTGGTATGAGGGCTAATCAAGCAAGCACCTGTGTGTGGAGTGTGTAGGGTCTTTAAAGCGCCTAGCATAATTAACATGATTTTTGACAGCTGGAGATTACCATGCTGCCAATTAACATGTTAACATGTGATACTAAAAACAGGCTAATTAACAAGAATTGTATATTAGCATGCTGGTGTTTAGCAGGTTTAACTTTTTATATAACTTTTCATTTAAATCTTTGTGTTACTTATTTTATTAAAGCCACTAGATGTAGGCTTTGAAGATTCCTTACTTTGGCACGATCTGGTGGTAGTATCAAGAATGACATTGTGGTAGAAAGTGCTCAGTGAAAAAGTATGTGTCGTGAAATACTTTTTATATAAACCTCAATGTCCGCTGTTGCTGCTATACAAGAAATAGCTCAAAGTGATGTCATGTGATATGTGTCTGGCTACAGAAACAGAAAAAACACACCACAAACAATAACATGGACGCCGAAATGCAGCAGCTGTTGCTTTATGTGTGGCATTGTCCTCTTACACTATAACTGAGGTTGTGTTGTACTTGAAGTTGTATCTGCCTTTACGTACTTACTTGACTTTGATAACCGTTTACTGAATGTTCCCACACCAATGTCATGAGTAAAATTCAGCTCACATTCATTGCTCTTGGTGGCTTGAGCTATTCTTATTCTGACATCTTTATCATCGGAGGACCTTGAATCCTCCTGTAGCATTTCTTCTATGATAATTGAGAGAGCGATTTAGACAGATCTCAGGCTTTTCTGTGTCCTCGGTGTTGGCAGGGAGGTGTTCATCTCGTTGAGGCTGGGATCTTTATGGTGATCTAATCTCTTGCATTTAGGCTTTTGGTCAGTTGAATTATATCCTTTCACTTTCTGAACAAGAAAGCAATTTCTTTTTGGCTGAGGTTTATGCACTGAACCATTTCAGTGACTTGCCTTGAAGAAAGTTAGAGGCAGAAAGTTATCTATGTAATGACCACATTACTTCTACATTTACTACTACTAAATAGGTGAGAATAAGGGATAGAAAATTGATTAAATGAAGAGATCATGTTAAAAAAATGCACCAAATCATAAATAGACATTATAATAGGCTATATGGGGGAAGTTTATCGACACATGGAAAATTCTCAATTGATAGAAGAAGACACAAATATTACAGCAATGTAGTAATCATGCAGTCACCTTTTGGATTTAAGAGACTAATTTATATGAATCCTCCAAACAGATGATAGTCCACAACAACATCTCAGATCCAGCATTGTAAGCCATGGTGTTTGTGTGTGTCTGTGTAGACGTTAATCTATAGTGTAGATAACACAAAGCAGAACCTTGAGGAATCACAGTACAAACCATACATACATTAAATGTACACATGGAAAAGCACAATGGACATGAACACTATGTTTTTTCACCATAATGGTGTACATTTCCAATCTTTTCTTTCCCATTTGGAGGACAGTTTCAATCAGTATTGCCTGTAATTTACACACGAAACATCAATATTGTCAACCTTTAGCTTGTGCTCGTAATAAAGGCATCTTACAGTGAGTGAGGACAAATACAGTAGGTCCAGTGTTGATCAAGGACATTTTTTTATTGGATACATGGCTGATAATCTCTCCCATTGATCCAGCCTACCAATATACTATACATACAACATACTATAGAAATAAAGATGTTGGTCAGAGGCCTTGCTGAGATTCAATGACATCTGTCCCCTGAATCTTGTTGTTCCATGGAAGTTTGTCTAGGTAAAGGGTTTCCTCTGTCATTTGTTCCTTCATACTTTTCCATTACATGACCCATGAATGATTCAGGAGCCACTGTGTTTGTTGCAAATAGTCATTTATTTTTTATAGCAGCTTTATCTTGAAAACCCTCTCCTGTCCTGAACCACCCTGCTGGATCACGGTTGGATTTTCATCACTGGTGGATGAAGTGCCATGCTGGCATTTTTTCTGACCTGCCCAGACGCAGGAATTCATAAATTGTGGATGTGGACTGATGGAGTCCCTTGTTTTCGCTGATGACATTTCCATACATGGCTCACTGTGGAAAATGTCATTTTGGCTCACAAGAGTCACATCATCGCTTCTTATGGTAAATATGACACTGTAAGTGTTTTTAATAAATTCTCACTGTTTTGCATATCTTCTGCACCAAGCCCACATGGTTTATTTTGTCCCAACCAAACAGCAAATGCCTTTTCAGTGGGAAGACAAATGCATGCGCATCACTAATTGACTGTGCGTGGTTATATGCTCTTAGGTGTCTGTTGAGTCAGCCTCATTTGAAGCCACTTCCTGTATAGCTGTTCTGGATAAGTAGCTATTTACTGAATGACCAAAATATCAAATGATATAAATGCCTTATATAACAGGTACTCTGTTAGACGGAGAGAAAAAACAGCCAAGTTGATCCTCAGACCCCGAGCTATTAGTCAAAGTATAATACAACCACACATCAAGTTTTCATGGCTGTGGCTTATCACAAAATAAACACTATACTGAATTGAGACATTTATACTGTAATGTAATTGAATTTTGACCTCAAGAATAGATATAGAGCTGCAATGTGGCAGCGACCCAAGTAAGAGGTGGGATTGGGTGCAATGGGGCTATCCAAAATCTCTCTTGTGGCAGAAAATAAAAAAGGAGCTAGTCATGTTTCTATTGGTGTGTGTGATTGTATCTGAGAGAGAGAGAACCAGCGTTCATATGTGTGTCGCTGGCTGCAGTGATTTCCCACCAGCCTTGAGGGGACAGTCATCTCCTTGACTTTTCTCTACCTCAAGCTAGTAGCAGACTCTCCACCCACCTAAATCTGCAGCTGTCCCAGGTGAGAGTGGCCACCTCATTTAGCTAAATGTTCTTCCTTTTTTTCCAGGAGCTTCAGCTTGTAAAAGGAGTTCAAAGGGAAGTTGTCTTGTCCTTTCCTCACATCACGTCCCCCTCTCTCAGTTCAATTCTCTCTATCCTTCCCTTTCTTTTTTCTCTCTTTCTTTCCCTCCACATCTCAAGATTAATAATGCAGCATAACTGACCCCCCCCCCATTTTATCTTCACCAGATAGTGCTCAGCCAGCACAAGCTAATTTTAGAGGATGACACTGCTGAGTGCTTGCGATAAGCAGCTCACAATGAGCAGGACATTATTTTCTTTCTCTCTCAGGTTCCAGTCCTTCTCAGGTGGAAATCACTGTAAACACAGCGTGTCCCAGATCTTGTAGATTGCAGAAATTGCAGAGCATAATTTGCATCATTACCCTAAGTTTTGTTTTAGTGTTCTTGCCTAAAGGTGCAGATGTAAAGGTACAGTGTCTTACAAAATTAGTACTTAAGGCTGTCATGTCCGCACATATTCAGAACAAATACAGCTGTGTGCTTTTGAAAGAAAAGACTGTAATGGTGGGTTGCAGCTGAAAATGTTTGTTCCAACATGAGAATGACAATATAAATTATGAAAAAAAAAAGTGACACTGTCTCTGCGAAAATCATTGATATTGCAAATTCAAAGCACATTATGCCCCCTTTTCTAGTGATAACAAGTGTCTTAAGAGACATATTTCAGCAATTAACAAAGAGGTTGAGTCGATAACGGCAGGGGGCCCCAGATCCTTGCTTGGCACAGCAACCCAACTGTTTAGCATTCTATGCTTGGAGCCCACGGTGCAAGTGTTTATCATACGAAATGTATTATTAATTTCCAAGCCTTCAAAAATATTGACCTCAGTATTTGTCTAACCTAATCATGTTTATTTTATCTTGCCCATAGCGTGTAAATCATGCTAAATCAGCTTTAATTACACTGGAGTGGAGTTTGTCTACAGTTGAGGTAGTAGAGATTAGATTCAAGGACAGGATTATTTTATTGCTATCACTGAATTTTTGTTGCCTCCTGCTTTGTGTGTGTATTGCTATGCTGACATGTGGGCGTATGTGCGTGTGTGATCTTATCTGACGAGGGAGATAATTGGAATTTATAGGAGGTAATAGATAACATGGTTGTACATCTAGCCAAACTGACAACAGCGGGAGCAGCAATATATATCCTATCATGGTTGTTCATTTTTCACGAGTGGTTTAAAATGGGAAGCCAGTGGCTGGATGATACAGTGGAATCTGTCACAGACTGACGCTGCTGCACCTAGGATTTCTTCTTCTGTTTTTAACTCTAGTAAACCACATGCACCAAGTGCAGGTGGTACTTGTTTGTAACCTGGGGATTTTACTGTACGCAGCAACACATTATCTTTTATAAAGTCTTCTAAGGTCTCAGAGGACATTTTAGCAGCTGTTATCTGTTCTCTCATGTCTCTAGTTTTTGCTTCTGTAACCTTCTTCCACACTCTCAGCGTCTGTGCTGATTACAGAATATAAAATGTTCAATTATTGTAAGAAGCACTTTAGAATGCAGAGCCAAAATAATAGAGAAGAGAGACAGTATAAAGGCCCGGTCACAACAACATTTAAAACGTTGAAATTTTGCTGGGAAATCAATGGAATCGCTGTGATCAGTGGATTTGCTTGCAGGGGCAAATAAATCAGTGCATATCTTTCAAGTTGAATTTAACCTTGGTGAACTCTGTCACTGAAATTTGCACCATTGACCAACTTGGCAGTGCTGACTTTTGAAGTCAATACATAATCAAATAAATTGCTTGAACTATAGTCCCATTAGCAACGTAGCTAACATCAGCATCAACATCTAGCATTAGCTCGTTCGGAGAGCTTTTCCCCCCCTCCATGATAACTCTTTTTTTAAAATGAAATGTACATTCTTAGAACAAAATGCCAGGGGGAGGAAATGGTTCAGAAAAGAGAAAAGAGAAAGATGTTTGGAGTATTGTGGCTAGCGCTGGCATAATTCCAGCTTGCCAGCATATTAGCCGTTAGCCAGCTACAGTAGTTCACCAACTAGCCCTGCAAGTAGTCCTTATATCAGCTTTAGCACCGCCTATTCCGTGAGGACTTGCGGATAAACTTAGCTGTGTCACTTTCTGGTGTGACCAGACCTTAAGACAGCAATTTAATATAAAACAAAAATTTCTCTTTTACAAATATGTAACACTGTGTCATCATTCACAGCCACATGTTTGCTCAACTTAGAATCCAAAAGGCAGTAAGAAGTTGTGCGGTCTGTATTCTTCATGGTGCGCAATGTGTTAATGTGTTCAAACCACCATCTATATACATTTAATTTAAGGAGTACAGAGTGAACGTATCCTTTCAAAAACATGTGAATAAAGAATCTCTTTATTCTTTACACCATGAGATGTATTACTGCCGTAGTGTTGGCAGAGATTCTTGTCGTATTCAAATGAGTGTTTGACAAATGAGTTTCCCTTGAAGACATATGATACATTATTAGCATTTTATTATAAGTAATGATGTGGGTGATCAGGATTATGTAGAGAAGATAAATCATTTCCCTTCCTTTCATTTAGAGAATGACAATGCTTTATGGCTCTTTGCTGGGCATTAGACCTGGGTCTGAGATTATTTCTTTAGTCGATTTTAAAGGGATATTTTCAACTTTCATAGTTTTTGCAATCATGACAATTGATTGTGCTCACTCACTTCTCAGTGGAGCTGTGTAACTCTCTGCTGAAAGGGCCAAAGCAATTCCCAACAGCTATAACCAGATTAAAAGCACAACCAAATCCTGCATATGTGCTTAATTACCTCTATAGTGGCAGGCAACCATGAAAAAAATCCTCTATCCTGCATATTTCATTAATACTATAGTGGTAACCATGTTAGAGGTCCCAGCTCCTTCATCTATATTGCATTTATACTGCAGTGATAAGTCCCCCCTCCCGACATCTATACCGCATTAATACAGTAATGATAGCAAAGGTAAAGGTCCTTCACAATGCATCTATGTTACATTAGTCTTGCAGGAGCCGCTGCAACCTATTCTTTTAAAAATGTGATAAAGTGGAGTTGAAGACTTGCAGTATATTGCGACAGTGACCTCATATCTCAAACAACTGGGTGCTCAGCTATTCCTTTTGCCGCCTGACAGCTGAAAAGAGAGCACATTTGAATTTTTTGACCGTTTCTTCTGAGGGCAGAGCAACACTATAAAAGAGGTGCTGTGGTGTGGAGTGAAAAATGGTTTGTATGACAGAGAGGGCCTTGGCCAGTTTTATAAGGCTGGCTTCGAGACTGACTAATAAACATATAATACTAGTGAGAGAGACAGTGTGAATACACACACTACTCTATCATTCTTAGCCCCTGGCAGTGTGTGCCATCCAGGCTGTCTTAAGGCTTTATCCTGGGAGTTGTCTTTGCAGGACTAATGTCCTCCAAACTGTACTGAGAGACAATTCAGGTTAGGAGCGTTGGCTGCAGAGGCACAGGGCAGCCTCTGTTTGGGGATTTCAATCTGCATTCAAGACTCTGCTTCCCTTCCTCAACCACTTCCTTCTGTCCTGCGGCCACCAAAAGACAGAGTAAGTACACAGGCAGGCTTAATTGAAAAGGAAAAGAAAAACTTCATTTGTTTAATTAGCATGTGTCGCAGTGTTTCTTTCCAAAATGTTTGTCACTTGGCATTCACTGATCACTAAGACACCAATGCTGTTGCATCCTTGAATTGTTTCTATTCTGTAAGCACACAGTGAGCACCTTTTGCAAGACATTCTTGATGATATTTCTTAATCTTAAAAAAAAAATAAACCACATCAATTATGGCAGTGCATGCATAATGTGTACTTGTGTGTATGTATTCATCTAAGACTGTGAGCTATTGGCATACAGCTAACGTGGTGTTTAATTTCAAATATACATGGTCAATAAAAACTAAACAATTCTTCTGTCTCATTTGATCTGCTTTGAAGTGGATACCCCACACTGTTGTTTGTGCAGGTGTTGCATTCACATTAATGTGGTGAAAAGAACACATGGACAGTTTGCTTCATGAGATATTTCATAAATCCTTTGATGAATTTCTCATGGTACATTGCTCAAATGCACTTCAGGACCCTCGCTGCCCCCCTCAGCAGCTGCACACCAACTACAGTATATTCCATGCTCCTTTAATGCATGACTAAAATGTGTGTTACATGTTGTTACATATATATCTTTTATGTTGGTTTGAGATGTTTATGAAGATCTATTGTCTCTGTACAATGAGTGTGTTATTTTTCAGCAATCTGTGATGTTCATTTTATTTGTCTTTTTTGATGTAGCTCCTGAATACCTGATAAACTTAAAGCTTGAGCCTTCTCTGCTTCAGTGAAGGATTCTAAACATTTCCCAGATTGTCTTTTGGCAATCCCCAGAGAGCATGTGTGAACTTGGATTTCACACATAGGTGAAGAGCGGAGTCAAGTCAAAGCAATGTTTTTCTAAAGCAAAGGTCGGCACCCTGACTCCAAACGTCTCATTCAGCAAACACTGTGAATAGCATTATTTAAACAGTATTATAGTGATTTAGGCAGGCTTTTTGCTCAAATACAAGCTCAGCGCCAATGACACCAAGACATACATTTATTTCATGTGGTCAATCATTTTTTTCTCTATCTTTCTGGACAGAAAGCAGCATCAGAGACCAGTGATGGAAAAGGTCATGCCAGCTCTCTTTTCAACACCGATAGACAGCCTGCTCTCCAGACCTCTGGAGCTGGTTGAACGGGGCTAAGCCTCAGAGCAGATCATGCCAGCTGCTAAAATTCAGAGCCACACAGCAGTCAAAACAAAGGTGCCCTGTACCTGAACTCAAACACGTTTTTATTTATTTATTTCCTCAGAATACAGGGGTTGTTATCTGATTTTTGCAAGACACTGACTACTGTATATAAATCTATCTATCCAGAGAAAAGAAAGGAACGTTTCTGCAAAATGAGAGACATATTACATGCCTTCACAAACCTAATGATTGTAAATAAAATGCTGCCTTGGCTGAGGATTTAAATGGAGCTGAGCAGGCTTTTGATTGAGAGATAAATTGAGAGTGCTGACTGCTCATTTGTTCCACTAACTATGGTCTAATAATACCCTCAAGCCCTTCATTTTGCCACAGTGTTTTTCTGAAAAATATCGTTTGCAAAGAGGTCAAAAGAACTAGCACTATACAATAAGTGCAATGGCTCAATTGTGTGGGTTTAATATCACCGCAATCTTCTAATAATATTGGCTTTTTGACTGGATGAACACCAGTTGGTCCTTGTAATCAAGTTCCAGATCCAGAGTCGGCATTAAAAGATTTTACGGTGCGGATTCATCAGCAATCCTATCACAACTCAATAAAGTATTATGTCTGGCTGCCACACAATCAAAAACTGCAGACACCGTGGTTTTCCTGGATTCATGTGGAAAAACATTGCTTGTGGGGTTAAAGAGTACTGCCATTCCATCATGGTGACGCCTGTAGGCATATAATCCACATGGGACATTTTAATTGAGCACCGTCGATTAAAAGACCACAACCTCGTCAGGTCTCTGAAGTGCTGAGGTGGGTTTTTCTGCTGCTTGTCCGGTCCGCATGGTACAATTTTGCACAACAATTGCGTGACATGGAGTTGAATGTCAGGTTTACTTCAGTGAAGGGATGAACTAGAAGTGACTGCCTGATTACATGTTTGTTCGTCTAGCAAGTTAAACATCTCCTTAGCTGTCTGGTATCTTCAGAATGGCCATGTACACAGTTCAATCCACAAGAAGTTATGCTAAATTAAAAAAAAAAAAAAAAAAAAAAAAATCAAATGTAGAATTATACTGCAAAAAAAAGAGGCCTGGAGGACAGCAGTTATGTTGATGCACCATATTTCTTTTGCTGTCTTGTACCATGTTTTCATCCATTGGTGCCAAATGCGCAACAAAAGTTGTAACCCACAATAGCAGACAAGCTATCTAATAATATGTCACTGACAAAATAATTTTCTAATCTAGAGCTGAGCAGTTGTGAGAAGCTGATGTAGTCAATCTTTCCCCCCCATCTATTTATTTAATATTTTATTTAACAGCATGTCTCAGTCATGTCACAGTTAGTTAGAGTTTTCCATATTTCCATGTTTTCCTGTACCACCTTTGGTGTCCAGCAGATGTTCCTAGTGGGTTCCCCTTTCTCTTTAGTGCAGTACTGTTGTTGATGTTGTTTTCTCTCTCTTAATAATCACATTATCCCTGGCCTATATGGTTGCACTAGCCATTTCATGGGACTCTATTCTGAATTTCCAGAGTCAAAAAAAAAAAAAAAGGAAAGTGTAAAGTATATCCATATTTGGCAGGTAAAGGCACATTTTGCATTCAGATCAGATTTTGCAGTGTTTGGTTAGATGTTTCCAAACAGTGGCCTTCTTGATTCATAGTTTCTGACACAGTTTTACATGGCTTTTACCATGAAGCAGCCCCAGGAAGTGTTAACCAAGGTTAACCACCAAGGGCTACCAATTGCTCAATAAAGGCTGGTCTAAATCTAGATTTTTTTCCCCACATTTTTTAGAGCTTTTTGTGTCAGTTTGTATTGTAGTAAACATTGCATGGTAGGGATGGAATTCATTACAGCTCTGACAATTATAACATATTCACAGATTCTGACTGGGTTTGCAGTTTCCATGTAAAACTTGAGGTAAATAAAGAACTTTGTAGGGAGAGAAGTCAGCTAAACGTCATGGTTTTCAGTGAAAGTGTTTTGTGATTTCTCATCGAATGCAGACTACAAGTAATAACGATCACAATGTAAGTTAGGTCACCTAAGAAGTTGCAGATTTGTATGGATCCAGACCTGCGTGCCCTCAGTCAACTCAACATGACATGACTTGTCTGTTACCTTGTGTTCCTGCCTGAAGAAAGCCTCTCTGTAGTTTCTGTTTCTGCTCATGACTTTCTGTATTCCTGAGAGCTTATCTTCAGTAAAGAATCTTCCTGCAGTCAGTATCCTGCTCAGCAGTAGTCTTTTGTTCTGGGATTGTACTTTGGCTATTAGATGTTAATGTATGTCACATTCATCATGTAAGAATTGAACTGTTAAAGATAACATACTGTTAAGGGGATAACAGGTTAATACTCAAGTTTTTCTTTTAATTTCACTATGCATTTATTCTGCCTTTTGGGGTTTACTGGCTACTTGGGATTGCAGATAATATCTTGATGCTCATCTACAATACATACATGCAAATTTAGCAAAGCTGTGTGCAATGCTAAGCTATCTAAAATGTAAAAAAATGCCATAGAGGTCAATAAAAAGGTGAACTTTTAAATTGTTGCTTTGTGGTTTAAAATCTGTCAGACTCCTCTGCCATCACTATGTGTGGTGGTGCACAACTATACAGGAGTTGGCCTTTGTCTTTCTACTTGAAGCAAATGTAAAGCTGTGAAAACTGTAATGGACAACAAATTCAATGATAGTAATTACAAATCAGACAAAATATTAGATACCATAAACAAGAGTTAGAGTTACAAAGGTATTGTAAAAATGAATTAGTATAGTCATTAGTAACAAGGAAAACAATTAACAACAGGAAAGCATCAACAGTGAAAGAACAATATTAAGTCCAAATAGGAAGTACGGCGCAGTAATTCATATGGTAAACATAGATTCATGATTAAAAGAGTTGCCCAACAGTAAATTAACAGTTAACTAGAATGTTGTAGAAGCAACACCTTAGCCTCAGGCAGCTGAGAAAAACTAAATTTGACTAAATCACAAATCAACTAATATCAACAAACACAAACACCTACAATAAAAAGAGTTCCTACAGATAATGCACCAACAAGGGCATTTGGGGAGTAGAGATTAAAGTTATAATCCTTAAGATTTTCATGAAATCAAACCCCGTTGTTGATACCATTTATGGTCAGCATTTGTTTTGACTGCAATAGTCATTCATTGAATTTATATTCTGTAATTTACTCTCTATATTGTAGTTTTTATTGGATTCAGACTGCCTTCCTAAGCACAAGGGATTCACAGGAAACAATGCATGCATGTAATTCAGTGCCATTGTACCTACTGGACGACAGCATCACTGTTTATTGTTCACTCTCTTTACACCGTGTCAGATTTTGGATTACATGCTAATGCAAACGGAACATCCTACTGCTGCTGCTTCACATTAAAAGCAAAATGCAGGGTTACTTTTATTGTGAAGCAGTCACAGGAAACGCAGTGTATTTGTCACGGGGGGTTAGTCATTTTGAAACGTTTTAGTCAGCGGATCATATTTAATTTTTGCAGAATGAATGGCACAATAAGGAGCAGCCACACTGAGCTTTTAGATGAACCTGTACACCTCAGCAAGGTAACCAACTTTGCTGTGCTTTGCTGTTGTGTGGAAAACTTCTTGCGCCATGTCCGGCATGAAATCAGATAGTGTTTGCAATTATTTTTGACTGACCTCTTGATTAAAACAATGTGAGTTGACTTGGTTGCAGTGTAAACAAATACACCAGTTTTTCTTCTGTTGTATTTCTGACAAAGCAGCTGCTAAAAGGAGTGTTTTCTGTAGTGTTAAACCGCAGTTGCTATTACCACAGTAACCACTGGTGTTGCCAAATCAACCAGGACCGAAATCTTAAGGATTACAACTTTAAACTGCCATAGAACTGTGTCAGTAGTGGTTGCTACTAACAACATAATGTTCAACTCAAAACCAGCTGCTGGTGGCAGAATACAGACAGCAAAAAAGTGAGAAAAAAAAGGTTTTTCATCCCCACGTATAGAGCCTCTGTATCAGCACTATGGTGGCATGTAAGAATGAACAAGGACACACATTGAGAAATACCTTGTATTAATTATTCTCTCTTGTTAAAGAATGGTTCTTCCCAAATCACGAAGGTCTCCCGGGTTCTACTAATTAAACCTGATGAGTGTGTGAGTGTGTGAGTGTGTGTGTGTGTGTGTGTGTGTGTGTGTGTGTGTGTTTGTGTGTGACCTGATCGGAGTGTGTGGTATTTCTTTGAAAAAATGGCTAAACCTCATAATCTCCACGTTTACTGCAAAAGACTCTGCAGTGTGTGTGCTTGTGTTCCATCTCAACAGGTCGGCCTAGTAATTAGCCTTACAATGTTTTTTTTCCTTTTGAGAAGTTAACAATCCATCTGTGTCGAGAATATTCACGAATTGACTGACATTATCTTTGATAGTGAGACTGGGTGATCTGCCTTTTTACCAGACACTGTCACCTGTTTTGGGACCAACTGCAATGGAAGGAAATGAAATCACCTCACTTTACTGTTAAAATGTTTCACTTGTTTTAAGGGAAATAAAATTTGTAAGGATCATTACCGGATGAAATGATTTGTTAGGATGGAAATTGTTTGCAATGAGGTGCTGCCAGGGCCATCACCTTTAACATAATAGGGAACAGCGTTGTGATGGACTGTGACAAGGGCAGCCACCGACGTTCACCTTGAGATAAGGGTCACACTCCTGCCTCATAATCCATAAAGGAGCCATAATAGCCTCTCCTTCTGCCAGACACGACCCCTTTTTACACCAAAGTAGAACAACACTGTCTGTCAGTACCAAACTTTTATACTCTCACAACCTAATTGAACACATACTGGCACGTAGGACAACACGGACACGCGAGCAGCATGCAGTGAAGAGAGGCGTGCAAACACGCATGCACACATTTTAGATGTCAATTCTTTTATGACCTATACAAGCTAACATTAGCCTTAGGCTTCCTATACTAACATGGCATTTTATTAGAATAGTACGAGGAGTGGCCGACTGAGCTCGGTTCAGTACTTGCTGCTGTTTTTAGAGCAACCATCCAGGAAGCAACTCAGGATATGAATAGATTAAGTCAATCCTCAACGTCTGGTAAATGATCAGGAAGATAGAGACACACTGACACACTCTCATATTTAGATCTATACAGAGGAGTCCTTAGCTTACATAATGTGCATGTCTGATAAAAAATTATTCTAGCGGAATAAAAGACATTGGTAGGATGAAAGTTTTGCCATAAATTGTTTCTTTTATTTATTTATTTATTTTTTGAAGTGCAATTAATGCCTATACTATTATTCTGGAAAAAAATAAGGCTCCAAATAAAATATTAATCAATTTCCCTTTTTACTTTGCAACAATGCAAAGCCGCACATGTGGTCCCTTGTGAGAGTCATTAAATATGAAGTTTTGTGAGGGTTTCATATGTATTTAGAAAGCCTCATAATCCAGTGTTTACAAGAGTAACACACTTCCTCACTGTTCTACAAGGACACACTGATATTTATTGACTAAAAATATTTCATTTGCGTTGTATTTGGTTATTTTTATACCAATGCTTTATTGAGTATTGCTGAAAATGTTGCTCAGCTTTTTTACACCACTGATGCTCTTTGAACTGAGAATTGAGAAAAAGAGAGACAGAGATAGAAACAGAGTGAGACAGACAGATTTGTTGACAGGTAATGTTGTTTTGCTCTTCTCTGAGAGGGTTCAGGTACTTGACAGAAGTAATTATGGCTGCTTCCTAGCTGCTAGTAAAAAACACTGTCATTCTGTCGAAGTATAGCCTGAAAATGAATTCACTTTGATTCAGAGCATAGTTTTATTCCACATTTTTGCAGTATGAGGATTATTAAACTGTATGCATGTATGAACTCTGAAAGGAGATTTAGTATGATATTTGTTTGGATATGTCAAGTTGAAGAGTTCATTTCCTAATGATTATGACGTAACAAATGAACCATTACATTATGCTAATTAATGAATCTCTATAATCCATCCTGTAACAGAGCTATTACTTTGTCAACCAAGTGACCGACTCTCCTTGAAAATGGCTTTTTCCCCTTTTGTTTTTCCTGTCACTCACTTTGCAAGAGCAGGTGTTTTCAGAATGGTGGATATATCAAATTCATCGAAACCTATTCTAATTTCTTTCTGTCAATCATTTTCCGAGAGCAGGTGTCATGTTTCTTAAATGACATATGATATAGTGTCTCACTTTGGCACCAAACTTTTTGAGCTACAGGCTTTAAGGAAGCAGACTTTCCTAATTTATGACCTCTAAAATGTCCCATCGCCTGCAGCTATTCTGTGACCATTAATGAATTGTAATGTTGTTTTTGTCATTATTATGAGTTCTGCTCGGCCACTAAAATCTATAGCCAGGCCCATACATAGTAGTGATGGACAGTACAGGTCTGACAAAGACAGAGAAAGAGGGATACAGGGAGAAAAAGAGAGCAGAATTGGACTAAAGTGAGCAGCCAATGCCTCTACCAGCAGCTGTCAAGCCATCTCACGGCCCCAGTGCTAAATGAACTCCACGGCCCTACTGTTCACACTCCGCCCACCTCCTCCGCCCACCTCTGTCTTCCTTGCCATCCCTCTCCCCGTTCCCCATCTCCTCTCTCTTAGAAAATGAGCACTGAGAATCCATTCTGCCCCACAAATCAAATCATATTATATTGTCATTTTCCATCTCCACCTTGTCTCTCCCTCCATCTACATCCTCCTCACTCTATCATTTTCCCATCTCTCCCTCTTTTCCTTCCTCTGCCTGACTCTGCCTCTCTCTCTCTCTCTCTCTCCGTCCCCCTCAGAAAAGGGCATCTGACGTGATGAAAGATGCAAGTCAAGGGGTGGGGAATTTTCCAATTGTTAGGGTGCAATCCCATCAGATCAGCTGGAGACATTGGGCTCAAAAGACACATGGTTGCTTCTCAGTCTGATTTGAACATTGTGGTACCTGTTTGTAGCCGGAGCCTCACTTTCCACTTTCAGTGTCATCAAAGTGGAAAAGTTTAACCAGTCTGCTTGGCTCACGGTGACCTCGTTCCATTTGTGATGAGTCATGTTCACCACCAAACGTAATGGCTTCCATCTTTTAAAGGGAACTCTAAGGCACACAAAGGAACGGTGGAGTATGCACACACAAGCATCGGTGTAGACACACAAAAACACAGCACCACATCTCTCTTCCTGGGTGAGTGATCATTTTCCAAGGAAGTCAGAGAGGCCATTTCAGATCCTTTAGGGCTGCATGCTGTGGTCAGTCTCTTTAATAGAGGAGCTCTAAATGAAAATCTAGACTTCAACGGGGGGATCGGCCTCCTCATCAGAAATACCTGCCTTTGACCTTGGGGAGATTAGAGCTTTAACATCCGTGGCCAATACTATGAAATAACTATCCTGTCCCCCTCACCAATCCACCTCTCCACTCCACCTCTGGGCTCTTTACGAGTTGAATATCAAGAAGGCCTCTCTGAATGCTCCCCCCAGGGCACAGCTATGCACATATATCAGGGAGTCCAAACAGAGGAAAACAAGTAAATAAAGCAAGTCCCTGAGGGAATCATGACCACAGCCTGATTGTATTAGACCCCGTGTCCATCGCCAACTCGTGTCCTCGCCTCACTGGGGAAGACCTGTGGACTGCCTCGGCGTAAAAGATTGTAAGGTGAGGATTAAATTGTGCAGCTTTGAACAAGTCACACAGAGGTTCATTACATGAGGGACAGATGGCTTGCGCAGGTGAAGAATGAATCAGATCACAACCCAAAACCAGCACTACAGTAATGGAGATGCAAAACAAATGGGTGGTTTCATTCTGAAATTAAATATTAACATTATTAAAAAGGCAAAAGAATAATTGACATTCTATAATTAAATCTAAGCATGGTTCTTTTTATTAATTATAGCAATTAATGTATGAAAATCCTTTTATAATCTTGATATACTGTGATCTTCATTTAATGGAGAGAGAAAAGGAAAAAGTACAAAAAGTAAAACAATAATAAACAAAGCCTAAAAGTAAGTAATTCAGTCATGAGTTTTATGGGGATTAAAAGGGAATAAAGCAGACAAACATGATAAGAATAAAAACAACTGCATTAAAGCATGTCTTTAAAAAACTGTTTTAATAGGCAGTTTTACGGATTATGTGGGTTTTAGAAGCTGTTACTCCTCAGATGGGATGTGCCAGGTAGCTCTGGCCCTAGAGCCTCTGGCCTTCAGTCTAGACCTTGCCATTACCAATTAGTCCCTGCTATTTCAATTCCCTCATCGCCCATGGGAGAAATTAATCAATCGCTTGCCCTCTCCATAACGAGGTCAAAGCACATGGTCAGCAGCAAAATGCCCCTTGCAGCAGGGATGGATCCAGTATCTTCAGCAGATCAGATCTTTGCAGTATAGTGGGCCTTGAACCCGAGCTTATATATTCAAGGATGGACTCCCCTGTTGAAAAAGCATATGAAACAAGTTATAAGGGAGTTAGTGTCAGATCTGTGGAGGTACAGGGAGCTCAGAGCACATGCAGAGCATAGAGGTTATTATCAAAACTGTGCATACAATCCTAAGCCTAACGTATGCTATACTCTTTGTAAAATAAGTTGAGGTAGGCAGCTGGTTAGGCAAGCTTGACTGTTGAGAGACTGTGGAGTGTCTGTCAGGACATGGGAGTTTGGCTTGAGTATAAGTTACTTTGAGTTAAGTTTTATTGTTTTACTTTATCAATTTTTCTGCTATTTTATTGATGCATTTTGATGCTTTTACCCATAGTTGCTGCCAATTACACCAAAAAGATTTCAAACATTAGTTGAATTACAGTTTTGTAATGAGCTATATTGCATATTTGACACAGGATTTTTCTAGCTGAACCCAAATTCAGCATTTATATAATTCATTAGAAATTATCTGAATTTTTCTTCTTTAAATATTTCTTCATTTTCAACTAGCCAGCTAGTTTTCTTGAAAAGGAAACGGAAGGTACAATATATGCATATTTAAAAGCTACTAAGACACTTTTAGAGGCAGATAAATTGAGGTAGTACAAATAGTTTTGCCTGGGACAGAAAGGTACTTTCTAATCAATGGCTCTTCTTCCAAACGAATGCAAGTAGCTGCCTAATTAAAGATTATCAACCCCAATGTACTGTCTCCTCGAGACATTTTATGCTTTTGAGGTTTTGCCATTATGACTGTGTAGAAATACACTTCAGGAATGCACAAACAGTAAAGAACGCCTTGTTCATGCTCAAATTGTGAGGTACATATATTAGTTAAAATGGAAATTAGAATTCTGCAAAAATGATTTTGGGATTATAAGGATTGTTTCCCGTTGCTTTGGGATATTTGAAATCCTTTTTGGCATTAAACACTTTTTGCAATTCACTTGGTGTCAAAGTAGCAGCATTAAGTCAGCTGCATCAGGGCAACCAATAATATCATTTCAGCATGCAAATGAGTGTATTTCTTTTGCAATGGCCAGGAGCCAAGGACCAATCCCAGTTCACACTGCACACAGAAGCACATAAGTAAAAAAAGAAAGCAAATCTTACTAGCTTTACCTACAGCTAACAACTGGGAGGAGTGGGAGGCAAGTTGGTGTGATTTGATCTTCTTTCACCTGAAGCAGCGGAGATAGTCCAACATCTCCATGTGCCAAAGATTTTGTGGAGAACATTTTAAAAAGAAAAAGACAGAAATGTTCTAAAATTGTATCTGTCAAATACATGAATTGCAACGTTGCTGAGGGTTTGTACGTGTAAAAAGGAAATAATGACTTTCATCCAAATCTGGGATGATGTTAAAGATTAAGCAGTGATTATCATGTCATGTGTGTGATTATGAATGAGTTAAGAGGGATGGTTGAGGTATGTCAGTCTATTATATCCATTTGTCAAGAGCTGACAAAGTGTTAAGTTTATCAAGTTTTCAAAAGAGGCTTCTATGGTCACAGGACCATATGCATGCACTTGTACCTGCATAGCATTTTCTGGGCTAGCAAAGGCAATGTGCAGACAGTAGATATCTTTGTAAAATGTCCACTCTTAAGATGAGGACCTAGTATTATCTTTATAGAATCAGTAAGCACTCCAGTATTTTGGGATAGATTTTAAAGGCCTGGTTGCACCAGAAAATGGCTCAGCAAAGTTAATCTGTGCATCCTCGCAAAATACGTGTTGCTAGAAGCTTGGTGATGTAGTTATTACAGGGCTAGTTGGTGGACTACTGTAGGTGGCAAGCTAACTTGACACATTAGCCAGCTGGGAAACTGCTAGCGCTAGTCAGTTGCAATCATTCTCCAAACAAGCTAGCTTGTTCACTAGCTAACTGTCACTTAGCTTGTCTGCAAGCTGGCTAGCTAGATTGCTCACGGGACAATGTAAGTTCACACAGCATTTACTTTGCGTGCAATTAAACTGGATTGATTTCATTGACAAATTGTGCTGTTTTATATGCTTGTGTGACCGACCTTAGAAGTGCTTTAGATGTCCTCGGTGCTTTTTTCCACCAACCAAGAAGACATTTTTCCACCTCAAAACTGATGTAGCATTACACAGTGCAATGTGACATTGCAGTTGAGTGAGGTCAAAAGTGCAATCAACTTGAAACAACCCATGCAATATTAACATATCACCTAACACGCAGCACAGTTTTTCAACCATGAAAGATTGAGTGTTTTTTTTCTACTTTTTAAGCCAGCTAAATTATTTTGGCTCCCTGACAGTTGCATAGTGTAAGAATATTGATCTGCTCATGTATGTCAATACAATATACATTACAAATGTCAATTAGTTATATTTTATGTTGCACCCTAGCAGAAGGGACAACCTCCTAACTTCTCAGCAGACCTGAATTAGCTGAGAGAATAGGCTTTAATAGGCCTTTACCATCATCACACCATTCCTCAGCGACCTTCACCCTTCACCCCTCCTCTTTCCTATAAGCAATCAATAAATATGCTATTTCAAGTCGTGATGGGAAAATCAATCTGAGAGTTTTTTTTCCCACCACCTCCCTCTACCAAGCCTTCTCTCTCCTCTGCCGCTACGTTTTTCAGAGTGCCTCCAAGGACCGGTTGTGAAAGTGGAAAGTATTTTCAAGGACTGCTCTGGATGCGATTGAATGGGGAGATTAATGAAGCTTGACAAACATAAGAAATGTGTTGCACAGGAGAGCAATGGATGCTGTTTGACTTTTATTTCTGACAAATCTCACTCACCGCAAAAAATGCCTTAAGATTGACCATGATTAATTGATCACCGCTTTACAAGAAGAAAATAAAAAACAGCATTTGGTGGTTGCATACAAAATCCAAGTCTGCACTACAGTCATTTGGAGGCAAATTCAAGTCAGTCAGTCAGACGCTGCTCCTTCACCTCCTCTGCACTGCTGTCAGACTTGAAGTCTGCATATTGAAAATCATTTTCTACGACACATCTGTTATTTATTGATCAGTATGTAATTAATTAACACAAAATGAGAAATCACTCTAATGTTCTGCATCATGCCTTGTTCTTTGCCCACACCTCTGACATTGTAATGTTGAAATGAGAGCTGAAATGACATTCAAATGTATGAATCATTTATTAGGTATATGTCTTCACTGTGTGTGCCCTGAGACTGTTCACATGGCTACATATCCTGATGGTTGGGCATATACCTGGGAGGACAAACTAATGAAGTCTCTTGGTGAAAAGTCCTTAAGTCTAAAACAACAAATCAAGCTACCTTTGACTCTAGATATTATATTACCTGGATGACAGAGAACCTTCATAGGTATTAATGACGAGGAGTGGAAAGTCCTCTGTTTATATTATTATTATATTTTATAATGGTATATAACATATTTGAAATAAAACTCAGTCTTTTAAATGCAGATACAGACAAGCAATAGAAATAATGGAAAACCTGAATAAATGAGTGGAGAAACATAATGAATGCTAATGCATCCATACAGGGCAGGAGGGGTCACTGAATGGTTTAAATTGATGGGAATCGTCTTCATGACTTCGTCTCCAGATCTCAACCCAGTTGAACACCTATATGGGAGATTTTAGTATACACATTAGGCAGCGATCTCCACCTCCACCATCAAATCACCAAATGAGGGAAGATGTTTTGCAAGAATACCGTTCATCCCTCCAGTAGAGACTTGGAGAATCTATGCCAAGGAGAAGCTGTTATGGTGGCCCAACACCTTACTGCACTAAGACACTTTTTTTGTTTTTTTCCTTTAATTTGTTAATTTTTCTTAGTGGTACTACAATGCAATACAATACAAACAGAGTACAACATGCAGCACACTCCACTGAGCTGCATGGCTCCTCTCCTGCTACCAGTCATTAAACCACAAGAGCAAATAACCTTTGAGATGAGCACTTGCACCACTGTTATATTAATTTGATAGACAATCTTGCTAATTTGTTGTTGCAGGTAATGCACATGATGTTTGCACTAAATTTGCACACTGATGCTGGACATGGGTCACTTCTAAACATGGATGTGGGCAGTAAAAATGGAACAATTAGATGAAAGAAACTCAATAAAGGGCACAGGTCTGTAGAGTAAGTGCCTGGTTTGAACTGATTCTGATCACATTTAACAAAGACGGTGTATTTCAGTTAAATTAAATTTTAATTCTTCAGAGTATATTCATTTGTAACGGCTTACATTAAAACATTATACACTGCAGCAGACATTTTTAGCAGCTAGCCACTAAACAATTAAGACTGCCTTCAATACAAAAAAGCACTATTATATAAAAAAATCCTTAATTATCAACATAGACCTTAATCGGGAGCATTAACCTTTTCACCACATATATTTATGTCTATGTCAAGCCCATGAATTCATTTTAATGTCCAGACTAAATCATTTAGCATCCAAGTCATACACTCTACACCTAAATTATTCACAGTCAAATTATAGGTTACATCAGAACACATTTTCAGCCTTATGGCAATCAGCTCTTTGCAGAATAATGGTTACAAAAGGCTGCAACCTGCAGTATAATTTTATTATATTCTTACAATAAAGACTAAAGTAATTAGAAAATAATATTCCTTCACGATATCATTTGTTTTTCACATATGCTTGCAACCATGGTGTAAAATACATTTTTTAAATACAGGGAACATTTCTATCTGCTTTGATTGCATGGATAAACAATCAATCAAATCAATCTAAACAATTAATCAATAAATAGATTAGTCGATCAAAAGGAAATTCATTTGAAACTATTTTGATAATCTATTAATCATTTCCAAGCATAAATGTCAAACATTCACTGGTTCCAGATGCTCAAAAAGGAGGACTCTGCTTTTCTTTTTCATATATGATAGTTAACTGAATAGTTTTTGAGTTTTGGTTGTTGGTTGGACAAAACAAGAAATTTGAAGATATCACATCAGGCTCTGGGAAATTATATTAGGCATTTTTATTTTATAGACAAGCAATTGATTCATCCTTTCTCTCTTTAATTTTCCAAGTCAAAAATCATCATCTGAACGATCCACACATTCACATGATCTGAAGTCTGCGGGTAAGTTAGTTCCTGAGTTGACCGTGTATCCAACCTCTTTACCAATATTGTGTGACTCATTTGAGTGACTCCGCTTTAACCCTTTTGGACAATGCATACTTCAAAGTTTAAAGAAAAACATAACTGTATTGAAATCTTTTAAAATCATATTGTTTGTTGATGTCAAGTCTTGTGTTGTTTTTAAAGCTGTGTGGTGAAGCCAAAGACAATTTTCCACATTGTGGACAATAAGGTTCCTAACGAACTAACTAACTTCCCCTATTTGTGAGTGTTTCGCTTTGTACCTCAGCAGTGAAGTAACAAAAAAAAAACAAATTAACAAGATCAATATGAGAGAGTACAGCTCAATCCACTTGCTAACTTGCATCTTTACTCTTCGGACTGGATGAACTCTTCCAAAAGTTCACTCACTTCAGAAGTAGATCTCTGTGTGTGTGTATGTGTGGACCAGCATACATTTACACAAAGTACTGTATGAGTGTACAACTTCAAACAAACATTTACAAAGAGAGAGAAAAAAAGTTTTGACGGATCTGTATTTCAGTGTGAGCCCCGGTCATTTTTAATGGGGTAGAATAAATTTAGCCGACCTTAACCAGTGTGACTTCCCCTGACTGTAACAGTATTCATAAACTTCAACATTACAAACATCCAACAGTGCACAGTGCAAGGGCCAAAGAAACTGTGAAAAACAATAGCTAAGGGGAAAAAGCATACTGGCAGCAAGAAAATAGTTGGGTGTTGACAAAACTTTGCCTTGGGGGTGTTTCATGCAAGACTGTAAGGTTAGCCAGATCACTGAAATGACAATGCTATACTGTATATTTCTATATTATATATTATCTATTATGACTTACTAATGCTGTGGACAAGTGTCTGCATTTCTTTATCTTCTTAAGTCTGTGCATTAATACGTTTTTGCTGTCCTCACAAGCAAAATGATAGCAATGGTCATTCAAATGTTTAATGTAACCTATGTTTTAATTTTCTTGAAAAGCAAACATTTGCAGTCATGCAAATAATGACTGTCCTTGCTTAGCAGCAAAGGCAGAAAGAGCGTGACGCTGTTGTAGCTACTGTCCTCCCTACCTCTTAGGAAGGAGGATGATTGGCCCAAAAGTGTGGGACTTTGATACAAGAACTTGCGGTTCTCACAGCATTTGGTTAATGTCAGGGAAAAAATCAAGATCTTGGTTTAATATTTTTAAAAAATCAAGCACAACACAGGATGTATTTACTTTATTAATATTTAACGAAAACCACAATCTTTCCCTAACCTTGACCAAAGTGATTTTGTTGCCTGACTCTAAACACATTCGGGACTCAGGATGCAAACCCTGGTACTGTTGTCACCGTCCACCCCAATCACCTCCCTAACTTGCGTGCATTACAAAAATGTAGTACATCCTAAACTGAAAAAAAATGTTTGCCAGCGAACATAATTCACACAATAATTTTATTTCCTTCAAAACATATTTGCAAAACAAATTAGTATATAAACGTAATTTCTAGGAGACAGGCAACCATATTAACATAAATCATGACCACAATCTTTTTGTAACCTTTAAGAAGTGGTTCTAGTCACTAAAAGACTTATTTTGTCATTTAGGTATGAGGACCTTTTATGCTGTTGAGTGTTTCATTATAATTTATAGATACTTTGACCATAAAACAAATTACATTCACATCAACTTAACTGGGCAAAAACCTCAGAGGTAAAGACCTCAAAACACTAGGGCTAATGCTCTGCATGGCTTCATACCACTTGAGATAAGTAGGGAAAATCTTTGTGATTTAAGTGATCTGACACTTCATTTATTTAATTTCATGACCTCAATTATTCTATGAGTAAGTGTCTCACTTCAAAAGAAAAAAAAACAACAAAAACACTTTGATTGATCCTTGATCTTGAACACACTGCATGTGTACAGCATGTTTGCATTGGTGGCTGCAACATGATGTGCACATGCAGTGACAGTAAGTGCCTTTGTGCATCTGCGTATTTTCTGTGTCACATCTCTCCGCCCATGAGTCCTCTGTGCTGCGTGACCGTATCTTTAGCCTTGCACGTAGCCCTTGCCATCACCTCTAATGGCAATACTGTAATGCTGCCAGAGTCCTCACAGATTAAATATCCTCAAGCCAGGCAAAGCTGTCATTGACAAAGAGACAGTGAGTGCGTATGTGCGAGTGTGTGTACGCACACAACTGCCTTTTGCCTTCTATAACCATGTTGCCTTGACAACCACACCTCTGTGTTCTTTGTCCTTTGTCACTGTACAGAGTGGTAACAGGATGAAATAATTTGTCTGATCAAGGTTGTCCACAAGCTCCAGATAGGAAGCAAAGCGCATAGAAAGTGTGAGCTGAAAATCCTAAAATTTTACCTATGTATATTACATACAAAATTCCACATTTGATGCATAAAACTGGCAGTTTAGATCATATTTAATGCAATCCTTTTATGGCATTTATGAATGTGTCACTTACAGGACTCCCTAGTGCGTCTGTTTGGTATTCTAGCTGCTGTCTATTCATCAGGGGAGGCTGATACATCTTTGGGGCCCCTCTAATCCAAGAGTAAAAAGAGGCAAGATGGTAGCAAGTGCCTCAAGCACTTAACAGAAGAGAAAATAGCCAGAAGTGGCCAGTGGCAAAATGGAGGATGACATATGTCAGTTAAAGAGAGTGTCCCAGTGAGACGATCTGACATTTAAATGCAGCAGACAGAGGTTTGTTTGCACAGGGTGACCACCTCACTGTGGCATTCAAGGTTGTGTGCGGATACATAAAAATGCAATGTGTGTGTGTGTGTATGTTTATATGTGTGCTTATGGGTATTTGTTGTGTTCATGCTTGAATATGTGCATGCTGTCACAAGTAGCATCCAGAAGGATTTTACATCCCACCATGGAGCTAATTCTGCATTTATACATATACAAGTTGAATTGAAATTTACATTCTGCTCACGTTCTGTGTACGGAAATATAAACTATAATGATAATGCAGCTATTGAGCTTATTTTTTCCATTTTTCAAAAGAGAATAAAAGAGTTTTTGGACATATTTGTGGACACTGCGTCTAAGCTTCCGGCCTCGCACACATACAGTAGTTAAGTACCGTTAGCGATTTGAGCCATCTGTCCCCCCAGATTTGGGAAGACCCATCGGACTGTTAAGTTTGTCTTTCACTTGGAAAGTGGAAGCTAGTTAGCCTAGCTTGCTAACATTAGCACTGATTCCCACTAGAAGTTGCTTTTCAGTCATATTATTTGAACACCTGCTAAACAGAAATCAATCTTAAATTTCTTTTTTTTTTGTTTGGCAAAAATACATTTTAATTTCAGTTTGACTTTAAATATGAAAATGTTTCCCTTTTGGCAGCCATTCTTTGATTCTGGTTAGCACTTGAGATATTTCTTTCATAGTACAGAAACTTTCGCATTTGTGTCTGCTTGTCTGATGTCTGTTAACGCTTTCCAGGTTAATTTACAGCAGCTAATAATAATGAGCAGCCTAAGCAACCTTGTCTTGTTGTGGTCTTGTGTATCTTGATCTCAACAAGGTTTCCTGAATAAATAAAGCTTAAGTATCTAACTAACTAGAAAGCATGCATTTTTTATAATAGCTTACTGTAATATGCAAGCAGGCAGGAAAAGTACAGGTGCCATCATGGTTTCTCTTTCCTGTGCGACAAAGATACAAATGTTCAGCATCTGCCATTGGTGCATTTACAAAAGAAGAAAAACAAAACACTGCTTAAATTTTAAAGAGTTGCTGTGCAATTGACTGAACAAATGGATTCAGAAGGAAGTGAGGCTTAAGTTTTTACAGACTGCCGAAGGCTACAGACAAGCGTAGCAAATGGACCACTGGAATTGAGTGAGACAATGGAATTCTGGTGTTAAAACTTGGACATGTAGTTGCAATTCTGTGTTAGTTATGTTATATTTAAGGATAAAATTGTACCTTAGACTCTTTTAGACTACTCTGTGACTCCTTCTTGACTGCCTTTCTGACTGATTTTGCTAAAATTGAGCATCTAGGCTCTTGGGTGCCTTCAGGTTTATTGTGTTCAGGCTTTGTTCATTGGACTTCCCTGATGTTGAAATAAGATACATACAGTATAGGCCTATATGTCAATAAACTCAATTTCTGGCCACATCGGCAGACCACTGACTGTCCAGTGATGTACAGTAAAAAATATCTTCCATTCAGACAGGCTTTACTTTCTCAATATATTGTTTTTGTTTTCGTCCTGGTATCACATCTCTCTCTGTTTGTAGCAGCCGTAGCAGGTTTGTTTGGCCACTCAGGGGAGAGGAGTGCTGTAGTATGAGCAAATGTGACCTCAATGCATACTTTCTATTGTTATAGGCACAGCAGGTTTCTTTCAGAATGAAACTTTTTGCAGGTGGTGTTGCTGCAGAGTGTTTGTTATAGGATGTCAAAAATCATAAAATCTTATGATATGGCATAATTAAATAGCACCTTGATGGGACATACAGTACATATGGAAAGATCATGTGTAAATCAAAATAAGGCATTTTTTATGATGGGAATAACAGAAGGGCTAGATTAGAAAAATCTATTGGCTGGAATGGCATGCCATGAGTTAACCATTAAATATATGGTTTCCACTTTATTTTCAGTATTTACACTGCTTGCGCCCATTTGACTAATAAAGGTTAACAGTCTATACGTATTGGTATATAAAATTTAATCTCAAGTTCCCAATATATCAAATGTTCTGTGCCACCAGGAATAATTCCTACACCTTTATTGTACTTAACTACATTCTCATCCAGAAAACATCAGCACATATTTTCAATCAATAGGGAATCCACACATCGTGGAGAAACAATAAAAGGCAAGATAATCATGGCAGATACCCAGTAGCATGAATGTCATGGGAGTAGAGCAGTTCAGTGCTTAGGCCTGGTGAAACATAGCAGCCCATTCACACATGTAATCACTGACAATATTCTCATGCTACGCCACCATAACCTACCTGAACTAATCACAAGCCTATTATCCAGCCACAATAAATAACACACCATTGCTTATCTGGGGAGCAATCAAGACTTCATAAATGTATCAATGGCAACACCTGCCTTGCTGCATTTGTCCTCAGCAGCAGACTCAAGAAAACATCTTCAAACTAAACTATTTTTCCTGCACTGTTCCAACATGTCCTTCTATAACATAGGCGTAACTTGGTGGATGCTATTGTCCAAAAGGGTTTAAAGTGAAAACATGGTACACGTGTAATCCTAGTGGGAATCAAACCCCTGACCCTAGCAATGTTAATGCTGTGCTCTGCTGCCTGAGCTGTTCCACCACTAAACCAAATGTGCTGTTGCATTAATGCGGCAGGCAGAAGACTGACTGTGAGGTTCCATGCAGGGAAACCAAAGGCCTATGCCACCATATGCACCGAGTTGGTTTCTCCTGCCAGGTTTTGAGCTTATTTTCTGTTTGTTTTTTTCATCCTCTCAGCTGCTCTACATGACTTTCTAGTCAAATTTGTTCATGTGGTATAATTTAATACTCTCCAGATGAGAAGTGTTTCATTGCGACTCTGGATCCATAAAATTATAATGGGTAGTTTTGTCACATTCATGTATGTTTTTGTCATCCGCAATCCAATTTTAAAGAAGCATTTCCATCTCAGTACTTTCAAACACTTGTGCACGTTAATAATCTCAAATTGAGTCAATCAAAAACAAATTAACAAACATATTGGATGCACTAAGGATGACAATCTTTTTAGTGACATCCAAGAAAGTCTTTTGAATGAAAGGATAAAAAGAAGCACTCAACTGAATGATGATTTTCTTTTTGTTTTTTTTTCACGTTTCTGACAAAATGGCGATGAGTTCACAACAGTGCTCCAGGATGGCCATTAGAGAGTTTGATGGCAACGCGGGAGGGGGCCTGGGTGGCATTATCATCATTTAAAACCCCTGGGAAGATAGATGGAGGGTAAAAGAGGATCATCCTCACTCTATAGCCAAATATGCAGAGACAGCCACAGAATATTCTGGACAGATCATTAACCAACTGAAGAGCTACCCGAGTGAATGGCAGTCCGCTGAATGACAAACCTCTTGACACGAACACCAGGGAGCAAAAGTGGAATCTGTTGTCCTTTTAGGAATGAGAGAAAGAGGAGGGATCTGTTTGAATTTGTATCATTGATGTTAAATGGTCTATTCTTGGCTTCTCTGGAAGCGGATTTTTAAGGAAAATATGAGGCATTGCACTCCAAGGTGAGGGACTCGCCATATAAAAGATTTCAACACCTTCTTTCACAAAATGATTGCTGGCCTGCAGGTAAAACCAATCTATAAATATAACTAAAATATACCTCATACTTTACCATTTCCATACTGTACAGTTTCCATCCTAAGAATGGAGATAATATAACGATGAAGGAGACACACAGAGATTCTGAAAGGCCAGATTCACATTTTTTCAAGTCAGTCTTAAAACGTTAAGTTACGTCAGTTGTTGCTTGCTTTAATTGTTCCTTCTGTTCATACTGAATATACTGTGCATACATTGAGCGATCCCTTTGTTAAATTCTTCAAATAGAAGAGATGGGGGACAAAATCCACAGTCCTCGTTCGGTGTAGAAATGTGTTCTAAAGTTCAGCCGAAGCTAATGAGGCTTCAGCAGTCTGAGATAGTCAAGTCAAGTAGGTATCTTCCAAAGTTACAGTACAAAATCTGTTTTTATTTATCTGAAAAGTGTTTTCTTGTTGAGGGGTAATAATTACAAAGTGGGAATTTGTACTAAGAAGACTATATCTTTGAAAGATATATATCTCAGACAGCGTATATATGAACAATTAAAAAATATATATTTTAAAACTAGAAAACAATTAAAGACGCAAACACAAACATAACTTTACTATTTGTGTCTTGATATTGCCTTGTAGTTTATGCTGACACTTAATTTTAAAGAACTGTTGTAAATAAATAGCACTTCTAAATAACATAGACTAAATAAAATAACAACAGGGATCAATTTGAGAACAATTGACAGGAGACCCTCTCCTTAATGCAGGCATAGAGTATACTGTAAAAGAAACACAGCCTATTCTGTCTACAGAGATGCATCTTGAGGTGCTGCTAAAACAGTTCACACTGTTAGCTAATTAATGACCCGTAATCATGAAGTAATGAGGGACTACATAAGCCTTGTTCAGACTGCCAGCCCAAGTCTGTTTTTGTATATCCAGATTGTATCCAGATTGATCTCAGAAAGTCTGAACAGCAACAAAAGAAATGAAATGCAATTTTTGCAAATGGGATCCAGGCCACATTTGGAGGTGGTTTGAAATGCAATTCCAATTGGATTTCTACAGATTCATCTCAGTCTGGACGCTCTGGATGCTCAAATCGTGTCTTTTGCGTCGCTGTGACGGAAGTGCATCAGAGTTTGTCTGGTGCGCCGGAGGAGTTTTGCACCGCAACTTGACAGGGTGATTGTTTGGAGGGCAAGATGATTGATCTTCATTCCTCATGCTTCCATGTTGGACAGCTGTGTTACCACCATACGAAGTTACTGACGCCTACGTCATTACCACAACAACCCATGCAGATACAGTAGGCTGGTGATGTCAACAAATCTGATTTGCCTGCAGTCTGAACAAAGCCTTAGTAATTACTCAGTATAATGTACCACTTCACTTGAGGGGACACAAAAGAGTAACTAATGATTAAGTGGTTACTAGTTTGGCAAGGCAAGTTTCTTTTTTCAAAAACAAGACAATTCAAAGTGCAGAAAAACATTAAGAAAACAAAAAACACAAGGCAATATAAAAATACACAAATAAATAGGACTTCAAAAAGAGTAAAACTAAATAAAATAGAAGATAAAATAACCTAAATAGAATAAGACAAATCAAACAGATTGTGGACTAGCTGGAGACAGTATGGAAAAGACAAGTATGTGGGACAATTGTGCAGGTTTGAAAATAGTATGAATACTCACTGCAAGTTCAGGTGTATATACAATGGAATATTGATATACAGCTGAGAAATCTATATGACACAATCATTTATAAACTATTGTCACAGTAAAAACATTTATACTAAAGTATAAAGGAATTTATATCAAAGTAAAACTGGTCATCATTTCCACCAAAACATTTCCAATAAGATTTGTGCATAAAATGGGAGGGTAAAGACGTAAAATTAGCATAGATCATGGAGGAACTGCAAACACAAAAGCATGTAATCTTTGACACCAATTGTTGTGTTGTGATCACAACTGACATGCCCTGTCACTAGCTCTCTCCTCTCCTCATACAAGTCTTCATACTAAAACTTTGCAGGCTCTAAAATACCAAGCAGACAAGAAATGTGACAATGTGCAAAACAAAAGCCTGGTTGTGGGGTATGGGAGTGCCACTTTGAAGGTGCTAAACCCTCCACCCACATCACAAGAATAGTATCCTTACTGTCTGCATTCTGTTCCACTTCCAAATCGTGCCATACTGTAAATTTGAAATAACAGAATGAACAAAGCTTTCCTCAATTGTAATTTAAAGCCAGTATAGTACTACAGCAGTATTTTCAACCTTCAAAGTACA
Source organism: Macquaria ambigua (assembly GCA_008360985.2). Lineage (NCBI taxonomy): Eukaryota > Metazoa > Chordata > Actinopteri > Centrarchiformes > Percichthyidae > Macquaria > Macquaria ambigua. The sequence goes on along the minus strand of VMKM01000098.1, from coordinate 391,011 downwards.
GAATGAATCTAATGCAAGTTCTGCAGTGTTTCTGAAATAATCTTCTCACCCTGGCACAACTTTGTGGCCTCGGAGTTGGGATAACTGCACAACAACCAAAAGCATATAGGCTTGACTCCTGCGCAATGAATATAAATCAGTAGCTATTTTTCCTTTCTGTAAAGCTAGATATATAATGTTTTGTGTGTTGACTAACAAACACACATTAACTATGGTTTAACACACAGCACTCTGCAGCTGAGAAATGTCAAAACAGAGTTGGTGCATGTTTTACACCATGTTTGTGTTTTTATGCATCAAAATCAACAGCATTGCATATGGTCAGTTGTATTACTAGCTGGAGCATTATTAAAGGTTTTCAGTAGGTGATTCATATAAACAGCACAACTTTACACAACTAATCCATCATCTTCACTGAAGAGCTCTCGCAGCTTCAAACCTGACAATGTCAACAATAGGTTCTTTCCAATCCCCAATAGACCACAGAGGCGAGTACAATAACACAGCACTTTATTACAAGAAATAGCAAAAAGTGTCAATAAAATACTCAAGGCTCACAAACAATAAGGTCAGTCTGAGGGAAGATGACTGTCATCTAGTGGGGCTCCCAGACTCAGAAAGGGGGGTAGAATAAGCAGTTACCAGGAGCATAGTAGCTATATCACTGCAACGCAGTAACTAGGCAAACTCAGCAAAATCAATGCATCAACCAACACACAAGTGACCATAAATCCCACTACACACATGCATGCAAAACATCTGCTGACCTATACTATGAAATATCTAATGGTATCTCCCACACTCCTCTAACCCCCCTCCCCAAGTCCACAATTCAGCCAAATTCCCCAAAATAAATAACAAACTACTATCTCACAGTCAGTGGCCTACCTCTGAGATAAAAATGACATTTAAAGACAGATAAGAACAATTGCCTCACTACAGTCTTTATATGTCACACCCAGTGCCCGTCTGAGTGCCAGTCTCCAATGCCTGCATGGAGCCAGGCAAAGCGCGACGTGGCACGTTCGATCTGGAGAGGCGTCACCATCCACAGAGCAGTCAGTACCTACCAGTGTGCCATGCTGTGTCTTCCTCCCTCCTTTATCACCTCTGCCTCTCGACAGGGGAGCCTTGATTGCAGGATTCGCCACACCTGTGGACAAAAGCACAGCCAAGGAAATACACACCCATCCCCAGTATAATTCCAGTTCCCCAAAGTCACAGTTCACTCAGTTCAAATCCCAGTTCAATATCTTCTCTCCTGAGTTTATTCTCACACTGTCACCCCGCAACAACAACATGCAGAGTAATGTATTTCAGCTTTAAAGTCATGTGTTTCCCATGACTAGTATATCAGATAAATAATGCAAATATAAATCCAATCCATGTTCTGACACTGAAGCTGTAATAAACATATTTTAAAGCTGCAGAGTAGAGCAGGTATTTTCTGTTGTTGGGAATATGTTGTTCTTCAAACTGAGCGCTCTCTGTCACGTCTCAGTATTTCCTCTACTGTCCGGTGCTTGATGGTAGTCGACTTTCATCTAAAATAATCAGCCTCTCCTCTTTCTCAGGGTTTTTCATATTGTGATGGAGAAGAAACTGGCAAATGATTTGTCACTACATTGTAATGGAAATCACCTTGTTGTTGTTGTTTCTGCTCTCTTTTCAGACCAAAAGAGCCTCATGCGAGACTCATTGCCTCTGAGGAAATACTATCCAGATGCTGAGTGCTATTAAGGTTCCCTGAAAATAACTGGCTACTTTAATCTTCAGCACACTGCAGACAAAGTGGATGATTCTTCACCCTTTTAAAGTCATTTTTTGGTGTGTGTTTACATTCATAAACGTTTTTTTCCTGTGGAGAAGTGAAAGTTTGTTCAGATAGAGAAAAATCACTGAAAAACATGAATATGTGGATTATACTTCCAGGCGTCATGGGCCAGATGTTGTCCTTCAGAGATGCAAGGGATATTACACTAAGATAAACACATCAGTGTGATGGCCAAGTGTCATGTGTTGTCATGGGGCATAGACATCCAAGAAGAGCCTCTGATCACAGAGTTACAAGTGACAAGGCATAAAATACTGATGTAGAAAACGCAGCAGGTGGCAATCAATCAATGACATCTGCTGCATGGAAATGCACATAAAATTCTATTCTCAACCCAGTTACTCAAGAAAACCTGGTTTGGGTTGACACATGTAAACACCATAACTCAAAATCACCTATTTTAGATGTCTTGCAGTTACATAGAAACATCGTACTCCTTTTACTTCCTGTTTTTGCAAGCTACTAGGGAGACTAGAAACTAGGGATGTAAAATTGAAACAATTCCCTTGCCTTTTTTTCTGCCATTTTGATTATGGATAATCAAATTAAAAGCTAATAAATGCATGTTTTTCCTTCATTTTCTTGACTGTCTGTTCAACACATGGTCCTGAGTTACATCCATACAGCTACTGGATGGATAACCAAGAGATTTTGTACATGGTTCTTCAGTTCACAATAAGACACAGATTTGCTGTCAGCCATAGCTCAGTACTTGAGTAACATGATGTTGACATTCTAATATGCTACATGTTGTAGCTTGTTGACATGCGATGCTTGTTAAGGACTACTAAGTGTTAACACGCTCACATTAGCATATTAGCATGCTAGCTCAAGGCACAGCTGAGGCTGACAAAGTACACCTGAAGCCTATAATGACTGTAGCTTTCAGGTGTATTTGTATTTAGCATGTAATTTACATACTCACCTCAAACATTGCCTTCTAGAAATGTTTTTATAGTAGATTGTTTTCCCAATTACGTTGTGGTGAAAAACATAACTGGCTGGATTATGTTATGTTAGCAATGTTTTTTTGACTTTGAAATATATTAACCGCACCAGAGTAGTCAGGTGGTCCGTGTGGGTGATGGACATACGAAGTGCAGGACTTTGACTCCAGAGACTGGCGTTGGCATCCTGAATGCCGTCTGTGGTTAGGTTTAGGCAAATTACTTTGATTAAGGTTGGGCAAGGATCGTGGTTTCGGTAACTGTTAACAGTCACAGTGTATTGTGATTCAAGTCACTGCAGACATTTTCTGTGTTTAACCAAGACCATGATCTTTCCCTAACTTTAAGCAAGTGCTGCCAGACCCTTAACATAATCCTAAAAAAGCTTACTAATGCTGTAGTCACTACAAGCAGATATTGTATAGCATGATCGGATATTTTTGTGGTAAAGAAAATATGTTGTCAATGAACATTTTTGCCAGATACGTTAACAACATTTCCTCATTATGTTCTTAACTCTGAATTATTTGCTGTTCTTTTTTTCCTGTTGATCAATGAATGTAACAAATAAACTAATAAACTTGCAGTAGCAATAAAATCTAAGGATAACAAGAAAGTTGCCTCTCCATTTTTCATCCATCCAACAATGTTGTTTTCCGACGTGTAATAAGAGTTACAGCCTCACAGGGACATTAGTGTGGCTGTAGAGTTTTAGTCTTGTTACATAATTTGTAACGTGACGTATGTAGCCACTAAAAAATGTCAAGCGTGCAGATGCCCATCTTCTGCTTTGATCATGAGCATGAAAAGAATATTGATGGACAGCTCTGGTGAGCACTGGTGCCCATGCTTAGTGCAGCTCTGACTCATCTACTCTGAGGAACAGTGGGGGCTTGCTATTGTTTCCATTGGGAGTGTATACATCAGTAGCAACCAGCCTAATGAGCTAGCTATTGGATTTGGTGTACATGTTTTATTCTGTGTTTGTGTTAGCTGAAGCAAAGGCAGTGCAAACAATTAAAGGTTTTTTAATCAGGGAAGTGGGTAATAATTGTTAAATGGTTTCATTTGTTTGAGATCATGATGCATACCCCTCAAAGCACTGTTCTTGTACCACCAAGACCAATCACTGATTCTTTTTCTTTTTGTGTTGTTTTGTGTATCTTATAATATTCATCAACTCTATCACAACCTTATTCATTCGATCCTGCGTGTGCTGCAATACATTCAATTGATTACAAATGTTTTTAAAGGAATAATAGCATAATACAATGTTAATATACATATAATAATATACAATATAGACCTTTCAAAGCGTAACAAGATGTTGTTTGGTGCAAAAATATTGACTTTTTACTGTGAATATGCCTTCTTGAATAAAAATGTCTGATACTTAAGGTCAAATATAACCTAAAACCTTTTTTTTTTTTTTTAAAACAGTGTCAGATTTGAAGTGAATCCCTGGCAAGTGTTACTCCTCTGAGTAACATGAGTAACTCCAAGTACGTCAGTTCCCACCTGGCATTGGAAAGCGTCTCCACATGTGTCTCACAACAAGATCTCACTTCCCCACTCTATCTGCAAATAAACACATACATCATTTCCGTTTGCAAAGACCTAATGTGTTGTTGTTTTTAACCGGCGGCAAGCAGCAACGTACCTGCCGGAATTTTTTTTTTTTAATTTAATTATTTTATTGTTGTGGCTTCTTCTTCTTTAAAAGAAGTTGAGAAGATGACCTTCAATGTGGCCCAGGACACATTCGTGTACACATTGCTAAAAGAATGTGGTCCTCCAAATGTGGTCTGAGAGCTCAGATCTCAATGCGTCCTCAATGCGTCTTGGGTGCATTCACACCTGTACTTAGAGCTGTCCACTTGTGATCGGATCACCCAAGACGCATGTTAATGCTATGTCTAAACAGGGCCTTAATCCCAAATAAGTGACTTGCTTTGAAAAAAGAACCCACTCTACTGCCTGAGGAATCTGTACACTGATGTGCCTCAAGTGTATAAATTGATTTACACCTCTTTATCAAGTCAGTATGCCTGAAACACAACTGGTGCGTTTGGGAGTTGCAGAGTCAGTGTGTGGACTTTTTTTGACACCAGTTGTTGAGGATTGAGACATGCAGGTTTTGTGCTTTTTTATACTGAATATGCAACACTTCATAATCTGTTATCTGCCTGGGATACCACTGTAAATGATAAAAGAAAGGCGCCGGCACTCTCTCAAGGCCAAAAATGGAAAATGAATTCAAAAGCAAGAGGCATGAAGGTCTTGTGACCTTCATCAGATGCAACTCAAAATGGATCACAAGCAATATACACACACTTCTCAAACACTTAACACAGGTGCACATGATCATCATCAATTAGTCAATGACCTCGGGCAGGTAAAGGAAAGGGAAAAATCCCTCTGATAGGCTACAATGAATAGGCCAGAAGTGAAGGGAGCTGAGACAAAAAAAATGTTTTGCACAGTGTCTTGGTTCAGTTTAGTCGTGCTTCAAATGCAAACATGATTAAACTGATTATTTTATTTATTCACATTTTTTTCAGATCACAGTCCCGGAGTGAAAAGATCCACAGTGAGGAATTACACAAGTCTGAATCTGCACATTGTGTTTTCTGCTGCTATTTGGCCTCTACTCATCGTGCTACATCAAGTTTTAAACATGTAGCAAGAGGCAACTGATGTTCTGATAATACTCACATGAAGTGGGTGATAGTTGGAGAGACAAGGGGAGGGAGGCTGAGTGGGAATGATTGTTATGTATTGAATAGTGTTGGGTGTAAAGATTGAAATTTATATGTATGTTTGGATCTATGACTTAATTGAGTATTTATTGTATTTTTAATTTGTATTTGTATTAATTGCATTAGTTATACAGTATTAGTGTCTGTGTTTACCTGCCCAGGGACTGCAGTTGGAAATTAGCTAGTAGCCAAATCTACTGTGTTCATGTGTGAGATTAATATTTTTTGTACATGGTCCCTGACAAATAATAAACTAAACTTCCCTATAATATAGCTGTAGCTGTATGTTTATTCTTCATGTGCATATGGTCATGCATCAAACTTGGAAATGGCACATAAAACCAGGATTTGATGCCTTAATGTTTCACACTTTTTTTGCACATATATTTCTGTATTGATGATATTTGATGTGTGCTGTCTTACTCTTATTGTGTTATGTTTATTGCTTTTACTGTGTAGTCTCTTTATTGGTTAGACAAAGACAAATGTCCTGCCCTGGTGGGATCATGAACTTTCTATTCTATTCAATACAAATTCACTGCACCAGCCACTTTCCTGACATATTTGAATAAATCAATAAAGTAATTTTCCAGACAATACTGTCCTTTATTTTCCTTTTTTTTGGTCACATTTTATTGGATATACACCACTGATGATACTCCTATTAGAATTAAGTGAAGTTTTATTAAATCGTCTACTATGTAAGAAAAACTAGCACAATAATGGAATGAGTTAAAAAATATTGTATATATAATTACTTTTTGGATCTTCAGGTGCTTGGGTCATAAATGTAAACAGAAGAGTCACAATTAGGGCAGTCTGACTCAACAGAGTTGAGTTGCCATTTTTAATAAGAAACAACAAAGAAAAGCAGTTGACATAGATAATAAACTGTATGTTGGTGATGGAAAGAACTTACACAAAGTTAAAGTGTGCATAAGGCAGGTAATTAGCCATGTGCAAAATGTGCCTCAACAATATTTCCAACACCTGCGGCTCTGTATTTAACAAGAGCACTGGTGAGCTGAACACGGTTTACATCCAACCTTGTCAACTTTAATTGGTTTAAGAAATTTAAAACCCCAAATCTCAACCCAGTACTCAGTATGACAGCAGGTTCAGCCAGAACTTTTCCCTGCGCTGGCACAGAATCAAGGTAGTGTGGAAATACAGCTCCAGCATAGCAAGGGTTAAGAATTCAGCCAGACTACATTGTCTGTGGGGAATCAGCAAACAGACAAGTGAAAGATTAAAAGATGTTTCTGTTTTGTGTTAAATTAACGTGGTGTGGTTGGTGTCTGTTTTCAGTGACATTTCCAGATTTAAAAAGTTAAAAAGCTCTTCTCTCATGATTGACTGAATATCAGCTAAAATCAAACAGATTACACCAGATATTCAATCTTTACATATTGGCCTTCAACAAACATTGTTTTACAAGCTCCAAACAGAGGTCATGGAAATCGGGCATTAATGAGATCATGCACATGCACAAATATATCTGTTTAAACTACCAGTGAACCATGGGCATAGCTTGATGATTCAGAACTAATTATACAAATGTTTTGTAAAATATTGTGTAATGATGTACTCTATATAACATTGTGCTGTTTTTTCTTGAATGGAAGGTTTCCATGGTTATTATTGACAACCTCCTTTTACAATCACTAAATAGCTCTTGTCAAGATGTTCTATGGTATCGTACAGTGAATCTGTCCAAGAGTCTTCAACCATTTATTTAGTTTTCTTTGAGTTGCTTCAGTGTCCACTTCTGTGCTTTAATCCTTCACCACAGGGACCAGCCAGTAAACACAAGGCACTTTTATCTGCTTAAACTGCAAAGTGAGTGTGCAACAGAAAAGAGTGTATCTTGTCTTCTCTAATTGGGACCTTGAAGATTACCCTGTATTCCTTAGTGAAATTTTGCCATCCCCATATAAGTACTGATAAAAAAAACACAGCATTATTAATATAATTATTATTTTTTGCCTTTCTTGTCTCTCATTTTGACATAATTCCTAATGATGTTTGGACAGGTAGCAGAATTACAGATATAAAGCTTGTTTCTCCGCCGCCATTCATTTTTGCACATTTTGAAAACTCTCACAGCCTTGAAACCACAGGAGATAGATAATAGTACATCACAATATGTTAATTTGTTGTTTTTTTACCATTATTTTTGAGTGAGGCAGCGTTTTTATTCCGGTGCCGCATTACATAACACTCCACTTACTGTCAGCCACATGATACCTCCTCTAGGAAATATTCCTTAAAAGTGCTTTATATCACGTTATAAACTTTGTCACATCCAGGTCTTCTGATTTAGGGTGTCTTCAGCCACTGTTCGTTTTCTCTAAGGTCAGGTAATTTCAGTTTTTACAATGCTATTCAGGTTCAGTACATGAATCCTCTTCATATCAGCCATGTCTGTGTTTTTCAGCTGCTGCACCAGAGAAATCAAGCCATTAACTATAATTGTTGGGTTTTAGTTAACATAAGCTTGCACTGGTAATTTTAGAACTGTCAGACATCTCTGGAAAATTACAAGATATCAAAACATTAAACTGGCTCTTGTGTGAGAGAATATGGTACGACCTCTGCTACATACGATATTTTTTAGACATGCCAGAGATGTGACTCCAGGGATGGCAATGTTGATCAGTCAGTCGGTTCACCACTTTGGACCAGACTGAAATGTCTCAACAAGTGTTGGATGGATTGCCATCAAAGTTTATACAGCCATTCACGGCCCAGAGATGATTCCTAGTGACTGCAGTGATCCCTTGACTTTTCCTCTAAAACTGTTATTTTTAGAACGTTACTACAACTGTTACTTGATCAAACTGGTGTCTATGTTGAGGAGGGCGAATGACCAGCATCTCAGTTTAATCAGAATTTAGGAGCAGGAAATTAAATGACATCCAGTTTTTCCCAGCCGACAAGCAGGCCTCTAATTTAATAATTTGGAAATGATCATCTGCCTTTACAGGCACAAACAACTGAGTATCATCAGCATAGCAGTGGAAATTAATTCCATGACTGCGTATAATTTGGCCAAGAGGTGAAATATAAAGAGAGAAAAGCCAAGAACAGAGCCCTGAGGTACTCCATATTTTATATCAGAAAATGTTGGTGTAGTATTATTATGGGAAACACACTGTGTTCTTTCAGATAAGTAAGACTTTACCATGCGAGAGCCAAACCACCATGCCAAATTGATATTCAAGTGGGTCTAGGAGTATACAATGATCCATGGTGTCAAAAGCTGCACTTAAAGCCAGTAATAGAAGCACCAAGATGGAAATCAAATCCATAGTAAGCAGAAGATCATTCACCACTTTTGTAAGCACTGTTTCAGTGGAGTGACAGGCCGTGAAAGCAAATTGAAAGGGTTCAAAAAGGTTACTGTTGAATATGTGGCTCGAAAGTTGCTGAAACACAACTCTTTCTAGTACTTTTGAAAGAATTGGAAAGTTACTGGAAGGAGACTGGTGGACAATTATTTAGAGACCCTGGATCAAGATGTGGCTTCTTAAGTAGAGGTTTAACCACAGCAGTCTTAAAGGTAGTGGAGACAGTGACACTTGTAAATGATAAATTAACAATATTCAGCATTGTAAGTCCCAGAGACTGCCAGAGATTTTTAAAAAGTTCAGCTGGTAAGGCGTCGAGGTGGCAGGTAGTTGGTTTAGAAGCTAACACCAGTTGAGACAATGTTTTCAAGAGAGATAAGTCTCAGAATTTGTAAGAACAGAGACTATTTTGGATTCAACATATTAATATTGCACGACTGCAGAAGTAGCTGTGCGTTCCAATCTCCAGGCCTAAAAGAGACACCCTATCCTATCTGCAAAGGCTCTATCTGTGCACAAGTAGAGCCTCTCAGAGCCACTAGCAGGGCTTTAGACTCATGGTGTTGTTTGATGACGTGCTTTTTACAGGCTTAGTCATTTACTAACAACAAACATGGTCATATGATGATGCATAAACATAGGAAAATGCAACAAATCACAGTCTGAGAATTTAATTTATTAGCGGGTCCCTAAATGACCACAGTGGATTTTTTTTACAAGATACTTTTGAGTTCCCTTTTTCATACTGCTGCAGGAATAGGTACAGTATTACTTCACTCCCTCTGCTTCTTTGTCTGCATCTGTCTTTTTCACACAGTCACTCGCACATGCTCCACAAACATAATGAGGCACACATTCATTCTCACATAGAAGCAGTACTGCAATGTGAAACCTGATTCTGAAAAAAATGAAATCACATCACCCTGCATGTCTACACTTGAACCCACATGAGTGTCATGCATCTCCTGTTGCCTTTTCTGTCACCTTCTCACCATCTCCTTACATCACTTGCATGCATATTTCAGATGAATTGCACCCAGACTACAAATTGCAATCGCATTCAGAGTCTGACCACTTCCTTATCTGGCTGTGATGACTGGATTGCAATGTGAGCAAAATCCAGCCTTTGTGAATGTAGTCGCTTAATGATTCCTGGTGTGATAAAAGTCGCTCGGTCAACTTAACACTGTGGTTTGTTTCTTTTCATGTTAGTTCAAGTGCTCTCTACCTGTGACCTCCCTCTTCTCTCTCTCTAATACACACATGCACGCTCCCTCAAATTCATGAATTTCTGCTTGCTAAATGCTTGTTGTGTCCAACATGTGCAGGGGTCACAGAAAATCTCCGGGGTTAAGTACTTCCTGCTGAACCATCAGGTGATAATCCTCACATACTGTTACTGGCGATAACTGACATGGTGCACTGAGTTGCAGAGGCTTCTCCATAGTTCTACCCCTTGAAGAGACATGTGAAATGTAACTAAAAATACTCAGTGTCTATCTCACCCTATATGGCATTTATCCCGAGCACAGGAATGCCATCTTTTCAGTGCATGACAGAATTTAAAGATGATTGAGTAAGTCGAGTAAATTAGCCAGATAGAAACTGCTGTGTTGTGCATAATGCTTTGTTCAGTGGAAGTCATGCTCAGCGGATCTGTCTGCGGTTTGGCTGTCATCACACCACGGCTAAGACCGAAAACCATCTGCGGGTCGGAGAATAATCACTAACTTCCATCTGCTTGCTTGTCCGTTTATCTGTCCATTTCTTCCTTCCATCCATACTATTCATCTGCTTATCATGTTTCCATTTGTGTGCTAATCTGAATTATCTGTAGATGCTCAGTCTGTCTCAGCTGACTCATGATTATCATTATTACTCTTGTTTCTTTTAATACATTAATCCTTTGGGAATGCATGATCAATCAGTACCGTGGAAAAACTTAATTTGAGCACTTTACTGTTTAAATGCTTTGAATAAAACATCAGATTATTCACCTGCAATTCTGATAGCGTGACTGTCAGATTAGCCAATTAAACTCTCGCTACTGCCTGACAGTTGCAGACCAGAGGCCACTTGACTAATTACTTTCTCAACGAATTCTGACAGAAATGACGCAGGTTTGTGTTGATAGTAGTGTAAAGCCCCTGGAGGTTAGTGCTGTGTGTCATCACCAGTGTAAACAAAAAAACAAACGAATGAATAACTTTGTGGGCACGTCACATTAGCAATGATCCAAGCATCGTCAATTCAAACGTGCTTTGGTTAAATATAATCTGCACTTTTTAACATATATAATCATGAGTGTTCTGAGAGAAACACTTTGATGAGGGGGTCTATCACACAAATACACCTTTAAAAATGATCTTGCTTGATTCCTTCAGTGTTATTTATACATGCAATGCAATGCATGCAAATGATGATTACATGCAGTACATGAGCAAAACACACATTTCTTCTACACCACTCTTCTTTTACTTTGCTGGCTCCTCCTTGCTCACTATATAATAGTAGCAGATTTTATTATTTCTATTTCCCTTCCTCAAACTGCAGACATTTCTGTAGTATGTATTTGAAGACTTAAATGCTCACTTAGGGAGAAAAATCTACCAGCTGTCTATTTTTATGTTTGAAGGAAAAATAGTCTTTGTGCCTTACAGTAGATGCACTGTGGGGGGGTACTTCAAAATAAAAGCTCCCCACGTAGCAGAGCTCCTGTGGATGTACTTTGCAGTGTTATTTGTAACTACTTAAGGTATTTAAAGTAAGTCATTATTTCTAAAAAGAACTTTACCTGACAGTATTTAATATGTCTGCCATTGCATGCAGCATATACTTTATATACTTCCAAATATCACAGCTAATTTAAATATACATTTTAAAAGTGATCTACTATATTTAAATTATTTTTTCTCACCTCAGATGTATCTTTTATTATAATCTTCCTTTGTGAGATTTATTGTAAAAAAAAAAAAAAAAAGAGTTCAAAATAATAATGTCAAAAAGATGGTTTTTGCGAGCACCATGGATCATAAAAGTTTTGTTTTTTGCCAAACACAAAGGACAACAATCCTGTCTCTGTATCAGGGCTATATTTTTTTTCATATCAATCAACTAGCTAATAGGACAAATATGCCACAACATATTAAGGTCTAAAGATTCAGCCTCCCTCTACACCCGTACTCGTACAGTACCTAACTTTGAAACTAACCTATGTTGCTGTTGCCAGAGACTGCCAGAAAAAAACACAACATTTCCCACAAGTCATAGGATTCTTTTCAGGACAGACCTGCCACCAATATTGGGTTTAGAACAGCAGATGTCAAAGCTTTGTTGAAATAGGTATTTACTAAACTAACTAAATGTATGTTTAATCAGTCGACTATAAAGAGCGGCACAATAAAAAATGTTAATGGAAATGTCATTAATTATTACCAGCCAGATTGCATACTGTGTAATCTAAAGAAGTCTCAGTGGATAAATACCAGTACCAACTGTTGTAACAGTTGTCAATCTCCTTTGAAGAAAAACTGAGGTGTTGAATGCTATCATCATGTACAGACACTCTGTATTACACCCCAGAGGCAAAGACCTGCTCGGCATGTTTCCATAACCTACAGAATTATCCTTTCACAAATACCTTTTTTTGAGATACAGCACATGAAAGGCTGAGATAGAGGAGGTAAGAGATAAGGGGAGCCTATTTTTAAGTTTAAAGCCCCCACAGGAGATGGGAGGTGGTTTATTCTGGGTAGGATCCTTTCTTCCTAAACTTGCCATGTCAAATATACAATCCCTTTATCTCCAAACCATCACACGAACGGAAAATACAGGGGGACTGAGGCATTGATTCTGTAAGAATGCTCTTGATATTAGTGTGCCATCAAACACATGCAGCACTGGAGTTGTCTCTACTGCCAAAAGAAAGACCTCTTGAAAAACGAGTCCACTCTTACAATTACATAAAACTGATGACACAAAATGCTCTAATAGGAAAACACATTGTGGCACCTTTGCATTTCACAGAGATGCTTACAGGTATTTTTGATTTAGAAAGCCCCCCAAATACCAAAACCAAAATATATATATATATGGTTTTGGACTGTCCAATCAACAAACAAGCACTATCGCCAGTCATAGGCGTCAATACTGGATGATTATGCAAATCCCTTATTGTGTTCAATACGTACTTTTTTTTTTTTTTATTCTTTTCATTTTTAAATTCTTGCTTTCTAAAAAAATCAGCACATGGCAACAACGGTGTGGTGGTTAGGGAAAGACCACGGTTATGGCAAATAAACTATGGTTAAGGTATGGTTAGGGTTAGGCAACTAAACACTTGATTAAGATGAAAAAAAAGGCGAATATTAATTAGGTCTACTGCTACCTGCCCCTCCACCCCTCCGACCTCCAAATATTCAATTTACAGAGATATTCAAACAGAGAAAAGCACTGAATACTGACATTTGAGAAGCTGAAACAAGTGATGTTCAGCATTTTTGCTTCATAAACGACTGAAGTGATGAAATCACTTATCAAAATTATTGTTCTATATAGTTTTAATGAAATTAAAAGTTGATTTCTTTTGTGCACTTTTTATTTATGAATGTATTTTCAATGATTTTATGAAGCAGCATAAACAATATAAAAACTTCCGAAGCCCTTCAAGAGATGCAGTGGAGACTTAACTGACAATGTGCCTTCTTCAGAGCAAGTTATTATACTTGTTATGAATGTTTAATGTTTATCAGGAAGTCTTGTGCATTAGAACACATCTTTCATCAGGTTTGAGCTCATAAGCTACACAATGAAATAATAATATTATCCACCTGTTCTTCTTTGGAAACAGTTCACTCAGAGATTCTGTGTTTTTGTCAGTGTGGTGAGAGAGCTGTGATGACACTGAGAGCACTGTTCTGTGATCAGATGCCGAGGAAAATGAAGGTGGCCTAACATATAATGGCTCCTCTATATTATGGTCGGTACCACAGCTATGTTATTATGTAATAAGGAAAGAGGGACTACGAGTGTGCGTATGTGTGTGAGTGCACAAGGGGGTATCTTTGGCATAAATTAGGCAAGCCTTAGCAATTTCCGAGGCAGATAATTGGACATGGATTCGTGCCATGGGTTGGCCAAAGCCCCTGAAGCTCTGAACTCATTTGTTGGGATGCAGAGCACCTTGTCAGGGTCACAATGTGGAAAATGTCCCTCCTCCCAACACACACACATACACATGCATCAGGCCTTAGGTGACTACTTGAGTTCTATCTGATATGAGTTAATTTTTCACGAGATTAACTTCTTCATTGCAGAAATGCACTAAGATTTTCTGGGTTTCGGTTCTCAAGGTTGTTTAATATTGAAGATATTGAGGAAATACTTTAATAATTAAAAAAATAATAATAAGATGTTATCTTTCATATTGAATTTCCCAAACTGGAAAATGATTAGTTCAAATCAACTGCTAAAAAAACCCATTTCAGTTATATTAAATACAGTATATAACAGAAATACTGTAAACACATATTAGATATTAACTAAAAAGTTATATATTTATACTTTTGCTGTATTCCATACATTTTAATTTTATCACAAAGTGGAAAATACACAGTATAGTTCAGTCAGCCAGCTCACATGGAATACATTATTAAGTGAATGTGGAATATGTACAGCTTTGATAGTGGCTCTTACCTTGTCACTCCCACAAGGAAATATCAAGCTCAGCTCAGCTCAGTAGGGAGTGGGGAGTGATGATAATAACTTCCCCCCTAGGGCAACATAGACTCAGAGCCTACAGGTGGATGCTGGGGTGCAGGTAGGGTTTATGAAATGCTACATGAACATCGGCAGCAGTAGCAGTAAGTGACAGCATGGCTTTCAGGTGAGCAGTGTGGCAGCAGGCATTACGGCAAAAGAGTGAGCAGAGCACTGACGGCTTCAGAACACCTCCATGATCAAATAGTGCACCGCCCCGACCACCTTCCCAAGAAAAGCCCTTCCCTCTTGAAAAAGCATTTCTATGGAGCATAATCCAGGCATTATTGTGTTTCCATCATAATGTACTTGGCAAAACAAATTAGTAGCATATAAACATTTGGGAGACAGGGTGTAGATGTCAAGGAGGTGGATGGGCATGTATAATGTTTTTTGCTTTCAATGCAGGCATCACACATTCACCTCCCATCTCACACTTCTAGTCAATGTTAAAAAAATGTATCATTTATGTACAATATTTTCTTCCATTGAAGAAAACTATAATTAATTTCCCCTCATTACGTTAATATAATATAGCTGCACTTGAACACAATTTGTGGGGGATATGGCTGCAAGGTTACAGTCTAAGGTTGAAGTGTCCAGTAAGTAATATTATGCAGTAAGCTCAGTCAATTTGATCAGCTATGCCTCATAAACCGACAGGGAAAGTTATTTTTTAGCGCATCAAAAGACAGTGAGCATCTATTCATCACAGCAGCACAGTCTCTCCTTTAGAGTGCCCTTCCTCTTAATAGCACCCCTCAAACTTTTTCATCTTAAGTGTAAGTAAGTAGTAGATTGAGTGACCTGTAGTGTAGTTTTCCTTTGACACTTTCAAAAAAAAAAGGCCCACAGTTGTACCTTTTTATATATTTTTGACATAAAGGGTGCAGACCCAGTAACACAAGATACAACTTCACACTTTTTATTCTGAGGAAAGGCAGAGGTGGCCTTCTGAGAGAGGTCCGCCTTGTCCGTTGGTTTATGTAACCGCCATTTGGAGAAATATCACTCTGTGGATTTAGTGAGGCTGAGCCTTTGTAATCCTCAGCACAGATACTTTTACAAATCCTGTATTTAATTAGATTTCCCCATTTAGTCATTTGCAGTCAGAGGCCTAATTCCTGCATAATGCCTACAGTGAGAGTGTATTCCTGGCAAGCCCGTGGATTGGGTCCTGTGTTCTACTTCAGTGTGTAATGGTCCAAGGAGTTCAGTTTCACCTCACATATCCCTTTGGTTCCTTTGAGCTTAACAGAACAGCGACTGTCTTACCAAATGTTTTCTTTTCTTTATCAGAAGATCAGTGTTACACAGGAACATTTTTGGACCCTTTTGAGTAACTGTATGTACTTCTGTACTGGGTTGCTTTAGCAGATTAGGAAATTACGGCGGATGTTTTATGTTTGTATGACAAGTGGAGAACAACTGAAATGGACACAGGATGGACACAACATGCACAGCTGCTGAATATAGTATAATAAAACATATATAATATAATGCAATACATGCTATTTCTGAAGG
The DNA here is from genome assembly GCA_008360985.2 of Macquaria ambigua. NCBI lineage: Eukaryota > Metazoa > Chordata > Actinopteri > Centrarchiformes > Percichthyidae > Macquaria > Macquaria ambigua. Next base: position 374,840 of record VMKM01000098.1, on the reverse strand, counting down.
TTATAATTTTTGTTTCTAATGTTTTCTTGACTTTGTCAGAGAGGTTTTTCTGCAGATGGAAAAATCTATCATATACATCATCTAGTCATCTAGCTGTAAATATATCATATTTACAGCAATAGCATTTATTGCAGAGCTATTCCAGTGGTTTGCAAAGTATTTCAGGTGCTCATGTTGTGGTTGTGTCTACGCTCTACACTTGTGATGATACACCTCTGCTACAATAAGTCATTGAATATCATTAAATGTGTGTAAATCTCAATTACTGAATCATTTTCAAGGCTTGTTTTATCTTCAGCGTTTGCTGGACATTTTTTTAATTAATGTAATATTTTTGCTTGTTTTCTTTATGTAAAGTGTCTTGTAAAGGGTTGCCCAAAAGATGCTTCAAAATGGAATTTATTATTATTAGTAGTAGTATAATTATTCAGCTTTCTCTTTTGTCAAGTGGGAAAGTGCAATATAATGCAATATATCATATCCATGATGCATATGTATATTTATTTGTTGTTCACACATTAACTTTTGTTACGCCAGGCTGAAGTGCAGTGAATCAATGCCCTGTCTGGTATCTGTTTCACCTCTGACCTCACCCAGCATCATTGCTGACCCAACAGTGATGTCACAATGCACTGACACACCCTGGAGTACACATTTTACATCACGGCGGCGAGATGAGGTAGAAGTAAAACCAATGGAGGTCAGAAAAACAACATTTTCAGCTTGTGTTAAGTTTCTCTTTAGCCTCATGTCTACCAGGTCAATTTGGGACCTTTAATGCTGCGGTGATGGCTAAACAATGTTGACACATCACTTTCTTAAAAATTCTGCCCTCCAGCCTAGTCGAGGAAATACCTGGGAGACATTTAAAGCTATTTTCATCATCCCCATCCTCTATTTTGGAGGAATCCAAATGTGGCCAATATTACAATTTTATCAACATTGACAAAATATTCATAATATACAAATATACAATTAAAAACTGTCATTGTTTTTGTTGCTGTTTGCCCACTTTTCAGATTTTTATGTCTCTGTTTAGACAACTAAAACATTGTGATCTTGGTTAAATATCAAAAAAGTAAAGCATGAGTTGAAGCATGAAACAGTGTTCCCAAATATTCCCAAAGTAGAAAATATGCCAGAAATACATCCTTCATTGCTTATCCTTCATAGTGACTGGGGAGAAAATAACCTGCACTTGGCTTGTGGCTGATAGTAAATGATTACTGCTGCCAGCCACCAAGACCCCCTATGATGTGATGAGTCTTATGATGTTCACCATCACTGAATAATTTACAAAATACAGTATTTTATGACACTGTAAAAAGCATGAACTATATTAATGTGATGCTATGATATGTGGAAATTACATTACAACGTGTAATACCAAGCAAACAATTGAGTAATAACAAGGCAATAAAGTGTAATACTCTGTAATTACAGATGTAATTACCTGTTAATATACTGATAATAACAATAAGAATATTACACCCATTATTACTCACTAACAGCACATATTTTACACTGTTAACCTGTTGTTGTTAGAGAATATTACCCTGATATATACCAATTATTTTGAGCATATCAGCATTTTGTTATCTCATTATTACTATGCTATTATTGATATGTTCCACCCATTACGTTGAGATGTTTTGCCTGAAATTACCCTAATATTGTTTCGCCATCATGACCGTATTCCAAAAATTAACACAGTACCAAAAAGTACCAACTACCAAGATATTCTCTCTGTTAATAACAATATATTACTAAGATACTAACAGGCTTTTACCACTGTAATTATCAAAGTATTTCTCCATTATTCCCATGCTATTTCCAGTAAAGTGCTACTTGTTAGGTTAAGTCGGGGTATAGTTTAGGTTAGGGCATGTGACAGCCTACTGTGCATATGCAGCAACTGTCCATTTCTTTCATACTTTGCGGTCATCAGTAGCATGATAATCATCCTCAGGTTCACATTTGTTTGTGACAATGTCAGTGGCTGCCACATGAAACACTAAACCCTGCCATTCATTGACAAGAGAGTCTCCGTTGTCATATTACACACACATATTGTGCAGACTGTTAAATTGGTTTTATTGATTTTCTGACAAACTGTATGGTTTAATTATACCTTGCGGTCCTAAAGGGACCGCTGATCACATAATTACACAGAGGACTCAGAGACTCAACAGCTATCTCAGCTCTATTTCAAACATCTGAAGTCATCTGAAGACTGAGTTGCTTCAATTCAATTGATTTAACATAGTGTAAGCTGTAGTAAACATTTCCAGTAAAGAAATAAACATATTAATTAGTTTAGCACTAGTTACATGGCACCTGAATATGGGAGCGTTTCAATATTCAGGTAACTGAATGTATTATGCTTTTAGGACTTGTGTACCTCTGCTGTGAGCAGTCCATCCAACTGCGACCCATCTTCCTCTATGCACATTCTTTACATTAAAATACAATCAAACACTGTACCTTACAGGGGGGGTTTTTAACTTGCTCTCTCTTCAAATCCATGACATTTTCAGAAGAAAATTATTTGAATGATTAAGCTCAGAGTGCAGCTCCGTCGATAATGCCCTGCAGAAGCCAGTGGAACAACAGTGGAATTTTAATCAATACCGGAGACGACCATTCCTCTAAACACTGCACCATGGCATACTTGAACACTGATTTTATCTCAAGGCCACCTTTTGATAGTTTCCTCTTTCAAACCAATGGCTTGAATGGAAAGTCACTGCTGCTCTGTAAATAATGAACAGAGCAAAATCAAACGGTATTGGATGCATCTGCTTAAAGGGCAACTTTACTCTCTCAGTCAGCTAATAGACTAAGCATTTCTGATTTTGAAGGCTGTTGAGAGATAACCTTTAAACATGGTTGGTTGCTCCTGATGAAACAGGCTTTTCAGGGAACGTTTAAGGTACATACGTCTACTCTTTTGTAATTGGATTCATACTGTGGGCTTGAAGAAACAATGTGCGCCGGACAATGTGCAGACAACAGGCCCTCCTGTATTCTAAAGATAAGTAAAAAAGAGAATGGATTAATTTGCTCCTTTGTATTTAAAGTAGACGTCAATTCCCCTTACTGTAAAGGTCATTTCATTATCTCACACTTCACTTAATTCATCTGCAGTCTATTGTTTTAAGGTTGATATCTAAAACATATATTACAAGCAAACCCGGAGGACAGAACCAGAGCTTTTTTTGCAAAACATCCAGCACAGACATCAATTTCCTTCAGATTTGCTCAGCTCATCAGCTTGCTCAGATTCATCCTTATGTCACTAATATTCATCTCAAACAATCAATATAATGACTGTAGAGGAAAAAGAGGTTCATCTCTATCTCAGCAGTATGAGGCTCAGATGGATGTAATAAACCAGATTAACTGAACTTGTACATTTTCAAAGAGATACAGACATTATTGGGTTACACCATAAGATCTACAAGTAACTAAATGTTCTACTCTGGGTACTCTTTGTCTTGCCAAAACAAAAGATTGCCTACCAATGAATCACTGCTGGAAAAAAACTGAACAGGAAAAAAACAATAACCTTGATGAGGTTAGGGATAATCCCTCTCGATGAAGTCTTTTGTCCACTGCTGCCTGCTTTTGGTTGATGTGAAAGAAACCTCTGTCGGTGTACACTACAGTAAACAGCTCTGACTAATCCAGGATAAGTTGAAATGATTTTCTTTGTAGAGATTAACACAAACTATAGAAACACCTCTGCAAGAAGTGGTTTACAAAAACTTGCACACACTTCATCATAAGATGCAATTTATTGGGCTCTCAATATGAGAAATATCTAAAAGATCAATCTAAAAAAACTTAAATGTGATGCTGTGAGTTTCTTGTGTTGGACACTTGAAAGTTTGATATCATTGAGGATATCTACCTACAACTGAGAAAACGTGGAAACATTATCTCTTCTGATGTCCCCTACACCCACCCAATGGTGCGGTCAAACCAGATTTCGCTCCCCGTTTGTCCCCACCGGAATTTTATGTTTACAACCCTACCCATGCTATTTCCTGCCCCGATTGCTTCATGCCACCCCAACAAAGTAAATTTCATCTGCTGACCGCACCTTTACAGGGCAAAAAAAAGTCATTCTAAGGAGGAAAAAAATGCCTTCATCCATGGTTTGGATGTGGCACAACATCTTATTCCAGGCACTCGAGAATAAAAGCTCTTCTATCTCTTCTAACAAATATGGGCTAATACATAAAAATATACCAACACATATTGGCACACTTGTCTTTCTGAGGGTGTCTTGACACATAATGAACTCAAACCAATAAGTACTTTATTCTACACACCTGAATAAGGCTGCTTTCAGACAGAATCAGGCGTTGCGGCGATTAGCGCAGGGTTGTGCGGCGGTGTGGGAGTGTCACATACTAACCAGCAATCCCAGCTTGAAGACCGATACAAGCCAAGTGACCACACAGCAATAATTATCTTTGTACTCCTTCATGGCAGGGTTGAACAGCTGATGTACAGTCATCATGGCAGCAATCAATCAGTCTCTCTTCCATCTTCACAGTTGCTCGGTAAACAGTGGATTGCTACAATGCCACATGGTAAACAAAGCGTTTTTCGGTCTGATCGGTGGCGTGATTGGCCGCCACAGCGTGACATCAGCTGTGTTTCACCAAAAGTTGATTCTGTTTTAACGCACCGCCACAGCCTAAACACAGTACCCTCGTTCAAATGAATGGGAAAACCGGCGTTTTCGCCGCAGCACCTGATTCTATCTGAATGTAGCCTAAAGGTGAATGCAGGACATGCAAACCCATATTTGACCACTAGAGTTTTTGACGAAGGAAACATCATTAAAATCTTCATTCAATTGGGTCAAAAATCTAGAGCACATAACATGGAAACATATTTCCTGAAGCTATTCAACTCTTGACATTTGGCAGGTAAAGCTACATACGTACAATCTAGTAACAGGACAAGACTACATCTACATCAAGTATATTTCAAGAAAGACAGAGGCTCCCAGTATGTTCAATGGTAAATTTGACCTATGGATGAACCACACTTTGAGGCTGATGGAAAATGTTATGGGTCAATGAGTCTTCCAGAGGGGAACACCTGATAAAAAAGTGGGGATTTCTCATGGGAGTATTAACACTTTATTTTTATGGACTCTTTCTTTGGCATAAATCTAAATGTTTCTACCCCTCAGTTTTGGCATTTATTTGAAAAGTCTTTAAATCCATAACCACGTCCAATATTACTGTTATTTCTAGATTTTAAAAAGGATCATTTAAGCCTGACATGCAGCCTCTAATAAGCCCCTTCAGTAAACACAAAGCCAACACAATCTCCCCCCAAAAAAATCACCTTTTCAGCCGTAACTGCACCCTAGCTATAACAACTCAGAGCAGTTTATCAATCAACTATAAATGAGCTGGGTTAATTGATAGGTATCTGCAAACATTAATATTCTTCACTATCAGCACTGCATCCAGACAGTCTATTGGAAGGTGCTGTGATAGATGTATTGTGGCTGCCCGAGGAGTGTGAGTCGAAAACGGAAGCTAGGAGAGAGGTTAGCACCCTGGGATATTCTGCAACCTCAACCTTGGGCAGTTAATTGAGGATAAAATAAAAGCCAGTGCAGAGTCCTGAACCTGTCTCCCCGCTTCCTGCTCCCATTTTTACGCTCATTGTGGTGCCACTGGATCCTGGTCACATTGTAAATGCACAGACATGAGGAACGGTTCCCTTTACTGTTTTGAGTGAAGCTGAAGGCAATTACACATCAAGTATTTGGCTTGATTAGAGTATTACCTCAGGGTAGCCTGAGGGTACACAATGAGTTCATTTGAAAGGGAGAGCAGTGGAAATGTAATATTATTGATGAGCACATACACACACACCAAAAAAAAAAAAAAAATATCAGTGGTTATTTTAAGACAGACTCCATGCCATCTTACTGAATGCAACTGTTGACCCAATATGCAAATATAAACAAGATGGTTTGTTTTCAAATGGATGGTTTGCACTCTGTTGCATTCATATTAGAATACTGCCGAAGAATTTAGCACATGATGAGATATCAAATGACAAGCACCTGCCTGGGCTGTGGGCGGTTTATTCATCATTTCTTCAACTCCCAGTTGATGCATTAGTTGGCATGACAAACACCACTAGTGCCATTGTTTAAACTGTCATTGTCTTTACAACGCTGAGTTTATTCCTTTCACTATATAATTGCAACTGGAAGTCGAGCTTGTAACACAGGCTTCTTAGTTGCTTATTTAATCAATACTAGTTGATTAAAACCTGCTGCCTTATCTTATACTCCCCGCTTGTAATGATTGCCTTTGGGAACTGGAATCTTATCTGCATATTCTCTGAGTCTCTGAGGATGGATACCAGATGAGGAAGCAATATTCTGAAGTTAAATTAATAGAATATTAAAAGTTTAAAACTAAAAAGGCTTTTTCTAAATGGTAAAATGTACAGTCATACTGTACATTTATCCAAAATCTTTAGCTTCTATACAGTATGGGTCTTTCCTATTTATAAGCACTACGTGTCCTTGATTCCCTCTAAGTGTTTTATGTTATAGTAAAGATGCAGGAAATAAAAATAAAATATGACTGCTCATTAGTTCATTGCACATGGTCGCACAGTGTTAGCCTCTGGGGGAGATGTGCAATGCTGTGGGAAATAAGTGGATGTTCCAGTGTAGCTGCTCTCATATGTGGGACAAGACATCCGCTTCTGTTTGTTATTGTTTGAGTGGAACATCTCTCAGTATTGAAGTTTTGAAGGTATTCAAGCCCCTAAACCTGTAGCCAGAAATGTCTTCACTCACAGTAAGTTTGTGTCTTTTTCAGTGGCATTTGGCAGGTTAACTATAACTCTAAAGTGCTGCTGTTGATTCAAAACAACACCTGAACTTCAGTATTTTGTTCTGCTGGAGATTAAGAGAAGCTGTCTAAATCTTTCCCTGCCACAGCTGATTGACATACACTATAGAACACTACAGAAAATACTATAGGAAACTATCAAAGTTATCTCTGGTGCAAGTTATGTTCTCTTAAAGGATAAGTCTGTTACTATTATTTTTCTTGTTATCAACAAATTCCATGAAAACATCAAAACTAACAATGTGTTTCTCTCTCAGTAGTTTGGACTTCCCTACTCTGTCTGTGGCACTCATAAATCTTAAAAAAAACCAAATAGGTCACAAATGTATACTTTCATTTGAAAAAAGGCTGAGCAATTTCCTAAAACAGCTGGATGCTGTCGTTTTTAGTTTGGGGACTATTTTCAGCAGTGGATAAATACACATTTGGTGCTTCAGTGAATATTTACAGCAACAGGACGATGTATGTGTATGCGGGATTGACTCAATACACTACAGTGCTCATGTTCATCACAATGAAAGAACATATTACCCAGTGCGACAGTGTGAGGAATAGGTTACTTAGTTGTTAGTAGGATCAATTCATTAATGGTTTTGATCTTTCACGAGATTTGACGACAATATGAAAATCATAGAATATCACCAGCCTTGTGCTTTAAAGTATAAAGAGTTATTCTGCTGTTAAATTGAAATTTCATTATTCATTTTAACGTAGGGATACTCTAGCCTAAACAGTCACTGTGCAGCTGTATTATTTAGAGAAAATATCCAAAAATAAAATAAAATGTAAATAAATATTGGATCAGACTATGCATTGGCACATATCCAATATTAAAGGACTCAAACTGGCATCAAGAGCAAAAAAGAAAAGTGCAATTGAGACATTCCTACTTATAAATTGAGCTCTTTGACTTTCCACAGAGAAAAGTTAATAACAGTCACTTCAAAGAGAGGCTCTGGTTTAATGGCATGACTGTCACTTGCACATATCTGCATCCCAATAAAACCCGATATCTGTTAATATAGATTGTATACACAAAGCATAATGCTATACCTTTCCCTTGTTTGAAGTGTACACTGCCATTTTCTGTTTTTTATGACCCCTTCATGGCTCTTGAAACCTGTGTGGTGTATAATTTAAAAATACAATTAAACCACAAGAATTCTGTTATTCATTCTTTTCCCCTATGAGAACAGTTATAAAATGGATCTGAACTCAAATATCTGAATACAGAACATTATATTCCTGACCTATCAGACAGACACAGACTTAAGTGTGTCAATTTAAAATTGACTGTACCAAGAACCACTTTCCAAACAAAAGAGAGCCCTTGGATACCACAGGTTTGAATAGATAATACTGGATAATACCAGTGCAATTTTAGTTGTTTTTTTCAGTCCCAGAAAAAGTCTAAACCCACAGATTAACTTCTCATAGTCTGGGGCTGCTGCTAATGGCTGCTTTAGTGCAGGTTTTTGTAAAATTCCTGAAATACTAGATGCATCCAGTTTTCAAAAATACATCAGAAAGTAACACCTATTACACATAATTAGCAGGCTAAATGGGACTATTTTCACCCCTTGCATTACTGCACAGTGTTAATCCTATACAAGATTCAAAGGGGTGGCAAGTGTACAGTGGGAGAAATAATTATTTGATCCCCTGCTGATCTTGTAAGTGTACCCCCTTACAAAGACATGAACAGTCCATAATATTTATGGTAGGTTTATTTTAACAGAGAGAGACAGAATATCAACACAAAATCCAGGAAAAAAACATTAAATAAAAGGTTATAAATTAATTTGTATGTGATTAAGTGAAATAAGTATTTGATCCCCTACCAACCAGCAAGAATTCTGACCCCCACAGACCTGTAATGTGCCCATGAGGCACACAAATTAGTCCTGTCCCTTTAGGAAAGTACTCCTAATCTCAACTCGTTATGTGTATAAAAGACACCTGTCACAGAATCAATCACTTCCATTCAAACCTCTCCACCACCATGGGCAAAACCAAAGAGCTGTCAAAGGACATCAGGGACAAGATTGTAGACCTGCACAAGGCTGGAATGGGCTACAAGACCATCAGCAAGAAGCTTGGTGAGAAAGAGACCACTGTTGGTGCGATAATTCGAAAATGGAAGAAATAGAAGATAACAGTCAATCGCCCTCGCTCTGGAGCTCCATGCAAGATCTCACCTCGTGGGGTAAGGATGATTCTGAGAAAGGTGAGGGATCAGCCCAGAATTACATGGGAGGAGCTTGTTACTGATCTCAAGGGAGCTGGGACCACAGTCACCAAGAAAACCATTGGTAACACGCTTCGCTGTAATGGATTGAGATCCTGCAGTGCCCGCAAGGTCCCCCTGCTCAAGAAGGAACATGTACAGGCCTGTCTGGAGTTGAATGAATGATTCAGAGAAGGCTTGGGAGAATGTGATGTGGTCAGATGAGACCAAAATTGAGCTCTTTGGCATCAACTGCAGAGAAATGCCGAATATGACCCCAGGAACACCATCCCCACTGTCAAACATGGAGGTGGAAACATTCTGCTTTGGGGCTGTTTCTCTGCTAAGGGTACAGGAAGACTTCACCGCATTGAGGGGCTGATGAATGGGGCCATGTGCCGTAGAATCTTGGATGAGAACCTCCTGGCTTCAGCCAGAACACTGAAGATGGGTCGTGGATGGGTCTTCCAGCATGACAATGACCCAAAACATACGGCCAAGGCAACAAAGGAGTGGCTCAAGAAGAAGCACATTAAGGTCCTGGAGTGGCCTAGCCAGTTTCGGACCTTAATCCCGTAGAAAATCTGTGGAGGGAGCTGAAACTTCGAGTTGCCAAGCGACAGCCTCGAAACCTGCAGGATTTGGAAAGTATCTGTAAAGAGGAGTGGACCAACATCCCCCTGAGATGTGCGCAAACCTTGTGACCAACTACAAGAAACGTCTGACCTCTGTGCTTGCCAACAAGGGTTTCTCCACCAAGTACTAAGTCACGTTTTGCTTGAGGATCAAATACTTATTTCACTTAATCAAATACAAATTAATTTATAACCTTTTTATTTAATGTTTTTTCCTGGATCTTTTGTTGATATTCTGTCTCTGTGTCTCTCTCTCTCTCTCTCTCTGTTAAAATAAACCTACCATAAAAATTATGGACTGTTCATGTCTTTGTAAGGGGGTAAACCTACAAAATCAGCAGGGGATCAAATAATTATTTCCCCCACTGTATGGAATACTCTCTTCAGATAAAATCCTGGCAAAAAAGGAGGTATTTCTAATACAACTGCAAAGACCATGGTGGTCTTAAGTCGATAATATTACATATTTTATAGTGTGTAAAATGATGAAATCCTGCAGCAGAAAAGAGTCACAGTAAGTGGGTTGAGTGGATGCAAACATTTCCTGGGCATAAATGGCTACAGGTAAAAAAAATAAAATAAAACATCTTCTGTGACCCAGTTTGGTGTTGGGATCATCCAAAGTATTTCGTCCAACTTTGGAGGACATGACCAGAGTGTTTTTGCAGTTGCCAATGTCCCATTATAGACCTTTTTCGAGAAGACATTTTGACATGCTATGACAAGTCAAAATGTTTGGCATGAAAAAGGTCTACTTGTGCATTGGTCCATAGGCCTTTTTCACACCAGACATTTTGACTTGTCATAGTAGGAAAAGCACAGGTGTTACCAATAATGTTAACAATGGCTCCATTCTATATGTCCCAGTAAGTCATGACCATGTGACACTGAGCCAGCATGCACAATAACAGGACTCTGAAACCACAGCAGCTAATGTCTCCGACTGAGACATGTCAAAATGTCTTCCGTGAAGAAAGCCAATTGGCTCGTAAAGTCAGGAAATATCACCTGGCCACATCATATTTACCAGGTGTTTGCATTCAGGTGGCAATCAGTCACAGGCAAACACAGCACTACTTTTGAAATCTACACTATTTGCCCTCTTTCTATGAGATTGTTTTAAGTAGTATAACTATTGAGCCTGCACATGTCCTTCCTGCATTCAAAATAAACAAACTGCAACTGAGAACTGAGAAAGCTACTTCTGAAAACTATTCTTGATTGAGAACAGGTTTGCCTCTATTTAAATATATCACTTGCACAGACCAATTTAAATCCACAGCAAGTGGTAAATAATAAACGCCAGACATAAACTCCACTGTGTGTTCTATTTAGCAGCCTGTATATGCTAATCACAGAGAAATAGAGGCTATTAACCTGCGCACTATTTGCCACTCCATCAGGTGTTGAAGTGAAAGTTTTGGAATAATAAAACCTGTCTCAGTTTACCACTGGTACTCTATTAACACTGTTATCCTTGGATGATCCAGCCCCTGAACAGTTAGTGTAACTTAATGGATGTTCTAATTACAGAGAATGACTTCAGCTCAATATTTGGTATCTTGCATCAGAAGGAATACACACTGAATGGCCTCTTAACACAAACCACAAGGTTCCAACAGTCACAGTTACAAATTGGCTATTAGACAGTCTGCTCTCTGAAACACACAGCTATCATTCTGCCTCAGTGATCTTGACAGCCCAATTCCATATATTCTCCTCACAATGTGCACGGACATATTGTTGTCACAACAACCTTGCTTCAGCAATAAAAAAGTTATAGTTGACATGATTCTGCTGTCTGTGGCGATGGAAAACACGGCCAATTGAGGTATTACTGGATTAAACTTAATACGTAACCCATAAAAGTTGTAAAATGTTTGCTTCCACATCCGCCCCAACCTTGACATGAGTCATATTTAAACATCTTTGTGTTGATCTTGGGTCAGCTGTCATTTGTCAGCACTGACTGAGGCATGCAGACATGTCTGGGCTTGAAAGGCTGTTTGTCACTTTCCCCACAAAAGTTTAGATTTAGAAGATGCAAACGTTAAATTATAGTATTCATAGTACAGATTAAGTATGATAATCATATCCCAGGGGAACATTAAGTATGTATTGTTACCTTGTTTTTCATGCTGACTAAAGAAACCATCATAATTTGATAATCATATCCCAGAGGAACATCCAGGTTTTAAGTATGTATTGTTGCCTTGTCTCTGTGCTGACTAATGAAACCGTAAAGCATATCATAATTTTAGGTTAATAAGGTTAGCTGGTAAGTCTCAATGATGTGTACTGTATGTCTAAATGCTACTAAATGCGTTTGGTTCCCTTCTTTGATAGCCTACGACCTGTCCAAGTTATGCCTTCCTCTTGTCCATTTCTCTTTTCAGATTTGTAATTTTCTCACACAACAAGAAGGGATGGATGAGCAAATTTACATGCACATTCATGCAATATTTATTTTGTAATTATTGGTTAATTGTGGGAGTTTCTCTTGAGCAGGAGAGGATACTTTTCAGATTTCTATTTTTATCAACAGTCAATCAGCTTGGAACTGTATCAGGAGAAAATTATAGATTCTGTACACTAACTTAATGTTTTTATGTTTTTTTTTTTGCTTGCTGCCAGGACAGTGAAAGTGGGATAATGTGTTGGCAATGCAGGGCTTGACAATGATCTTAATATGCAATAAAATGTTAATGCCTTGTGTAGGCTAAAATGAATCCCAAATCATCTGGGAAAGGCAGAGCTGCTCACTCTACATACTAGTGATGTTACGTTGCAAACGATCCGATTCTTTTGAACGGCTCTTTGGTACCAACGAAGGGAACCGAGTCATACTTGGTGAGAGCTGTTTTTTTATTGTTGTAACAGTGAGAGCCAGCCAGTGACAGTGTTGCATGAATTCCATTCAAGGCAAGGCAACTTTATTCACATAACATATTTCATACAGAGGGTAAATTCAGAGTAAATTCACTGACAAAGCAGATGGATATGGCGTCACCTTGTGTAACATTTGTGTTTACAATGCAGATCATTGACATCTGGTCTGGCAATACAAGTAATTTAGTGCTGCTAAACCTAGTCCACACATGCAAAATGAAATTATATTGGTGGGATGTCTGATCTTACTTAGTAACCCCCGCCCCCCGAAAAAAAGAAACAGAACTATGAGCTGGGAAGGAACAGAGCCATAAGATCCATCTCCCTTCAAAGAGCTGTAATTCCCATCACTACTCGATTCATAATATACCACACCATGCCTTCTAATGGACGTGGGAGGATGTTTGCGCTACAAAAAAGATGGTACAGCTGTTGTGGATGGATTGACTCAACCATTGTAAAACTCAGAAAACGTGCCATCCAGCGATCTTTCTGGGATTATGTTGATAAACTTTTAGTTCAACAGATGTTTCTAACAGACTTCATTGGGATTGTCAACCCACACAGGTGCTAACCAACAAATCAATCAACATTTATCAAGAGAAGAATCTGCAAAGTCTCCAACCACAATAAATGTTTTTTGTTTTACAAGAATCCAGATGGACACAGATGGAAACATTAACAACACAAATGGATATTATGTATGATCTGAATTTCTGAATCAACTTTGGAGATCTGTGAATGGTTGATATTAAGGATGTTAAAGAGAACAGACCACCATCTGCTCTTAACCACCTCGACTGTGTTGCCCCTGAGCAAGACAATTAACCTGCTCCAATGAAATTTTACTGGGCAGTTCCCAATTGTGTTTGTATGTCTGTTATACTCTTTGCCTCAGGCAAGTGCTGGAAATAATATGCTCCCAGGCAGCTTGTTTGGTTAAATATATGGAAATACTCCTTTTGGCTAAATATTGACTACATGATAAGTTGATGGGAAAGTCAAATCAAGTCAATTTTATTTATATAGCCCAATATTTCAAATCACAAATTTGCCTCAAGGGGTTTAACAATCTGTACAGCATACGACACCCTCTATCCTTAGACCCTTGATTCAGATTAGGAAAACCTCCCTGAAAGCAACCTTTAACAGGGGTAAAGAAATGGAAGAAACCTCAGGAAAAGCAACAGAGGCATCCAACTTCCAGGACAGACAGACATGCAATATATGTTGTTTGTACAGAATAGACCAACATAATAAAATTACAGTATGGACAATCAGGATGACAAAAGTATATATATAGACTGTAAACATGTATGACGAATATGGATCCAGGAGGACGTCAAGCACCTTCAGGTGTCACCAAACAGCCACACGGCCTCCTCTCCACCATGGAAACCCAGAGAGAGGACAGACTGTACAAACACACAAGAGGCATAGCTCAAGCACGCTATTCACACAGGTAGGAGTGAGGAAACAAACACACAAAGGGAAAGACAGACAAGGTCAGCATGCGCACAAGGTAGAGGGAGACAAGAGGAGAGGCTGAATCTCCTGGAGGACGAAGATCCAGATCAAAAACATCTGGACTGAGGCACAGAAAGCCAGGGGGAAGAGAGAGGTCCCAGGACAGCCTGAGTAAAAAGAGAGGACAAGGAGGAGAAAATAGGGAGAGAGAGAGAGAGAGAGAGGCACACAGCTTGGACGGTCATGTGCTCATGGGACAACAAACAACAAACAAACTCGTTATTAATTCGTTATTTCGAATATTTTCCCAAACTGTGTGGTTGTGCACCATTTGATCAAATTGCTTTTGGTAACATGGTTCACCCCACACAGCAATTAAACTGAGTGTCTCTTTGCGCGTACAATGCCTGTTTTTCTTCAGGAAGCGGAGGTTATGCAGAGCCTTGACATCATATCCAGGGGATTATGTCAGTAAATTTGAGTAAAATACAGATTTTCTTATCCCCTGCGAATGCGCCGCACTAAACACAGATGTGGGGGAGTCATTTCTAAATCACATGAGGTCCCCTGGTAAGACTAGTCCCCTGCGAATAGGGCTTAAGGTAACATTAACAGAGGTGAGTTCTAACTGATGGACATGTCTTTCTAAGAGACACCCTCTCTGCAAAGGCGGAATAGTTCACACAAACCACTGTAACACAGTTAGCGAGGTTAGCTGTGAGTGACTAAAGGCTAAGGTAGTAGGCTAGGCTCTGAGCTAACAAGGCAGCAACAGAGGCTACCCCCTAACGCTAAGCTTGTTTCGAAAATAAAAAATAGCAAGTCTAATATGATATGGATTAAGCACAGAGAGAGTAATAGAATAGATGTGTAGAAAAATGAAGATTAGTGAGAGTGAAGAGATTAAAACAGAAAATCAAGGAGAGAGAAAGAGGAGACACTGGTTGTTGATCTCACAAAAATCACGATGTGCGTCACGGGAAGCAGCGTGATGTAAAGTACACAAGCACGGCTCCACTCAAAGTAAGGTAAAAAAAAATAAAAGTAAAAACACTGTCAAATGGATGGATGGTTACATGGAATGGTATGGAATTTACATATTAAAGAATCTCTGACCTTAATATTAAAAAGAAATTAGAAATATCAAACCATTATTTTAACAGTCGCATGTTGGACGAAGTGAACAGTCAACAGTCAAACAGCCCTCATGGTATGTGATTAACTTAAATCATGACAATGTTGTCTTTTAACATGATTTATCAACTTTAACTCTTATGTTACACTGACAGCAGCCTTTCAGTTTATGCTTGTATTTCTGGTAGAACTTTCTCTCTCTGCTTAATTGATTGCACCTGAGTCTGGTATATTTAAGTGACATGAAACCATGACTGAGTCACTGAAATGTTTGCTATTGAGTCTAATCTCACTTTTTGTGCACTTTTACACTGTACAATTATTAAAGACACAAGGGAAAATACTTTAAAATACTGTGTGGGGAACCTTTTCAGTTTTTACCTATATGCATCAAAGACGAGACATTCTGTTGGCATGGAATCACCTTTACTACATGCACCTACAACGATTGTAGATGAATATAAGATTAATAATGGATTTTGTATGTACCTGGAGTGTTAGTGTAAAAAGAATAAAGTATTAAACCCTCAACATTCTCTTCAGCTTTTAGTTGTATACAGCCCCACCCTTGCACATAGGCTGCTGTCAAAACATGGATTTTAATATTGTTCAGTTAATTTATTTTTTGACAGAGAATAGAGAGCGCTATTCTTTACCTGACCACCAGATGCTTTTAGATGTTTCTCCAGTCATTCCAGATCCTGCCACTCCCATCTGCCATGCAATCACCTCATTCCCCTCACCTGAGCTTCCTCGCCCATCTCCCCACCTGCACCTGATTCCCTCATCAGCCACTCTCTGCATATAGCGGTCCACTTCCTTTGTTTCTCTGTCAGTTCATCCTAGTTGCTATGTTTGTTTCTTGCTTTGTGCTTTTGTGTTTGAGCTTCTGTTTCATGAATGTTAACCCAGACCTGCACCTACCTACCAGCCTCCCTGTTACCAGCCTACTTGTTACCTGTCTGCCTACCTGTACCTGCCTATTAGCTCCTCTCGTCATTAAACCACTGATGTCATCCTGCCGTCTCGACTGTCTGCATTTGTCACCCCTGTGAAAAAGAGATGTTCATTGACTTTCACAGGTGATCTTCTTCTCTTGCTCCCGCCATCATTAACGGGGAACCTGTGTCTGCATACCAGCGGTACAAATACTTGGGAACCATTCTGGATGATTTTTGGTCAGTCCACTCTAAGTCAAAGCACTGGAAGTGACACATTTCACACCATGTTTGCATTTTCACCCAAAAATTAAGCAGTGTTGCACTCTATTAGCTTGCTTATTGTGCACGTTTTGCAGTTGCTGATTAAACAACAAATGCTGTAGATCTTTTACAGATGCATATGGCAACAAAGGGTGAAAAAATATGAATTTCAACTTTAACTGAGGCTGCAGGGTCCTGATTACATAGATTCTTCAATAAAGCAAATGTCATAGGTTTGATCCCTTAAGCAACCACTGCATATCACTGGTGTCTTTCAGTAACACACAGAATCCCTGACTATTCAGAAAATAAATGAAAGGAAAGTAACTGTAACATGACTGATGAATTTTTAATGTAAGCATGATCTGAAATTCAATGTGAGTCAGCTGTATTTACTTGAGGCTGGAATTACACGCAGTTACGTTTAAGTTTCACACTGATACTTTAATATGCAATATACAGTTGAGCTACATCTTCATCTTGGTGTTATTTCTTTGTGTCACCTGGTCACCTGGTAAAATGTAAGACATAAAAATAAGAAGAACCGAAATCACCTCGGTTAGGTAACATTCTGTATTTCCTTCATTTAGCTTGAATCCTGTCTTAGCTGCAGTGTGAGCACAGAGATATAAAAAGCAGACATGACAGCTGTGACATGCAGGGCAAACCAGATTTCAGCACACAAGAATCAGTGAGGCGGTATGGGATTGTGAGTGAAGCAGAGGGAACAGGCAAGCATGTTGCTGCGTTTCTATATTCCTGAGACAGGAATACTGATTGACTCTTTACATTGCAGTTGGGTTGTTTTGCCTCAGTGTAGTTGCTTAGTCTTAAGAGAGGAGTCCTGTCATTAGGCAAACGCTTTAGCATGTTGACTGGCAGACACTGACAGGAAGGCAACCCTCATTTCTGATTCTAAGGGTGTCTGTGTGGCCTAAGAAGCAAGCACAGTTGGGGAGTGACTCGAAAGCAGATTATCACTTTCATCCCCCCAAAAATCTTTGAAGCTATGCAACAGTAGGCACAGTCCTTGAACCTGAGACGCAAGAACCAGCCTTAAAAATGAGAGAATCCAGTCTGCTTTGTATTCAGTCAAAGTATCCCAGAGAGGAAATGTAAATTCAAATGCACAGGACTGCATCAATATTCAGGTCGATGCATTGTTAAAAGCGGTCACATTTATGTAGATAATTGGTTTGCATTGCAGTTACTGTATTTAAAAGCAAAAAATAGAGTCAAAGAACAGAGACTGTTTTCACTCCAGGGCTGAATTTTTTACTTCCCTTATCTGAAGGTGGCCAGGCAATTAAGAGCATGGTCAGGCTTTTCTGGAGCATCTCAAGGATCAAAATCAGTCGGTTAAAATCCCCATGAAGTCCCTAATGGTTTTAGAAATTTAAGGAGAGCTATGACATTATTATAAATTGCGCTGCACCAACGCAGAGGAATGAAAAAAGCAATCTTTAGGAGAGTTTGTGTTTGAGGCACAAATGTCCAGAAAGTCTGGAATTTAGGCTCTGAAGGATATGATACTGTATTATTATTCCAGTAATTTGCCAGGAGCTGTCTGGTTTTATGCATATTATGTATGCTCTGATAGATATTAAAATTGTTAAATATTACCATAATTAGTAAATGTTCAATTTTTTAATCACAAAGCAGTGTAAAATAGCTATCTCTGATGTGGCATTCTCTCAAATTGATACACTAAAATTACTACAGCTTAATGCTCACATTTGTCATGTTTTTCTCATTGCAAAGCTCGAATAAATCAAAGAATTTGCACATTGCTCCAGCTCTTGTAGCAGATCTATATTGGTTGTCCTGGTGGATAGAGTTAATGAAACTTCATAGCCTCACTCTTACATGAGTAAATGAGAAATTAAGCATCAGAGACAGTTTCTCATTTCAGCCTAATTAAAGTTTTAATTGCTGGATGTTGAGTAACACAGCATCTTGTGAAAAAGCAGACTCACCATTAGGCACACCACGAATCAGAGAGAGCAGTGACAACACAAACAAAAATAACACACGGTAGCTCTTCTGCATAATTGGCCATGAATAGTCAACTCCTCCACATTTCTGAACAAAATGACAGGGGTGGGTCCTCTGCTTTAAACACACACACAGTGTTTCATCTTGTGCCTGGTATTTTGATGATTGTGTGTGGTAAGCATAATACTGTAGCGATGAGACATACAGTAGGTGGACAAAAGACCTTGGAGGCTAATCCTATTGGTTTTGCCATCTCTAGGAATCTACATCTCACACGGCTGGGTTGAAGCTAATGGCTGCGGGGTGTGCATGCCAATCTCATTAGAGCCAGGTGTTGGGATTCAGCTCACTATTCCTCCCTTTCCTTCCTTGGCAGGGTATATTTGCTGTCTAACACTAAGACCTGACAGTGGTTTGCTCCATTTTCTCTCATCCTGAGCCCAGTCGACACCTGTGGTGACAGTAATTGAAGGCTCTCAGATCTTTTGCGATCATTCAGCCCTGTCGTCCTGCAGTTACTGGTCATCCTATCGAGGAAAAATGCACAAACTCGTTTATGTTTTACATAAGTGCACCTCTGAACTCATGGCCTACATTGCAGGTGCAAGACTTGAAGGGCGTTTGTTGAGAAGTTTTTCATGTTGTGCTTTTTGTGATTCAAATGTAGCTGTGGGGCTGATTTATTCTGAGAAGGATGGATGGCAACAAGGACATATTTCAAGCAATGTCCTTTGTGCCACATGGCTGTCATTTCAGGTAAATCGGGTTTCCAGTGCGTCCTTGGAACAGGCACAGACAATGGAGTTACTGTAGAGGTCCTGTCTTTGTGGCTCATTGATGCACCAAACTAGAATTTTTTATTTTTTGTTTTTTTGCCACGTACAGTAGGTTATGTTAACAAGACTAAGAGTCTACAGCCATGCTAGCAGCTCTGTGAGGCTTTACTTAGGCACGGGCTTTGAGCAAAATGCTAACTTGTGCATGCTAACATGCCCCCAATGACAATGCTAAAATGCTGATATTAAGCAAGTATAATCTTTACCATGCTCACCATTAAGCATGTTAGCATTCTAACCTTAACTTAGTAGCACTAAACACAAAGTGCAGCACAGAGGCACAGAGGGATGTCATTAGTTTTGCAATATTTGGTCGTACACTATAGTATTTGACAAATTGAGATTTTGACCTGACGATGCCATAGATGAAAAGCCAGGGGATCACAGAAGTTATTACAGTTCATCCTAAGGGGAACATGCATGTCTGCACGGTAACATTTTACAATATGATACACGTAAATGTGAGTAGTGACTAAGGAACGAATGAGGAAAGAATCTGGAACGACCTGATAATTAATGGATCGTTAATGAGTAGTTCCTGAATAACTCTGATCCGAAGACTATAATGATGAGTTACTAGAGAACAGACTGGGAGATGCTTTATTAATGAATTATTAGATAATGATCAGTTCATAAATGTTTTATTGGAATAACCACATTCTTCATGAGTCTTTCCTGATTAACTCTGAACCAGCCGCTGAGCAACCCAAACTAGTAACGACTAATTCATTACTAATTACTTAACCACTAGTTACTCTTTTTGTGCAACCCAAGTAAAGTGATCATGATGAGTAGTTACTAATTGGTCCCTCATTACTTTATGATTATGTCAAGTAGCTAGTGAGTTCACAATTAGTTCCTTAACAACAAACCAGAGACAGCAGGATTCTAAAAAAAATATGTTCATAATCAGCCTTAAAAATAAATGTGCTCAATGATGTCTTTGAACATCAAACATTTATTCTCAGTCTGAGGCGCAAACTCTGGTGGCTGGCATAAAAGTCTGGTGTACTGTACACACATGGACAACTACCTCCACACCTTTTACATTTCATTGCATTACATAAAGGACACACCACTCCCTGTACTGGCACTGGACATTGACATTGGACGTAAATTTAGTGCTCCAGGATCATCCAACATGAACGTAAGTCCCACAGATACTGGGCTGAAGGTCAACACAGCTATTTCCTCCACCTCTTTTAAATATCGTTTGATGACTCTCTTCATTCATGTTTTTACTACGCTTTTGCTGTGGTTTTTTTTTTTTAGATAATAGGTGGACAAAAACATGTCAGACACCTGGTCATAGCAAGCTTCAGTGGTGAGCATTGGATGAACACAAGTTATGGATAAATCATGGCTTTATGGATGTTACCTCACTCATGATAATTCATCATGATGAGTGGCAACTGTTGTGCTGACTAAGTGATAGGAGAAAGCAGAAGATGAATATTACATTAACTCCCTTAAAGCAAAAATAAAATACTGCTGCTGGGGCGTTCATACCTTTGACGGATGTTATATTAAATACGAGATCTACCATAAAACTACATCAACAGCAGTCCATCTAAATCCACTGTATGTCAAATGAACGCATCATTGCAGGACTGCAGACTCATCACCATAATACAGTCAGTCTGCTACTGTAGCTGAAAAGTAAGGAGGAGTTTTTCCTCGCCTTGTCTGACGCATCCAGAATATTACCACGAGTACCAGCTGGAAGCCTCATAAATCATCGGGGGCCTACAGGACAAAGGGGATCACATGGCACCAGGGCGCAGCAGATGCTAAAGGGTTCAACTTTAGTAACGATAAGAGCCTCCATTCAGAGAGCAGGGTTGTGGGAAGTAGATTATCGGTACAAGCGAGGTCAGGGGACGGGAGTATAATTAATACTGTATGAGTTAAACCTATGACATGCTTCTCCTGCTACCCACTGCTATCTGATTTAAGTAGAAAGGACGGAGGAGAAAATGTGGGTGGAGAGCAAAGCACTGGGTGGGTGGGAACAGGAGGGGTGGGGGGTGGAGGACCCTGCGAGGATCGAGGAAACGCTTCTCTCTCCCTTTTCAGGGCTCAGTATTGCTCTGTCTCTTCTTATTAGAAAGCTAATGCAACTGTCTGTTCTAATACTGGAGAGCAGCTTTTATTCTTTTTTTTTTCTCCTTTGCAACCTTTTTCTATTCCGTTCAGCACTAATCTGTGCAGTGGCAGCAGATGATAAGACGGGGCACATTCGCTTACTCTCTGCGCTTTTTACAAGCTTTGTCTAGGCTCAAGCCATACAGGCGTTTGTTTCAACAACTTTGCAGTAGAATCTGAAAGAAAAGGTGAAAACTTTTCCAGGTGAATATTTCTGTAGAGTTTCTGTAATTCTTTAGAGGTTTTCTGTTGATATTGCCCTCCAAAAACCTAAAAGAAAGCATGGCCTTCTTTGTTTTAAGCACAAAGAAGCTTCAGTTTTAAGGCCTTTGAAGTGCACAAAGTGTTAGAGCTTATAGAGGTATTGTTCTTGGGAAGAGAGGATGAATTTTAGAGTGAATTTAAATCTTCAGGCTTAACTTTTACTGGCACTTGTATTGTAAAGATCAAACATGTCTTACTGGACCTTGAATGCAAACTAAGAACCCCCAGGCCAGAAAGAAAGAAAAAAGGGATTCACGAGGACTTCTCTGTAGATAATCCTGATGTAACTCCACTTCTTGTTCAATGGAATTGCAAAGCATGGAGAAAAAGACAATTAGCTCTATGATAAATTCACATTGTGTGCTATGTCTAAGTTGCTCTTTGTCAGAAGAGAAGCCGAGTACCTAAAATGTAAACGTCAGTTTCTCTTCAGTGCACTGTTTTGCCTTTCCATGAATGGCTGCATGTGGAAGCACAGGCAATTATGGGTGACAACTAAGGCATTAAGGCAAAAAAGAATGGAGCGGTATGCAGACATCAGGAAGTTCATGGTAGCTAATTCACTCAGAAAATGTCTTCTGTGGTAGTGTTTGGGAAACAAAACAGTGTTTCATTGTTAAATGTAATAGACATGAAGCACCCTGCACAGTTCAGCAGTGATGCAGATGAGCAGAGTGAATGATTTAGTGTTTGTTGACATTGCCTGGCCTCCCAAGGAGCATTAGGATTTACAGTTATCTGAACAACGTGGGAAACTCTTCCACACTAATGTACTGATTGTTTTTGTACTGATGGTCTTAATGTATTTCATTGTTTTGCTGCCAGTTCAGCATGGTGACTCACATCAGTACTGCTACTTTATGGAAGTCTGCTGATTTTCAACACAGGCTTTCTTTTTCCTACTATTTGCCATGACAATCAAACTTCCACGACTTACTTTGATGTTGAGCCTCACCTTCTTCTAGCTCATAGGGAGTGCTGCTCTCCAGCCATCACAGAAATGATAACCTTTTTGGTGTGGTAAAACATTTCACTCATTTGTTAACTGTTGGAAGACGTCCAACATGAACCAAAGGTGTAAAAAAAAATAACTTTTCACACATTTGCTAAATGTTGGAGTTCTTTCAGTATTCAACAAATGTGTGAAAAGGTTTTGTACATTTATTGAATGTTGGGTGTATTTCAAAATTTGGTAAATATGGAGAAGCATTTCACACTTTTGTTAAATATTGGAAAGTGGATCCAACATTTGCTTAACATGTAAAACCTTTTCAGACATTTGTTAAATGTTGGAAAGGAGTTGTTAAACGAAAGAATACTTTGGTATGTTGAATAAATGCTGAAAAATGGTTTCATATACATTTTATTTTAACAATACATATTTAATGTTTAACTACCAGAATTATCGAAAAAAAAAATAATTCAGGTAATAATAACTGGCTGGAATGAGATTACATAATGGGACACATGCATCATATCCACAAACACACAGCAAATTCCTCCAGACTCCATGTCATGTTTAAAGCATGCAGCTTGAGTTGGGAGTTCAGTCACTAGAAAAACACAGTATTAACTATGTATCTACCTGTCTACCTTCTCCATCTGTCCATATGTTTTGGGGACACACTGTGAGAAAAGCATGAGAATTAACAATAATTTGAGCAAATTTTACGTTCCATAAAACATTCTGCATCGTCCATCCTGCAGCTTGAGATACAATAAAACTTCAAAAGGAGCTGTTTTCCAGCATCAGTGACACATAATATTCAAAACCTATAGCTACAAACTGAATATGATGTCTTAGCAACAAAAGATATAAAATGTTGACCAAAACATTTTTAGGTTCTGATAACACAGGGGTTGCAAAAACATTTTTTTATTTGAATTTTATTAGGTTTGTAATTATAAACTAATACACAAATCTTATTATTTTATTGTAAAAGGCTGCTGTATATTTGTTCTGATCTGAGGTAAATACTTTCCAATAATTTAATTTCAAAATTATTCTGTATAACAATAGAAAATATGTAAAAACTCAAGGTGGGCACAAACGTTTCACATAACTGTAAAACCAAACTTCACAAATGCATTATCTTGTTGTTGTGGTCACGTTTCATGAATGAAATCCATGAATTTAGAGCGAGGCTGTAAAGTGTTGTGCACAGTCCCCAGAGCACCATTAGGTTGAGAAAGAGGATGTTAGGGTTGGGATTCAGGTTATCCAAAGTCATGCAACAACTAGTTATTCCAATTTTAATCATGGCTCCCTTTTTTTTGGTGTATTCAAGTCGATGTACACATACTGGGAAAAGTACAACATCAAAGTTACCACATACAAACCTTTGACAGTTACTTACTTGTGAAAAATGCTCTCATTGGTGGCCAAAAGCCATTGGATTTGCAGCTGGCAAAAGAAAGTTATTACAGAAACATACAATATAGTCTATGCAGGATCGTTTTCGTATCAGCAGGAGCACTGTAAGGCATGATAATGATGAGATTAAAAAATACATTTTCATAGGTGTCACTTGATGTCATGGAACTCATAACGTTTATTGGGGCAGTCTGTGGCCACCCGACACATTAAAACTCTGATGTCCTGTTGTGCGAGACATTGTGGGATCATGTGGTGCTCATAAAGAAACCGGTTTGCTGGAGTGGATACCCCAGTGTGCCATTTGGTTCTCATCAGGTCCTCTCTTGCCCTGGTGGCATGATTAAACTTTGGGCAAGTCATCAGATTTGCTGGCACTTGGAGATTAAGCTGATCTCAGACAATCCCTCAAGCAGAGGCAACCCTCCACCATTGTAATTTTATGCTAATAGAGAGATATCTTTCACAATGTAGTAGGCAGCAATTCTAAATCTCTCGCTCTCTCACACTCATTGCCGCTTCTTTTCTCTTTCTCACTATCTTTTCCTCTTTTGTCCCTCTCTTTCGTCTCTTTCCACCACTCCCTCCTTCAGACTTTGCTTCAGTTAAACAAATCCCAGAGACACTATTCAGTTCCAGTCAATCTAATCTTGTGTGTGGGACTGTGTGGTTGTGTAACACTGCCTCAACCTTTTGTAAACACATTACAGAGGATATATTGTATAGTTTTAAAGGATCACACAGAAGACTGTTGAGCATTGTTCCTCACCTCGTCATATTTGTTTGTTTCCTTGTACATGAGTTTATGCTGTCCTCTGATTCAGTCCAACTTAAATCATCTGTTTTCCCGACAGAGTTGCATCTTAAACGTTAAGTGTCTGTTGTTGTGTCAACCCTATTGCCAGAGAAGGACCTTGATATTGGACAATTCTTCAAAAGATTGCATTCAATGGCAACATTTTTACCATCAAATGTCAACATTTTCAAGATTCTTGCTTTCTACAATATCTACGCATGACAACTAGAGTATGGTTAAGGTTAGGCAATGAACACTACAATGAAACACTTTATTAAAGGCCCTGAATAAATTATCATACTATTTTACTTATTATATTTGTAATTGTATCCACATATCTTTAACTTTGAGCCTTAGCCAGTTCTTCATCCAGTACATACTACTGGACTTGACTTTATGTATCTTGGACTGCATTGAGTCCCCAATATTATCTTGATAATATTTAATATAATCCAGATGTTAAGAGAACACTGATATAATCACTTCTCACAAAATGCATCGCCCACCAGGGATCCAGAACAGAGCAGGAGTCCTTGTGTCTTCTAACAGAGGTGGTCTCCCATGCATATGATTTTTCCACAACAGACGTGCACATTTCCATAGATCAGCACTCAGCAACAGTGTTATCATTTTTACTTTCTTCCAAAAACAACCCACAATCAATCATTTGACGCTATTATAATGATGTCATTATTGTGGAAATGACAGATAATAAAAATTAACAGTGACAGATGAGGTCTGGCACAGCTTGGGGGAAAGAAGTGATGGTTGGAATATTTTGACTTGCCTCTGAACCACCTGTAGCATCAGCCAGATGGTGGAGTTGAAAGAGAGTGTGTGTGGAGTGGGACATCTCACTGATTATGTCCCTACTCACTTGAGGGTGCATCTGGTGTATAAAGAGTCTGTTCATGCTACCTCTCTGCAAGTGGCAACCACTACATTTTTTATTTATTTATTTTTTTGGAATGTTTAATATGAAGCACTGTTTGTGCGATGAATTAAGCATAATGAGGCAGTCCACAAAGATATCATGCAGCATACTAACACAGTTTTGTTGTACAGTAAGATATCTCATATTTAGAGCTGAATAGCTTCCTTGTTATTTTTCTAATACTCTTTTATGGCGCAAAAACACGATTTGTGTTTACTTTGGGAGTGATATGCAAGCGTATTTCAGTTTGTTTATCTATTAATTTATTTTCGGTGATATTCTGACTCCATGGTTAACAGGTGGCCTGGCTCGAATGTGTACTGGAGCTTTTAGAGGCTCTTGAGTTCTTCTTTCTGACCTGAACAATCATATGTTTGAGAGATGCCATCAAGGGGAATGAAACAAGTAATATCTTGAGCTTGAAGTTCATTCTTGACCTTGGAAACGGCAGCTGACAAAATAACCTCACTTCAAGGTCCATTTAGTAGCTGTTTTTGAGTTTTGGATGACATCACATGATCTTTGACAGCAGATGGAATTTGCCATCATGTCATGTCATGGAAATTTAAGTTATAAGACTTATAAAAATACTCTACTTTGAATAATAATTTGTGCTCTTGCATACATGTCTTAAATTCAGATTTAAGATGAGCACAGAGAAACTTTCCCCCTTCAGGAGATGAATGTGAAAACAACCTTCAAGTGTCAAACTCTGCACATAGCGTCATTCTGCACAGTGAAGGTCAAACATCCAAGTCATGTAACATTAAGCAAATCACATTTTTGAGTGGAAGGTTGAGCTTCAAAGTTCATTTCTGTCCTTGTAATGTCTAATAACTGTAATACCTCCTTCATGCAACAGAAAACAATAGTTATTTGGCTCTTCACGTGGAAATTACAGGTTAAATAATGCTAATTTTCTATGATAAGAA
This sequence comes from Macquaria ambigua, assembly GCA_008360985.2. NCBI lineage: Eukaryota > Metazoa > Chordata > Actinopteri > Centrarchiformes > Percichthyidae > Macquaria > Macquaria ambigua. Next base: position 348,102 of record VMKM01000098.1, on the reverse strand, counting down.
CAGCTGTGCAGAAAGACAACATTTTAGATTTATAACTGAAACAAGAATGACATACCATATGAATGTGTTACAGTGAAATGTCCTTTTTACATGCCTGCCTGCCTACAGGAATGCTATTTGACCTACTGTATTGAAAGAATACAGTAGAGAGATACCCCCACACTGGAATCAGAGTTCCTTTAAGTTTTAATTAGCAATTTTTTGACCCATCACAGGTTTTCCTCTGAAGATGACCTGTGTCTCCTGAGGAAGACCTGTGCTGGGTTGAAACATCGCTAATAAAAGCACAGGGGATTCCAGCGTGCAGATACATTTGTATTGTATTCTATTTAATGTGCACATATTGAGTTCTTGTGGATGTGCATATGTCTATTCTAGCCTAACATACTCTATAACACAAGTGTATCTGAGATAGACAGCTGCAATAACCCAAAGAATAATCCAACATAAACATTAAGAATCCTTTCCATGAGCTGTTTCCTCCCATGCAGGTCTAATCATTTGATTTCACATACCCTGACTCCACAAAATATTAACACATCTTGCTAAGATTGCCCTCCTTTTCCACCATGTCACCAGGCTTAAACATGATTCCATCTACATCTCCCTTCATGAGTGAAATGGGAGTGAAATCAATTAAAGATCATAACCTTCACCTTATCAGTCTATTTCATGGCAAGAGCAGGTGGTCCTGATACTCAGTGTGTTCTGTATATTTGAGGAGAAGAATCTGACGCCAGGCATCAACACTCAAGCAGAATTTCTATGTTATTTCCGAGGTTAAGCAATTCAATCCTAAAGCTTCAGATGAACTGAGGCTCTAATTTGTGATGTGATGAAGAGAAAAAACCCAGAGCTGCTCCAGTGGCAGTGGAGCTCACTGAAGCAGCAGATAGGATTTGTGGACTCATAGAAATGATGTGTAGTATTTCACACCCAAATGAGCTTTATTATATTATAGGACACATTGTCATCAATCAGAAAAATATCAATTTAGGCACCCTGAATGGAATTTGTGTCAAAAGGAGAAGGTTTTCTATTTAATGTATGTACAATGGGACTGTTTGAGGACGTTCTATTGATATTATACATCTGTTAACTTGTTTAGAGTACACAAACCAAGTCAAGTCAATTTTATTTATATAGCCCGATATCACAAATCATAAATTTCCCTCAATGCATACGACACCCTCTATCCTTAGACATTCACAATTATAAACTGTCCAGTATAAACTGTCCAATAGTAAAACTACTGTGTGTGTTCTGTTATTTTTAGAGTTTTCGTCTGAGCTGTGACTGTTATTGGTTAAAAAAAAAAAAATGACGCAATGACAAAGAACCTGCAATGTGATATAACTTGTTCCTTTCGCTTTTTTTCCAAGATTTTTACATCTTAACTTGCATTTTTGAACCCAGAGCTTTTGAGTCAATATCAGAGGGGACTGCACGTGCTCTGATTCAGAGTCTTTTGATTTTTAGTTGGCATACAGTTGAACTCTTAACTGTTAACATGAAACGCTAGTCTTCCTCCTCAGGCATTCTGAGAGGTGAAGGTTACGGAGCTACGAGAGCATGAAAGACCATTCAGGAGTATATGATGGCTGTTCTGCAGGCGTAAAGTGTCTGCTTGTGTTGGCCTTGGAAGGTATTGTGCTATATGCCTTAATTCTGACACTGAACCTTGAGGTTATACAGAACTCACTAAGTACTGTATCTGCTGTGCACTTTAAAGGTAATACACTGTGGTCACTGCTGATACAAGTAACTTTAAGGAGGCTATTTTTCTACAATCCAAAGATTTGTTTTCCACTTTAACACAAAACACTTACTGTACTTTACAATTGCTTTTCTCAAGTACCAGAACAATTGCCAAGGTGGGAAAACTCTCATTAAAAACAGATCTGCTGAAGGAAAATGTCTCATGTTATATTTACTTACAGAATCACGAGCTGCTTCTTCACTTACTACTGTGAATAATAGGTGCCTTCAGGCGCCTTTGGTGGGTGGACTACATTTGCTGAACCCCCAGTCTATAGTGAGAGTTCCTGACAACATCAGCAATTAGAGATAATGCATGGGGAAAAAATGGGACATTATTAATATCAAGAGTACAGACTGATTTGGAGTAGCTAAATTCATAGGAAGTTGGTTTATATTCAACAAGGATTCATCTTACTTTTTATTGTTTGGTGTTGTGTGTTTAGGCCAGCACAACTCATTCTGCATGAAGCAACACAAGCTCTGCCTTCAGGGTAATTTGTTCTTTTTCACAATGCATGAAAAAGTACACAACTCGGCTTACTTTGGTTCATTTTTAAGTTTCAAGTGGAGCTATTCTATGACAAACCTACTGGGGTGGAAGAAGGATATAATAAAAGTCCACTGTAGTCAAGAATCTGGTTCAATTTTTCTTGACATTACAAATGAATGCAGGTGTAAGAGAGGAGGGGGAAATAGAAAACAAGAAATCTGACTCAGTGTGTTACTGTGTTTGTGTTTTCTTTATTTTAAAGCTGTATAATCTACCCTGGAGGTTTTGAAAAAGAACTGCAAACAATTTTGAGACAAAACTCATTTAAAAAAAAAAAGAACAGCTACATTTCCTCTAAACCTCGTAATGAAAGTTAACACAGGACACAGTTTAATATTGCAGGGAGAACAGTGCAGGTTCAGCAGGATGCCATGCCGCAGGAGTTAAGTAATACTTCAATGTCCACCTTGACACATGGGTACGGATGGATGCAGCGGCTCAGTCTTTTGGCTTTTCGGTTATGGGCTGGCCTCTAACCACCAGGTCACCCTGATGTCCCATGGGGGTAAAGACCTCATGACTGACTGGATGGTACAATTGTAAGAGACTGGAAATGAAACCATCATGAGAGGATGACCAGGATTGAAATGACAGGTGCACATGTCCATGCCACCTGAGGTTGCTCACTTCCCTTTAATGCACTGCAACAAATATCACAAACTCTCCTCTTCAGTGTGCATGTCTGAGTTCAAGGCTCTCTCTGTGTGTGTTAGTGTATTTCTCTTGTGTGTGTGTTTATGCTACATTTTTTGTTTTTCTTTACCAGGTAAAGTTTGGTCGCCTTTCCTTCGGAAGTCACGCGACAGCTTATAAGTAAGTAAATAATCAGAAATCAGCTGAATCTTTTAACATTCCTTTGATAATAAACATCAGTTAACACCTAAAATGAAGTCTGTGTGTGGTTCTGAATTTTGGCAATATAAATGACTTTTTCTTACATATGAAATTGTTTTTGCACTACCAAATGGACAAGTAACTAAAAAAGCTACATGTATTAAATTCTGGCCTTATCAGGTTCTTACCACCATTTAAGTGCAACACTGACAAATGTACGATAAATGTTCTTCAATAAACATGAGAGTTGACAGATTAACCAACAGAATGAGGAAGCAAAATTGAATTACATGCTGCGTTATTGCCTTAAAGAAATGCAATAAAGAAAAGTAAAACAATGCAATTTAACATCTAGATGAATTGAACTTGTATTGAACCTGTAAATAGAAGCAGCAATTCACCCTGAGGTTTTACAAACAAGCAAGCTCCTCAAACCCAAACCTATTCTTAAATATGTTTTTTTTTTCTTTGATTTTCTAAAATCCAATATCTGACAGTATCTGTCTTTTGAATCTCAATAAATCTACAGTATAAATGACTTACTTTCTGGATCCATGAGTTGCTTTGTGCCCCACAAAAAGAGCATAAGACATAAAAGGAGCCTTAGTTTAAACTAAAGAATAAAGAGCTTCTGTGCAGTAGTTGAACCTGAGAAGAGCCCATCCTTTCAGTGCCTTTTGGCTGAAACATAGAGCCCATTAGGCTGTTTTGCTTTCTGATGATATTACACTTCCAGTTCCAGTAAGGCTACGGGTAAAACATTATTTTTGCCCTTTCTCCAGTTTTGAAAACCATTATCAGACTGGTAGAGAATGATGTAGAAATTCCATGAGCAAAAAGGTCAAACGGGAGATCAAGAAAATGAAGAGAGCCACAGACATACTGGAAGCTATTATGAAAGGCATAGTCTGTGGTCTAAATGGAAACCAAAGAATAACCCTCCAGCAAAATTCAATGCACAGGACTGGACCCTGCAGTCACTCCCAAACTGAGTGACAGGTCTTTGAATACAAAGGAAAAAAAAGTTATTATTTAAGTTATAACTTCTCAAAGTTATTCATTTATTCTGATGCTTTTAAAGGTTGGTTTACTTCAGTAATATTTGTGAACACAAGAGTAAAACAGCCCTTTATTTTAGTTAATAATCACAGAAGTCTTTTATCTAAAAACCCATTAATTAACCAGTAATACATTTTGTCAAAAAATACAGATTTGCCCTTTCAGAGTCTAGCGAAGGGAGGTGCAATCACTCAGGAATAATGGTCATGCCGAGTAATACTTGAATTATTATTGTAATTCCTGTACTGTTGTGATGATTATAGTTAATGGACCTGAATAATCTGGTTTAGTATTACGATTAATATGGAAACTAGTGGTTCAAAGATTGCCCTATGTTTTGGTCAAAGATTATGTACAAAAAAGAAGACAAAAGCGCTGCCCTGCTGTACCTCAAAATTAGCATTATGCATGTCCTACATGATTTATGGAAGAGAGAATTATTTTATTATTATTTACTAATAGTAATTTATGTTATATTTAAGATGGCACATCTGCAGATTATGGCTGATATATGTTGGGAATTGAGTACCCAGGTCTGGTGTTTTCTGTCAAGAACAAGCATGGATAACAGCTGTCATTTATGGAATTTATCCAAAGGAAGTGTTCAACATCTTGAGGAAGAAAATACAACACTCAGGTTGTGATTAAGATTCTCGACCCAACAGCGTGAAACTGTCCTCCTTTTATCTGATGTCTGATAAGGTGTACCCATCAGCCAAACGCAGTGACAAAACTCATGAAATGGAAAATTCACCTCCTGGAGGCCACCTAACTTCTGTGGCATCGGTCTGTGGTATCACTGCAGACATCTGACCATTATTTCTTAACAGCCTGGTCAGTTATTGTGTTGATATTCAACACAATAACTGACCGTGCCTCTGTCTTGGCTGCGACCAAACAAGTATTTGTTTCATTTACAGTGGAATTTCCAAGGAAATGATAAAGATTTTTGTCACCAATTCCCAGTGTGAATCTCAGTCCCTGTCACTGCCAGCCCCTCTGTGAGCCTTGGCAGGGTACAGACTGCCATTTGCCTCCTCTAATGCATGTGGACTTTCCAGCCGCTGCTTTTCGCTTGACAGTGGGGAGTTTGACTGGGAGAGTGCGACACATGTGGAGCTTCCCGCCATCTCCCCACACCATTTACCTCTATTTTGAGTCATGACAGAGTGAACAGTTTATACAAGTCTATTCTGAATCATCATAGTTTTGGGACTCCCTGCCTGAGCATCTCAGGCTGTAGCCAAATGAGTATAATCTTTAAACTCCCCCAAAGAGTGTACATTATTTTAATATAACTGCATGGCTGTTATAATGGCCTGATCATCATTTTAAATTACTACTTACGGCTTGAAGAGAAATTGTTTTAGCTTTAGGTAATGACTTATAACTACTTTTTGGAATAGTGCAGGGATTTTAACTTCCAAGGTTGAAAAGATTCATTTAAAGATCTGTTTTAAAAGCATACTACCCCAGATCACGACTTAACAATACTTGTAGTTCCATCACTGGAAAAGCCATGACATAAGTAGAATAATCCATACAGAAACATGCGCTTATGGTCATGTGATTATAAAAAACTAAGGCAGTATGCAACTGGTTATTAGATATTTAGCCTCTGTGTTGTGATCTTTTTTGACCTACACTGATTATTTCTTACTTAAAGGGGAATTATGGATTGTTATTTTTTGAAGCTCTCATCATCGGCTTTATTGGTTATGATAACATTGAACTCACCCTAGTAATTGTTTGAATCTGACGTTGCTAAAAAAAAAAATAGGTCCAGAATGGCAACAAACACAATCATACAGGTCAAACTTCTTTGGAAGAGAAAACAAATTGCAAACTGTAAAACTATTACCCAAACTGTCTGTTGTAAACATCCATCACAGTTTACGGCCCAACTTCCTGGTTCAACTTTGACCTGCTGCTGTAGCTGTGTGCGCTCACTGTATTATTTTAGGGACATTATGCATCCCAAGTCTTAGCATATTACTTTGGTGAATACAGTGTTATCATAACTGATAGAACCAATATCCAAAGATACAAAAATAAAACCCAAGTTGTAAAACTCCTAATAAACCATAGGTTTCCTAGAAGAAAAACACTGTATAGTGTATGTTAATTAAGAAATGTACATATTATTGGTAGTAATGGTGAAAATTGGTTGCCTAGTTAAAGAAAGACTTATTTCAGTATAATTCAATTTTAATAAAAGAACTAATATGCTGAAATAGCAATCAAATGAAATAGTTTAGCACTGTAAACATTAGAGTGAAGGGAGACACCAGGGAGATCTTGGCTTATACATTCAAGAGTTAGTAACTGTCTTTTCCTTTATTGAACAACAAAGAGAAACTCCATTTAGAGCTCCTTAACATTCTCAGTTTTTCCTCTGGGAAAATAGGAACATCACCACACAGAGAGGGGAAGGGAAGAACCAATCAGTCAGCTCCTCAGGCACCTGTCCAGCCCCAGCTTAATTGAGATGGGTTTCAACAACAAAGCATTAGGTTGCCTTGACATCCTTTGCTTGGCGGTAATTCTGTGTTGTTTGCCAGGCGAGCTGCAAGCTAGTCACGTAATTGTGACTGTAGTCATTCTCCCCACCACCATAACACTAGTACGCTGACCTATGATGCATTATCACATTAAAACCATTGGTCATGTCTGTGCAAATCAATCTAGTTTAGAAATTTAGTCTGTGAATCTGGTGGTCTGGGACAAAGGGAAACCTGCAGCAGGTTTAACTGCATTAGTTATGTGTGCCTATAAAGGTTTAATGGTCATGGAAGCTATTATATGGTCCTATGCTTCTTTTAGTCTGCTATTATTGTGTACATGTGTCACCCTGTGATGCCCTGCAGCCAAATGTTCTTAAGAAACACATTAAGGAGACATTAGAGAGTCTGTGTTTGCCAGGTGCTTTCCTTCAAATGCCTTTTGTCCATCGTTCTTGTCATGAAACATGCAGCACAGTAACTGGCTCTTATTGCAAGAATACTGTTTATTTAGTTTCATTAGATGGAGCACAGTGGTTGCTTATCTCGTGCCAGGTGCTAATGCCAACAACAAAGCTTTATTGTTACTGCACAGCCATAATCACTGTAATTTTTCTACTTAATATGAAAACACATTTGCATTTATTTGACAGGTACTGGTCTTTAGGGTATCAAAGCTAGACTCACATAAAGTACAATTTCAGCAACACCAGTATGCTTCTTTTCTCTGAAGTCAACCCGAACTTCTCTCCAAACCCATATTATTTCTGAACAAAATCATAACAGAGTGTGAAATTACCCTGAGGCCCTTACTGTCTGTGTTCTGGGACTGAGCAGGCATTTGAGGGCACTGGTGCATTCTGAATGGCTGCATGCTGGGCCTGTGCCATCTCTGAGGATTACATGAATTAGAATAAGGTTTGCTGAAGATATCTTGCAGACTGAAGAAAATTCACACAATAAGTGTTTTTTGCTGAGTGGGTACATTTCAGTCCAGAGTGGATGAGATAGATGCCAAACAACCAGGAGAAAGACAAATGAGACATGAAACATGGCTTTGTTGTGAGATAGAATGTGGTAACTCCCCTTTAAACATAACCTAGGCACCCTTTTCAAATGTATATGGAAATAATGACTCTTGCTAAATGATAGTTGCTTATAGAATGTGTCATTTATGTTTAAATGCCAATAAAAGTTCAGTTGTTTTTGCATTCTGACTCTGAAATATCTTCCTTAATTAATCTCTAATTAATCTTCTGTCTTGCTGAGAGTTAGATGATCAATTTCACTTTCATATCTGTCTGCTAAATATGAAGCTACTTGCTTAGCTTATTGCAAAGACTAGAAACAGGGGGAAACAGCTAGCCTGGCTTTGTCCGAAAGAAAATCCAACTACCAGCACCTCTTAAGATCACTATTTAACACATTATATCTTGTTTGTTTAATCCATACAAAAATGGAAGTGTAAAAATGACAAGTAGTGGCTTTCAAGGGGTAAAATGCCAGACTATTTCTTGACACGGCACAATGAACTCCTGGAGTTTCTGCTTGTTGCCTGGCAAACTCACCTTGATTACAAGACCTGATTGTTACCTTCACACTGTACCAGGCTAGCTGCTTTCCCCCCTGTTTCCAGTCCTTATGCTAAACTAAGCTAACTGGCTGCTGGCTGTAGCTTCGCATTTAATGGACAGACATGAGCATGGTATTGATCTTCTCATCAAACTGTTGGCAAGAAAGCAAACGAACATATTTCCCAAAATGTTGAACTATTCCTTTAATAAAGCACTTCAATAGTTGCACGTGCATATATGTATCTAATGCACAATGAATGCCAACTCAAGTTAATCTATAAACCCCACCTGCCCACATTTTGGGAATTAAGCTTACATGAAAGAAGTCTATTAGTTGGTAGAGTCATTGAAAAATGCAGTTTTTTGCCAGTCTGAAAAGTGTGTAGGGAATGTTTTGAGATATGTCTATTCCTGTGTGTCTCATATTTTGAATTAACATTCTGCTGATATTTTCCATTTAGACAATGAATCTCTGGGGAGTTAACTGAGCTTGAGGCTTTTACCAGCTTGTACCTTATTTTGATACCGTACTTTGATTGTACAGCACTTTGGTCAACTGCTGTTGTTTTTAAATGTGCTTTATAAATAAACTTGACTTGACTTGACTTATAAAATGATTTCACTTAATGCATCTCAGTGAAATTTGAGACAGACATGATGGGTACATGCTTGTACGCTTTGAGAACATACATAACCTTTGCTATCAAGCACATACAAAGAGAAACCTGTCACTGGGAACTTTTTGGGCAAGCTGTCTTACTGTGCTCCAGACCGACAAAAAAAAAAAAAAAGAAAGAAAGAAGAAGAAAAAAAAACGGACAGAGAGCAGAAGGCTTGGGGCCTGATAAGGACTGCCACTGGTATTGTAGCCAAGCTAATTAGCCAAAAGGAAATTGGGCTCCAGTCCATATCTGTTAGCTCCAGAGAAGCCAATCTCCCCAGGACCCCTCAAGGTGAACAGCTATGGAAGTGGCTCCTGACATGGACAGCCATGATGGCAGAGTGGGTTCAAGTGAAATTTGGAAGTATCCAGTTTTCCCCCATAGCCAGTGTGCCAGGAAGCTATAGTTTCTCTTGGTTACAGTCATTTACAATTTTGCTCTGAAGCCATACCTCTGCAAGTGTCATTAGAGTGCAACTATATGGACATACAGCATACGGCCGTCCTGGGACCTCTCTCTCTCCAGGCTGTCGGTGCCTCATCCATTTGTTGATCTGGATCTTCGTCCCCCAGGAGATTCAGCCTACCCCCTTCTCTCCTTAGTTTGAATGTTATCATATCTCTCTCCCTCTGTGTGTTTGTTTGTTTCTCCCCTCTGTGTGTATGGTGTTGTCCTCTTCTGTGTTTATATGGCCGGTCCTCTTTCCAGGTATCTATGGTGGAGAGATGGTGGTGTGGCTCAGATCCTACTTAGTGGGCGACACCTGAAGCTCCGCAGTTGTCCTCCTGGATCCATCCTCTTCACTTATGTTTTACAATCTACATTTTTCATCATAATTGTATATACTATGATTTTCTGTTCTGTACACGCAACATCTATTGCATGTCTGTCCGTCCTGGGAGAGCTATCTCTCTTCTGTTGCTCTTCCTGAGGTTTCTTCCATTTTTTCCCTAAATTTTTTTTTGGGGTGGAGTTTTTCCCCTTTCAAATCAAGGGTCTAAGGACAGAGGGTGTTGAATGCTGTACAGACTGTAAAGCCCCTTGAGGCAAATTGTGATTTGTGATATCGGGCTATATAAATAACTCTGACTTGACTTGACAGCATGTGGCTGCATTTCTCAGAAACAACACAACATCCTGTTTTCTTTGCACATGTGGTTCAGGCAGTTCATATTCATTATTGTTCATAAGCAGTTATTTTATTCAGAAACTGTTGTGACACAACAAAGTAGCAAACAAGCTAAGACCACATAGGGGAATAAAGACTCAGCGGGTGCTCAGTGCTGATGGGAAGTCTGTGCTTTATTCCTACCATTATAATATATTTAATTTTGTTTAGTTTATTTGCATGTACATGAAACTAAAAGAATGAAAGAAATGCTAATTTTGCAAGTGAGACAAACACCCAAGGGTCTTTTAAAAACACTTCACAACAAAAAGAAATTTATGTATTATGCTCACAAATCGTGACACAAGTGAATTGGATATTAGTAACCGAATGATAAGCTTCAAGACTCTGGGGAGATGGTTTTTCTTACAAAACATGGGCTGCAAAGTGAGCTTTGGATATCACAAATCTCTACACCAAAGAAAAAAAAGTGAATCAATATGGCTTGATCAACAAGCCTTTCAACCCCCTGCAGACATGTGTGTAGTCATTTTGTGTCATGGGTGAGTAAATATTGTACTTTTTGTTTCTTAAAGGAGAGAAATGTAGTAGTGCTTTGTAGTTGGGTGCACCTCCATGTAAGGTCCTGAACCAGCTTGGAGAGCACTTTCCCTTCCAGCTATTTAGCTAAATTTGGACCGTGGCAGAGGCATTGTGGAACAGCTGTAACTCAGTGCTTCTTGGCACACAAACCCTTGAGAAGTGCTTGTTAAACGAATTCATTTAAGGGAGAGGGACCAGCTTAAGATGCACAATAAGGATCAGTCCTTGTTTTCTAAACCCCACCAAACAGCTGAATATAAATGCTGCTTCCCCAGTGGAAAATCCAATATGTTGGCCACACAGGGCAATGTATTCATGAACTGTGGAGCATATATCATTTCAGACATCAAAGTGCTGTCATTTTAATGTGTCAGAATTTAATATTTCTTCTCTTCACTCTCCATTTTTAGGTTTTGCAAGGGTAAAGACAAAAGCAGGTGCAGGTTACAGAATGTGTGGTCAAAAATAATAAGGTGTTAACCTCAGGGAAATGAATTGAAACTGAGAGAGGAGGGATGGAGATCCTCTGCAAACATAGACAAAGTAATTGGACTGTGACAAGTGAGCTGTGGTAATTCCAGGAATTTCATAGCTTTTTTCTATTCCGCGTGTTATTTCCCAGCAGCATTTTCTAATAGACAGGACACGATTACTGGTCATGGATGGCCAATTCATGCTTTACTGCACCTGCAGACATCCCCAAACAAATAGAACAAATGGACCAGTACTATAGCTTATTATTATTCATTTCAAGTAGAATTCTTGTGAATGAGGTCAGTGAAATATTACTTGTTTGATCCAGTGCTCTGCATTTAATGTCGATCTTAAGTTGTTTTTTCTAGTGAGTGCCTGTGTTCGTTTTATGTTTATTTGCTCCACACTTATACAGCATTATGTTCAGTTTCATGTGTACTTTCACCAGAGCATATGTTTTGTATAGGTGCATCCAGCAGGAATCAAGCACTTAACGCTGGCAGTGTTATTATTCCCCCAATAAGAAGTATTTGTTTGTATTTCTGTCCGACAAGTGAGCAGACAGTTGCCATATCAAAGTCATGGTAGTATGTATAAATGCTGCTTTAACATTCCAGTAAAGCCTGCCATAGCCTTCCACAAGCATTCAGCAAAAAGAATAATGAGAACATGTGAAGGTGGGGGTGTATTCAATAGAGCCCCATCTCTTGTCTCCTCCAGGAGATGGTGCCAGTTTGCCAACTCTCTCTGGTTTCCTGTGTTTCATTTGACATTGGCATGCTCTCAAATGCATCTCATAGGGATCATAGACTTCTATTCTATTTCTATTATAAGATCCTTTAGCTGCAATTAAACCTCAAAAGCAAGCAAGCAGCCCTAATTGAAAATCACTGCACACTGAAGGTGTTTAGTAACTGCTATCTCTGTCTTCCACTGCACACAAGGTACTAATATCCTTTTACCTTTCATGTAAGTATGTATTATTACGGTTTTAGTTGTTAATTTGTGTCTCCTGGCAGGGCCGTAACCAAGATTTTAGTAAGTTCATGAGTCCAAGCCCCCTCACACTCCTAATACTACTAGGGTGTCAAAAATCTCTTTAATTACTTAGATTTTCAGTCAAGCTAGCAGCATGGTTGGTCCACTACTTTGGTCCAGACTGAAATATCTCAAACTATCAGATGAATTTCCATGAAATTTTGAACAAACATTTGTGGTTACCAGAGAATGAATCCTAATGACACTGGTGATGTTTTAAGTTTTTATCTAGCGCCACCATCTGGTCGAAATTTCAATTTGTCTAATACTTTGGTTTATGCGACGCACCTGCAAGAATAATAACATTCAATCAGCCTCAGTTGTACTTTGTGTTTAGAAGATTATTGCATGCTAACTGACTAAACTATTATGGTTACAAAAATATAAATACGTAAATATAAATAATACGTAAATGTCATGCCTGCTTAGTATCAGCATGTTAGCACTGTCATTGTGAGCATGTTTAGCATGCTGATATTAGCATTCATACTACCTAAATACAGCCTCACAGAGCTGCTAGCATGGCTGTAGACTGTAAGTTTATATTCAGTTAACTGGTCAATTAACTTTTATTTAAATTTTATTTTCCAACATCAAGGTCTAAAAGTGCTTTTTGAAAGCTCACGCCACCTGGAATAAAATTATTATTTTTGTAAAAACATATTCAGTCTAAACACACTGGAATCAGCCTCTAAAATAATAAAATAACACCCCCCACCCTGAATTATATATATATTATTATAAGACATGACCTCAGTGGTAGCTACTGCCCTGTCTCCTGGAAAATATCCACATGATTCCCTTAGACCTAAAACAAATCTATGCTTTGTTTACGTAAGCGTGTCTGGGACTAAACTCAATTTAGGTTTGCATGGCTGTCTGTGTTTGTTTTCTGTTGTTGTTCATGTTCTTCTCTGCCTTTTGATGTCTGGCAGCGTTCAATTACCTTCACACCTGTCACAAAATTAGATGACTCCTTGTTGAAGACAACATGAAGCACGGCGCTGTTTCTGCTGGGCCATCCATGATCAACATCTTCCGCTGATGATTTTACCCAATTACATTTCAATCAAGTAAAGCGTGTGTGGGGCATAGCTGAAAATTGTTGCTGATTAGCATAATTCTTTTTATTGAGATTTCATCACCCTAGAGCATGAGCAAACTAAGCTTACAAAACTAACTGCATAGCCAGAGCTGAGGTAAAATAGTTGGAGTGGATTTAAAGAAATTTAAAGAAGCACATTCAGTTTAAACCACCTGGGTATAGTTATTCTTGGTAGACCAACCCGGACTGTGAAAGCTGAAGCATGCATAGCGTTCACCATTTGCTTAAAAGGGGCCAACGGCAAGACACAAAAGGCAAAGACTATTCCACGTCACCGCACAACATTTCATGGGAAATATACCTTCGATTTCAGATGAGGGACTCTCCCCTCGTCTCAGTCTCTTTGTTTCTTCCCCCCGCTTGTTAAAAATTTAAACAGGCCTGACAATGCCTGAAAAGCTCAACCTACCATGAAAGGATAGGAAACACACAAGAGTAATTTGAAAGAAGAAACCCAGAGAGAAATTGTGAGAAAAAAAATCTCCTTTGTAAAGTAACTACACATTAGCTGTGTGTATAGTGTATGTAGTTCATGTAGAGAGGAAGAGAGAGAAAGTGAGAGAAGAGGAAAAGTTAAATGGTTCAGAGATGACACCTCCTACTCACCTTCCCAATAAAAAACGATTCAGGAAAATCAAAGTTGTTTTAAGCTACAGTCATGCGCACTCTTCCTGAAAACGTTCTAGATGTCTTTGTTTATTGATCCAAAAATCCTATTTCACAATTTGATAAGCATCCAGTCCAACTGAACAAATACAATATGCACCGGGTCAGAACACCTCAGGTCAGTTATTCAACCTGTGAGCATGGAAATAAATATAGAGGATTCTGGAAATGCATCAATATTAGCCAATCAGGTGTACTGTATGAAAGGACACTTTGTTATGTTTTTAAAATCTCTACTATTTCCATATGCCTTATTCCAGTCGTCATGGGATTTTTAACTACATATTAGACAGTAGGCGAATAGTTTTTTGTGCATGTTGAAGAAATGTATTTAAAACCCCTTAACTAATGCACTTTTAAGTATTAAACACACATTTAATCAGGTATTTTACTTTGCTACTTTGGATTTCCACCACAACAGAAAACAATGGTAAATAAAATCTGCATAAATCTGCATGTGGAGGAAACATTTGCCTTACACAAAGGTGATATTTACCGTAAGTATAAGGTAACAATTCAGATCTACCACTCGCCACCTTAAAAACACAAAAAGACAACCATCAAAAGAAGCTTGCACGGTTGACTTGGCCTAACAGAAAGTAATAAAATTTCAGCTCTCAGAATGGTGATTTTGTTTAAATGTTCGAATCACAGACTGAATAATGGCATGAGATATAATACACATCAGACATATCAAGCACAAAATTCTTTATCTTGTCCTTTTTCTTTATATATATATATATATTAATTGTGCTGTCTGTTAACACCATACTGTACGTGAAGTCCTTGAAAAGTGTGAAATGTCAGTCGTCAGTCACACCAATGTCACCAAAGTAAATCCCTGTACATTTACTGTATAAGGCAGTTATAGTCTCTTATCTCTGATAATTGGTGCATTCAGGAGATGACCTAACTTTTGGTGATTCCCTCTAAAGTTCATTATCCAGTGCGCCTTTGTATTGATTACTTTCACTCTGACCACCTGATCAATCAGGGGCACCTTCCCTACTCTCCGTGTATTGATTACCATTGTGTGCCAGACACATGATGTAAGGGGTTCTGTGATGAAATGAACACTGCTCTGTCTACAGTATGTTGCATCTTGGCCTATTTGTAGTAGACTCCCTAAAATCAATTATAAATCTTTGGTTACTTTGTAGCTTGTGGGTATAAATGAAAGCTGCATCAAGAACCTGTTAGTGATACTTTCTCTTATAGCTGACTGATTTATTTTTCATATCACATTATATGTCTGAGTCAGTTAGCTATATGTTTCATCACCATACCAGACTGTCATGGCTCTGATGCAGCAAAATCATGGCAACAACAGCAATGTAGGAAAACAATAAGCCAAGAAAAAACAGCAGCAAGGCCTGTGCAGAAACACAGGTGCAACATTTGTTCTGCAGATCGTCTATGTTCATCTCAGTGCCTGTGGTGGCTTTAGGATGCCAGTTACCTTGGCTTCAGGCTGGATACAGTTTCAAAGTCGACAGCTCATCAGGATGAATGACAAATGTTGGGGCATGAACTTTCCCCACTGAGGGTTGGGGGTTTAGAAGGGTAGCATTTCACTTTTCTGCCTGAAGGCGAAAAGTTGCATATTGTAGCTTTAAATTAAAAATTTACATTGTCATTAATGTGTTGCAGGAGTTTCGTG
The DNA here is from genome assembly GCA_008360985.2 of Macquaria ambigua. Lineage (NCBI taxonomy): Eukaryota > Metazoa > Chordata > Actinopteri > Centrarchiformes > Percichthyidae > Macquaria > Macquaria ambigua. The sequence continues at coordinate 332,507 of VMKM01000098.1, read as the reverse complement.
CCCTCTGGGCCCATGGGGCATATTTTAAACCCATTGCATCAATTTAGAAATTCATGGCCATCAATTAGAAATTTGTTCCCAAATCCCTCAACAACTGTATGTTAGATTTTGTTCTTTTTTATCCAGCAACATTAATACCCTGCATATTATCAGTATATGCAGGATGTAAACATGTGTACAATCTAACGCAATCCTATACAGCAGCCCTGCAATAAACAGTAACTTTGAAAAGTTTAGTTTAGTTCAGTTTTTACAGTATGGTAATTTATTTTGTCTGCAATAATGTGTATTGAATTTCTTATTACTGTAAAGAGAAGCAAATATTTTGTCCTCCATGCTATATAGTACATTTAGTTGGGGACAATGCAGAGGTGGGGCAAGGAAAGTTACCTCAAAGAGGTATTGTTGTTCGTGTGTGCAATAGTTTTAGATTGTTTTGTGTTTGATGTTTGTCTTTGTAAAAACATGACATGTAGGTCAAGTGGAAACAGAACACAGAGCATTTTCTGCTGATTTGAAAAGACCTTCATCTGGCATACACCTGACATAAAAGCACAATCTCTGATCCAAATACAAAGAGCACTGACACCAAAATTCAAAGGAATTGCTGAACCTGGTATCACACAATGGGTCTTTCAATACATACTCAATCAAAAGTTTTTTGCATCGGTTGTATTTGATTTTAAATACAGGGGTAACATTTATAATAATGCAATATTGAAACATAAATAGCTTATTTTCCATCTATAAGTCAAACTCTTAAATTATTTGTGAATATACATCCAATAATATGTATCTAATATATAACATATCATTCTAAAAGTAACCCCAAAACATAGTCTTAGCCTGTAAACAAGCATGTAAACCTATAGGAAAGAAATGTGTGTCCTGTGTATTTGATATCAAATGCTACCAGAAAAGTCCTGTTTCGATTCCAAAATTCGATTCTGTTGCTCAGAGTTAAAACAGATCTCTACAAAGTGATCTAAATTAGATTATCATGTGCTACTATGTGCAGTACAGGATAGAAATGTCAGTGAAAAGACAGGGTGTTTAGCCCAATATATAGTTCTCCTAGCAGCAGAGAAGAAGAAATCATTTCACGTCAACCCACCACAAAAAGTTTTACAATATTGGAAAAGTCTTGAGAATGAGAGTGCAAATGACAAACCTCCTTACTTCGTTTCAATTAAATATCTGCAGACAGACAATGAGTTCTCAGTTCGCGTTTCGCTTTCAAGCAAAAGACATTAACTGAATGAAAGAATCCATGGTTACCACTGAACTCTGCAGCCTTGGAGCCATTTGACTGAACCCCTACTGAATAAGACTTCAGAACAAGTCCAGCTGTTTAAGACTGTGTGAAATGAGCATACTGATTTTCATATCGAGAGATTCTCTTTCCTCTATACAGTCCCATGATTATGGGGAGCACAGCAAAAAACATCTAATTTCACTTGTAGAATTACATCCTCCAGAACCTATAATTACAATAATCTCCTGAGGGCAGAAATAGTTTTTTTCCAAACCATTAACCTTGGGCGCCTAAGCCTCTGCTGTTGTATTTTTACCTTTATTTATTTATCAAGGTTAATTGTTTTGCTGACCACACATGCTCTTTATCAGCACTACCCTGCTTCACATCCATGCACTGAACATACTGTAAGCACACCTTTCCTCCTTCATATTACCTCTTCAACCATCAGCCCCTACCTCTAAGTGACATATACTTGAAAGGTTTGATTTCAAAATGGGTGATCAAGAGCTTTAATCAATCCACCGCCAGTTTTGGGTGCGTCGCTGCAGTCGGCTTCAAGTGCGAGAACTGTGATGAATCATTCCCAATGTTGTTTGCACCTGCTTGTCTCAACTGTACTTCTGTCACAATGGTGGGTTGAATTATTAATCTGACACTTGCTTTGTGCCACTTCGTATACATTCATCAGGACCCACAATCCGCCCTGGCAGTTGATCTGAATGATGTGAAACACTGACACTCCAGTTTAGCCTGACTCGAACGGCTCAGACTGTGCTGCATTATTATACACTTTAATTTACACTAGCCCATCTAGAATGACTCGACTCCTCCAGATGCATCTTAAAATGAGATTAATCACCGGGGACTGCCATGTTGAGATGAGTCGTCCACCTGCCATCGGAAATGTGCCATATCAATCAAACCCAGCACACTAATGATCATCTAGCAGAAGCTCCAGCAGAGGGGAATTGTCGTCCCCCTGGTGCAGTCATTTGCGTCGATCTACGACCACAAGCGCATTTGGCCTCCTCTGCAGCCCTAATGGCTGTGCTGCTTTGTCGCCCGCCGATCTGTTCTCCTCAGCTAAAGATTAATTCTCCCCTTCACTGTTGAAGTTGAAGAGCCCAACAGTGTTGAATTTGTCCCAAAACGAGAAGGAGCAAAAATAGTGGAAACATGCAGACATAATATACTGGTGAGGGAGCACTTCAAAGCAGGCGATAGAAAAGTGGCCGAGTGTGGTTCACTGGCAATCTATGTATAGCAAAAGACTTTTTTTTAACTTGTCACAGCAGCTGATGGAACTCAAAATCTGCCACTTTACTGATTTTTACTAGTAATTTCTGGTTTTGTTGACAAAAGCAGCCAGGCCAATGAACAATTGCTGGTTTCCTGCCAATGTTGGGAGCAGAAGAAGAAAGAAGAAACTTTATTACTAAAACAAATTACTAAGAGAGGGAGGCAGGTTTGTCCCAAAAAACTATGTACCGTTACTGGAAATGCCCTGAGACATTTTCACTTATGTCTACCTGTTTGAACAGCTACAATTCCTCTGTCTGAGGATGTATGGGAGACGCATTCTGTCTTGTTTGCTATTTTACCACCATAGTTCCTCTCTACTCTTATGCCCCTTCTCTATCCCTTTCTCTTGCCCAGCCACATCAGCAGCAAACAACTGTCTCATTATCAAGTGCATATATAACCTAACCTAAAAATGACATTCATTTGCAACTATTCAGTATCAGATTTTTACACGTAATGGCAAAGTTCAGTATTAGTAGGGTGACGTCCATATAGCGCAGTAAAACAAAGAGGTGTGGAGGTCTGGCTTTAATTATAAATCTTGGATTTTCATCTCATGCTAGTCAGTGCTGACATTTTACCATGAGCACAATAACAATGTTTATTGTTAGGTGTTGATTTATGTTGCAACTCTGTAATTCAACATGTGTGACTGTCACAGCCTGACAGACAGGATCCTGTTAATGAGTGTTTGCCTTCAACACCAGTGTCTCAGGCTCTATCTCACCGTAAGCAGTCACATTTTATTAACCATGAACACATTTCCCTCACCTTAAACAGCTGGTTTTAATTGTATTACACACAACCATACATTAACCTACTTTTATCTGGGTGCATTACAATTCCCCAAAGTGTATTTTACTAATTCAAAACGGATGCATGTGAATGTATGTTCAGTTAGGTAACCACTTTATTCTGAGAGGTAGTGTGTTATAAAAGGACAAGGCTGGTGTTATTCTATTTTTTCTTTTTGTCAACAATTCCCATGAAAAGACAAAAACCAACACTGCGGTAGCCTCTTAATACTTTCCGACTTTCCTACCCTGTGTCTGGCAAAGTCCTTTCCTCAAAAAGCTGGGCACTGTAGTTTTAAGTAAATGCTAAGGTTCACACACACACACACACGTACACAAAGTCACCCGCATTCACAGAGTTAGGTATGGGGCAATCAATAAAATACAATAAAACTGAGATAACACATGCATACATAGTATAAAAGAAACATCTCAACAGCAGCTGCACAAGTTAAAATAGTCTATAAAGTGCAGTAGCTCATTCATGAGCACTAGTTAGTTCCTATTCCTAACTGTTATGCAGTCTTACTGCCTGTGGATAAAAACTGTCCTTGAGTTGAGTAGTGTCTGTTTTGATGCTACAGTAACGCCGCCCTGTTGGTAAAAGTGTGAAGAAGTGATGACCTGTGTGGGTTGTGTCCTTGACTATACTGTGGCCTCTTTCTGCAGTGGCTGGAATAGATCTCTGCCAGGTGTAACAGCTTTCTGCCTATAATCCTGGACGCCTGCTTAACAATCCTGTTAAGCTGCTTCCGACCTTTTTGAGATGTATGCATACTAGCATCAGCAGTGGCTGATTCAAATAATGACGTTATGAAGTTATGAGTTGCCTTTTTGATACTTAATTAACACAATATTTGAACCAAATGAGTGTGAAGTTCCATGTTCTCACCGTGTCTGTGTGGGTTTCCTCCCGTGTGCTTCAGTTTTCTCCCACAGACCACAGACATGCAAGTTAGGTGAATTGGAAACTAAATTGCTTGTTGGTGTGAATGTGAGTGTGAATTTATTTGTGTTAGCCCTGTGATAGACTGGTGACTAGTCCATGGTGTGCTCGCCCAATTTATGATGGGACAGACTCCAGTCCCCCGGGACCCTGAACAAGAAAGACAGTTTGGAAAATAGATGGATGGACGGATTTATATAACAGCTGTTATCAGCAAACTTTAGATTTTCTGAGCCCTATTTGCAAACTAGGAAGGTATTTCAGTTATTGGTTATGTTTTAGACTTGGATGACTGATTTTATGAGTAAAGCAAGTGTCTCGTTAAAGGCTGATGTCCTTATGTTCAGGCAGAAGTTTAAAACAGGAGCTATTGCCTCGTGTATGTATACCACCAGAGGTTTCAATTACCACATTGTTAAGGTAAAAACTTTTAGCAGCGCATTGAGTTCTGTCATGGGAATGTGTGACCATTACGTCAATGAATCTTACACGCTCTCAGTGGGATAATTTGGTTTCAGCTGCTTGCAATTTCAGGACATTTTCCGTGCGGCTGTGCCCCTGTGTTTTGTTGCCCTTTTGTGTTCTGGTTTCGCTTTTTTATTTGGTGAAGACCTCATTGATTCTCTATTAGCATAGGGACGGTATGTGAATAGGGAATTTAGTGATGGGGCTGACTTGCCACTTTTAGTTCGAGCTAAGAAACAAAACTTTTCAACTGTCCTTTTTCATAGTCTAGTCAGTCCTTCCCAGCTGTGTTCACAGGGTAGTTGAGTTACAATGTAGTGGTCCTGATCCTCATGGCATGCGGTGGTGTACTGTGATGTGATTCTGCCTACAACTGTCTCACGCGGTGTAATTCAGTACTAATCTGCAGTTTGCTACCTTCTTTTTTTGTCAATAAAAGCATCAATAAAATTGCCCTCCCTTAGTTTAAATGGACATCTCTATAGTTACTTACAAGCTTATCAGTGCCAACAAACTGTCTGGTTCTCAAGTAATTCAGTAGTTCCTGTGTACCCAGCCTCAGGTGGTGGTGAGTCCAAAGCTTTTTCTGTAGCACCTTTCTGGTTAAATTAAGATAGACAAGTGTTTTGTATCCCAATATACACCTAAACACAGATAAGCTAATGAGCCATATCTCACATGCACATTAGAACTGAGAATAATACACGTGAAATCTTTAGTAACACTTAAAAACTGTGCTAAAAAACGTGGCTCATATTAGGTTGAATACCAGTAAGCAGCATTTGTCATCTGTAAAATATCTGGTAATCAGCATTTTTACACACATTTTATATTTAATTTTCTAAAATGTGTAAATTTCTTTATTTTCATAATTATTAACAAAACTGTTTGTTGGCTGCACTAAGACTAAAATTAGGGTTGTTTTTAGGATGTAGTACATATTTAACAGGTGATTTAAAAGGTTAGGCTGTCTTGGTTTGTGGGGGGTTGGGAGTCCATACTGATGATGGTGCACTGATGGCCTAATAATGAGAACAAGAGGATGCAGACTCTGTGCAACGTAGCCCTTGGGGAAACTAGGACCTGAAAAAAGCCAGGCGACTCCTGTGTTAATGTGTTTCCTGTGCATCACAAGACAACTAACAGAGCTAAAGAGAGGCCACACCATCTGTGCACACATTGCAGGTGCACAAGTCAGAAAAGTATAAAATTATTTGATTTGTAATGAGGTACTCCACATTAAATAATTTTTGTGCTGTACACTTAATCACATAGATTCTTGTTGGCATATTAAAAGAAATACAAAAACGTCTTTTCTGCTTAAAACTAGCTTGTATGCGTTTCCTTGAAGTTTTAAGGTCAGTTTAAAACCAGAACATTGGGTGACTCACTCTCGTATAATCTTAAGTGGCCAAAGCACCCTGCGAGTCAGCACTATCCATGTTAGCTGTGAAAGTGGCTGATGCAATAGTGATGGTCATCAACATACAGCCTAACTTAATATATTTGAAATGTTCAGTTTTTTAAAAAGAGTTGACTGGTGATGCATTTTAAATGATTGATACTCGGAACTTAACTTGGCCCGTATTGTAACTGAGTCACTGGTAATTAATCAAGGACTCTGTTAAAACCCATGCAGATTTATTGTCATTTTGCACAACAAGAGAGTAAAAAAAACTTTCTTCCAAACATTTTCTCTCTAGTTTTGCCCTGCTAGCATGTTCTCCACTTCAACTGCCTCAAAAAACTTAAACGCTGTTGAGGGATGCTCCACAAGGTGGGACGCCTCCTACTTTAGTGAGATCAACTCAGTAATCAACACATGGAGTGATTGTTTCTGCAGAACCAAAGGTCATGCTGAATGATATGCACACAAGCACATCCCCTAGCCTTCATGTACAGTAGTTGGTTGGGGGAGGTTGTGTGCATGTGAGAAAGAGAGTGTTAAATGTGTCTGTTTGATTTAACCTTTTAAAATGTTCTATTTCAAAGCAGTTAGCTCAATTTAAATGCGTGCTGTCAGCGCAAAGTTGAACAAATGTATTAAAATGGATTGAACAGGTAGAAGGTAGCAGGTGTCAGGCACATAACAGACAAACTGGAATGCAGAAATAGCCAGTTGGAATGGTATGGCATCTTGGCAACGTAGACAATCTAGGAAAGTGGTAATGAAAACTGTTCTCTATTTATACTGGGAGGTAGATGAAGGAGCTGGAGATTGCTGAGCATGGAGATGAACTCCAGAGGAAAGAAACTCACTTAGGGTGACTAGAGCAGATAAGGCATAACATGAAGTGTATGCATACTACATACTAATTCTAGGCTGGTCTATCTATGTGTTCACACTGAAAACATTCTCAAACCAGACTGCATACTAAATACATCCAATTTTTCTGTGTCTTTGTGAAGTTTATTTGGCAATGACGTTCCAAAGTTACAGTTTGATTGACACCTAATGTAGCTCATATTGTATATTTTTCTGTTAGTATGAGAAAGTGTGTTGATTTTTTTGTATGCTAACTGCTAAAACAGTATACTATGATGATCAGTATAGTACATACTGTGTACAATTAGTATGTAGTATGAATTTGAGACGCGCCAAGAGAAGAGAACCAAAAGAGGAGACTGAGTCTGAGGCTGAAAAGGAAGGAGAGGGACCCGACAGGTTCACAATGAGAAAAAGGTTCAGGAGTGGGCACAGACTGAGAAACAGAAACAGCTCTGGCAGAGGAAACGGGAACAGGCTCAGACCAATAGACAGGAACAGGTATAAACTCCAGAAATAGACTCTAGGTGCGAAGTAGCAACAAGCTCTAACAGAGACAATGATACAGGTACTGACAAATAGGCATAAACAGATATGAGATCAGTCAGAGAAACAGAAACAGATAGACTTTGGAGGGAGGCAGAAACAGATACGGGCACAAAGAGTGTAAATGCAACAAGAAGCTTTCAAGACAGAAGGATGGTTTGAGACACATTCTAGCCAGATACTGAAATGGTGCAAATGCTTTCATCTCTCCAAGACGCATACATAATACTCCTCCAAGTGTAAATATGTCAGTAAGTGGTCTGTGGAGGTAGCCAGTACGTGGTCTGTCCCCTGTGGTAACTGCATCTGAAGTAATGAACTGAAATACTGAAATTACACTGTAATTAGCCGTCTCATTAACGCAACAGGAAATGGCTCCAGCGATTTCAACACATGATCATACAGAAGGCGTAACAAGTTGTTGTAGTGTTAATCTGATCCCTAATCAGTGCTGTACCACTGAATGAACTGTGTGGGCATGGAACTGGCATGAATCAGAGCCCTTAAAGACGAGCAACAAAAGGTTTGGTCAGTCCATAAATGCGATTCATCAAGTGTCTACTTTATGGATAGTTGTTAGCTAACAAGCTACTGTTATTGTTATAACTAAACTGCTAAAGTGCAGAAGTTACTCCTCTACTAGCGCCCTCTAAGCAGTTACTGAACAGCTTCAATTGCATTAACACCACCCTCTGCACTGGAGTGGGGCTCACGCTGATTTGCATATAGTCAGGGAAAACCAAGACGGATGCAATCAGCTTTGGAAGCTGGCTAATGGAGACACATATATGTGTCAAAGTCTGAACAAAAGTGTATGAAATTACATCTGGCTTTTATCTTCATATGAGACACTTGACATGACAAGTGTAAATGGGGCAAGAGAAACAGATTCTGGCACTGGTAGAGCAACAAGAACACACATGGACAGATGAATATGGTGAATGAACTTGAAAACACCTACCTGCCCAAAAACAAAGAAACTGGGGTGCTAATTTCTCAACCATTACCTTCGCTACAAATGCTACAATTTGTTATTGTTGTTAATTTGCTGCTGTGTAAGATTGCATTATACTGTGAGGTGACTCAGTTATTGTAACCACCCACAGTAATTTACCCATTTATAAATCTTCAGTTACCTCTTTTGTTGTATTAATTGGTAGTTTCTACAGCAGAAAGAAATACGTGGTCATTGCTCATATGCATATTGCTTACAATATACACTAACAAATAAATCAGTTAAAACGCCCTGAAAGTGTGGCATACTATAGTACATAGTACAGTAATACTTTTGATCCATGTGTGTGTGTGTGTGTGTGTGTGTGTGTGTGTGTGTGTGTGTGTGTGTGTTTATTAGGCCTTGATTCAAAGTGGGCACATTTGGAAGTCCAGCTGTGAATTTAATTCAAGTTCTCACATGCAGAGTGCCAAGGGTGATGTGTGACAAACATTGTTTCCAAATGAAAACATCATCATTATTCACAATGAAGAATGTTTACTTAGTGTATCCCGACTTGATTTTGCACTGTGTTCAAATTGTCACATGAAAAAGCTGACACACATTGAATTATTGGAGATAGGTGTCTAATAAATATTGCCAGCTGAGACATTTACTTGTCTTACATCTGAGTGGGAGTTAAAGTACATTCACAACACTTGAAAACAATAACTCTTCACATGGAAAAGACCCGTTTATATAACACATATTTCTTCATGTAGCTAACTAAAGTATTGCAGACATGATGTAAATATGCTTAGGTACATACTAAACCTGCTGACAGTATGTGATAAAATGTCTACCTGTCCTCATTGACCAAATGAAGTGAAAAAAGATGAAAAATAACAATAACAGACTGCCTTTATTTCGAGAGGCAGAACTAGCACATTGCCATAATGGTACTCTACTGTCACTATAACTGTGTCCTCTCACTTGTATGAGAATACCTCTTTTGTTTGCAGAGTTGTATGACCAGCATGGCATTGACTGATACATTCTCCCTTTGTAGTACTGTTTGGCAGATTGGCGAGGCAATCCACCTAGTCTACAAAAGGTTGCTTATTCAATCTTCTTACAACAAGGACACCTACTGTGCCCCCGTGTATACATACACAGACCTTCTCATAGGACAGCTATTGAAAATTGGCTGCTATTATAACAATTATGTTAAAAAATGTATCACTTCATTTATTCATATCATATAGTGTTTTACATCATTCTTATTTGAGTGTAGATAAGATGTTGAATGTTATCAAAGTGCAGATAATGCCAAGAAGCATTTAGCAAGGAATCTTTTGATGTTAGTGCTATTAGGTTTTATAACTACAAACTATCTATAACACGATGTTCTTGTGGTATTTCTCCCTCTTCTTTGCAATTTGATCTACATTGTTCAGCACAATTAGTTTGTATTGCTCACCATGTACTTCAATGCAGTATTATCTAATACTACTCACAGGACCAGTATTTAGTTTGAAATGCCAACATGATCCTGCAGACAGATCTGCACCCCAGGCTTTAATTCGTCAGTGAGAACTGAACAGTACCTGCTTAATTTGAATCAATAATGCTGGTATGGGGAATATACTAACACAAAAAATATAAGCTTTGTTAATATTGATTAGCAAAATTTCCGTGTTTCCCCTTTAATTCACAACACTGATCGATGACCAAAGGATTTAAAATGTGTACAGGCAAAAATATGAGAGAATAGCTCACTCTTGAATTCATCATCATTCATCTCTCTCTTTCTGCCATGTTACCCCAAAAGACCACCATGAACAACCTGAGTGGATTTGTGTATCTCTGTCATACGCCCAACATGTTTTTAGCCATGCTTCCAACTGGGGATGGCAACGTTGGTCAGTCGGTGGGTTGGTCCACCACTTTGATCCAGATGGAAATATCTCAACAACTATTAGATAGATTGCAAACAAATTTTGTACAGACATTGATGGTCTCCAGAGGATGAAGCCTAATGACTTCGATGATCCTATGACTTTCCATCTAGAGCCACCATAAGGTTGACATGTTGTGAGGGAAATATCTCAATAACTGTTTGCATTGCCTTGCAATTTGGTACAGATGTTTAGTGTCTCCAGAGGATGAATCCTAATGACTTTGGTAATCCTCTGTCTTTTCATTCTTTACATGTAATTTAACACCAGGCTAAAAAGCAGTGTTTTGCTGCCCTTTCTGGTTGAAAGTTGTGAAAAAATCTTTTACTATGTCATTTATAGTCTGTGTTTTTTTGTGCAATGTGAAAGACTAACTTCCATCAGTAGTTTGTGGCAGACATGGCACAAGATTTTTCTGAATCTGAATTTGAATACTTTACTTTAGCAGTAAAAAGGGTTTAGAATGGTTTTGAAGCTTTTCTTTTTGTTATGCCACGCAATGTTCGTTAAGTTTATTTAGTTAAGTTATCTTGTGCTCAGGTTGTCTTGTCATTTCCTGTTTTATTTTGACATTCAAATATCCCTCTTGTTTCAGGTGTTTTGACTTCCCACCGGTCTGATTGTCTTCCCCCACCTTGATTGTTTCCACCTGTTCCCCATTACCTTGTGTATTTATAGTCCTTGTCTCCCTTTGTCCTTTGCCAGTTTGTCTTGTCTTTATGTCAGAGAACCAGCATTTTGCCATTCAAGTTTCTTGTCAAGTACCCATGTTTTGGTCAGGTCATTGTTTTGTTTATTCAAGCCTTGAGTGCTCTTTTCCCTCTTTTGAGTGTTTTTTTGTTTTTAGAGCTTTTCTTCAGTAAAGACTTTTTGTTGTTTGATACTTTTGTCTGGAGTCGTGCTTTTGGATCCAGTTCGTGTGAACAGTCGTAACACTTTTTCAACGTACACGTGATGTTTTTCTGCAGCTTTGATATTCTATATGCCATTTTTGCATTACCATTTTCAAAATATACTTTAGATATTGTAAGTTATATTTGCATATAGTTTAGAGTTCACACTTTCCATGAGAGATTTCCACTTCTTGAAGATCTTCATCTTAATTGAGGTCATGCTATAGTCTTAAATTTCCTTCAGTGCATAACAAGGATTTGTTCTTGCAGCTTTTTCAGGCTATATGGAAAATCTACTCTGGGCCAGTCAGGCAGACAGCCTGAACGGCAATGGATGCCACATGTTGTGCTACCACATTCCTGGTTTATCTCATTTTAACAACTTACTTAGATGCTAAAATGAATAAAGCAAGGTCTTTTAATATCGTGAAATCAAACTGACCTTGATTTCAGGGTTTCCAAATGTTTTATTTTTTGCCTGTTAGGTTCTCAATGTGTTTTATGATTTTTATAGTGATAAAAGAACTAATGGATCACTTCAAAGTTCAGTTTAAATAAAACATTAAGATCTCACAAATCCGAGTTAAAAGATTGTTTCCACAGCGGGATTTTCTTACTGACCCACAGTGTGGTCTGAGGCATCATCTATGAATCTGAGTTAGTGAGTAGAGGAGTGGGAGAGTCTAGTGATGCTTACAGTTTGAATTTTTTAATGTGTTGATTGGCTATTGATGAAATAACCTTGAAGGTGGGTGCAGTGGGACTAGGCTGGAGATGTAGGCCAGTAAAGGCAACTGAAGGCAGCTAAATTAATTTTTTGCCCTCTCTAGGAAGCACAAACATCTCATTTTCATTTGACATTTTGTTTACTAATACATGCAAGGGCAAATGTCTGTCTGTCACTAATTAGCTTTTTAGCAAGGGCTTACACAATTACATTCATGTGCTCACTTGAGAATGAAGGTTCAACATATTGTTTACCATGTACAATGCCTCTTGGGATTTGCCATGCATACATTTTCAGAGATGTATTTGTTGTAGCTGATGTACCTTTTTGTTTTTTATTCTTCTCACACTGGTGGAAACTTATTTAAACCCTTGTACATTTTTATAGCTGCTCACTCTCAGAAGCAAGCTATTTTTATAACTATTTATTACAAAATACTGGTTATACATTATGTTTTCTGTTGCTGTTGGCTTTGACCTGTTAACTCATTTTTTTTTTTTAATGGTCACATGTTAGCAATATAACAAAGGAAAGATGGGGAGAGAGAAGAAAAATAGGTTTTTAAGTATTTATTGTTTACTCAATGTAAAAATCACTTTGAATGAGAGGCTGAGACAAAGTGTCACTGTATATTTCTGTCAGGCAGTTTTCAGTATTCATGAATGTTCCATGTAGTTGTTATGTAACTCATTTCCAGAAATTATGAATGAATAACTGGGTTTCAAGTAAAGTTTTAGCCCATCTGCAAAACAGTCATCTAAAATATATTCAATGGGGACTTAAACCAAGCTCTCACCATGTCATTTAGAAGGTTCTGAAACCATTTTCTAATGTAATTCAGTCTGTGAAAGCAATAATTATTTTCAATTAATTACGGTTTCAGCCCCAAAAGCTTTGGGATTGAACATTAGTCTGTCAGTTTCCGGAGTGTGTGGTCCTCAGTTTCCCTTATTAAGCCTGTTAGATTTAAATTGCTGCACATATGAAGGCTTTTGAGAAAGTAATGGCATAATGAGACCTTTCACCTTGGACTGATGGGAGAAATGAATCCTGAAAGTGGCAAAAACTACATTTGATTGACAGGTTATTTAAAGATCACTTCATTGTGTGCAACTGCCAGCGTGTGCCAATATGAGGGAGCATTCAGGATAAAACAAATTTCTCAAAATACACAGGATTATAATATGAACACATTCTGACAATTTTTTCCATTATTGTTTTTTTGCTTAAGAAACCCAAAGATATTGTTTTCAACAGCTGTTTAGTGTCTCTCTGTCAGAGGTTCTGAACACATTTCATGAAGTGGGATAATTTCTCCCAAAATGAAAATTAAAATGGGAAATCACTTTTTTTTTCTTTAAAACTACTAATATTCAGGAAATAGAAGTTCCCTTGATGTAACTCCTGTTTGAGTATGTGCACCAGTAAGAGACATCAATAATAAGGCCCTGCTCAGCAACCTGAGAAATATGCATGCACTGACTACCCAGTTTGGTGGTTGCATGCACTTTAAATTTTCATACATACATTCTCTACCCTCTGATGGATTTCGCTGTTAGTTGTAACCAGAGGCGAAGGCCATAAGGGATGCGATGCACTCCTAGCTGGACCCGAATACACAATGATGTGCGCAGCCCTTGTCTGGGAAAAAAAGGTTATCAAACAATGGAGCATCACCCGCCACAGGCCCCTGCTGTGCAACTACTCACCTGTGCCCAAGAGCCAAACGGAAACAACAGGTGTGTCAACCTGAGTGTGAAAGAGAAGTGAATGTGATCTAGTTGCAAAGACATTCATTCAAACAGTTAAAAAAAAAACAAGAACATAACAAGTATTGGAACTTGATTAAACGCTGAAGCTTTTTATTTCATTATACTTTATATTTGTCACTCCAAACTGCTCCTGCTTTTGATCAATTTAAATTACTTTTATCTTTAGTTTTGCACAGTCGAGCACACCTCCCTTCAGGTTTCACTGTGTAAGCTTCACAATGCATGGTTTGACATTCAAACAGTTGTTTCAACGTCATCGGGCAAAAAAGCACCATGATGGTTTCCGAATGCACAAGTACAAGACAGGACAATGCCCCCTGATTTCCTGGAGACCAGATAGTACAGGGAATAAAACCCCATCTGCACCTCCTGGGGAGGAATCTCAGCGATGGCTTTCATTTCCTCTTCCAATACCTCCATCTCAGCATGGTTGGAGAAAGCAGTGTGGAAGACAACCCATAAGGAAGCTGAATTTGGAGCACATATCCTCTCCTCAGTGTCCTATCTGGCAAAGAGAAGAGCACAGACCTCCAGCCACACAAAGTGATGCTCTGAAAGTGGGTGCACAGTGGAGTTAGTAGTTCAAAGCTCTGTGGGCCCACCTGTCATCTTCCTCAAACTAAGGCGGGAGACTCATGGAAGTCTTGGTGAAAAGGGTCACTGCAATAGGGAAGCGCAGACAAAAAGAAACACTCCACTTACCTCTCTCTCTGAAGCATAGTCAGTCGAGAGAGATGAGGAAGTCACAGTCACAGAGGATTAATTCTGCACAGTTCTCATTGCAGGTTTGATCTTTGCATCTGATCAAACATGACGCAGGCACCCCTGGGTGCAAAGTTCCCCATTCCAGATGCCACCCCATTCCAGCTGGAATGCGTATGCTGACTGCCACAGCACACGTTGTTCTTCCACAATTGATAGTGAAGGCCTGAGACATCCTAAGAGTCCAGTCACACCAGCATTTATTACAGTCAAATTTCAGACCAAAATCAACTAATTTCAATGCAATCACTGCGATCAATTGAGGCTAAATAAATTTGCGCTGTGCTTTCACATAGAGCTCAACTTTAGTGAACTTTAATATGCATTGACACTGACCAATTTCAAAATGTCCTGACAGTGCTGAACTTTCCTGTAACGAAGAGACACAAGAGTCCAACCTGGGAGAAGCTATCATATTAGCTGTGTCAAACCATCCAATTTTGTATAACCCTGCTCTGCCAAAATATAAACTGCTCCACAAAAAAGGAGATGTGGCTTTACAGTCAGTTGTGACATAGGAGTGAATGGTATGAATAAGTTCCCTTGAATAAAATGTCTTAACTTACTGTCTGGTTGGTGTGAGTACAAGTAGCTACTACGTCACTACGCCAAGCTTCCAGCACTAACTATTCTGCAAGGTTGCTTTCACTGTGCAACTTCCTAGTGTGGCCAGGCACTAAGTTGCCTGAAACTCAACAATTTCTTTCTCAGTCTCCTGATAGTTGAGAAGGCTAAGGGGGCCATCAAAGGCTAGACTGCTAGCTAGTGTTACACCTTGAGCATTGTTAGCATAGCAGTGATCAATCTCTCTCCTGTCTTTCTTGAAAGGACGTAGACTCCGACTGTATCCTCAACAGGTGGAACCCGTTTGTCCCACTGCCAGGTGTTGACCATGCAGTAGGGAGCATACGCCACTGTTGGGAGCTTAGTGTTTGGAGGCAAAACCTGTTCTTACTTGATTTTGTGTAAACTGGTGCCCTTTTGGGACAAACATTGTGGAACAGTCACGAGCTGTGTCTCAAATTGCGTACTTCCGTTAGTACACTTACATGCAGTATATTGTGTACACTATGTACTAACTTGTGTAGTGCGTTCATTTTGACATGGTAGTGTTGTCTCAAATCGAATGCTGCTGTTGTGCGCTTACCGGAAATGACAATCGCAACCTTTGACCGCGTCTTCTTCTTCTTCTTTTTAATGGCGGATTGCCACCGGGCGGAGCATTAGCGCCCACATTTTACCACGATTGCCGCACGCCGAAATATCTGCCAGCTTGTTTGCTCACTTGACTTCAATTCAATTATATTAAAAATGAATAAAAAATCGTGCTTTTACTTTTAGCCGTAACAATCGCAACCGCAGCCGCCATTTTCATACGTTGGTGGTCCCTCCCCTTCCACTACGTAGCCAAGATGGCGACCATTGAGGGTGAGAAGTGTGCAGCGTTCCACACTCAACTTTACATCATCCGGGTACTCATAGTACACTGCATTTTGCCATACTTGTCAGTGTGAACGCACTTATGCACTCAAAATATTAAGTGTACTAACGGAAGTACGTGATTTGAGACACAGCGAGGGTCTGTAGATGCCCACACCTTCCTGAGAAGAGTTCTAATCAGTCAACATAACTGAAAACACCTGTGTAGGTACACCATGGATGTGTAAGGGATGTAACGTTAAGATGTGGGTTTTGTTTTATATTCTAGACCTGAGGTGAATGTTAAAGCACATTTGTATCCACTATTTTACTGTCAAGCACTTAAAATGCCATGCAGCATTATTGTGTCAATGCTATATTACCAAGTTTAGTTTCTCCTACAGTAAATACTGATTACTGTGTTGCAGAATAAAGGCAAATGTGTTTGAACTGCCACCAAATCAAAAAGTCTGTTATTGTCATGTAAATGAGGGATAAAGTAAGAGTTATTGTTTAGTCCCCTGCTATTCCCCAGTCCAAGCCACAGAAGACATTTCTGCTCACAGTCAATATAGTAGTGGAACTAAAAGGTTTTCCCGCGTTCCAACAAGGAATGGGATTAGACCCAAAAATGACCACTTAACCAAAAACATCTTTAAATGAGATTCAAAACAAAACCAAAGCTCCACACGTGCTTTGGCTGAAAGACTCACTATTGAGAATCAAAGTGTTATATGAATAATTTTCTTAGAACAAACATTTATAGCCCCAATACTCATAAGGCTCTCCAAATATCAAAAACCTTTAGTTTGCAGTTTGTTTCATGAAAAACCTTCATATTGTTGGGTGTAATAAAAAAAGAGACCTCTGGGGTCTTCTCGTAGGACTTTTTTGGGGAATTTTGGTGATGTAACTGTTGATGGACCAAACAAAAGACACTGTCCAAGAAGATGTTATAAGAATCGCTACCATTTTTACACTCACTGATGGTTAGTGAAGCTCTGTCTGTGAAGCTCTAAGAGGAATGATTGTTAAAACTGGTGACAGCGTTTGTCCTTTGTGGCCCCTTGAGGTAGTTAGAACAAAGAATGCAGAAAAACAGGTTGAAATATTGAAAAAAGCTGAGAAAAAAGCACATTCTTGTTGTTTTCACACAGAAAATCATCCAAAGAGAGATAAACACAGCTATGTCTGTATGTCAGCTGGGGGCCTCTCTCTGCACTAATACATTTCTTTTTCAATGGAAAAGAATTTCTCTTGCAACTTCCTAACAATGAAGCGGTGGGTGCTGAAAGTTAAAAAACACTTTTTACTTGAGTAAAGGTGCTATGCTTCAACTGGGTTTTCTGTGGTTGCATAGCAACAGTGGGGGATGAGACTACTACTTTCCCCTAAGAACTCCTATTTGGATGAGAGGTTTTGTGGGGCATTGTAGAAACCCTTTATAATGCACTAAAAAAAGACTTTCTTTCTCTGTTTTGAAAGAAAATAGTAAGAAAGCTTTAACATCAGAAACAAAAACTTTTGAAACATATAAAAGCTCTATGAAAGAGAGTAAGAATTATTACATTTTGCACAGTCACGCATACCAGTGAACTCTTTACAATAGGGTTTTATGTTTTTAGTTGTTTGCTGTAAATGTAAGGTCCACTGGTTATAAAATCCACTTCGCCACCAACAGCAACAGCGTGACTCTGCACTGTGTCTGTCCCCAGAATAATGCATCTGTGTGTGGATAATGAGCAGCTTACTGCTGCAGACCATACGTTTAGTTTGGGAAGCATTCACATAGAGCATTAATACTAATGTTTTTTTCTGTCTTTTAAGTCTCCTCTCAAAGCATGCTCATGCCCCTATTTCCAACTGTTTACACCTACAATGGCAACTGTGCCAAAGACATTTGAAAGTAGCTGGACCCGGGCCTCATTATGGCTCCAGACAATGCCGTCATTAATGTCCAGCAGAGTCTTCACACTATGAAACCAAGCGGCTCCTCCAGATGGCTCTCCAGTCTCACCTGGCTCTCCCTGTGCATCTCTCAGCACTCCTACAGGAGGTGGGAAGCAGGCCAGAGGCCCACATCTTTCCAGAAAAAGAGAAAATATTCAGCTGTGGAGTTCAAACCCAAGGCTGTGTTTGAAATTGCATACTAAAATACTGCCTACTACATACTCAATCAGTATGTACTGCATACTGCCTACTAAATGAATGATTAAGTATGCCATTACCAGCAGACTATTGACATTGAAGTATACTCAAGCAAACAGTCATGTGACTGCATCGCATGACTGTATCAATCAGAACATTACTGGTCGGAGCTACCGTTAAATGAAAATTGTTTATCACAACATTACTTCTTCCACTCAGTGTAATATTTTCCAGTATTATTTTAAGGCAAATTAAAATTGTTATATATTTTTTCTACAGTACATTATATATGTGAGCTCCTGCATTGTACCTTTTAACTGTACCCTAACGTCCTGGGTCCTGAGTAGTTTCTGTTTCATGTTCACTCTCCATCATTTGTAATTATTTTACCGCCATTGCACAGACTGAAGACACGCAACGCATCTTGGGGCAGTTGAGTATGTCCAGTAAACTCATGTTGCATACTCAGAAATTCTTGCTGATCTAGTATACATCTGGGTATTTCTCACGTACACAAAATCCACATACTATGCACTTGGAACGCACTGCATATTCAATTTCACGTCACTTATGATAAACAGAGCTGTGGGAAGGAGGAGGGATGAGTCATTAAACCACAGCTATTAAAGAGCATACTTAATAAGGTAATAGTCCTCTGTCTATATACAGTATTTGTCCAAGGTCAGTTTTGATCTGTATGCAATAACTTTGAAAGACCTCATAATGAGTTTGAGGGTTGTTTCAGATATTTCCAGGTAGTCAGAAGTAATGATTCCCGTCTTTGACGTAAAGTTCTTGAGCAAATCACTTTGAGGGTGGTGTATGAACAATTGCTAGTAATGAAAAGGAAAGGCATCAACAGCATCCTGTATTAGTGGCATCTACATTTTATATTCTATCTATCTGTCTATCTATCTATCTATCTATCTATCTATACATACATACATACTATTTGTTTCTCATATACTGTAAGTCATGATGTCAAGTGAACTTTGGAAAACATGGTCCAAATAGCGTACTCTCCAAGATGTTCATTTCTGTCTTAAGCTGTATTTATGCTTCTCCAAAGATACATAAATGTCTCTGTGAACCTACACACAGAAGGGTGTTATGGGTAAGATCACAGAGGCTGGCAGAGGGGCCAATACGCACACCTCCCAAATCACAACAACACATCGTGTGGAAGCAAGCTGACTGGTTGATTCAACTCCTGTGGGAGGCAGGTTCAAAATGGAGAAGAAAAAAATGTAAATGTTATAGTTGTATATACAAGCATAAAAGAAACAGCCAAGTGAATGTCTCCAAATGACTCCCATGCTGGCTCACCTCATGCAGCCTGGAGAAGCATGTTTCAGCCTTCACACATACAAGAGAACTTGAAAGCTTGGAAGGGGTGGAAAATCTCATTGTACTTGCCACATGTAACTACTATTCATGAAATTACAGGCATCTAATGACATCTTTAACAAGAAAGCATGAAAATACAATTGGGGCCGGGTGACTTCCTGCTGGCTCCCCTCAGATAAGAATGAAAATAATTAGCTATTCTGACAATACAAAGAGTCACTTAAGAATGTTCAGAAAATATTATAAAGCCTTCTTTTTTGTAATTATTGTGTACATGACCTGCAACTATAGCCACTATGTCAAAATTGACTTACAGCCTAACTAGTATTAGCTGCAAATGATTCTTATTAGTAATGGACAAAGATTACCAGAATACATTACTAAATGTATCCTGTTAGTAAAATATGAATGTGTTTATGTTTGGATGCAATTCACATGCAAAATGCAAGATGCCTTTTTCACTGCCTGCAACAATGTTAGTGGCAGCTGGTGCCAATTCCAATAAAATAAAACATTATTTCAAACCGCTGTTTCTCAGAACAGACACAGCTATCGTCCTTGCTTCGTGTTTCTCTAATATTTCAAAATGAAATTGTAAAGCACCAGGAGGCCTTTAATGACATTGGCCAGCTGTTGTCACAATGTATGGGTTTGTTTTTGTCAATCGCCTCCACACACAAATGACACTTCCTGTTATTTACTGTACTTGTTTGTGCTGATATGTGTAGTATACAAAGTCAAAGCATGCTGTGTTATAAGGTTCTGTTGGTAACTGATCTAATGTGCCCTGCTCACAGGTATAATTTTGTATATTTACTGTACTGCATAGCTTTTGTTTTTGAGCTGAAACTGGCCCTTGTGCCAGCTCTCAAGCCAAGCTGGTTAATCACACTCCCACACACTGTGCATTCTGTTAGGAACAACAATTATCATCTCTGCAATAAGCTGCTAGATATTGTTTTTCTTCTTGGAGATTTTCATCAACAGGGAGCGGAGAATTGTGCGGCATCTTAGTGACACTGGTGATGATCCCCATATTACAACAGTTGGCTCTATCTAAATTGTATTCAGATCAAGATTGGTTTTCTGAGGGTGCATTAACTGAATATTGGGAGCCGTCACCAAAAAGTGCCGAGGCATCTTCTACCCCTCAGAGTTGACAATTAGGACAGAAACCTTTTTTTTCAAACTCAAATGTGCAATCATTTTGTTCATCACCTCTGAAATGGCAGCAATTTATTGTAAATGTATGCAATTTACTCCGCTAACTAGCAATTCTCCTAACCTGACCTTTGCTAATCAAATGTGTTATTTTAATGTGTACAGTAATTACATGGGGACATTGGCCTTTGTAATGTAGAATTAAATACTTTACAACTAATTATAATTTCAAGGTAATATACTGGGCTGGGTAATATAAGTGGAATGTGAGCAGAGTTTAGAAACAGCATTTCAAAACTGTCTGCTGTGTGATTCAATCATCTCACAAGACACAGCACTGCATCTGTCTCACTCTGAGTCATTATCTCCACAACATATACAGTGTCAAATGAGAGTATGTGAAATGTGTAAAATCACAGTGAAAGAGAGGAAATTAGGTGACAGGTCAAGGCACTGAGAAGGCTGGTTACCGAGGGACTCTACGGTGTTGACATCTTGTAATAAATTCTATAACATGACTGTGTGTTTCCATTTTGAGCTGACACTGTCATTCTCATAAAGTTGTACCAGCATATTAGAGCAAGATTAAGTTCTTGGATCTGGTACTGCAACAAGACAGCATGAAACTGTGTTGAGTGTGTGCATTTCTAAACATACGTGTGTGTATGTGTGCACAACCACACTCCTACAAAATGTGTTTCTTGTCAAATATGTTTTGGAGGAATTGTGATTGCTGCCTGAATTTTGTTCACAGGTAATATTTTATTTCCTATTAAGGAAGTGTGACATTCCTACACAGGACATAAGGGATACGAGGAGGTCAGGTGGATGAGTTGTTGTTCAAAGAACAGAAACTATTTTCACATGCCATCTCTCTCTCTGTCTCTCTGAAAGGTTGTGCAGTAAACCAGCGCACACCAACCCCACAATTTGTTTTTTTTTACTCCAGATACTGGCAACAGAAAGGGATCACACCAGACCACAACGTCACTGATGAATCACGAGTTGCAAACGAAAGCCGCAACACCATCGAGTCCTCTTTGCACCCCTTCACTCCTTCCATGATTTGAATTTGAATTTCACGCTTGGCATCAGTTATGAAAATAAACACAGGCGCTGAACTCACTGCGCCGCTGAGCCCTGCTGGTGTGCCATGTCACTGAGACTTGAATCCAGAATTTCAAACATTATCATAGACACCCAACAAAATCAAAGTTCACTTACATTAGCTTCTAAAATCATAAATTTAACTGGTGAGACAGGGAGACATGTCAACTGTACAACCGTGTATTCTACAAATTATGTTCATATTCAACTAATTTGCACTTGCTAATATGTTTTGGAGTCAGCATAATGCAGTCCAGCTTACATTTACTGACAACATTTTGATCCAAAGCAGGAAGTAGTTGACATGATGCCCCAATAAAAAAGTATAAAGAATCTCACCACAAGGTCCATTCAGTAGCTGTTCTGGTGCTGATCTTCCTCAGCAAAGGGAGTTTGCCAAGTTGTCATTGAATTGTTTGGAAGATGCTCAAATTTACATTTTTTTCTAGCACTTTCAGGACTTGTTCGGGACTTCTCGTACATGTAAGAGAGGTGGGGGGGTGGATGGTTCGGTGGCTGCACAAAGCAGATTATTTCATATCCTGTCTCGTGCTTCAACTTAGATATTTAAAAAGGTAAATGCTAACAAAGAAGTAACCTTACCTTAATGAATTGCTGTGGTTACCTAAACATAACTGTAATAAATTACAGTAATCAGACTTAAGTTACGAGATATATGAATACTGTAGGGAAAGCAAATAAAATACACTGACGAGCTTGCAGATACATTAAATATCAATATTTTCACATTATGTAGATAAAAAACAGAATCAGGCAGCATTACATTTCATTTCAACATGTAGTAGTAAACACTACATTTGTCCTTTGTTCTTTTACACCTACTGTTGTTTCATACAATCTTATTATTGGCTACTGTACTGCTTTCCTTATTTTACACAAGACAGTCATGGATTTCTGTTTTACTACTGTTGTTTTAATACTTTGAAGTGGGTGACACTGATGACTTAACTGAAGACATGCAGACAGCAGTACATGTGCAGCTGTTCACTTCGGCAGTGATCCCTCCTGAATCAAACAATAACAGATGTCTCTGACTCATTTTCATCACAAGGTTTTACCTCCTATTTTATATTTAACCAGATTAACACTACTTTTGCACTTCTGCCAAATAGATACGATGCTCCAACTCCAACAGGAAGACGATAGCTGCTTATTTTAAGTTGTGAACAGTATGTCAAAGTATATATGGTCTATATAACAATTCACTTTATTTCTGCCACATAAAATAAATGAATAAAAAATAAGTATTCTTTCCTTTTTTCTCATGATCATGACTTATTATGACTTAAACTTACACTTATGGATAATTTTAATAACAATGGATAAAAAGACAACATGAAAACAATGTGAAAGTGGTCACTCATAGTGACAAACCTACAGAGAATTATCAGCCAAATCTTAAGCTCCCCTCAGCTTTACGGAGTTTTATAGCGGAGACCAAAAACAGAGCTTAAAGAGTGTGAATGTTGGACTTACATTCACCAGCTGGACACAAACACGACTCCACATGAATGATAATTTTGCTCTGTAAATGCTGGATGTGTAAATAAGCAACTGTTTGTTAACAAGTCCAACATATCAACTTTATTTTTATTGGTGATTATTATGATTATTATTATTATATTAATATATGGAAATGTACATGTATCACATCACAAATCAGAACTACCTAATGTAATTTTTTTGGTCTATACAGAAAGTCAGTTGTTTTGCAAAATTCCTTTATGAGTGTCAGCCAAGAATATTTTAAGTAAAAGGAGAAGGGGAGTTTAATCTAAACAAACACCTTGTTCATATGGGAGCCAGGGTCACACCAAGTGTTCACCCCACAGGCTCTGTATAATTGCCTTTATGCTCATGCCTCTGCCAATAAAAATACCCAGCAGTGACTTTGGAGTGGCAGCAAACGCAACTCCTCTCAGTAGATCTTGTAGCATATGAGCTTGTTGGAGCGCCGCTGCAGATTCCCCAAGCATCTATTTTTGATCCTGTTGCCGAAGTGGGACATCAAGGCTAATTTGAATAAGTGCCACTGTTAGTCAGACCATCAACATCAGCATGAATGCTGCAATGCTGTTAAAAAATATAAATACACACTGCTGGGGGATTAATCATTAAGATGTAAAAAGAGCATTAGCCGTCCATCATCCTGAATGATTTGGAAGGTTGATTGCTCTGCCTGTCAACCCTCTAGATTAGATCTTGCTGTCCGGGATGTCTCCCCCTTTTCCTCCATTTCAGATTCAGAATTATTTTTCTTGCCAAGCTCAGAATACATAAAACAACTTGCCTCAGTAGAGTTGATAGATAATATACACACAACTGCAAACAGTCCTTACAGAGACTAGTACGGCATATAGAACACGGCACAAAATAAACAGCAACTCACTTAGCAACTGTCTGACAGACTTGCTGCCGGTAAACTGCATATATGACTCAGTGAAGAGGTTTATATCATTTCAAAAAAGTGACACCTTCCTCCTCCTCCTCCTCCTTACAATATGATTAATACTATATTGAAAGGGCAAATCCAGAATTGAGCATGTGACATGGATACTAACTGAAAAAACAAAATCTGTCAGACAATTTGACAAGAAATGAATCAGCTTACATATTGCACACATACAACAACTTTTAAACTTCCACACCACACCACAACATTTGTTATCTGTGTGTGTGTGTGTGTGTGTGTGTGTGTGTGATCTGTCGGACAACCTCTATTTGAAGACTGCATACTATTTGTTAACTGTAAACTTTATATTAAAATATATAATAAATATGGAAAAACTGCAGCTATGGTGAATGTGATAAAGTAGTCATTGTCAAACAGACAAAAAGACAAATGATTCTGTTTAATTGCCATTAAATAATTTCAATTGAGTTCAAGAGTACTTGAACGACAGAATAAAGCAAACCAGCTAAGTATTACTAGGAATTCTGTCCATATTGGACAATGGGACGATAAGTAAGAAAGGGGTGGTGGATGGGCGAGTAACGTGTCTGACGTGTCTGTCATGACATTCACGTTCACCTTTTTATTAATTATAATTACTAAATATAGTGAGCATACAGATCAATAGCAGATAAGTCAATTATGACATTTTGATTCTGTATTTATTTACTTATTGCAGTGACTCTGGGCCTTTTGGAGGATTGAGCACTGGCCAATACGTCTTCTCTTTTCAAAAATGTCCTCACTCTCTCAAGATCTAAAACTCAAATTGGGTTTTGCACACACACACACACACACACACACACACACACACTCATTTTTGTCACATAGGAGGACACTGATTACTTTAATTCCTGACTTACCCTAACGTAACACAACACGCCAAATACTTTCTTTAACCAAAACCAAGTTGTAACCACTGCGTTGAGTAATACAGATGTGCGAGGCTCAGTGCCGTGGTGTTCAGTCCTCAGCCTGAAGGTCACGTCCCTCTTTCAAATGAGGGCCAGAGGGCACAGAGTCTTGGACAGCAGAGTTTCCACACATAATGGGCTCTAACACCCGTTGCAGAGAGAACAGGGGATGTTTGCACCCTCTCACTCCCTGCAGGATAGACATTGATTGTGTATGATCTGTTCCGGCATTCGAGCATAAAGTTGTCTGAAGCAGGGTTTAAGAAACGACACATGCGCTTGAACACAGCGTTTAAAAAAAACAAACAAACATCTAAATTGTTTTGTTTATTTGTTTTTCAAATATTTAACAATGGAAATGTATGTCAGACTGGTAACAACCTTTGTCTTTAGTGTGTTTGATTGGGCATCTTGGACTTCTTTATTGAACAAGAAGAGTTCATTGTCTGAATAAAATTCAGGTTTATTTATATAAATTATTATTATATCTTTTCAAGACCTGACTTTCTTTCAGTTCTTAAATAAAATGAACAACAATCTGAAAATTGGTTATGAAAGTTAACAATAAAATGAATCCCATTGAAAACATATTCTATTAAAAATAACACCATATCAAAATGTTATGGTTTTTTTCACATAAAAATGTTTTTTTTGACACAACATTTTTATTTTAGTGATTTATAGTATGGCAAGTTAAATGCTCATTTAGCAGTGCAGGAGAGAAGAATCATCAAATGATTTGTTATATATTTCTTATTTTAAAATTCAAATTACATACAGTATACATAGTGCATTCTTATGGCTGGCTTCTTATACACAGTGATATATCTCATTGTCTTTTGTGCTGTCATAATTGAAATATATCTTTAATTATGGCCATTGCATGCAAAACAATCATTAGATAGATTTCAGAATTACCATTGTCGATTCATGCTCACAGAAACTACACTTGATTAATTTAATTTTGGAAAACTTAAAAGCCACTGTTTCTGCAAACCTGCAAGCATGCAGGCTTGTTTCAAAGTAAAATCACAGTAATTCATTAAAGTAAGATGGGAACCCTATTGATGCAATTTTGGACCTAGTTATTAAATTTGATATTACCTTAACCCATTGTTGTGTGTCTTTTGTAACAACAATCATTTAATGTTTACAGCATCGGGCTATGTATAAAATGTGGATAAATACAGTGTACTGACAGTGATTACAATAAAACTCCTGTTGCTCTTGGATTTGTTAAAAAATATGACATTATTTGTTGGACTTGGTCCGAAGTAATGCAGCCCAAAAACAACTGATTGAACACATTGCATAAAGAATAGAAATGAAAATGAGTGATAAATTCAGTCTAAATCTTTGGATTTTGTAACATAAAAACACCTTCAGCTCCATTAGAAAAAGCTTTGAAAAGCAAACAGCAAGTTCAGCAGATCTGACAAGTAGGATAAGGAGCATGATAGATGACCATGAGAATGCACAGCACTGCTCACAAATCCAACTATTCCAATGCATCAACCTTTGCATTTAAACATGTGATATAAATATTTCTTCCTGTGCCATGAAAGCAGAAGTAACAATAACAAATGCACACAATCTACATATATATATATTTCCCATGATTCATTGGTTATACAAGCAGGTATTGGTAAGTCAATAAAGCTTTTTTTCTTCCTGATAAATGAAAATAAAAGCATTCAGCAAAGATGACAAGCAGTTTCAGATACAATACTTTTCTGTCCCGTTGGGCTTCTTTTGTTGAAAACCTTGAGAAATGTTCTTTTCTTTCTTTACACTTTTGCAAAGCTCTCACCAGAATTTAATGCTTGTCTGTTATTTTCTCTACACTGCTGGATCATGTGAGAACGCATCAAACCGGACAGGGTTGTTTGAGGAACCAAAAACAGCATGTTAAGTCTAAGACTTTGATTCACCTGTTTTTTGTTTTTTTTCTTGAATTATCAGCTATTATGTACAGTAACACTGCAACTTAGCATTAAAGTGCTATTATCTATTAACTGGAATATTGTTTTTTCTATACATTTTACATTTTTATTTATATCAGAAAAATCCCACTGAGATAATCAATCAATGTTGTTAGCGCTGCATCAATTAAGGTGCCTCTTCTCCCCCACACCCCACAGCAAAAGAAAAGAAGCAAGGAGATATATGAGAAATGTTTGTACTAATAAATGAAAAAATCTGTATTTTTATTTTACTTTTAATAACTGAGTAATGTTACACATGTAACGTTAGTTAAATAATTAACGCACAGCATCCAGCTTCATTAGATTATAGCTCGTCAACAAAAACTATGACGAAATAAAACTAGATGCTAATTTAATGGACAGACGAATGGACAAGTAAGTAAGTAATTACTGTTTTAATGGTCTTATTCAATGACCTGCATGCATTTGTGGAATAACACACTGTAGCCAGCTCCAACAGCATCCTCTGCCACCCAAAAACATCTCTTGTTCATAAGCTGATTTAGCTGTTTGACCTGTTGCACTGCTGTTAATATGAAGCATGTAGCATTCAGCTACATTTTGTCTCTGTCCACTAACAATTAGACAAGAAGCGGCAACAAAACAGCTAGGACAAACTATAAAAACATGCAGGCCAGCACGCTGACATTTATAAAAAGGTGAGGTAACGTATTATTATCAAGTGCTGTGGATGTTAATCTTTCATGTTGCTACCAGAAGGTATGAGTAGATTCCAGGTTTAATGTCAACCATCCAAATATTCCTCTAGATGTTCGCTAACTAAATATTACATTATTCGATGTCCTTGCTTCTCTTCTCAAGCTAAACCCAGACAATGAACTGTTTTTTAGTGAACAAGTGAGTGAATCCAGCTTCTGAATGATATGCTGCTCTGCAGTGTAGAGATGTGTGGTAATGCTAGATGAGCAGGACTGACAGAGGGAGAGAGCAGCTCTGTTCAAACAGCCAGAGTTTGGAAACGATAACCGGATTTACTGAGGATAGACACTCTGTTGTATTACTGCAGTGCAGACTGACGTGGACACTGTGTGTGTGTGTGTGTGTGTGTGTGTGTGTGTGTGCGCGTGAACAGGTAAACAGTGCCTTTCCCACTAACCTCGCAGTATACAAGAACTACACCTGTAACCATGGTAACTATACACAACAAAGATGGCGACAGCTGTAGCTTCAAAATGCTTAGATGACAGAAAAATAAAAAATGCATGACAAAAACTAGACTAAAATATCCATGGTCTACTTTGTTTAGTTTAATTTTTAATGCTTTAGCAAAAGCAAATGACAAAGATTTTACTAAAACCAATATACGTTTTCATCAAAAGACTAATACTAAAACTAAATAAAATCAGGTGCCTGTGTAGTACTAATATGAGCAATGCTACTTTCTTGAAATAAAACATCTTTTATAAAAATTGACAGAAGGCATACCCGTGCTGGCATTTCTACCTACTATACTTACCATATGCTGCTTGGTGGCCCACCTAGTCTATTTAAATTACGTTAAAGTTATAGGGACCTTAAAAAATACCTTACCTTAAAATAACAACTTCAAAATCATTTTGATGGTACACTGACTTGTAATAGCCTCTTTCATTCCTACTCCACGCCCTGCCTGTTCTTGCACTATGCAACTTGGGTTGAGCGGGTACGATCGCCGTAAAGTGTGTAATGCTTTATGACACTACGTCACACATGGGTCGATCTCAGTATTCTCAGCAGACGAAGAGACCGAAGAGGATGTTGACGGAGGAAGCTAAGAAGAGAAAAGGAGAGCGTGACCGAGCAAGAGAGAGATTTACAAGAGTAAATCTCGGACTGGCTGTTAGTCGTTGGCGACAGCTTCGCGAAATAAAAGGCTGCAAGACAGACGCTGAGCTGGCCTTCTTGCTGTTGGACTAGTAAGTCATATTATCTGGCTTGCTATGTCTTGTGTTGTTGCACTGGCTTGATGTTTGGCTGTGTTAGCAAACTCGCTAGTTTTATGATCACAAGCAAAGGCAGCCCACCAAATCCAAATCCTTTAGCTTGTCAACAAATGCACACATACAGCTGTATATGAAGGTGAATTGCAAGCCAAAAACTGTAGGGGGGTGAAGTCGCAAAAAATACCAAATCTTGCATAATGTTGCTTTAAAGTTTTCAGTTGACAGCTAATGTTAGTAAGAAATTAAACTAATTTGCTAGCTAAGTGACATCTAACTGACATGTTACAGCATAACTCAATTCATGCACGTGCTTTGTGATGAAATTCTGATACTACAGAAACAGAAATGAAAAGTGTAAGAGGAACGTCTAATGTCTCTACTATACCAACCTGGATTGGCTGAAATTGGGTCAGTGTAGATCGCCAGGTCACAACACGATAGCTCTCCTGTAGCTGGCAAGTTGTTGTTGCACCTGCTGAACACCTGCATGGACCTTTTTTAGAGCTGACATTTTGACTCGTTATATAGCAGGAAAAGCACAGGTGGCACTAATAACATTAATGCTAGATCCATTCCATTTGTGTGTCCCACTGAGCCAGCATGCACATAACCAAGGCCTTGGACTTAGCACAGCTAAAAGGATTGCATTTTAATGCTAGTAGTTACACCTGTGCTTTTCCTGCTATGACATGTCAAAATGTCTGCTGTGAAAACGGCCTATTGCGTAAAGACTGCAATTAGTCCACCCCACTAGGAGGGTCATCTGAGAAGAGCTTCCCACCTTATGAGAATCAGGCCAAAGGCAGCAGCATCTCCAGGGTTAGAGCCTGTATTTCTATTTAGAATATGTAGCTACTATAAAGGTATGCACCTGTGAATGTTTCAGATGAAAACATCCATCAAATACTAAAGGTTGGGTTACAGTATCTGGACATTTAATGGCACAGCAACAAATAGGCCCAAAAGACACAAAGTAACAGTGTCAATATGGTTATTCAATGTTTCCTACATACATCTGCACAACGAGCTTGGGTTAAAAAACTAAATTTAGGATTGTGATGTTTTTATTCCTTATATTTTCAATTGTTTCACTTGTTCTGTGTATGTGTTTTATTTAATTATTTTTGTTCCATTCCTATTTTCCTCATCTACAGTGCAGTAAACTGTTCTACAAGTATATTAAAAGATGGATATTATCATTATTGTTTAATAAAAGCAACACAAGCCCTTACTCTTAGTCAAATGTGCTATAAACAGGTGCTGTACGTGCCCACATGCACGATTCCAGGTGCACAGCCACACACAAAATCTCATGATGACACCTCATCAGCCAAGGGCAAACTGCCAACCACCTCACACTCTGCCTGTCTCAGAGAAAAGCTGTGGATTTGTTGAGGTGCACCAGGGTGGACGTCACTATCACACAGCCACCAAAACAGACTAGATGCGTTCTGACATACCCAGCTACACCAGGTGTCCCTGTCCAATGCCAATTTAAAAAAGGTAAAGTCTAAAAACCCTTTGCCAGCTAAATGTAAACGTGCTCTAACGCTGTTTGTTGTTCATTGAATGGACTAGGTAACATTTTACACAGATGTCTTCTTCTTTGTTTGGCTGTAAATGTTGTATTTTATGTAATATTTTATTTCCTCTCCTCCAGGTGAGAGGTTTAGTTACAAAAAAATAATGGAGGTGCTGGAAAGAAATCTGTTGTCTTCCTCAAGGTCACTTCAACAGCAGTTTGCTGACATAAGGACCTGAGGCGTTTCGGTTAACAGGTTACATGTTGACCACAGCTGTGTGGTTAAAGCAACCTTAACGGGGAGTAGACTAACGGGGGTGTAGTCCACGATGTAGTTAAGTACATACTGCTAATCGAGAGTAAACAAGTTTATTTAGCGCCAGCATCCATGACACAAAGTCTGCCAGCTAATTTTACAAGCAACATGAGTCAGTGTCGAGTTGCTAACTCTGCAAGGAGAACAAAGGAGCGGCCGGTTTCCTCTGACCTGCGACTGCAACGTACTGCATTCGACATCGGAACCACAACTCTTCCCAGTCTGGCTCATCAACGACCACCAGCTAACAAAGCAGCGCACCAAGGAACCCCTCTCCCTTCATGGACTGGTAACTGGGCATACCTAGCTAGCATAGAGTAACGGTGTACACGGCTAAGCAAAGGACTGCTTAACTTTGTCAATGTACATGTATTGATTTGGTTTATTCACTGAGCTCTCTTTTTTTCATATTTAGGTTATTTGGCTCCGCCACACTGTTAAGTTGATGTTAGTTATGCTTCACACAAACACAGGGTCTTGCATGCAAACTAACCATCCACTTTTCTAACCTGTCACAATTATCTTACACAGATCACACACATATACTTTGAATTGGCCTTAAATACAGTCTCTTGCAACTGCCTGCAGAGTTAAAAAAAACAATCACTGAAATATACAAAAAAATGAAAATTTAAATTTAGTTCTATAACTTTTTCATAAATTAAAATTAGGTTTCCTAACTGTTTCCAGTAAGGCCCTAATGGTTTGAAGTAAAACATTTTGCGTGGGTTTGCAGTGTTCTGAGACTAAAAATGTTTTAAAGACCAGTATTTCTTTTCCTGCCTTATAAAAGCTGAAATACATCTGCTGTAAACTTACTAAACAACAGCTGTTAGTTGACCATATTGTCGTGTATAGTGTACAAGACTCTTTAACTATACGGAAGGGCAGCCAGTGGTTATGTTGTAATTGTTCAACCAAATGGCCAGGGTCAATAAAGATTAACTAGTGCATCACTTGAGAAATTTCACAACTCAACTGAACTGACTCAGCAAGGTATGTGTGCATGTGTGTATTTATGCAAACAAGACTACATTACCTTGATTGCTGTAAGCACAAATTTTGGCATCCAAAAATATGAGGAATGAAACTCCCTGTTATTTCTGTATGTAATTGTAATTTCCATTATTTTCATCTGGCATCAACCTTAAATAACTTTAGAAGAAATTATAAATTATGATTAACTGTTGCCTTATTCTATTGGTTATGATGCACTCACAGCAGCTAAAAACCCATCTGTTCAGACAGGCATTTAGGTAGCATGTGGTATTTTATGTTTTAACTTGTGTCTTATGCCTGTTCCCTTTGTATATTTTATCTGGAGTTTTGTCTTTGATTTTATTTATTTGATTCTATTTGATTTTATTTCTTTGACTGTGAAGCACTTTGTGACTGGTGTCTGTGAAAGGTGCAGTGTAAATAAACTTTGCTTGCTTGCTTTGCCTGCACTCAATTCTCATAAATTCAATCCAAATAATTTTGCTGATGTAAAATAGTTACATGAATCTTGATTGATGTCCTTCCAGATATATGCAGATATACACACTTAGGGAAATTACACACTGCAAAAACACTACAAACATGAATGGCACAAAGGGAACTATCTAATACAACCCAACCCCAATACCCATGGTTTGTATCAACCCTTCACATTTATAGAGATTACTTTGTTTTTGGCTCTCTGTTATTCTTGAATGGCCTTGTTTCTGTCTTGTATTCATCACAATTGTAAAGAGCATTCAAAAATTTGTTTGAAATTAATATAACAAAAAAAAATGAACAATGTACATAGAAGACATGAATGCCACTACCCTCTGTAGTTAGGACCGACCGACCAGCAAACAGACTGTTATTGTCAACCCTAGAGCCATGGCTAAAATAAATGGAGAGTGTTTTATTTTGCAATACAGTGACTGCAATGTACCATTATGTGCTGGGTAATTATATGGTAATATGCCAAACGTCAAAGTGACAGGTGCCTAAATGACCTTAGCTTCTGTACATATAGGTCCATAAAATAATAGGAAAAGGTAAAAGGTACAGTAAGGGCTGGTACAAAGAAGGTATTCATCCACCATGAGTAACATGACTTGTAATAGTGAATGTAACAATAACATTAATAAATATCTAAATAAATATACTGAAATAGTTAATCCAAACAACTAATTACTTTTGGTTAATAATTTAATAATTATTTCTAAATACAGATATGTATCACATATGATCTTTAAGGTTACTAAGTAAAAGGAAAAACACATTTTAAAAAATCAAGTACTGTACTGTGTATAAAAGGTGAAACTTTTATAAATGAAGTAAGATCTGTTTCTTTGTTATACAGTTCTCATCATATAATTATTCATCTTACACATTGAATACAATTGAATATATTAATTGGCACACTGGCAAAGCACATACTGTGTATAGTCAAGAATATGATGCATCATAAAAGGTAATGTGAGGACAGCGTAGATGTAGCAGTAAAAGTAACATACTTAATTATAATAATATAATATAGCTGCATGGCAAGCTTTAGGGCAAGTCAAGGGCAATTGTACTAGTATTTCCTTCACTTTTTTATTAATTTCTTGCGCAGTGAACCATAATAACTGGATGTAATGGGTGGGTATGACACCATGTGGGAATCTAATTCTGGCTGATGGATGTCAACAACAACCACCCTCCACCCTACTAACCATTTCAAAATCACTGTTATTGTCACTGTAATACATGTACAAAGCGTAACTTGTGAACTGCTTTGCAACAGAGACATAATATTATTCTCTTCTCCTCGTCATCGTCGAGCTCAGTCCTTTCGTCTCGCCTTGCAGATGCTGACACGCTGTAGTCGCTGTGTGTATTGAGCGCTTTCCAGTAAGTGAGGGCAATCCGAGGCATTATTGAGGTCGGGACTGGCTTTTGCTGACACTTGTAGCGCAGTGATTCAGGGTCATCTTTCCTTCATCTAATCTCTTTGTCACCTCTGTCACTAAAGTGGCCAGATCTCTCTCCATTCTGCGTGGCTGGTAACCCAATTAACTTGTTCCTTATTAATCCATGGGCTCCTTCTCAATAGCTTTCATCATTCAGAGGAGTAAAGAGGACCAGAATTTGAGTGCACAGTTTACACTCATCAATATGAAATATGAAAAGTGCTTATAGATTTAATTAACAACTATAAAGGTGCTGTTATATCACAGATGAATTAATTCACACAACTACATTCAACGAGAACATAGCAGTTAAAGGTTTTAGGAGGATACAGTCTCTTACAAACAACACATCTCATACCATGTGGGAAACATTGGTCTACATTCACGCGAATCCTCCTTTTTCCCAGCTGTAATTGAAATGCCGTTGAATACTTTACCACAGCACACGGAGAGTATAATTGAGACTACCTGTCAGTTCTGATGCCAGTGCATGACTATCATACCGAACACACCATGCTCCATTTTTTAGTTTGAGACATGAATGTTTAAAATCACACTGAGGCATCTGAGCCTGCACTCCGTGGATTTATACCAGGCACCAGCATGTGACTTGTAAGTGGAGTGTATTTACTCTTCTAGCAAATAAAGCTAGACAAGTTGTCTCTTCCCTCCCAAAGTCCAAACTGGCACCTGTTGACGTCCCTCCACTTTATTTCCCATGTGTGTTGTTCGTCATGGAAAGCACTTCAGTACCTATGATTTTGTGCCTGCAGCTAATGAAAGCTTGGTTGACGTTATTTGAAGCACATGCACACAAGACTGGTGCATTTACAAGAGTAAGAACAAACAATGTAAACACCTCATTGAAAAGCACTTAAAATGTGAAGTATTTTAATCACTATTGCAGGCACTGCTACACAGGTGGTGTTAGGTTGGATTCCTGTTAGTAGCATTTATTAGAGATAAAAGAGGATTGGAAATCATGACTGATATGTGAGATTTCAAAGCAACAATGAACAGAGGGCCATAAAAAAATAGCAAAATTCTTTAATACGTCAAAGGGAACAATCTAAGGACTAAACACAATACACCAAACACACATAGAGGATATACAATACAGCATACAGAGAGCTGACAAATCTGTACCCTACTATGACCAAGCTACAGGATGTAGTAGTGTCTACAGTGGTGATTTTATTACTTCAAATTTAAAATCCTTGAACCTACATTAACTGATTTATGGGCCACAAGCAGAAACAAGCTATGAACACAACACTGACCAAGTACATTTTAAGTTGATATGGCGAAGGAGTTAGCAAACAGTTGTCTATTTACACATTCAGCAGACACCGAGAAACATTGACACTCATTTGGAGTCGTGGTTCTGGCCTCCTGGTGAATGTAAGTCCAATATTTATTCTCTTTGAGCTCTGTTTTTGGTCTCCACCAACTCCTGAGGGACATATTTGGCTCATTATCTGCTAAATGCTCCACTATGTTCATCAACTAGTTAGGGATGCAGGTAGCATACAGTCGGTTTATCATAGCTTTTTCGCTGAAAACAGCTGCGTGCTGTGGCTGGAAACAACGTAATGAGTTGAGGGGAGCTGCAGAGTTGGCTGATAATTCCCTGTGTTATTGTCACAATGAGCGACCCCTTTCACAGTCATTTAATCTATTGTTAAAATAAAAAAATACTAATTTTAGCAGCTACTACTGAGCCACTACTAGTAGGCTTCGAAAATTGTTAACGGTGGTGCCCCCCAGTGAAAGTATCAAGAAAGTCAGCAATGGGGGAGAGCGCCATGTGCTGCTACCATCCCTCCCCCATACAGAGATGAATGGGCTGAAAGCAACAGACAACACCGGTTTTGACCATGATTGTTTAATTTGCCATCAAATGCCATCAGAATCATTTGAGAGATGCAATAATTACATGTTTTTCTACCCCCTGAACATCTGACGGATATAATTTGTAGCGTCTTAAAATGTGAATGAGGATAGTGATAATGAGTTACTTGCTACAATTGCGTTTCTAGTATTGATGAAACGGCAAAAACATAAAGAAAAAACAAACAAAAAAAACACTATCGAGACAGCATTTCACCAGGGGAATGGCTGACGATAACACTGTGCTTCTTGGCAACAGGTGAGCTACAGCCCATAGATACTGACAAAAACATAACACTATTCTGTATGATATATCCCATTACACAGGGGTGGGAAGATTAGGCCTAGTATTTTCCTACTCAAGTTACACGACTGACTGTTTTACAAGAGAAAAGTGGGCAGATTCAAAATTAAACAAAATTAAAGGTATCCTCCTGACTCTTCCATTACAACTGTAGGCTACTCTATTATTCTTGCTTTTCCATAAGTCATTTAGTACATTATTTCATCATTCACCTTGTACTCACATGTACTCAAGAGTTTTGCTGTTTAAAGTGTAATATATGCATTCTGTATAATCATTATTTCAATTAAATTGTAAATACACATTAAATATTTAATATATTAAATATGGTTGTCAAGCATATTTATATCTTTGACTGGATGAAAAAGTCAAAGTACAAATTAAAAGTCTAAATAACAAATCAAGTAATTAAAACACAAACACATTTCATTAAGTCACATCAGATGGCAGATGATTCTCAGATGAGAATTCAACATTGAAAATGAAATTCTTCATTTCTAAGTAATTAACAGAAATCACTGTGGTGCATAGGGAAATGACTGGTAAGTAGGTGGGTAGCGGGGGGGTTGGACTGTTCTCTTATTGTAGACTGGTAGCATGCTTCCTCTAGCTGGTGCTCTAACTCAGTCAGGATGTTCTCATCATGGATTCTCCTCAACTTCTGCTCAAGGTTTTTACAAAAGTGTGATCTGATCTTCTGGTTTTTTTTTTTGGCTTCAATTTCTAAAATAGGTGCCTACTGCACTGAGGACATCAGCTTCCTGCTTTTCCATTTCATGTGTCTTTTTCTTCTTGGCTGGCTAATTTGGTCTCTTTATTTTTCAGTGCGCCGACACCACAGATGAGTGTAAAAAAGTGGCGAAGGGATTCCAGGAGCAGTGGCAATTCTCAAATTGCCTTGGAGCTTTGGATGAGAAACACATCACCATCATACCTCCACCATCCATCTGGGTCTGCGAGGACAGAGTCGCACGGCATAAAATGAGAACCACGCCTTCTGAGTTGTCAAAAAAAAAAGCTCCTGGCTTCTGTGCTTGGCACGTGCAATGCACCTGAGAAGAGTAACAACTGTATGTCAAGCTTGGGACTGTTAATTAGCCTAATTTGGTTGAGTTGTTTTGATTTAGCAAACACTAGCCATCACAATTTGGATGTAACGTTAGATGTTAACGTTATTTCCATAGAGTCTAACGTTAGATAGGGTACTTATTATTCCAAATTCCACTTATAACTTGACTGACGTTAGGACTCTGGGACTACTCGTTTAACGTTACTAACGTTACCATTTTGCAGACAATTACAACATAGCCCCTGAAGGTTCCATTTTCTTCATGCTAAGATGATATATTTCATAATCATGACGTAATTGAACAATTTGCTTTTGGATTTGTTTTGGAACATGAGACTAATTCATGAGACAACTAGCTAAAATGGACCTAATGACCTAATTATGTCGCTTGACAATGGGGCAAATGCCAAGCTCACTGAAAATGACAGAAGCTGATTTGGCCTTGTTTTTTATTTTTTTTATTTTTTTTTTAGTTGTGGCTGTGAAATCAGTTTATAAATGTCATATCTTTTAATTGACCAAACAGCAGTTGCAATAGCTGTAAAGAGCAAAAAAAACAAATTCATTTTTACTAGCAAACCCCCCTAACCCCTCCACCCCATGCAAGATGGGTGGCAATGTTTGTGATAATTCACTTAACTTTAACTACAGTATGTGAATTGAATGTTCATTATTTGGTTCCATTTCAGAATGAGAGAATTAGGGGAGAGTGAGGGACTGCTGGTGAAGCAGTTGTGTGTGACGTGAATTAATCTTTTTATTGACATCTTTTTCTGCAATGAAACATATTATCAGACATTAACCAGATGAAGCGAATAGCCCACACTGATAAAAATAAGGAGAGGCTGACACTTTGATGCTTGATAAATAAATCTACCAGGGTGGGATAAAGATGCAGGGTGCTTACATCAATTATCAATACCAGCACATGAAATAATGTTCTCACTGTCATACTGGCTCACAACAAGACAGGTATAAGTTACACAATCATAGTGAAATGTTTTCTTTTCCACTATGGTTACAGATCCACCAAATTAAGTATGGGGCTAGAAATGGATATTTTATTAGATCAGAGATGGTTGGGTTTTAAGTAATAATTTAAACTGTAGTAGCCAGATATACTGATCAACATGGTTGGCTTCACTGTGTTTAGCATCTGAGCTGGCTAACAACTAACAACCTAACAACAACCCTAACAACTGACGTTAGCTACAAGAGGTGTAATGACACACATTAGACATTGACATTGGACTATATGTCAGTCAAACTTGGTGGTCAATCCAACAATGAACTGATTTTAAAAAGAAAATGTAATTTAAACCGTTTTACTGCTAGGTTTTGGCACTGCCTTTGCTAGGCTATTTCATCTGACAGAAACGAGAATTGAAAAGCACTTTCCGCAAACATCCAGCCATTGTGCAATGTGACAAAGGGTACATTTGAGTAAATTTTTAAGGCTTGTGTTATATAACACCATCAGCCGGCCTGAGTCAAGCTGAGACGGGCCAGTTTACACCGCTGCTTTTCCCCGCAACGTTCTCAAACAGTTTTGTCTCGTCTTGAATCTTTGGTCTGAACTGGCTTGTAGATCGCTATCCTACATCAGTGCATCTTGGGGGTGCATTTACACCTGGATTAGCATTATCAGAAAGCCCTGTAATCACAAATTCTATGATTCTGACTGCTCTTGAACTGTATCCGAAATCATTATATATTTTATGACATTTGAGTGTCTGAATCATCAGTATAAAATGCACGCACTAAATAGGGCCGTCTAAAATCACTACAATAGAACAAAAATATTATGTCCAAACTTAGTTTTTTCCTTTTATAGATATGTAAATTTCTGCATCTGTCAGTGATGGTGACTTCTGACTATTGAGTGTTTAATAACAAGGTAGTGATTCGGACACAGCCTTGACATCTGTTTTAAAGCAACAAATAATTGTATAGTTTCCAACATGACACGTCTGTAACAACATATGTTAGACATCAGTATGTGTTGAAGATCACCTTTTATAAGTAATGTCCCTGTTGCCCACTACTACAGCTGCACCATTTGATGAAACCTAACGAGGACTGGTCAGCCTTGGAGGCTGCAGCCATGTGTGACAGTGCTCCCTCTCTCTCTCCATCTCTGTCTGTTGCATATTTCATCCTCACTCACCTTTTAGTCGGTATGGAGACTCCAAATGTCACTGATTTCTATCATCCAAATCCCCCAAAGCCCTCATATGGACATTATAGAAGAAAAAAAATCATCTCACACTTTAAGAGCTACAGCACTACACAAAACACACCCGTGGGTGCACTGCACACCGTTTATGATCTATATCACAATTAGGAATCAAAGGTCTCCCTTGGTGAAAAATGCCAGTTGGGTTTGAAAGAGTTCAAATCTTTTTTCTCTGTCTGGTATGGGAGTAGATGGAGAAAGGGTAAATGGTAATGATTCTTTCAAAAGGTTCTTGATGTCTCTCTTGACCTCTTGAGTGTTAGTGGTGGGGGGATACAGTGGCATATGTTGCTAATGCTTTAATCACTGTTACTAAGTAAGTATATACAGTTAAAAACAATTGTGGAGAAATGAGAATTAATTTGAGCATATAGCATATAAATACTGCACTGGTCTGAATATAAGAGTTACAATTTATTAAATGAATTGGCACATTTGAATAAAAAATGTGGGAGACGGATGGAACTCCTCCTACAGTGTATTTCTGTCACGCTCGCTCATATGAGTGAACTGCTTTGAGCAAGAAATTCTACTCAACTGTCAGGACCTGCTGCGAGGACCTCACGAGCATGATGATAGAGAAACGTGCCTGTCTGTCTGTGTCAGTCCCGCCCCCACAGACCTTTATGGGCTTAATGAATGAATGAATGATCTTTATTTACATTGTGCTTTTTACAGCAGAGCCATCTCTAAGATGCATTGCAAAAACACACTAAAACAAGCAATGTTGTCAAAGTAACAGGCCTGTGTCATCAGGAAAATGTAGGCTATGCCTCAACCCACACTGCAATTTTACAGTTTAAAATGTCCTAGAATGCTTTTGTATTTTTTTGCCATTGACCAATTATGCAAACTAATGTCAGATGCCTCAAATCATGTTTTAAAAATAAAATATGATGTAATGGAACTTCCTGCAGTAATATATATGATCAAGTATCAGTGTATATGATGGAATAGTGGTATTAGAATGTGCCAGAGGCCACCAAATTTCTCCAGGGGGACATGCCCCTGGACCCCCCTAGCTGGCTACTCAATATCCTTGTGGAAAGCCCTGGTCACATGGTTATATGATATCATGCTGCCTTCGGGTAGCTCTCTGTTTTTTCAACATACACGTGTTTGCATCCCTTAATTAATGAATTGCAAATATTTACAAAATATTACTTCTAAATATAAATGACTTATAAATTACTTTTGTGTTATAGTTTCCCTTACAACATAGCAGTTGTCTCATAGAATAACAGGAAGTGTACATTTAAAATAAATCCCATTCTATAGTATTAACACAGTTTTAAGATTAACCAGTATATCTGTGAAACCTGCAGCTTCGCAGTTTTCAAAGTGACATATGAGGCAACATGTTATAACGCTGCAAAACCCCAAATCCCTTTCGGGGGATTAACTTCAGGCAATTGTCCATTTTATCCCCCACTGCTGATCTATAAATATGTCACAGGCACCAGAATTCTGGCATTATATGGGAGGATGACATTTGTCTTTGTGTGAAATACTCAAGACAATTAAAATGCCTGCATGTGCGAGCTAAATAAGGCTCTGACTGTCAAAGCAGTCTAGTCTGCTCCCACTGACTTCATGCTGATGATGCTAATGTTTAACATGAGAACAGCAGAGACAGCTCAGTGCTTAAACTAACATACAACACGTGTCAAATTTAACAATTCCTAGTTATTAAGCAAATGAGACTGCAACATCTGCAAGTAACAACTGTAGCTAAATCAGTAACTGTTAGCAATATCCTTTTTATTCCCTGCTTTAGCTCCACTTACCATGTTACATAATCTGCAATTGCATATATTATCAATTTTATTATTTCTACTGTTTGTATTTAATGAATCCTACAACTATTAATGCTGTAATGATCCAGCTTCAGTGACTTATATCCTAAAGGGCATTTTAAAATGTATGATGCCTTTAGGAAATCCACCTAATGTTTGTAGGATCAGAGACAACAATATGGCTAGAAACAAGATAAGGACATCTGGTGTGTGTGCATGAGTCTTTTTTCTCTTCCTTTTAGAGGCTTTAATGTTTTAATGTTTTGGAATTTGTAATGATCATTACACAGGTCTAATTTTCCCCTTCATAAGTTGCAGCTTGTCCTCAAACAAAGTGTCATCATGTTTTTCTAATGGTCTGTATTAAACAGTTTGTTAGTTACATATTTCATTGTATTCACAGTACTATAGCTACTAGCTACAAAACAGGAGTGTGTTAAGTGTTTTCTTGGCGTCCATGACACAACGTGAGTTGACAGCCATCAGTTAGTAGATGGATGTAATACAAATCTGTTTTTTGCAACCAGTGTTAGTATAAATTGTCTGTTAATATTGACAAAATTGTTTATGTGACAATTGGAAAACAGAAAAAGAGAAACTTGTGTGTTGTTATTACTGGGATAAAACTGAATAAAATGATAAAACTGATGTAAAGGGCAATTTATGATAGCACTAGACTTTTTATTTTAAAGCAAACTATGCAACTTTTGCACAGCAGCCATTGTGGCCACAAGTAACAATTATGGGATAATGGTAAAATGTAGTGTAACGGTAGGACAAAACGTCATAATGTCATTGAAGTGATTCAGTGATGTCAGTTACACAGCAATACCTATCCAACATTTTCTAACATTAGCCTACATTAACCACCATAAGCTACTGGTCATACCAAACCAAGTAAGGCTATAGCAGCAAAACCCTTGAGTGTTTTAGTTTGATTAAGTAACCTAACAGTAATATAAAAAATAACATTGACACTGGGTTTAAACAACCAATTGGTGTGGTGTAAAGTTTACCCAGCATTGTGTTGGTGCTGTATTGCCTATAGTGTGAACATTGGTAAAAGAAGAAATGGTTTATCAAAGAAACAAACAAAACTAAAAGCAGAGTTGTTTCTTGACAGGTGATTTGAAGGAGAACACTGTTTCAGCCGGTGTAACAAAGCCAGCATCAGTAGAGCCCTGCCTGGGGCTCTAAGGCTGAACAATGGCTCATAGATGGTTAAAAGGTCCAAAATATAGCTGGGAGCAAGGCCTTGACAAGCACTAAAAGTTATCAATCAAATTTTAGAATCAATCATGAAACTGACAGGAAACCAATGTAAGGATGCCAGAATAAGAGTAATGTGGTCCCGTCTCTTTGAGCTGATTAAAAGCCCTGCTGCAGTACTGAGCCACGGCTTGTGGGTAAATAAAGTGTCATAGTAATATCAGAAAATATAAAAGTATGTATGACTCTTATGTAAGTGATAGACATGGTTAATCTAATTTTGGCAATATTTAAAACCGGAGAGAACATGACTGAATTACTGTAGCTTTAATGTTGGTCAAAGTTAAACTGAGATTGAAGATGCTACAGTGTTTTAGGTGCAGCCTTTTTAATATCTGTCAGAAGATGAAGAGACTGCTGAATTTGTCAAGTTATCATACTTACACTCCTTGAAGCTCTGAGACATCCAGTCCTTTTATGGCTACCAGAATTACGATATGTGCCTTGAAAGATTTGTATCATCTTGCTGTTTTACTGTGAGGTCAGACAGAGTTTTCAGGGTTGAGAACATTGCTGTGTGCAGTGTCACCAGTGTATTTTATGGGCTGACTGCCTTGCTCAAGGGTATAACAGAGTTTCTCAATTGCTGGGTCAGAGGCACTAGC
The DNA here is from genome assembly GCA_008360985.2 of Macquaria ambigua. Taxonomy (NCBI): domain Eukaryota; kingdom Metazoa; phylum Chordata; class Actinopteri; order Centrarchiformes; family Percichthyidae; genus Macquaria; species Macquaria ambigua. Next base: position 289,450 of record VMKM01000098.1, on the reverse strand, counting down.
TCCCGTAAATCTTAGAAAACGACAAAAAGACCCTTTGTTGTGTTGTTAGGAAAACCTTGCAAGGGCTTCTGTATTCATCTGTGAGTAACCTCATTTCGCTGACCTTTTATGCGCAGCAGCTTCTCTTGCGCATGATTTGGTCTTGCATACTGAATGTTCCAAGGTTCTCTCTGAATCTACCTCCCTCCTCACAATGAAGCTTTATGAAACTGACCAACTTGACAGCCTCCCACATAATGAGAAAATAAGCTTAAGTACATCAGCATTAGTCATAACATAATTTGTCTATTTTCCTGTCTGATCCATCTAACACTGGTTGAACACACTTTGATTTAAAAATTAGTTGGACAGCGGACCGTTGCAGTGTGCAGGAGTTTTGCATTTTAGTCACAGTATAGAATAATACATTGAGGGGCATGAGGCTTAGCGAGCCATTAAAGGTTCTTTTGAAGGTTTGCTAAATGACTGAATGAATGATGTATTATTTTGCTGTAATGGGCCGTGATATTAAAATTGTTTTTAATTGATGGAGATGTTATCTGCTTTTATGTTTGTTCTAGGAAAAATTCTTTATCAACAGGTAGCCAATCAATAGGTCATGGCAAGTGACTGGATTCTTTTATGGAAATATGAAAAAATAAAAATGTAATTTAGCTTTGGCATTACATGATAAGGTGATATTCTGTATCATCAACAAATCTCATGAAAAGAACAGAACCAAGAATTAATTGATCCTACTAACAAGTACTGCCTGTGTAGCTTGAAAAAGCTTTTTCTTCTTTACCACAGACCAAAACTATTAAAAACACATCAATGAGCCACACTGTTGCACTGGGTGACATGTTCCTACATTAATATGAACATGGGCACTGTAGTTTATTTTGAGTCAATCCCACATACTACACTGTCCTGCTGTCGTAAATATTCACTAGCTTACAAATTGTGTATTAGTCCGCAATTGAAAATAGTCCCCAACAAATACACCACTTACTCCAGTTTGTGTAATGTTTGCTAAAATACCCAGCTGTAGGTTTATTTAGCCTTTCTTTTTAATGAAAGTATATATTCAGGGCCCACTGTTAAAGATTTATGTATTGAGCAGGAACAAATGGGCTTGGGGCTGGGTGCCACAGACAGGCTGGAAAGTCAGAAAGTATTGGGAGGTTAATTAATGTAGTGTTCGGGTTGGTGTCTTTTCATGGGATTTGCTGACAATATCAAAAATATAAAATATTGCCAGCCTTAAGTAGTTATATGTTATGACATGGAACAAGATAGAACGTAACGTTGTGACAACTGTCTGTCTTGGTGACACAAAATACTGACATACAGACACTATATACTCACTATCATGCAAAACATGATAGCGTCATTGTTTTACTGCCTTCTATATCATGACATATGCTGCAGTAGACTGAGATAACCTCTCTGCACATGCTCAGTGCATACTTGAGGTTTAATGAGTGAGTGGTCCATAACACCTCAGGCTGCACCAGCACCTAAGAAACCTATTGGGCCTTTTTAGTGATGCATGTGCAAGAGGACGTAGTGTGAACTAAACTGACTCTATACTGACACTTGCTAACTAATTAGCAAGTCATCAGCATGTAGGCATATATGTTGGCTTTGGGAATTTAAGCCATCTATAAATAGATATTGGGAATAGAAGTCTCAAAACTGCCTGTGTGGTTCTTCTCAGTATATCTAGAAGACTCTATTAAAAAAAGTGTTCTTCAAGATAAAAAAAAAAGCGTATGGATTTGGGGCACTCACTAGAGAGCCATCAAGATAGAGCCTTAGTCTCCATCTCTTTGAAAGTGCTGTATCTGTTTCACAAGGTAACAATTAAATTGCAGCTGTCAGCAGTGGATATATTAAACTCGTTCCCGGTTCTGTCTCCCTTTCTGCTGACGGTGACCTTGGTGGGGAGACGGCGGCTGGCCGCTGAAGCCTCATGCTGGTTGAGAGGGTTCGCACGCTCCGTCTCGTGGAGAGCCAGCCATCTGGGATAGGGATATTCATCACACTGAAACAGTACACACACAGCCACTGGCACGGACACCATCATCATCATCATCATCACCATCATCACCATCAACACTCGCCAGCATCATCACATGTTCCCGGGCTCTGTGAAAATCCTGAACTGCCAGCCCTACTGTCTCACAAACTGATGTCACGCAATGTCATCTAATCACCCAAGGTGATAGTATTGGCCGACTGCCAGGATTATCTTCAGGATTATCAGCTGTTTTGTTTTAATTTAAAATGTAAAACAAAAACACTTTCCACCTTCTCATAAATATACTGTACATGGTTGCTTGAGGTTTAATGTTAAACTACAGACCAGTGAGCACGTTTTAATGTCATAACCTAAAGATTGCATCCTCATACCTAAACTGCTAAATGCATTGTTTGTCAGTGCCTTCCAAAACAACCTATATGTCTTTTCCAAAAAACTAAAATGTAGCTTTTTGCGGAAATTCAAGCAGGAAGACAGTTATCATTCTAATATTGTCATTACACTGGCAATCAACCTCTCAGCATTTATTCAGTGATTTCACTTGGATTTGTTCACAGGCTTTCCTGTCAACCAATGATCATTTTAACCTATTTCACCTATTTAATATATTTCAATCTGGTGTATTTCCCATAAATGTGTCCATTGTAACTCTAAAATATTTATGTATATATGTATATCTGGGCAAGCTGTGCGAGCCTCCTGCAGCTTTACAAACATCATTTTTACATATTATTTCAAACGATTGTCTCTTGAGTACAACCAAACGTAAACACAATGCAGACCCCTGGAATGGCCATTATGGCTAACTGCATGGGGATCTACATCTGGGTCAGCTAATACAGTTAAAATGGCCACATTTATGGGAAATAAACCAGGTTGAAATATACAAGATTTTTTCTTGAAAAATATTTTAATTACTTTATCTTTTATGTCTCTCCACAGCCTACCCCATCCCCACCTTCACAGGTGTCAAGGCCCTGCACAGTATACTGATCTGATCTGATTTGACCTAACTTGTCAACACCAAAGTTAATAAAGCACCTGCATTTTATTTTCTTGTGGTCTCTTTTCGAATTTAATTCATACACTGTGATTAAGTTATGGTTACATTTAGGCAATTAAAACTACTTGGCTAAGGTAAGAAAGCTTGCCTTCATATTACAAAAAAAACAACATTGACTGTTGATTATTGTTTCCAGTGTCTGAGTCATGGACATTTTACATCCAAACTTTCAACACAACCTCCTTCCTTAGATATTTTTCTGGCTTTATATTGTCCTGCTTAGTTTGTCCTTTGCTACTAAACATAAACACATTATTTGAGCCAATGACAAATGTCCTCTTCATACCTATGTTACACCACAATGCACAACCACAAGAGGTCACTTGTAAGGCAAATGGAAAAATAGGTTGTTTTAATCATTTCAACAAAAGGTGTCAATTTTCTGGAGAGGATTGTCTCAAAGGTTGATGATGATATGAGATGTAATACTCCAGGTCCAATACATGCCATATTTGTAAAGTAAAACCATCCTCTAGCCATGACTCTATCTGCTATTTTGTGATTCTTATTTTGTGTGTAGGTTGCTTTCTTTTTATATGTTAGTTAATCATTGTTACGACCGGGGTTGTAGATTTGTTGTGTTTTTGGATCGCCTGGTTTCCTCCCCTGAGTGTGTTTGTGAGACCAGTAATTATTGATTGACATTTGTCAGGTGTGTGGGTCCCTGATTGACTGGGGTGACAGTTGGCAATTGGTCCATTAGCCAGAGGCAGTTGCAGCTGATTGGCTGCCCAGAAAACATCAGGCTATATACAGCGCCGGGCTGACTTGTGATGCTGGGGCAGAGCTTGTTTTTTTCCTCACCTCCTGACCCAGCTACATTGACCTTCTTTGTATGCAGTATGGTGATTGTTAGATGTTGTATATCTCTGTTGGAGAACTGCAGGTTTGAGCTGTCTGTAATGTTATCTTTGTTTTCTCCCGTGTTGTTTGTTTGGTAGGTAAGAAACTGCTATTTGGTTATTCTTTCTTTGCATGGTGTGCCTTGGCTTTACCCACCCTAAAGTTGAATTCTCCCCCCCTCCAAATGTGTAAAGATTGTAAATAAACAAGCAAATTATTGTCTGTCATCTATTCTGTTGTGGAACTGAACAAAAAGAGTCGCTTTCATGTTGTGTGTGGGTGCCTCCCCCAGACGGTGCACAACGATCATACCATTAAGAAATGCTAATAGTTCATAAATCAAATGCTAGAATTGAAGTTCATACAAAACATTTAAAACCTGTAATTTACACACAAAATATCAAAGTATCACTGCATGCACAACAAGGAAAACTGAAGACGGTTATAAATAGATATAACAGCAGATTTTGCTGCTGTCACTGTTGTCTGTCAGTGAACCCTCAGCTGACACTTATGAAGGCAGAGATTTGTACATAATTTCTCTGAAGCATACACATTAATAGCAATTGTGAATTACGTGTACACAATGCTCACTGAAAAAAAAAGAGCTATAACTAGTGTACTTGCATAATAATCCTGCACTACACTACCACTAGGTTCTGACACATTATAAAGCAGTTCTTATTTATACCTATCCTGAAACAGGTGAAATAAATTACATTTATTCATTAATTTTACGTGAACTCCAACTGTGTCATTATAATGAGCTAATAATGTATACGCATTAAGTACAAAACACAGATTGACTATTAAATCATAAAGGCTTAAACTTGAACTTTATAGACATCCTAAGTGAAACCAGAACTTCCCCAAGGGGAAATATGTTGTTTGCAGTCATGTAAAACACAGAACACACAAAGACTTGAACATAAAACATTATAAAATACAGAAAACGTATTACAAAATGTGTAAACCCCTAGACCCCCTCCCCCCCACACACAAGCTCACAATAAACAATGTACGTCAGTGACAATGGAACATAAACTGAGTGTACATCCAGCCAGCATCAACCCACTCAATCATCCATTGTTAAAACAAGATCATCATCCACCAATACATATGAAGGTCTACAGTAACTTCAGAACAATGTCCTCAAAACATGTTCTGATGTTTCAAATGAAGAAACATATTTGAATATACACCATAATGTGTCCAAATACACATACCATTAAAAATATTCTTATTGTGTGACATGATTAAAGCAGCATATTGATGTTTTCTTCAGAAAAGAGAAACTGTCCACATATATTTCACTGACCCTTATCTCCTGGTGAGCCCACTGTCTGCTTGACTGAGTGTCTATGAACGATGTTTACTGGTGAATGACAATGGCTCCAGCAGAATGGCACCCTGAAACACATGCATTATTAAAAAATGTCAGCTCTGTCTGTGTGTGTGCATCCCAAGACGCACTTGTCATGCATGATCATGAACTAGTTATGAATGGACCAGAGATTCAAAGAAAGCTGAGGAAGAAAATTCTTTGAATAAAACATTCACAGAAATGGACATGTGCTTTTTAGTTGCCCACCATGTTTTCAGCCTGAGCAGGAAATGTGTTTATTAAAACTGCCTCGTCTGGATCTGATGTGTATTTGTCAGAATAGTTAATTTTTTTAATTTTGTCCTAATGTTACTGCACTTATACTGTCAGTAAAAGTAAGTCATAAGCACTGTTCACTGACACCAACTATAGCCTGTAATATTTATAGCACATTACTCTTTTGTCAGTGACTTGTTTATAGAGGGTTGTGTTTTTTGCTAGCCCACCAGTAAATATCATTTTTATGTCTCGCCACTGCACTCAAATTACAACCCTATACGACCCTTATCTTGTTCGTCATGACCTTTTAATACTCAACCAATGAGGTGACATGTTTGTGACCAACCGGAAAGCAACTTAATGAAGGAAAGGGTTGAAAAAGGTTTCATGCACTCAAACCCTTTTGATCGCAGGATTATGAAGACTCCTGCCAGAATCTTCTTCTGTGTTAAGGCCTTTACACACTGGAGAAGTAACAAATAAACGACATGAAAATGCGAAATACTCGCCTGCAAATATTTACTCTACTACTCTGCTGCTCCACACGTTGTTCTTGAGTTCATTGTCTTTATAATTTTTGTGTCCTTTGTCATAAAATACAGAGTGATGAGAAACACAAACAATCAACGTGTCAGGAGTTGTGATTTGACGTCCGTTCCGCACAATGTGCTTGGTTGTTGCCTTTATTCGCCGTGCGAAAGCTCAGAAAAATCAGCCTCATTTCAAAAAAAAATTATGTCACTTTTTCACAGCGTAATATTCGCTTTGTGTGAAAGTATTCATGACAAAAACAACAGTTCGAAAAAATATATTGACGTGTTAATACGAATTAATCGCATGAAAAAAACGCCTCCAGTGTATAATGGCCTTTACACTGACACAAATAATACCTAAAAGTCTTTGATAGGCTTGTTGTTTCATTTTTCAAATTTCCCTGCTACCTGGCACACGTTGTTGACGTATACCTACACTACACTTTGCCTCTGCACTGTGCTGTCACTCTGCCATGACAGTTGCTGCTTCCACCCAGGCTCCACCACACTGCCCGGACTTGGATTTTTCTGGTGCCAAACATCTGCCGAGATGGCAGCAAGCTGGAAACCAAAACCCAGCTATCACAGCATTCCTTCCTAAACTGTTGGGCCACAAAACGGACTTCCATTTTATCTCTACAGTCTGTGGTTGCTCCTCCATATTTTCCAGTGGCACAGTGACAGTATGAATGGACAGACTCATAGCTAGTCAAATGTGTCTCACTGTTGATGATTTTTTCTTCAGCAGTTAACACGATTTTCCCTAAATTTTGTTCGCGCCACACATCTTATATGGTACATGGTCCAAATGTATTACAGTTCCTATTTTAAACTTGTTGAAATTCATAGTGATTTGTTGTGGAGCTCTGGGTGAGAGGTAATTTCTGAGATGCATGACTTTATTTGTCCATGCAGACGTGTAGTGTGTGCTTCATTAATACAGGTGTCACACCTGAGGTGCAGTGATGTCAGATGTTAACATTTATACTAAATTACTTTATTTATAATGGGAAGTTTTGCCAGGGCTGCACCTGGCTTGCAGTCTGCAATCCCTATAGACTCTACTGACATATTTCAAGATATGAAATCAGTCAGAGGATGATTCATGGAGATGATTCTGTTGGATTTTTTTTAATTAGGCTCTCTTGCAAGTTTGTTGCATCATTGTGACTAATCTGGATTGTTGAGAAATTCTGTAATTAGTGAAAATGTTTGTTATATCTTATGCAGAAGGTCTGTCTGAGGGTCCCAGAAGCTTTGTAAAGCTTTGATACAAACAACCTAACTGAGGTTTTTAATTTTCATGAACAAATCAGTGTAGTCACACATTGTGAATATTTTACTTTGCACTAAAACTCATTTTCATTATCTTCCTATTGCTCCATATTGCAGAAATATTTGCAGTGTTGCCTTGACTGAACTAAAAGTTTGCATGGTCATTTCTACATTGAGTTAGTTTCATAACCTTTTGACCCGTAAAGTCTGTGACTGTGTGTATAATTTAAAACAGGCATAATAGGTCATTTTCACCCAACAACAGTGTTGCATTGTTTATTACTCCCTGCTTACCGTGATCCATCTATCATGATCCGTATTCCCTGGTTGATTGTGCTGCAGCTAACTATTGCGACCAAAGGATCAATAGTGTATTGTGCTCCATAACATGCTCTGCTGAATGGCTGATGTAATTAAGACATACAGTACTGTATGATCAATCAGGCGCTGTGTTGTGTGATCTCGCATCCTGAAATGAATGCTGAGGCTTTGTGTCTGCACTGTTAACCTGGACAAGTCCAGTGACTTTAAGGCAACCGATTGCCTTAAAAACGCAAATATTGGATAATGAAGAAACTTGTTTTGAAATTTGTTTGAGTGAAATTAACTTAAGTGCTAATAGATTGGAAGTAACAATTTAAGTTCAATACAGTAAAATACATTATTTGTACTTAAAGTCTGCAGTGAAATCAACTTTTTGCCTAACTATTTAACTCAGCATTTTAAGTTACAATGACTTAATTTTCCAGTTTCATTGAGTGTTTTTTATCATTCATTTAAGTCAAATATTTAAGTTGAGAAAACGCAAAATGTGTCTTGTTCACTTATAAACTCACAGTACATTTATTAAAATTGTATTTAAAATGACAAAACAACAATAAAACATATTTTCACACACCATTTCCATTCTAAAAAAATAGCTTTATACATTTTCTCAGGGCTGGCCAACCTTTACTTGGGTTCAGCGTCACCTGTTTTTGATGCACTTTGGGTACTCCAGGTGCAGTCCATAAATTGGGCGAGACAGGAGGCACACTGCCTGAGGTGGGTTCTGCAGTTCATCCATGACAACACTGCTTTCCAAGATGTTCCCTGCTTTTGATGGGTTCAGGTGAGGAGAAGTCAGGTTTTGGGCCGCATCTACTTTAATGTGTCATGCACATGCAAGGGCCCGTCCCACATGAACTTATAAGACACCAAAAATACAGTTGCAATGCAATGACATTTGTCAGACAAGAACATAACTCCTTACATATAACATTACATTGCAAACAAAGAACTCCGTCTTCTGCCCTAAGCTCTACAAAGACAATCTGCCACAAAAAAGGTCCCCCTAAAAAAAACACATTTTTTATAATCATCTAACCAGAAGAACGAATGCAGAATGTGCACACAAAGCTTTTTGACTTTTGGTTAAATTCTGCTTCATATAGGGCTCTACGCTGTAGTTGTAGTTGTAGATTCGTACCAAACATCAGACAACTCATTACATCTGGAACAATTTGCTGTGAGCATCGTGAATATTACACTGTAACCTATACTTTAAAAGTTGAAAACAAGAATATGGTGATTTGTTAGTGGTAGTGCATTTCACATTGTTTGATTTCTTTGTACATTCATGTCCCCAGGAGATGGATCTTAATATTTCAACATTTAGGTTCCATCATTAAGACATTTCAACTTGTGCATATCTAATATTAAAACTGAATGGCCGGATTGTGGTGAAACATATTTAGCACTGTACCGTAAGCCACTTGTTTCCTTTAGAGAAGAGAAGGCTCTGCAACACAAACACACCTAATAACACGGGCACTCAGAGGTTCTCCTGCCATGATGTTGGAAAAATATTCTACTTGAGTGCCCACGCTGCTGTTGCTCTCATAGCCGGCTCCCAACTACCCACCCCCCATCTCTATACCTGCTTCTGTCCACTTTCCCTGCCCCATTCTCTCCCCATTTCCTGTGTCACTGCTTCCCCATCTTCTCTTTCTCTTTCCCCTCCAACACCCCTTCTTCATTTCCTCTCTTTCCTACATCTCTCTCTGCTGTCTCTCTCTCTCTGCCTCTGTCCAAATTTCTGCCTCGCTCTCTCAGGTAAGGATGCTTTGAACCCACATCATCTGTGGGTGAGCGACCCCTAAAAGCAAAGGGCTCCTCTTGCCACAGGTGAATCACTTTGCTTTGCTTTTATCTGGCTGCCACCGAGACCCACGAAGTCAGACATTTGTGCATGAGCAGGAGCAGAGGGTTTCAGATGTCCATGTTGTATAGCCAAACAGCTATGAATAATGAAACAGAGGTGAGATGTAAGAGGTGGACGCAAAGAGGAGGCATTCAACGCACACTTCCCAACAGGTTTTCAATGAGGAATAGATATTTTTACATGTCCTCAAATATTTAGAGAGGAAAATGTTTTAAAATGTTGCTTGAACAAGACATACAGTACCAATAATGTACAGCGTATTGTAAACAATTTGATTTGAAAACCACTGTGAATATTCATTGGAATACATGATGAAATGTCTTTTTTGGAGCTGAGGGGTGCATAATTTTCCATCTGGCAAAGTGAACATTCCAAGGTGGCCTATTTAAGAATCCTATCCAAAATTCATTCACTTCCCAAAATTCTGATTCATCCCATCAACTTGCTCTGACACTTCTCTGAGCAAAAAAAAAAAAATCCTGAGTCCCAGTGAGCATTCAAACAGTAATACTTGCCTGCGATATTATGGGAGACATCTCAAGGTCTTCCAGAGCAGCTCTCAAGGGTTGCCTAGCTACCAGGCAATTGCATGTCTCACAACTCCCACTCTTTTCTTGTGTCTTGTTCAACATGAACTGAATGTTTGCATCTCTACAGAGAGAGAAAGGCTAGCTGCCAGACACTACAAAGGGAGGCACATCAACACATGTTAATCATGCGCAATAAAAATCCCTATTCCTCATCATACAAACAAAAGGGGTCTTTGAATAAATAATGAAAGGCTGACTGGGATTGATGAAGTCTTTTTTATATTATGTAACTGAGTGCCTCAGCTTCTATCTATCTATGTATCTATGTATCTATCTATCTATCTATCTATCTATCTATCTATCTATCTATCTATCTATCTATCTATCTATCTATCTATCTATCTATCTATCTGTCTAAGTATTCTGGTGGCAACAACCTAATGATTAAATTATAAAATCATATTTAATAATTAACACTTTGGCCAGTGCAAGTTTGGACCAAAGTAATAAAAGAAACTAAGCAGACTTTTAAAGGAGGCAGCACTTAAAAAACAGTTTTACAACAGCATTTTTAAATAAATAAAAATTCAGGCATTGTATTTCTTTTCAAGTTGAATACAAATTTCCTAGTTTAAAGCTGGTAAAATCAGTGGGTTTTTTTTATATAAACAGTGGTTTTAATGACTTTAATGTGTAATGTGAAAGGTGTCACTCGTAGTGACAAACCTATAGTGAAGTATCTGCAGTTCCCCTCAGCTCTGCAGAGCTTTTTAGTGTCCTTCAGCTCATTGTTTTGGTTTTACAACCCGCAACTTTACTGAATGAAGCGAGGCTTGCGTCATTCTTGGCTGACGATGAAAATTCACTGTAGGTTTTCATCACAAGTACTTCGATAATAAAACTCAAGGCCTTCATTCTGTTTTTATGGCAGTTGTGAATGTTGTGACGTGCTTTAGTTTCTGGTACCAAATGATGCTTTCCAAAATTCACTGAAACATTATCTGCCACATACGCAGAAACATTGTCCAGACCCAGACAACCCCTTGTTGTTCAGAGTATCTGTGATGTATTACAGGTGTTTGAAACAATTCATCATCAACACATTGTTGATGACATTGAAACAAAATAAGTTTCAATGTAATAATGAAAAGTTTACAATCTTAATATTGCATTCTTACCTTTAATTTACAACTTTAATCTCAAAACAGCCAAATAAATAAATATACCATATTTTTGAGTGCATCACAGTCAACATATCATCAGCAAAAGCTAAACTGTAAAACCCTCTTACAGGCTTGAAAAACTACAATCCACACAAATTATAACCTCATAAAACACATGCCTGCAGATCTCTGCTTCCTGCTCTGCATTTTGTTTTTCTTCCTCTTTCTACCTCGTGGGTGCCTCTGAACTCACCCTTTAATCAAAGAAATAAGATACACACCAGTGAAATTGCTTGAGATCACTCTACTGTATTTTTTGTGACTTGAGGTAACCCAGTTTGAAGATAATTTGTACTAAATGCAGCTATTGTGCTGGAAGCGCTGGAGGAGTCCTGGCTGCCAAGTCTTTAATGCCATCATCTTATTTCCTTGCTCATTTTGTCATGTTTTGGTGTCAAGGTGATTTAAAGTTAAGTGTGTTTGTGCTCCTTCTCCACAGGAGTTTTAATGTCCTAATAAACACATTTTTAAAGGTTCTTCTGTTAACTAAAGATCTTTCGCAGCAAATAAAACCACTACTATTTGAAAATGATTAGTTTCCTGCTTCAAGATTTAAAGAGTTAAGAGTGCTGGATTTGTGTGTGTGTTCATGTGTATATTTGTTTGCACTCACATTGGTATGTGTGGTGCCAACATGATAAATGGCCACATTTCTCTGCACAATCTCTTTCTGAACTTCCACCATTTAGAACCACTGCAGACATCCAGTACTCTTCGATTTGTTTGTAGATCTACCTAACCATTTGTAGATCATGTGATACAAATAGCAGAGTATTGCCATCACTATGATAGGCAGTCTCAGTTGCATGCTGGCGGTCACTCCTCACCTTTATTCTGTGGCAGACTAAGTGGCCTTTTCAGTCAGAGTAAACATCCAATCATCTGAATGAATAGTTCAGGGCAGCAAGGGCCAATCAAGGGCCCTGGACACCCTCCTTTGATAACATGGCCTTTAGCTGACTTTCGCTTCCTCTGTTGTCCACACAACAATACACAAATCCGTGAAAGACAGAAGCATCAGAATATATTCTAAGTGGTAATAACTAATATTTTTGCTGCCCTGCAGTCCAAAGTGACCAGACTGTATCTCTAGGGGGTTCATATAGTTGCTGATCAATAACAGTGACTTGACAAATTGACCAGCAACTGAGAATTGTTGGCTTTCAATAGACTCTCTCCAAACTGTACTCTGTTTTGGAACAAAAACTTAACACCACTGTAGTTTCAAGATACTTCAAATCCGTAATAGTTCAACTGCTGCAGAACACAAATGGAGGACATAAAATGAACAAGCAATTTTTGATTGTTTAGACTCTGCTTTACATTTACAGTACCTACAGTGAGACAAAAGCTTTGACTCTAGGGTTCATCATGGCACAAATGCTTGTGAAATGCTCATGTCTAACGTATAACCTTAACTCATACTCTATGGGGTAACACTTTCTGTGTGTACTCGCACAGCAGCACTGTTTATGTGCACATTTACCTGCTGTGTATTATAATTTCTTACTTTGTCTTTGTTTGCAACCCTGCTTCCTAGAAATTACATTTATACAGTATAATTTTCCCAATTACATTTTGGTGACATGTAATCGCTGCATGGATTGTGTTCACAGCCTTTGTTTTTCTGAGTGAATGAAATGCTACATTCACATACCGCACCGGAGTCGCGTGGAGGTGGTTGGGGTGGATGGTGGGCATACAAAGCGCAGGGACTGTAGACTATGATTCACATCCTGACTCCTGCGAGTGGTTAATAAACACAGCGTGTCTCGCATTTCAAGTCACTGCAGACTTTATCTGTATTAAACCAGACCACAATCTTACTCTAACCCTGACCAAGTCCTGCAAGTGCCTAAAAATAAACATTAAAAAGTGTATCAATGCTGGAGTTGCTACGAGCAGATATTGTATTGAAAGAGCAGATATTGTTGGAAAACAAATGAAATACATTGTCAGTTAACATTTTAGAGATGTTCGGTTTTAACATTTTGTGAGAACTTTAAAGCAACTATTTTATTTCAAAATCATTTTGATGGTACACTGACTTGTAATAGGGAGAATGGGGCCGCTTGCATTCCCACTCCGCGCCCCGAGTGCCTGTTCTTGTACTATGTAACTTCGCTTGAGCGGGTATGATCTTCCGCAAGAACTGTGTAACGCTTTACGGCCATGGGGACATCATGGCAGAGGTGAAGACACCGAAGAGGACATTGACGTAGGAAGCTAAGAAGAGAAAAAGAGAGAGTGAGCAAACAAGAGGCCGGACAAGAGTAAATCTCAGACTGGCTTATAGTCGTTGGCGAGAGCTTCACAAAATAAAAGGCTGCAAGAGAGAGACATCGAGCTGGCCTTCTTGCTGTTGGACTAGTGAGTAATATTAACTGGCTTGTTTGGCTGTGTTAGCAAAGTTGTCGACTCGCTAGTTTTTGGTCATAATAAAATTGTAGGGGCGCCAAGACGCAAAAGATACCAATTCTTGCATAATGTTGCTTTAATTAACAACATTTCCGCATTATGTTGATAAATAAACATATTCCGGGGAGTATTATGTTTCTTCCTAATTACCAAAAGTATTTGCTGTTGCAAATTGGTAGTATATAAACCTAATTTGGGTTTGTTAATTAAAGAAAACTCAAAACAAATCTGAAAGTGTGAAAGGTCTACAAGATGTTTCAGTGACATTCTGAAGCCAAATGACAATGCAGCCATCATGTAACACAGGTCTCTGATCTAATTAGCTACCCTTCTTAATCACCTGTATTTTGAAAATGTGAGAAGAGTGGTGACAGAGCAGTATCAAAACAAGACTTTTCATTTTGATGCAGCAAGACATTTTATGTTGTTAACTCTGACTTCATTGACTTTGTCAATTACAGTCCACTGTCACTGGGTGGGGAGCTGTGCTGAAATCTTCAAGATCTATTAATGTTGCATTGTTACAGTTGACTGCTGAGTACAAAAGTGATTAAAAAATTATCTCTGTGGTCCTGATGCAATGACACTGACAACTTCTAGAATGTGCAGCACACGTTGACACTCACAATGCATGGTTCAATATAGGCAGCACTAAAGGCCACTATTATCAGTGACACTGAAATTAATCTGGGTTTCTATCTGCCGCCAAAGTGATTTACTGGGACAGACTGTTTGCTTGGACTTGCGCATTAAATTGGATCTATTTTCCACCTTTTGTAAACCATCAGAGAACACAGATAGAAGGCAGGCGTCATGGCTGTGAGTGGTTTTGAAAGGTACATCAAAAGAGTGTATCCAAATTCCTTAAACATAACAATGAGATGCCTGATTTTGAGGTAGCTTTGATGTGAAATTTCTTGATGTTCCCTCATATTTTTCTCTTGTAATGCAAAATATCTGCACGTCATGAGAGACTTGGAAATGATAAGATGCGGCATGACTTTTGTAAACCTGTAATACTCTCAAACCTTTGCTCTCAGGTAATTTTTGAAAATATGGCACCTGCACATACTGGTATTACTATATTATCAGTAGCAGAAAAAATTACTCCTACATGTTCAACTTAAGGTAATGATCATGTTGAATATGTGTAAATACATATTCATAACAGATTACTTTTTTACCACCCTATCCTCTAAAAAGCTCCTGGTGACTGTTCAGCCAGATTTAACAAACATTTTCAAATAATATCATATTATAATTTTTAATTGGGCACTTGATATAAAATCATGAAATAAGGATATAAATATTTATTAAATACTCATCACCCATCTGTAAATGTACACAATGGAAATTAAATTTGAATGATTAATCAGTCAAACAGATCTTGATGGAGAAGAAAGTGGTTTGGTGGTGAAGATAATATCATTCAGTCATTATAAGCTCATGAATTGGTAATGGGGCAGGCTAGTTTTCAGATGAAGATTTTCTCACTTCCAATAAACCCATGGAATGACCTTGGTCACATACTCCAGATAATTATCTCCCAAAATCAATGGTGGGGCCTTTGACAAATGTGATCATCAAGACAACTCAGCATGCTTGAGTACCACTTCCTATTTCAATCACATAGTTTCTCACCAGTCTATAGTCTTAATACAAAGGCAAAATAGTCAGTGTATTGTACTTGTTAAAGGGATTCTGCTACTCAAATCTCAACAAGATAACGATACAAATGACACTTACTGAAGCTGCAAAAGAAATTGTTATGACTAGAGAAAGAAAGATTTGTAGAAAATGGTCTAAAACATGCAAATATACACACTCTATGATGCTTTAACCTGTAATTTTTACCGGAGGTTCATGTTTATTGATTAGCTTTTTTCCCACGCAAGTTCAAAAAGCGACCAAGAATTTGATTCGATGACATTCCCGTAAAACAATTTAATGAGTTTCACAGTCTGTTTGATGCACATGTACTGTAAACACGCGGACTGAATTTCCATATGAGATACCTGCTTTATGCTGTGCCATGAGCAACCATGATCAGAGCCAGTGCTGCAGGCAGAGCGCAAATGTTTTTCCATACGACTGGAACAGCACGGTAAAAGGTGTTTTCATTCCTTGATGACATGTCAGAGGTTTAAGATCACACTGCAAGACACATCTGTTGCCTACTGCAAAATGTTCTTCCTCTAATAAGTTCACTTTTGGCTTCGTCTTCTTCATCATTACTTATCTCACAACATTTGAAACTCCTCTGCTAATGAAAAAGCATTGAAGAAGATGTCCAAATCTACTTTTTAAGTCCAATTTTTACCCAACAGATGGCTATTTTATCAAACCTTGAAGATTAAAAAAGCATTTATTTGGCTTAAGGCTATAGATGTGTTACATGAAAGTAAGAACAAGAAGGTAGGAGTAAGACAAAACTTGTTACATGGGTGCTGCAAAATCAAAGAGAGGTGAACATTGCGTGCCTAATAGTCTCTCTGCTTGACCACAATCACTTAACAGTGATAACAACTGCGTTGGAAGTGGACACTGTTGCTGTTTGGCCCTAGCATGGCAAGTCAGAGAGTACAGCCGTTTCTGTGAGGGTGCAGCAGGTAGCTCTAATTAATCAGCTGCTACACACAGCTTGAGTTTAGAGAGCATACTGTAAAGCTTCTTGTTTTTCATGTGTGTGTTTATATTCTTAATTTTGGGATACATACACTTATTTCAGTCAGTAAATAAGCATTTCTAACCACTGTATCAAAGCCATAGCCCCCTGGAGGCCATTTTTAAGGATAACTACAGTTACTTCAGTGCAACTGTGCCTTTTACATAGTAACATCACCGTCATAGCTGTAATGACAGCGAAGACTGCCCTCAAAGGTACAGTATTGTTGCTGTAATCTGCACTACTCAGCATGTGACGGAGCCCACACACAATAAGGGGCACGCTCTGGATGTAATCATCTCCAAGGGTCTTAACATTTGTAGGGTTCTGGTGACCATTCCTGTGTTTTCTTTGAAATATCTATCTCAGTGCACACAAATGTTCAAACAGAGTTAATCATAAAACGGTATATCACTGAAAACTTATTCATTCAGGCTTTCTCTTCCAAACCTGCCCCCTCGTGGGTCTCAGTCAATGATCTTGTAGATAATTTCAGCTCTAAAATTACAAATGTCATTAATGCCATTTCAGGTAGTCTCCGGTAAGAAAAGAGCACCATGGAGAAATCCCACACTTGTAAAAATTGAAAAAAAAAAGCTGACCGCAGGTGGCGGAAAACAAATCTCCAGGTTCATTATGACAAGTATAAAGAGAGACTTTGCATTCTTTATTCAGGGCTGAGAAATGCAAGGCAGTCCTTCTCTGACATCATTGCCAAAAACTATAATAATGCACCTGCCTTATTTGCTACTGTTGACAGACTGACAAACCTTCCTGTGTCAGTAGCCCCTGAACTTCTATCTACCAAGTCATCCAATGAATTTGCCTCCTTCGCTGACAAAATTCTGAAAATTAGACAAGCTGTCAGTACCTCCATATCAGGTATTGGTTCTGTATTGTGCCCACTTAAATTTGATCCTATCAATGATGAAACCTTGGAAACAATTGTGCAACATCTGAAACCCCCCTCTTGCTGCCTTGATTTTCTATCTACAGGCCTTTTCAAAAGTGTTTAACTACATGGCATCAGATCTACAAATGGTCAACACTTCTCTACTCTTATTGAAAAGGCTGTTTTTCAACACCTGAACACCCTCCTGGCCCTTAACGACCACAACACAGCACAGAGACTGCTCTTATTAAGGTCTTGAATGACATCCACTTAAACACAGACAGTGGAAAAGTTTTACTCTTAGGATTATTAGATTTCAGGGCTTCATTTGACACGGTCAACTACAGCATATTACTAGATAGGGTAGGGTGGGACTTTCTGGCACAGTGCTAAACCGGTTTGAATCTTATTTGAAGGACAGGGGCTACTGTGTGTCAGTTGGCAATTAGAGCGTACGTAAATGACGTGGAGTTCCCCAGGGCTCCATTCTTGGGCCACTTCTATTCATCATGATATCACCAGGTGACTATGGTTCCGTACAAGCACTGAGTAAATGAATTCAACAAATCAATGACATGATGTGCTTCAATTAAACAAAGATAAAACAGAAATAACTGACCAAACCAAACCAGAAATCTTGGTGTAGTCATGGACTCAGACCTAAATTCAATAGCTACATTAAGACAATTACAAAATCAGCCTACTATCACCTTAACAATATATCAAGAATTAGATAACTTATGTCTCAGCTGGATTTATAAAAACTTTATCTGTAAACATTTATCTTCAGTAGGCTCGACTAGTGTAACGCTGTCTCCAGGAGAGTAGATCACATCTCTCCAGCTATCATATCTATACACTGGTAATTGACTTTAAAATACTGGTTTATAAAGCACTGAATGGTTTAGGGCCAAAATACATTTCTGATCTGTTGCTCCATTATGAACTGTCCAGACCTCTCAGATGGTCTGGGACAGCTTACTGTCCCCAGAGTCACAACTAAACATGGAGGAGCAGCATTCAGTTTTTATGCACCACATATCAACAATAAACTCTCAGAAAACTTGAGATCTGCCCCAACTCAGTTCTTTTAAATCAGGGCCTAAGACTTTGTTGGCCACTGCCATTTATTAAATTAAATTTGGGACTACTTATTCATATCTTGCACTGCAAAATAACTTTTTTATTCTTCTGCTGTATTATATTTAAGCTTATTTTTATCTTATATTTTATTTTGCTCTTTTAAATCCTTTTTATATTGTCTTTTTATATTGCCTCGTGTTTCTTTGTTTTATGTAAAGCACTTTGATGTTGTTGAAAGGTGCTTTACAAATAAACTTGCCTTGCCTTGCACTGGATCAACATGTATCACTCCGCCGTGATGTCAAGTTATTAACATTAAGTAAACGATTCTGTGTTTACAGAAAAATTAGATGGTTTACTTACAATAAGATCTGTTTTTCAGCACGGAGGTAGACAAAAGTCCCCCCTAACCACTTGACTCAAAGGAATGAATTTTATAAGTCCTTTTATTGGCAGCACTTTTATTTTTATTGTTTTGTTACTGAAGTATCTTTACAGCATGAGAAAATGCAATCAACCGTCCAATCCAATTACTGTCATCATTATGATATATTAAAGGCAATTCTGTAGTGTTTGGCTTATTACAGTGGATTCTAAGGGTCATTTGCTGCTTAATTGACTTGCCAGAGAACAGGAAACCACATAGCCGAAGGGTTTTCTTGCTGTTTACGTTTCCCCTGTGGCAGTCTTGCTGTTGATCATGGCAGCAGGTGCATATCGCAGGATTACTTTCAGGTGATATGGATTGCCTTGGGAAAGTGGGGGAGAAATGGGCTTTGAGAGAACAAGGAGTAACTGTGCAGTTGAGTCAACACAGGAGTGAGAGAGCACTGAGGAGTGCTGTGCTTTGCTTCACAGGGTCAAGTACAAAAATGCTGAAATAGCTCAGTGACAGTCGGAAATAATTTACTGCGAGCTGCAAAGTTGTTGTAGTATGTGATAGGATTTTGAGAAAATAGAACTGGTCCACAGGAAATTACAAAGGTTGATATAGCTAGTCTTGCAAGATTTAAGGACAATTTAAATTAACCATGAGTCAACCTCGGGGTAATGAATTCTGGCCAGTAATAGCGTCTGTAGCAATAAAGAGATTTTGAAGTTGACAAGGCTGTATATTGAACCGTGACTTAACAGGATTTAAAAGTCGGCTGCATTTTGGAGGATATTTTGCAAGAAAGCAACAGTTTGTATAAAGAGAAAATGTCCAATTTACCTTGTGAAGCTGTTGCAATGCAAAAATAAGGAATGGGTCTCTTTTGCCAAGTCTGGAAATATTGGGTATTTATTAGGTTAATAATTCAATCCTCAGTGTAATTGTTGCTTAATGCCTCTTAGGATATCTGAACAGTATCTGATGCTGTTTTTCGTGTGAGAGAAATTAATTATAAAGAGGATGAGATATCAGCCAGTGGGACGCTTCACATAAACTCTGAGGTCCTCCAGAAGCCTAATCACATCACTTAAAACATCTTCAGATAAGATTTTTAATGAACTTCCAAGAATCACTTCAGAAATCCCTATTGGCTTCATGTTATGATGTTCAGTCTAATATCACTGATGGCTCCATGAGGTGTAGGGAAGGGGAATACTGTCAAGGGCATGAGTAAGAATCATCAGACAAGAAAACAGGACTATGCAATATAAACAACAGTGTACTACCTTTTTCAATTAGCGTCTGACGATGTTGCTTCATTACATTTCTACTCTGGCGCTGTGCTGTGTGTTTTCTGGCTTATTGAGCTGTGTGGGCAATAGCAGAATGTAGTAAGCTTAAATTGCTGATACAGGTCCAGCACATACAGTAGTTTTAAGGAAAAAATGTTTAAATGATTCAATTTAAAGGAAAACATTTCAGTTGAGTGCAAAAAGAAAAAGCAAAGAAGGGGAAACAACCCCATGTGATGCAGCTGGCTTTGCATTTGTTTTCCCTCTGGGAGTAGCTCTTACATCCTTAGACAGGCCAAGATCCACTCAGCACTGAGCTATGTTGAGTGATCTTATCTAAGACTATAAGCCCTGTGAGAAGCACTGAATTGGGATACTGTCCTGCCAAATGGAAAGAGAAAAATAAATTCCACCTTGAATCCTATTTAATGTTACTCAAATATTTGAATATTGCTTTGAAAAATAACAAGTGCTGCATTGCTAATCCTTATGCAAAACACGGAAGAGGGAGAATTCAAAAGGAATGGTTTGAATAATAAATGCCCACAGCTGGGGAAAAAAAATTGGAAAAAAAGAGGGAGAGGACTGCATCAGCAGATCTGGGACAAACAAGTAGGACAGGGGGGCTTGGCACAGGCTGCAAATTTTGACTAGTCACCCTGTTTTCCTACAGGCTATGTGAGCAACTGGAAAACAAAGAACTCAGCACTTGACTTGTACCGCTGAAGCCCCCCCAGACTAATATGCACTCTGCTTACTGCATCATATTCATGTGCTCTCTCTCTCCACCCGAATAGCCGCCACCCTCCGATCACTTCCTGTGTCTTTACCTCACTCTCTCTGGCTTTCAGTCCTTCAGAGCCAGCTGAGAGTCAGCTTACACTAGCCCTGTCCTAGTTGTCGCAGATAAATGTGATTGTACCTCATAAATCTCTGCCTGCTTGTCGCCTTTGTTCACAAGCAGGAAAGCAGAAGTGGCATTGTTTGCTGTTGCCCCCACCGCTGTTCCATTCTGCACAATGCAAGGGGACGTGCAAAACATCTGCAAATCCAAAGCTATGTACTGCGTGGAACAGCTTTGGACATCAAACAAGAGGAAGGAGGATTAAAAAGCCACCATCTTGAGCAGAACTGCCATGATCAATGAGTGATGTTTGTTATTTTTAGAAACACTATGACTGCAAAGTGTGGTACCAGTAGGGGTACAGTTGTATTCAATGCTAATGTTTAATTGGTTTAAAGGTTTATGCTTATATAATTGTTTTATCTCCATTTGATGGTCTATTGGACAATTCAAGGGAAGTCAACTCTATTTCCTTGACATTACTTTTCCAGACAGTAATATATGAAAGTGTCATCAGTGTGTCACAAAGCAGTCAATGTCATTATAGAAGAAGGCATACACTATGTGGCATTAGGTATGCCTCACTATCTTTTGCATATTACTATGATCAAGGTCCCATCTACTGACCACACTACACATAGGCATCTTAATAAATTTAAAGGAAATGTAACATTTATGTAGCTGAGATTCAAAGTTCATTCTTGACCTTGGAAACAGCAGTTAAGGAAACAAGCTCACCACAAGGTCCATTTAGTAGCTGTTTTGGAGCTTTTGATCATATCACATGATCTTCGTCAGCAGATGGCTGTTGACATGTTAACGTGCTGATGTTTACCATGTTCACCATCTTAGTTTAGTGTGTTATGATGCTAACATTAGCTAATTAGCACTAAACACAAAGTACAGATGAGGCTAATGGGTATGCTATACGCAGGTATTTGGTCATAAAGTAAAGTCATGACACAAAGTTTTGGACAAATTAAAATGTTGACCTGATGGTGGAACTATATCAAAAGTCCAACAGTTGTTGAATATTTCAGTCTGGACCATAGTGGTTGGCTGACTGAGAGACTGATTGCCATCCCTGGAGCCATATCGCTAGCATGGCTGCGTGCATGACAGTTTTTGCAGTAGAGTTATTCAGTACAGAAATGTAAAGGCACTGCTTCTATAATATGTGACTGACAGATTGGTACTTCTTTTGGAAAGTGAACTACTTAACTACATTGTGCACTCTGAATTGACATGTTTGTCAGTGTTCACAATGAATGCAGAGAGGCAAGCAGGCAATAACAGAAACAGTTTTCTAGCAAATGATGCCAATCAGACTTTTAGAGTGGCAGGCCACTTGTATGCAGTGGAAACACTCACAATGGACACTTAGAAAATAAATAAATAACAAAAGCATAAATAAAGGATTCACAGGGAATGAATGGCTCTGCATATACTCTTTAACTCTGTTAA
Source organism: Macquaria ambigua (assembly GCA_008360985.2). Classification (NCBI taxonomy): domain Eukaryota; kingdom Metazoa; phylum Chordata; class Actinopteri; order Centrarchiformes; family Percichthyidae; genus Macquaria; species Macquaria ambigua. Next base: position 267,123 of record VMKM01000098.1, on the reverse strand, counting down.
AAAATGTGCTTATAGTCATGCTGACCATTGCATTTAGTGTGAATTTGTGCCCTCAAAGTGCTTCAGAAGACAAAAGTCCTCAGTTTCATCACTCTCTATTGAGTCCTAAGCTAACCAATATCTGGCTCTGCTAGCACTCAATCAAATACTTTAAACAAATTTACAGATAATTGTCCAATGAATGGTTTAATTTGATGATTTTCATTAAAATCATCATTTTGCCCCTCTGCTCTGGGCCATACTTAGCTAATAGTCATTAGATGGGCGTCATTAATTATGTCTTTCCTGCCAGACTGAAAACCATTTGCAGCTGGTAGGTTTCATGCCAATGGACCATGTTTTAAAGAGCTGCCTTCCTTCAGTCTGAATAAAATTGTTTGAATAATGGAAAGGTTCATGATACTCCAAAGTCCAATTTGGTCCAATGCAATCCCTTCTTTGTCTTCAAATCACTTTGATACTTTCTGTTCTCCATCTGGAAAAGACAGAGGATTTTGTGGGTTTAAGACAAGGCCACCAAGCCACCAGTTGAATAGGCTAAAAATAATTACTAACTACTGTTTCCCTGTGGGATTTTAAAAATCCTACACTACTAATTTGAATCAGTCTTGAGTTTGATCCTCCTCCAGTGTTTTCTATAATGACGAATAACTATACATCTGCAGTCATGTACAGCTTAGATTTGCAATACATATTTAGTTACTGTAATTTCGTCTTAGCAGCTATTTAGTATGGCAATCTCTGAAATGTATAAAATGAATTCACTGGCTGCTAGCTACTAATCACAGGCTGGATGAAAACTCCTGTCCTGCCAAGGAAATTAAACAAAGTGTGTAGATGTCTTTAAGATGAATGAGTACAAGGCTTATATCATCAGTGTGTTGACTTTAATGGATGTGGGATAGAGAAATATCCCCCATTAAAATTACAAATGATTGTGATACACAGGCAGGTAATGTGTCAGTACGTACCTACCTCACCAGCTGCCACCTGTGTAAAGTTTCATTTATTTATTCCCATATCAACATCAGACAGATGGAATATTTGGAGTGCTGTCCATATTGGTTACTTCCCATCATTCACAGCTGGAAATCCAAGCTTTTTAGTGGGATTCACAGCAAGAGAATCAAGGGAGACAATGAGAGAAAATATTAATTTAGCATGCATACCCACTCTACACTCATAGTAAACCTGACAGTGAAAACCTTTGTATTTTACAAAAAATGGTCTCAAAAAATATCTCAGTTCAAAATATTTTTGCTGTCATTGGGGTTTGTGTGCAAGCAGGTACAGTAGGTATTGAATAATCTTCAAAATAAATGTGAAGTGATTTGGATCAGTTTAGACATGCAGACATTGGTGTCGTCAGCATCGTGCTTTAGCCGGGAATGTTTTATGACTAACCCTGAATCTTTCTGACAGAGGAAAAAAAATCTATAATCATCACAAAATGTAAATAATTTAATTCCTGACCACCCCCAACCCTGTCCCAACCCTTGCTACTGCCTGTGTGTGGATGTAGAGAGAGTGAGGGAGTGGGCGGGGCTGGGTAACGTCCTCTTGTGTACAAGCTCAGTCAGTCCATCTTGATGGCGTGTAATGCTGCACCTGATATTCCCTGAATACCCCCCCCCCCCCCACACACACACACACACACACACACCTTTCCAACATCAGATTGTGGGGGGCTATGTCCCACCATTTCTGTAACTTTCCAAAACAGAGGTTCCAACATTCACACCTACTTCACGCCGTGATCAGCCCGCTGTGCAGGATTTGAACATCTCTCTCAGCTCTTTTTTCCCTGGCCCTTACTCTCCTGTATATTTTAGTCACCTCAGACATATGATGCCAAGTTTTTGACTTTTTTTTTTTAAGCTCTAGAATCAATTTCTTTTCTCACAACTATTTTTCAATTTTCCCATTTAATTTCCCCTTAAATAGCTTTAAGGTTGAAAAATCATCTTATTTCCTGCTGTCTGACAGTATTGTATCCATTTTGTGTCATCATGTTCCACCTCTAAATTGAGGCTATATGACGTTTACACTGAGTGAAATGTTTAAACCCCACATTTAATGGCTGCATAATTCCAAGAAATGGAAATATTCTAGATGTCTGGTGCATCATTTTATCCACATTTGCCTAAAACTCAGTCTGACAAGACATTTGGATTTGAACAAGGTTTGGCTGCAGAGCATCCATTTGTAATAACTGACCCTCCAGAAGGTCAGTGGGGTTTAAAGAGGTTAAAGGGCAAACATGCTCCTATTTATGGATGGCGTGGTGTTTATGGGTCTTGAATAATAAGGTTCCATCTGCGTTCTGAGCCATTTTGAGATATTGAGCTTCAAAGTTTTTGCATTCCCTATAGTTGACAGATATAGAACTTTTTGGTTTTCTAAATAAAAAGTCCAACACCTCACATAATGTTAATAAGTTGTCACAGAATAAGAATATGTGAATAACTCAATTTTGACAAAAATGTCAGATAGAACCTTATAATTCCAAGGTGACATAGTGTGACACGCTGCACTCCACTATGACGCTTTTCAAAACATGAAGAGAAAAAATAGCCAGTGTAGAATTTTTGACGTTGTTTGTTGGTTGTATGTGGGTTGTTCTCATTTGTTCACTTTCACTAACAGGGTTCAGATGTGGTGGATTTGTCTTGGAGATGAAGTGCGTCATACACTGTGGCTTATGTTAACAGTTGTGCTCAGCCAAGTTGGTGTATTATTCAGATCTGGTAAATATTAAAAGGTAACACACCAGTTAACTTTGAAGACTGAGCAGATTTCTGAGCATGTTTCTGTCCACAAAAATACACACAATTTTCTTTACTGAGCTTGTGGTGACTCTTGACTTTACCCAAAGGCCTTGCATTGTTTTGATTCCACGCTTTCTCAACAGAGAGAGAGACAAGAAGAAGAAAGAATAAAAAGAGAAAGAACAAGACTTAATTAATGGAACAGCAGATAAAACTTTATGAAGCCAGAAGGTTAAATAAATGGGGTTTTGATTGTAAGGTCACTAGTTCAAATCCAGAAATCTGATTGTAAAACCTGGTCCAGTGAAAGAGAATGAGAAATGTTTTCTATTAATGAGCTCCCACTGAGGTGTCCTTGAACGGAAACAAGAGCTGCTCCGTGGTCCCACACTACGACAGTGATTGCACAGAGAAGCTCCCAGGTATACATTTCTTAAACTCAATGATATAAAATGTTTAGACGTATTTAATCTGCACTTTGATCTTAGTTTATGGTTAAAAGAGCACAAGTCTTCAAACGACAAATATACTTAAAGGGATCCATCCAATATCTATACCGCTTATCCTCAGAGGGTCGCGCGGGGCTGGAGCCGATTCCAGCTGACATTGGGCGAGAGGCGGGGTACACCCTTGACTGGTCGCCAGTCAATCACAGGGCTGACAAATAGAGACAGACAAACATTCACACTCACACCTACTGGCAATTTAGAATCATCAATCAACCTAACCTGGATGTCTTTGGATGGTTGGAGGGCGGCACAGCGGGTACACAGAGGGTTTTTGGTTCTAACCCACCAGTCAGCTGGGGCTCTTCTGTGTGGAGTTTGCATGTTCTCTCCGTGTCCGTGTGGGTCCTCTCCAGGTACTCTGGCTTCCTCCCTACTTAAAGGCATACTCAAGGAATTTAGTATTGCAACAAAAATGAATTTTCAAAAATGAAGCAGCAGAGACCCAGATATCCTGACTTTTACACACCATTTAAACCTCGTATTAACATGTGATCTGTATCTGGATACATCATCTGGGTAATGACATCCAATCCACGGGTCTTTGCATTTATTTCAGCTAGCAAAAAGAGTCAGAGTTAGGTGGCCTTTCAACATGATGGGTGTCACACTGGGCGGATTGGATTTATAACTGGCTGAGACCCAATCACAATGCAAGTCAAACCACCTCCAGATTTGGTTTGACCAATTCAATCATATACTGGTCTCAATGCGTTCTGCATTTACACCTTGCGTTAACATGTGATCTTCTTATCCAGATAAGATATCCAGATACAGATCAAATGTAATACCAGGTGTAAATGGGGTCTTTGTTCCTAGTATGTATTGGTCAAGCTCAAAAAATGCTTTATCCTGCAGTTCTTTTACTAAACCCTCTCTGTCTGATAAATGCCCATGTCTTTCAAACTCAACATCCCCAGTTTGTAAGGCAAGCTTTTCTGTCCAAGGCCCAAGCTGAGGTGATGACAGGGTTACGCGCTGGGTTCCTTGCTACAACACCTCCAGCACCTCATCACTGTTCTGCATTCGACGCTCTGTTCATCCCCTTGTGCTCAAAGTGGTACTCCTTGTTATGAGTAAAATGATCTTCAAGAGTAAAATAGGTGGATTGTCCCTTTAAGAAATCCTTTTCAAAAATCCTGTTGTAGATATGTGTTTGGATCTAGATTGTGTTAAAAATCTAATCATTCACTCTTTGGCCCATGGTCTAATACTAATACCACATAATTTGATTGAAATCTGTTATCACGTTTTTGAGATATCTTCCTGATATCTCCCTGACCTCCTCCCTTTGCAGCCTTTGTGGCTTTATAACATTACACTACCGCATTTGCTGAAATGACTGATGAGGTTGTTTTTCTGCACAACAGTGTGATAGAGGTTAAATGTATCTGGAAATGTTTCATGTAGTATCTATTTTCTAAACCACAACTTTACCTACTAAAATATGAATGGTGCTAACACAAAAGTGACTTAACTGCAGTCTCAGAAGGAAAGAAAATGTTTTTTCTTTCTCGACTTACATGCTACTTTAAGCACAGGTATATTCATGTTCAGTGTGTTTAAACACGGTGTAATTCCCTCTTGAAACTCTTGAAACTTAAAATGAACTTCGAGGGAGGTGTTTGTTTTTTAAATTTATTACTGTCATTACACGACCAGCAGCGCGCTACGATAAGACTTGATTGAGTGACCGAGAAATGCTGATAACAGGAGAATTAGGTGGCTTCATTCTCTATCTCTCGCCATGCAAATCAATGATACCCAACTGTGAGACACAACAACCCCATAACAAAGAGAAGCTGCTAAATAAAAGACATCCCCTATGCAGTTTTTCACCAGGAGCACAACAAACAAGCTCCGGCACCACTGCACTCACTGTTGCTTTGCATTGCAGATGTAATTGCATCCTTAAAAAACATAATGATTCAAGCAGGAAGAGCACGAGTATGAATATTGTTGAAGGTCTGAGGATAAGTGGAATACAATTAGGTAGACTTTTGAGTAGAGTGGCACAATGAGGAACATCCAGTGCCTTATCTGTATAATAACATGTAGAAATGGCTTGATAAATATTAATTATATGAACACACTGCCTCACCTTACAGAACTGACGCGACCTTGAAGCGGTGTAAATACCATTCTCTGTTTTCTAAAAGTGAGAGCAATACTTTCATCTAATTCACACTCATCACAATTTGAAACAAGCTGCAGTTTGGCACGGAAGATAGGTCTGAGGTTGTTGTATTTGGTCGTTCTGATGCGTCTGCTGCAATTCATGAAAATCTTTCCAAGCTAACAGCTGATAGTCTATCAAGCCAACAGCAAGCAATCTGACAGCTATTTTTGAGTCTGGTGTGAAATTTGAGAAGTGAGTCAAAAGTATTGGACACTCAGCTCAGTTAACATTCTTTTTAACTTTTCTTTAGTCCATCAGCTTGTACCTAATACTACTGAAACAACCCTTTCTCTGAAAAATTACATTCACATACAATTCATTTACATTAGCTAATATGTTTTGTTGAACACATAATGCTTCTTCGATTACGTTTTTATTGAACTTTATATTTTATTGAATATTGACAAAGTCAACACTGACTTGCAAGAGGAAAAGGGATGTGATGACTTTTCAAGATTTAACCAAAACCATGATGTTTCCTTACCTTAACAGCATGTTTTAGTAGACTAATCTGAACAACAAGTGGGATGTAAGACCCTCTTATCTCTGGTGTCCAAGTCCTGCACTTTGCCCAACCATCCACCATGACCATCTCCCTATGACTTTTTTGCAGTGTTGGGCAGACATCAAGTACTGTGCTTTTACTCTTACTATAATTTTCCTCTAAAACATATTTTCAAAACATATTAGTAGTATATAAATACATTTTGTAGGAGATACGGTTGAATGGAGACACAAACCATCATTGTGAATACAGGCAAAACAAAAAGGAGACACCAATTCTGTTCCTAGTTAGAAACGCTATCAACCAATTGACTACCTTAAAACCAAATCTAACTTAACGTAAAAACAAAAAAGCCAACTGTGACATAAATTAGTTCAGAAACAGACACTCACACAGTGTTTTTGCCTTTAGTTTTCCTTCACGGTTCAATGTCACCTCCTGGATCATTCTATAAATGGTTCTTGCAAGGCTTTACCGTCCCTCACAGACATAACTGACTGTCAGTTCAATAGCTTGCAACTGGAAGTCTCCTGTAGCTTGACCTGTTTAGTACCTCCTGTGCCAGACCTGGCAGGGTTGGGGCGTGTTAGTCAGGGTTAGGGGTGTGGAGATTGCTCAGTGATGTGTGGAAACTGACATTTTGCAAAGCCCTATTTAAAGCCATTTGCACCCGCTTCTTGGTGCGGTCACCTGCTGGTTGCTGTGGCCCAAGTGATTTGATGGCTTGTCAGTGGTTGCTCCGTTCCTAATGGCAGACTGATTTACCACAGAGGAGGTGAAGCATGAAAATCCAGCTGCTGTTGTATTGAGGTATTAATGAAAATACTAACCTGAGTCCCTTTAATCCAGGCAAATTGTATAGTAAGAATAGAACATGAGATCATCCAGAGATGACTGTGCTACAGCACCTGTAACTTCACATCATCACATCTGTTTTTCTTTTTAAAGGCTTTTGAGCAAGTCAATAAATACCAGTCACATTCCTGAATGACATAGTTATTTTTCATTGCTTCTCTCAAATATATAAATTACTGTTTGTTTTGTATTTTTTCCACTATACTTGTTCCTTTAATGCAGCCATTTTAATGTGGTATACAAAGCTTATTATGGTGCTGACAAAATGCCTAATTTTCCTCCCCAGTGATTAATGATGCTTGTATCTAATGAATGTAATGAATCTGTCTAACAAATTGGCCATGATTTCTTCTTCTTTTTTCTATACACAAGGATTATGTCAGATGAAAGCAATAGTACAATCTATAAAGGAACATAGTGAGAAATGTTGAACGTTCACATTTAACTTAATCAGAAAATTGTGTGTTTATAAAGTTTTGACATTATAATCTAGTTAAAAACTTGCCAATGCCTTTGGAAACATATAGGATAGGTATGTGAAAATACCAGACTCAAATACCAGTCAACATCCAGGGTCTGCCACTTTTTGGTCATGTATTTTGTATTTTGGGTTTGCATTTTTCTTTTGGGTTTATAGTTCTTGGTAGAGCACCCAGCCAGGTTATTGTGTGATGAGCTTGAACTTGCCTTACATTCTTCACTACAATAACATTTTTCTCTCTTTGGAAGATGCATTACTTGATCTTCTCAAATATCATGCAGGAAACGACAATTTTAACTGTGGATAGTGATTCCAGCTCTCTTTAATAAATCCATCTTGACTGTGAAAGAGCAACAATTTTAGCAGCATAGCTTTCAAACTATAATTGTCAACTATTAGAAACAAACATAACTTGAGATTGTGTATGTGACACATTTATAATCTTAAGCATTTTCAACTGCAGAGTCTACAGCCATGTTTCTAGCTAAATGTTAAAGTCAGCATACTAAGATGTTCACAACAATGTTAAAATGCTGATGTTTCCAATAGTTGTGGAGACATTTTATTCAAAACCACAAATGCCAACCTCATGGTGGCCTTAGAGGGAAAGTCTAAGGATCATTTAAGTCATTAGGATACATTGTCTTGGAACCATGAATATCTGTAGATGTTAGTGAAAATCTTGATCTGACGGTGACGCTAGAAAAATAAAAGTCAGGGGATCACTAAAGTCAGGATTCATCCTCTGGGGATCATGAACGTCTGTACAGTATTTCATAACAATCCATCCAATGCTGAAATATTTAAGTCTGGACAAAAGTGGTGGACCGACCGGCAGACTGACATTGCCTTTCCTAGAGCCACACAGCTAGCATAGCTAATAATTATGCATAAACATACCCCAAATTGATCAATTTGTTTTAATATTGACACTAATGTTTTTATGAATTTTAGATCTTTCAAGGGTTCCAAATGTTATTATTCTCTCACAAAAGTGAACATTTGGAAGAAAAAGCATCAAGAGTTTACACGCTGCAGGCAGGTAGGTAGATGAATACAACTGCTCTATGTATCAGGAGTCCTACCTTACTTGATCACTTGCCAACAGAAACTATGACGTTCGTACCTCTTGCAAAGTGAATTATCTGTTCTGTCGGCTGTTAATGTGTCTTTACGAAAATCTCCATTGGCAGACAGTCTCAGCTGCAGGGCATGTGGAGTGTGGGTTTTCATGAAGAGTGGCTATTTAAAGGAGTTTAAAAAACACATATACTGTAGTAGCTCTCCCAAGGGACTATGCAAATGAGATTACAGAGTTTTACTCATCCAATAACAAGATATTTTTTCAACCAAATATTTACTGTCTTTCCCTGAAGGTTGTTGCATGTGTTTGAGCTAATATGCTCATTTGGGCCTGATTCCCGGATTGCTGAATATGCATTTTCAAGCCATCACATGAGCCTGTTATGTCTGAGATGCGTGGTGATCTGAGATTTTATGTCTGATGGTGCAATCACACATAAAGTTCACCATCATTGGTGTGAACCACAATTGAAAAGTTCATGTTTTTTGCATATTTGGGGTGTTAATTATCACTGTGACAAATTATAAAGGACCGTTCCTTGCTAGGCTTGCAAACAAAAGTCACAAGACCTCTTAAGTAGGTCATGTATTGATCAGAGATTTGGTAACACAATATCCCATGAGGTTAGAGACATTGGTCCTGGGGCCAAACTAATCTGAAGTCAGTGACTGCAGTTCGCTTGGAGGAGAACTGAGACCTGCAGTTTCAGACATCTTGGTGCCATTATTTGGTGAGCTCCCCATTTTAAAGGCCATTGTTCTGTTCTCCTTGAAACAGTCCTCTAAAGTTTAAATACACAATGCTCAAAACAAGCTTGGTGTTTGGTGGCAAACTTCCTAACACCAATGACTACGCCAATGATTCTTGATATGCAATGGCCTGAAGTAGGACCTAACCAATGTTTTTGCAAGTCTCAAGTCAAGTTCCAAATCCTACAATTGGACACAAGATTTAATGCCATTTCAAAAACTTAATTTAAATTACACAAGAAATTAGATGTATTTTAGTCTGCTTTCAAAACGAAACAAAGCAAGTGCCACTGAAATGAATAAAAAAAAACAAGTACAACAAAGGAAGGAATGTATCTTTCTTTTTTCATCAATTATATAAAAGACGCTAAAAAGCTACATCTGAGGGGAACTGCAGAGTTGAGTAATACTTCTCAGTTGTTTCATCACTTTAAGTGACCGCTTTCACATTACACATAGCCATTTGGTCCATTCTTAATATAAAAATATTGATTAAAGCAGCTTCAAGTTGAAATACTTTTTTTTCTAAAGGGGTCTAATTTGCATCTCTAATCTGGCTTGAATCCAGATTTTTGTGACTCGAGCTATGTTAGATCCTTTGATTTATCGGTAGTGAGCCACAGTGTCACTTGTTTGTCAGACGGACAGTCCACTGAACCTTTTTTTATTTTCATTAAGATGGCAGGAAGCCTGAGAGGCCTAACTAAAGTAAACAATGCAGAGGACACTGTGATGCGAAAAAGTAAATACAAAGCCAGCGCTGTACCGGCAGCAAGATAATTTGAAGGTTTGATAAATCAGACATTTGTTTACCCGTTCACAATTACCTCAGCTGTGTACTCCATACTGCCTGAGAGTAATTTAGAGAGCACTAACAGCGAAATCCACAAAGACACAAAAATAAAAGTGTGGAAAGTGCTTTTGACAATAAGACTCAAAGCCATGTATGATGTCCATTCCAGTCTTCCAGAAGTCATTTTACAACATTTTCAACATATGAAAAATGACTGAATATTATGTTAATCCGCACAAACACCTTCGGTATCCTGAAATAAGGAACCAGGGACAAAAGAACTGATTACATGAAGATGCTGAGATGACTCGATCACCCGTGAATTCATTGGGAACATCTTTTCATCCATCAAAAAAGAGATATTCAATGAGTCCCACTATGAATTTGTACAAGTCCCGGCAAATTCCACTTTGAGTCAACGCCAGTCAAAGAACATGTACAAGACTGTATGTCAACACATGTTAAGCCAAATCATATTACCAACACACCTTTGGAAGCAGAGCGAAAGGCAGATGGAAAAGCATTTTGTGTACTTCTTATAATTCATGATTTGTGGTAGGTACTCAAGGAACATCCAATTCGCATCCCCCACTGAGTATTTCATCTATTGTGCACAGCAGCAAATCTCTGCCCCACTTGTCTGGAAGTGATTCAGCTTACAAAGACTTTTCAGAGTTGTAGGGTTTTCCTGGGGGTAGTGCTCCTTACATGTGGATAGGGATGAATATGAGACTAGGAAGCACAGCCAGAGATTTCTTTTTTTTTTTTTGTCTGTGAGAGCATTTAGAGTGTCTGTGTGGTAGCCAGAACACATAGATGCTCTGCAAATATAATATAACTTAAAAGATTTTGAAGACCTTACATTTAAGCCAACAATTATTCTGGATAATTCCTTGAGAAAGCACTTTGCCAGTCCCTCATCCCTACCAACACGATGCTTAACAGGATATATAATACTAGCAAAGCAAGCAGAACTTTCTTTATATAGTAGATTTAATTTAGATTTAAGGAAATACATTGTGCTCCACAAAAAGCCATCACTCTTAGACATGGAAAATTAAATTATTTATATATTACTTATATGTAACAGCTAACACATGGCTTGCACGTCTTGCAGTCATGGAGGTATCTTATTGGCAAAACCCTCATTCATGCCCAGTTATTGTCATTTCCCAGTTCCCTTGCAAAATATTAGATGTAAAAACAAGAAAGAAAGACAGAAAAGAAGCTATCTGTTACACATAGACACACACACACACACACACACACACACAGACAGACTTGTTGATGTCCCTGGGCCACATCACCTGTTTTCAAAACCTTGAGGGATGAGTGTCGTAGCACGCAGCGCTGACAGCAGACAGACTCAGTGATCCACCAAAGCGACATTCTTTAGTGTATTATGATCAGACAATAGTTTGAGAAAAGCTATTGTATGTGGTGGTGAGGCTTCAGCCTTGGATCAAAGCAACAAAAGGAAAAATAACATTGGGATGGTTTATTATACTGCTGTCATGAAAAAAAAATGATGATGTCTTTTACTTTCTTGCATGGAGCGTTTAATTATGTTCAAATACAAGACTTTCATCTTTGGCTCTGTCTGTCTGTCTGTCTGTCTGTCTGTCTGTCTATCTATCTATCTATCTATCTGCAAGTATTCTGGAGGCAACAACCAAATGATTAAATAATAAATTGTATTTTATAATTAATACTTTGGCCAAAGTATGGACCAAAGTAATAAAACAAACTCAGCAGACTGTTAAAGGAGGCAGCGCTTAAATGGAAAAAAACATAACATTTCTCAGACATAAAACAAAGAACAAATTACAATAAAATTCAGTCAGTATATTTATTTTCAAGTTGGATGCATTTCCTTATTTAAAGCTGCTATAATTAATATTTTATAATAACAGTCAATCAAATGACTATGTGTAATGTAAAAGGAGTCACTCATAGTGAGGAACTGACAGAGAGTTATCTGTCTGCAGTTCCCCTCAGCTCTACAGAGCATTATAGCATCTTTCAGCTCATCGTTTTGGTTTTACTACCCTCAACTTTGGAATATTTTGGTTCAATCTCACTACTCCCATCAGGGCTTTCAGCAAAAAAGCTTAAGAAGCAAACTGTATGCTAACTGCCCAGCACCGAATTGCAGACAAAGTTAGCAACTTGCTAAAGTCATCTAAAAAAATGATTTTGTCCACAAAATTCTTGACTTTATGGTAGTTTCCTTTTGTTTCCCTCATCCATAGCATTCAGTGTGTGTGTACACATACAAGGCTTTCATCTTTTGCTCTGTCATCTATCTATCTATCTATCTATCTATCTATCTATCTATCTATCTATCTATCTATCTATCTATCTATCTATCTATCTATATATCTATATATCTATATATCTCTGTCTGTAGCAGGTGATTTTGTCTCCAAAATACTTGACTTTGCAATAGGTTTTTCTTATTTCTTCTCCTCATCTGGGGCACTGCATGCTTTCCTTTCACAACATTTAAAAAGTGGCTGCATGTTACCCTTTGCATCGACATTTCACAGGACCCATTTAACCTTTAGGTGCAGTCCAAGACAGATATAAACAAAAAAAAGTCATTTTGAGTTTAGCTACTTTTTGCAATATTATCTGGTTGCTGGCTCTGGGTGTGGTCTAGTTTTAAATGTGAATATTCCTCCTGTACAAATACGGCTAGCATTGTAAATTTTAGTTTTGATTTATCAAACCTAGAGCGCTCTGGGTGGGTTTTTACACTGCCAGATGATAAAATTACTGATTTGAAAAATAGCCTATATTGTGATGAGTACAATGAAGTTCACAGAGGCAGGAGGTTCTATATCTAGTAGGAGGTAATTTAATTGCCACCCCCACCCCCATATCTAACTGATCTTTTAAAACATAAACATTATTAGAATCATAATCATTTTTAATGATAACATAGCTGTCAGAGAACACTGCGGGGGAGTCCATGTGCTCTGTTTTTTTCAAGATGACCATCGACCTGAGCTGAATTAATGAGGAGAGGATGCAGGAAAACTTTGCACGCCAGCTGTCAGCATCAGGGTGAAGCACTGTTACGTTCATCCCTGTCAGAGCAGGTCACTGTTTCAGAGACATGTATGTGGAAAAAAAATTGTCAAAACATTTTCAAATGTCAGACTGTGGTCCCCTGCAGACGGAATGTACAGGGTCTTATTAGCATTCATGGCGCTTTTTAGAAGTATTGCATTCACAAGTTGTCTGCATAATATAACGTAAGATATGTTTCATTGTTAGATTACAGTCCACTCTAAGCAAAAGAATATGAAATAAAATAACTCCAGTCTATAGGTGCTTGTGAGCAGTTTTCTTATCTGTCAGTCGAGGCTCATCCTCATTCAAAACACATTCTGGTGCGTGAGTGGGTGTTTTTTCCTGGACAAAACATAATGTGAAGCTTGTATGTACATCTCTGCCATATGTCTAGTTAACCTCCTCACTGGATGTCAGGAATAATGTTTGGTGAAAGGCAGGAAATAGAACAGCATGCAAGTCATAACATTTTTGTACCGCCAATTGGATTCATTTTCTGGTGTTAATAGATAATCACATTTAACAGTAAATGAAACAGTGCCATATGATCAAATTTTGCTCATACACTATACTGATTTCAGTATTCAAAATAAGAAATGAGAAATGCACAACTGATTAGTGGAAGACTTCAAGTAACTGCCTTTGTAGCTTACTCCTCTTAGAAAGAAACAAGAAACATAGAGTACTGTGCACACAGTGCTGGAAGAATTAAATGTGCTTAATGTATACATAATGCACTTTCCACCACAGTGTATACATATGTAAGTATGTGTGTGTCTGTGGTCCTTCTGGGCACCTTTTACTAGAGAATTCTTCACCTCATTGCATTTTGTGCAGCAAGATTTCTGTTAAAATCACACGTAAGTAGAATTAGTGTGTTTTTCAGGAATCTTTTATCCAAATTGCAGTAGCTAGCATGACCGATGGCTAGTCTTAAATACATTTTAGGTTTAGTTTTGGGTTAACTGCCTGACTGTCTATGGTATATTCTAATGCAAATGACAGCTGTCAGTCTCCACTATGCTCAGTAAGTAGCATGACATAAGAAAGACCATTGTCATTATGGTTTACATGTAGTTCCTACCTTGTTAGCCAGCAATAGTCTGCTGATTAAACTAAGATTAAATTAAACAATAAAATAGAAAAGTCTAGTCAGTAAATGTCAGGTTTGTGAATTTTAAGAACATCCCACTATAAACCCGCTTGATTTTATATTATATAAGTATGCAACAGATTGCAAGTAAAAAGTAGGCTGGGAAACCTCCACAGTTAAAAGTTAGCTCATCATTAGTCAACTACGTGTGATGCCTTCTTCCATTCTGTCAAAGAGAAGGTGACCTTTTAGCTGGCAGATACTGAAAGACAGCCAACAAATGAATATGCCCCACACAAAGGTCATGTGCTTTTTTAAAAAGGACATCAGAGAAAAACATCTCACTGCAGTCAAGAAGACAGTGGTTAGGGACAGAGTAAAAACAGTTTTTCTTTGGCAAACCGGTTGCACAAGAGTTATAAGTATTATTTAGGGCTGAATGCCAGACCGATGCTGACAAAAAAGCTGTGGTGAGTCTTTTTTTTTTTTGCAAGAAGGGACTATGTGCCTATGTTTGTTTGTGTGTGCATGTGTGTGTGGATGTGCAATCTTGATGTAATTTAGTCTGACAAGTGACAGTGATGCTTTACTACTCCAAGAACCCACAACAGTGCTTGACTAATACATTTTGAAAGGGTTATATGGGAATTTCTGGAAGAGTAACATCTTTAGCACTAGTCTCCCAATCATGTGGTCCTGCCATCTGGCTCTTGAAATGACTTAAATGGGTACGTGGTTTGGAAAGCATCCTACTGTCTTCAGTCAAAAGCTACTGTTTTCTGAAGTGATGAGAGTGCATCCAGCCTGGAGGCGGGGGCCGGTGGGCTCTCATGAGGAGCCATCATGTTGATCTGCTGAATTGGAGAGACTGTGAGTGACAGGGGTGTATCTTCTTAGCATTGACAGAAAGCGAAGGTCTTCACACCAAACTTAGTTTTCGACTGAGGGGGCCACAGAGAGCAGGGACTGTCATGTTTGATTTAGATTTGCTTAACCCAGGTAGTGTTTGTTTTTGAATTACCTCTTTCCTATATAGAAAGAGGTCGCCTATGGAAGTATACTATCCCTCTGGACCAACGAATAGTGAAGACAAATCTGTAAAGCTTGTTATTAAAAAGAGAGAGCACATAATGCAGGTGAAGAGGGGCAAAGTATGCTGTGCCACTTTCAATTTTCTCACCAGAATTAGTCTTAGCATTTAGCATGTGTTTATATTCAACACACGTGAATTATTCTTTACAATTCACTTGTAAGGAAAAAAAGGATACAAGGAATTTGAACTCAATCAAAGCATAATTATTGTTCACTATTCACTGTACTATCACGTACATTACATGAACCTGTCTTGTCATTAGTGAAGATTTACATGCATGGAGATTGACAGACATTGTCAAAATGCGCCATTAAATTACTCTTCTATCATTTCTGAAAAAGAGCTGCTATGTCCAATTTCATCAGTAAGTTTGGGAGTGTTGCCAATTCAAATTTACTATAAGCTGGAAAGTGATTATGCAAATGCCATTTGAGAATGTTGAGCAAAATGCAATACTGTCACTAATTGGAGTCTATGTGTTGTATATACTGTACTATATTTCAAGCTGTTCCCTATGTGGGCAAAATCCATGTTGCTTAATAAATTAGTGAAATAATTTAAGCTTTATTTTGATATTTACGCAGGAAAGGAAAGAAAAATACTGCGTAAAACACATTACCCACAATTGGTAAAAAATACTAAAAATAATGCTTTATTGAAGGAAACCAACTTCCATTTTGGCTCCAGTGCCCAATTGCATTGTGAATTCTTGCCAAGATCATCCTGCACAGGTCTGCCTTTAAACAGATTTCTAAGAGTTGTGCTCAGCATCTGCAGTAAGTGCTGAGGTTCTCTGCTGACCTTGGCCTAGTTTTGCATGAAATCTGTGATCACGCCTTGCACCTCACACAACATCAGACTGACCTCTTTCATACTGTCAGTCCAATGAGGCCTCATTAAAATGGGCTGTGTGGAGAGGTTAGATGCAAAAGCCCCACCTCTACTTCCCATGGTCTGTACATCAAAACATGTCACATATAGACTATATACCTTAACATCTTATCAGGACACAGCTCACGCATGGATGAAATATATGTGCACATGAAATTTATATGTCTGGAAGTATAGTGCTATACTGCATCTCTGGAGTTGCATTATAAGCAGAGCTGTCTATACTGAAATGCATTTATGATTTTGTGTCATAAAAGCATTTTAGTATAGGCTGTATGGCACTTTGGATTAAAGCCTAGAGTAGTTAGAATATGTGATAGTGGAACCTTATCAATTTTTGTACCATGCAGTACTGATGCATAGGCATGTAACCCTGTTTCCTAGAAATTATGTTTATATATAATTAATTTGCAAAAGCAAATACATTTCAAAGGAAATGTAAAGCCGACCGGACTACATTTTCTATTAACATAATGATGAAATGTTGTTATTTCCCATAACTGGCAAGTTGCAAAAATGTTGATACTGAACGTATCAGTAAAATGTTGGTTAAGGTTAGGGAAAGACTGTGGTCTGGTTTGAAACAGAAAAGGTGTTTATTAACATTTAAACCATGACAAAGTGCTGCCAGAGCCTATACCTAACCACAGGCGGGACTAAGAATGCAAACCCCCAACTCTGGTGTCACAATCCTGCACTTTGTATGCCTGACATCCATCCCGACCACCTCCCTGTGACTCTGGTGCAGATAAATGTAGCACTTCATTCACTCAAAAACACACTGCCTCTGAAAACAATTCAGACAGTGATTATGTTTGCCATCACAACGTAATTTGGAAAACAGTTTAGTATTATATAGATGTAATTTCTAAGAGACAGGATTGGTAGGAAACATAGGTTATGTTGTTTATGGACACACCAATACAATGATGTTAATGTGACTCTAATAATACAGCAATTATGATATATAATTTGAACTCCCTAATCTTGTCATATTACTTTGCATCAAGGCAAATTAAATTATTTCACACTATGTTTAGCCCTTCATCACAAAGCCTTTCTCAAAGGACTGTCAGTAAATAATCAGCAGTGACAAAACAAAATGATGCAATACAGAATGAGAAACCAAAACAGAACGCTGATGTTGAATGGATAAATTCAGTAATGACATTTTTTGACATTCATTGCTAATGTTTTCTCATTAATTATTGCACATGGCCATCGTCAAATATTAAGGTAATTTCTGTGGAGAGGTTGTTCAAAGCACATAAAAGCCAATTCTACTTAACCTGCTGATGTCCCCAACCATTAGTGAAGACAAGGAATACAAATTAAGGTCGTTAAAGGTATGAATACAACTTTAACTCTCAACTTTAGGAGTATTAAAAGTGTAAGTACAACTTTAACTGTCCCACATCAAAATAACCATAATACACGGTGTCTGCAGGGATATGATCAAATTGTCAAAATATCAGTACTCAACTTACTTTGCCAGTGTCTGGGATTTCTGTCTTTCAAAGTGCTCGTTTTTTAAAGTGCATGAAATTACAGTCACTGGTACTTTCTGCAACCATGTCTGTATAGACTGTGGGGACAGCTTGATCTGAATGTGTCTTTTGAATACAGCAGTCCTTAAGGTATTGTTGAGAACAGAGAGATGTGTTTAAAATTCATATACATCAAAAGCTCAAAGCCAAACTTGGTATCAGTATCAAAACTTTGTGGTATCAAAGGTGTGCAGTGTAATCCCTGCTTTCATGTCCCACTCTACAAGTCTGTTCCAATCCATTTGCCTAACTTTAGAAATAAGCTCCTCTCATTGGAGCATGAGCACCAGTGATTGGCTGCTTCGTATGTTTGTTGTTTGCTTTGACCAGAGAGACAGTCTTTGATTACCTTTGATGTGAGGACCGTCTGCGATTTGAAATGGGAGCATAGGCACTGGTGAATGTCCCAGCTGACTTATCCCTTCTCCAGTGTTATTGGAGGCTCATCCTATCAAACAGTAGGAAACAAAATCATAATTAAGGACGTTTGTAGCGGGGATTCAACTTTCATTATAGCACAAGCCAGCATAAAGCCCCCAAGCCTGATACATGCTCGGCCAACAATGTCATAAAGGACAATATGGCTGCTGTAAGGTCCACAGTGACAAGACCAAATGACTCTCTAGCCAGAGATAATCAGCTTTGTATGACATGTTGACATGAACAGAGTGTTAAGGCATATTGCACTTTGATGCTGGCAACACTGGCACAAAGCTGATTTCGAAAAAGGCAATAGGAGAACACAAAGGGAGACATTCCCGCAGTGACTAACTGGCATCTGCATTAAACAACAATCAGGGAGCATAAGCTGGTTAGGAGTGGCCTAGTGCATTAGGACTTAAATGAGCGAGGGCACTTAATGTCCATCCTGCATAGCTCCGGGCTGACGCTGGATTCATTCAAGGACTTCTGCCTTCTGGCTCATCCCTCTAGAAAGGTAGACAAACGGCTGGCATGGTTACCAAGAAATGAGAAGCACTGATGTACTCCTCCGCAACAGTCACCAAATGAACAGCAGCCAATGTTGAGAACAGCCAGTGCCCAGGCACCGGTTGTTCTCAACATAAGCAATGTTTAATAGGCAGTATTTAGGGCATTTCTGCTTTATGAGAAGCAAGTACAGAGTGGAAAGATACAGGAGATGGCAGAACAAGAAGGGGAAATCACACGCAATCAAGGTTTTGAATCTGATTTTTATCCACTTTGTCATGAGCACGTAATGTAGTATGCACCCTAGCCAGCTGAGCCACAGGAACCCCAGTAGGGTTCGAGAATTGTTTTGGTAGCAATGATAATGAGACAGAAACCTTAACATCTTCAGTAGATTTTCAAGAAAAATGACAAAGCCACCTCACATAGCAGTAGTGGTTAATCTATTCCACCCACAGACTGGTGAGGAATGTATTATACAACCTGTAGTTGACGCTCTGGGTTCAAAGCAGTTCGTCAAAAATTGCCTGAACCACCCTTGACTGCATTCTTTATTCTAGGGCTGTAAGTGAAACCAAGACAACACATATTAATATTGCATGTGCACATAGCTGCACAGACT
This sequence comes from Macquaria ambigua, assembly GCA_008360985.2. Taxonomy (NCBI): domain Eukaryota; kingdom Metazoa; phylum Chordata; class Actinopteri; order Centrarchiformes; family Percichthyidae; genus Macquaria; species Macquaria ambigua. The sequence continues at coordinate 247,949 of VMKM01000098.1, read as the reverse complement.
CACACATAAACCCTCAAACTCAGCTGCACAAATCAATATCAAGACCCAGTTTCTTAATTTCTGCAGACATTTGACAAATGAGGGGATGGGGTAGCAGATATATGAAGTGGGGAATAAAAATCGCAGAGAATATCAGTACACACCGCAGTAAAAGGGAATGTTATCTTAGCAAGACCTGAACGGGGCAATGGGTCATTAAATTATCTGTGAACAGAATCTGATTTCCTGTGGGCAGACTAAAATGTGATTATCATCTTTTGTTTGCCTTATACATACATTTGTCTAACTCCAGAGATGATGAATTAAGTGTGGGACAGTTTATTGAAACATTGCTGATAAGTGTTCATTTATTCAACATGTGGTATATGTATGCATTTTCTTCACAGGCTGGGGGGAAGACAGACTGGAGTGACACTAAAGTCTAAACATTTAAATCTATCACAAGTCTCTTTACATAATAATGAGAGCATCCCCATTATGACATCCATAATTTAAAACAAACTCTTAATAACATTTCTACAGATAGCTGACACCCCCACCTCTACTCCCCTCTTCATAAGGCACGAACAGAGGGTCGCAGTAATGTCTGATAGGCGGCATTTAATTCCAATCCATTATTAAGAGCAGGTATGTATATGATCCTGCAGCACAGCAGCCCACACTTTGTATTCAAAGCGTTTTCAGGCCCCATGCAGTTGTATTACTTTCAGTTACAGCTCATGAATAACATCAAACAGACCATGAAGTGCATAGAAATAGAAAATGTGATAACTACGAGGGTGTATCCAGCCACTGTTTGAAGTACCTTTGAGCCTCCGGATCTTGAAATGTGGGTACAAGGAAATGCACATTGCTGTAGTGTTGTGTAATAAAAATCACTGGGTAAATTGGTTGATTAGAAGATTATGGGCATAGTATGAGAGAAGAAATAGCCAAAGGCGTAATAATAATAAAATCAGAGGCTGCAGCTTTCTAATGTTGGCTTAAAACCAATATTTATTCAAAACCCACATCAGCTTTCCTTCTGCCTTTTGGAGGATCTTGGGAAATAAATCTTAACATTCAGTGTATTTCATTATCTATCTCCACCACTTATGTGAGGCACACATGCTTGTAAGTGTGATTTGGAATTCCTGTATATGGAGCAGATTATCTATTGTACACCTACCACTGAAGCATGCCAAATGGTTGTAGAAATGCAAATGAGTGTTTTCTAAAGACCATATTCTGCATTTCAGCAAAGGAGCCATGAAGCTCATCCCGGGAACACAAAGTGGAGGGCTTGCTCATCAAATTCTTTGAGTTCTGTGAGGTTAAATTCATTACATACTCAAGGATAACAAGGCACTTAGCTATATGGTCTTCTAACTATTCCCTGTCAAACATGGTGTCATGGTCCACGAAGGACTCTTCTTTGGACTTTGTATTTTGGTCTGGTTTCCTGTTTTATTTTGAAATCCCTGTTTGTGTTTCCTTGTGTGTCTTGGTGTTTCCTGTCTTTGTTTTCCCTCCACTTTGATTAGGTTCACCTGTGTCTTGTTCTCACCTGTTTCTGTTTCCCTCGTTAACTCCTTCCCTATATATACCGGTCCTCTCCCTTTGTTCTCTGTTGTGTCATTGATGTGGTTTATGTTGCTCTCGTTCTCAGTGATCTCTTCGTGTCGTGTTCCTGCGTGTCAGTACCTGAGTTTTCTAAGTTTATTTTGTTATTAAATCGTGGAATTGCTTCAGTCTCCTCGCCTGTCTGCATTTGGGTCCTCTCCCTGCCTGCTTATGGCAAATTGTAACACATGGATTGGGAAGCCTTACCTTTAATGAAAGAGATGAATGACTGCGTCATTCAACCAAATTCATGACAGTTATAATTCTACTATATGAAACACTGTTTCGACCCCCTGAATGGCCGCAGGGGGACATATACCTGAAGGGGACGGTGTATTTTCGTCAATAAATTCATTCAGAAATCTCCTCCCTCGGTATTTAAAAGTGCACATGCTTGTTATAGCACCAACAGCAGCAATTGAGTAGTTAATCCACCCACTTTACCCTCAGGGGAGTGCAACCTCCACTATCTACACGTAAGCCAATTAAAATGCTTTTACATATTACAGGAAAATGGCAAAGGAATGCATGTAGGTACTTCCTGCTAGTTTGTTTCCTGCATTTTACATCTTTTGGCTTTCTACCATTGCAGTTTCATGTGTTTTTTTTTGTTTTGTTTTTTTTTTTTTTTTTTTTTTTAATTGATGATGATCCTATGATAAAGTTAAATGAATTTGAGTCACTGCAATGTAAAGTAATGACTGTTCATTCAATGATGTTGAAAAACACAGATTTTTAATCCTTTAAAAATGGATTAAACTTGACAGGATTAAAGTAAGTAGCCGTGCATTTCACTAAATGCACTGTACACTTAAAGCTGCTAAGATAATATCTTATATAAATAATGGAGTTTGTGTGTGTGTGGTAATGAACACACTGAAGATTAGCACCTGACTGAAGTTCCCTTCAGAACTATATAGCTTCTTTCAGCTCATTGTTTTGGTTTTACCTGTACTGTTTTGTTCGCTCTTACCACTCTCATTAGCATTGTTTACAGCAGTTCTAAAAACCAACTGTACATTACCTTTCCAGCACCAAATGACACACAGCCAAAGTTAGCAACTAGCTGGTGAACATAGTGGAGCATTGAGCAGCTGAGGAGCCAGATACAGTATTTCACTCAGGAGTTGGTGAAGACCAAAACGACGCTAGTAGAAGAGTGAAAATTTTACTTATACTGGCCAGGTATACAGCCGCACAACGCTATACGAATGCTAATGTTGCTCCTCGTCTGCTGATTGTGTAAATAAGCTACTGTTTGCTAACATTTTCACCATATGAACTGTATAAAGCCCAGTTCAGACAAAAGATTCGCGATGAGACGAAACCGTTTTATAACGTAGGGAAAAATTGCAGCAATGTAAACTGGCCCGTCTCAGCTCGACTCAAGCCAGCTTATAGTGTCGCCTGCGACTCAGCTTGTCAAGTTGCCAGTGGCTGGTTTTAGAACATAAGGCACATCACGTGTTTCAACAGCCAATCCGCTTGTAGCGAAGTCAGCTGGTCATCTTGACCCTCTCATTGTATGTTTTTGACGTTTCATACTAGAAATACAACTGTAGCAAGTAACTCACTATCACTATCCTCATTCATATTTTAAGATGCTACAAATTATATCCAGCTACAAAAAAAAATAATGCCTGAAAAGCCGGCAGAAAGAACAGAAGTACAGAGACGTTACAGACAAGGCGCATTGCAAGTTTCAACTCATCTCATCAAGAATCTTTGGTCTAAACTGGCCTTAAGGTGATAATATGTTAGGTTTTGCATCAACTCAAAGGTTTACTTACTAAAACTCACAACAAAGTATAACATTTCAAGGAAACGCTTCTTTAAATATTTGCTGATTATAGAGTTGTATTTATTCTGCACAAAATAAATCTTTTGAAAGGTCCAACAAAAATCATACAAAATTGCAGTGATGGAGGTTTAAACCCTGTCACGGTTCAAGAATGGTCTGGTCTGACACGAATGCCCTCCTTGATCCTTGATCAATGACTGGAGAAAGATCCCGAAGGTCATTCACATCCTTGAACCAACTGTGGGTGCGGTAGAAAGCTTTAGTAAAACGATAGATGGACCTGAGTTTAAAAACTGTATAGCATCTTTGATAGTAACTTACTGTACTCTGTACATAAAAATTCTGTTTGTCTGTATGTTGTGTTGGCCTTGTTTGTAGGACAGAGTTAAAGTCCTTTTGTGCAGTATATGCCATTATACTTGACCAAGAACCTTGAGTCTTATTCTGTATGCCGTAACCCCTTGTTCATCCGCACAGGTTGGATAAAAGTATGTGTAGTTCATTTAACTCAGTAATTTGATAGAAAATTATTTCTTCCCTTCCATGTTAAACACCCACTCTCACAGAGCAGTTCGAGAGTACAGACTGTGAGGGGACTGAATATGTTTTTCTACTGCTTCAGCAAATATTTAAGCTATTAAAAATGAGAGCAGAATAGAACTTGCATGCTGTACTTCTTATAATTTATTATTTATTATAATTCAGCTTTTATGTTTATTTCTCCAGAGTCAAGACTGAACTTGTGTTGACTGAACTCCTATCAGCCTTGCAGGTCTTCACTCTTGCTATGTCAGCTCTGATCCAAACAAAAGCAGTCTTTGACTAATCACTACACCCCGGCACTAATACAGATCAAATAAGGGCTGAAGGTGAGCCTGATTCCAATGCAATTTTTCTTCACTTCACAGAGTGGTGAGGCACACTCTGTATTCAACAAACACTGACACATTTAATATGAAGCACTCTCACAGCCACTTTTTCTTATTGAACGCTTTCCGACTTGGCAGGCGTGCAGTTATTAAGCCATAATAAATAACGGCAGGCGTCTCCCGTAGGCTGTCCTGAGTGCCACCGGTGATGAGACTGCAGTAGAAATGAGAACGCATGTGGGAAATAATGTAACATTACACATAAAGAAACCCACCATATTGTTGTCTTTTCTTTTTTGGCATATATGTATGTTCGTGTGGGCTACCAAACCAAACAGAAGATACAAAGATATAGGCAGAATACACTGCCTCACAGATCTAATTTTTCATTGTATAAGCTCACTTTGACAAATGAACCTCAATGATAGCTGGGAATTTGTGCATAGCAATTGATCATCCCATGGAGCTGTGCTGAACCCTGCACAAAATCCTTGATCTATTGGCTCAAGTGGTGTAAGGAGAGCAGTTAATGTTTGAGGCCCTAATTGGTGATCTAAATCTTCATTATTCACTTGTTTAGCAGACAACGGTTTATGGCACCACTTGATCCTGTTTGAGCAATCAAAGGCATGAACTCCAATAAGAAGATGGCTGCTTGTTCATTTAGCTGCTCAGACAAAAATAAAAGAAATGAGTAATAGAGACACCTTTGTGCACCACACCACTTTAGCTTCCATAATTGTGGTCATAACTTATTTAAGGCATTTCATCCCACACAGCAACCTACCTGATGGCACATTACTTCAGCGCTCTGCTTGAGACACACTAACCCTCGTATACATGTGTATTCCACTACCTGAATGCCTATAGTGGCCAGATGCTTAATATATATGCTTAATTCATATGCATAGTCTACAGTACTGTGTATGCTGCTCTGTCACCTTGTGCCATACATTGTGTGTTCTGTGTTACAAGGTAACACATTGACCTGTAAATATCAAACAGCATAGTCCCGCTGTCGTGATTCCGATTCAGATTACATTCTCTAATGCAATGAATTCACAGGTTATGTATTGCATCTTAATGGGGTGAAACATTTTTACCACTATGCTGTACTTTTTCCAGGTGTATATACACCTTACTTCTCGCTATTTAAATTAACAGTGAAAATTAAAATGTATATTTGGCAATGTAGCTGAGATTGGATGTTACACCTAGTATTGAATGTGTGGATGAGGAAGTGGGTTCCTCTATACTTTTATTTGAATTCCACCGCACAACTTTAAATAGCTAACATACAGAATCCATTTTCACAGATTATAAAGTATAGTTCCTGCCAAAGACGTGGATGATGCCTGCATTAATATTTATAAGCTGGGGTTAACCATATGTCTGCAAGCTTGTGTAATTGAATACCCTTTTACTATATGTGTGGCTTTTTTCCCCCCATTACTTGTTTTGGGCATTCAATGCATTCAAGTGACACATTTTCACATTATGCCCCTCATAAATCTCTGTCACAAAGAGCAATTTTGCATTAGTGCCACTTTGATTATTTGGTGCATTTGTACAGGTTTAAATACGTGCCAAATCTGCAGCGACACCCAGGTATGCTAAAGATTCTGCTCACAGTGTTTTGTTGTTATACCAATTTGAACCTGTTACAGTTTGGGTTATCATGGTGAACCTTGGATTACTGTTATTCTAGTGGATGTTGTTGATTTCATCGTGATAACCATGATGATTAATATCCATGTCAGCCAGAGCAACAAGTGAAGGAATCAGGTAAGCAGAAGGGGGTGTGCTGACAGACACTCACCTTTCTCTCCTTGATGAAGAAGTGACATTTGTAAAGCTGCTGGGCATCTCTCCATCACTGCGTGGGCACTGAGCTACTGAGAAAGCTTCATGTTTCCATTGACATTCTTTAAGAACATATCCGACTGGTACGTGAGTGTTAGAATGTGACACTTTACTAATACCTGGATTATATTCTATCCCAGATGAGAGTGCCAAGCAATTGCAGATGGCGAGGAACCAAAGCACTTTTTATGATTTTTTTTGTCTGAAAGATTAAATCACACCTGCTGTCAAATGTATTTATCTTTAAAGAATTCAGCTGCTCTGTTAAATTGTTTTTCTTCTTTTCTGTTTGTTTTGCATTTTCATTGACAACTTTAAACAAATACATGTCTCCATTTTCTTGCCTTGTGTTGCTGCACTGCTATCTAAAGCAGGCGTTTTTGGTATACTTGCCATTTCAACAACTAAGGTAACTTTTTTTTTTTCAAGGACAGTTATACAGAAAGCACTTCTAACATGGATAACGTTACGTCAAATGAGTTTTGAGGTTGAGAGTGGGCAAAGAGAACAATAACATATTATAAAGCAATTAAAAAGTGATAAACATTGCGTAAAAGTATATTAAAAAAAAAAAAAAACATCTGGACGTGTGGCCATAACAAGTGCCTGAGCGCTTGCCAACATGAACCTTTTTAAGTTTTTAAGCTTTTACCGATTTTTGAAACTGGATTTCATGTCCCCATGCACTCAAAAGCTGGTTCCTGCTGCAAGAAGATGCTAATCACCACAGTTTACAGCAAACTAGGACCTCTTGCTATGTTGACAGCTCAGAAAATGCATCTAGTAATAGAAAGTGAGGAGATAAACGGGGAGAAGGCACAAATGAGCCTCACATTTTAACACTGAAGAAAAAAATAATGTTAACATTAAGGTAATGGGACATGCAAAAGGAAAAATATATCCTGTTTCTGAAGACACTGATGTTTATAAGACTGCTTAACACACACTAGGTTGGCCAGCATAGTTAACATGGATATCTTGTCACAGTGAAGAAAAGGGACGAGAGCACTGCCAGTGAAAACACAGAAGACAACTTGTGCTTCTCAATTAGCAGTACTTCGAGAAAGGATGGCAAAGGATTTTACAAACAAGACAATTTCCTGTCTTAATAGCACAATTTCTTGAAGTAATCTAATGTAAATACTTATTTTAGTTGTTTTAGGTTCTTTGCCATTACCAATTCTCCACCTCCTCGAAACCAACCACCATTCTTGTTAGTGGTGGTGGAATTGTGATGCAACTGCTAAGCCTGTACTAACACAAAAAAACGTCTTAAACACTTGCCGTAAAAACTCACAGTATAGTTGCTGAATGACATTGCAAAATCATTGCAATTAAAGGAAAAAGCAAGGGAGTAGATTAAGTGGGGGCACTGTTCAGAGCCCTTAGACACCAATACAGTCAGATCCCCACCACTATGTAGCACCAGAGAGATGTTTCTGAGCAGGGTGTGATAATATAATACACTTCAGACTGAACCCAGTAAGCATTACAAATAAATGAAAATGGAATGGACAACATAACAGGACATATGGGAAACCCCAGAACTGTCAGACAAGAATCTTACTATATTTTGTATTGGATTCAGATTACTTCACACTTCTCAAAACCACATGAAGATGATAATTATACTGGTTGCTAACTCATTACAAAATGCAAATGAAAGGACATTTCTTTCTTCTATTTTTGGCAAATAATGAGGTCTGTGTGACATTTTTATTTTATCCATAAATCCAATATACAGTTATGACAGAAAGGGAGTCTTTGTCCTTCCTCTCACTATTAAACTATGCCTGTTTGGAGCCTCCCATGTCTTATTAAAATGTACCTTGCCAGAATTTGATTCTAGGGAAGGCACACCATAAAGAACCTGTATAATAAATTATACATCATAAAAGATATATATCTTTAGTTCAATATCCTCGCAGTCTGTGAATAAAGATTTATTCTGCAGTCCTTGTACATTTCTACAGACACTTTTCAGTAGTACCACATATTGTTAGGGTGAGTTTAGATGTATTAGATTGATGTTGAAATGGCCTTCACAATTAGTGATCATGCTTCATAGACACTATTGTAAGAATTACAATCAGACAACTATTAAGCCTTATGTTCAATGGAAATGCTCAGTGTCAATGTAGTGAGTAATGTGTCTTTCATACTCGGTGACTGCAATGAAAAGTAAGAATGAGGTCAAGGCAACGGATGGGTTTTATACAAATTTGCCTTTAGCACTTTGCATCTTGTCTCACATCTGTAGCGGTCATGGTTTTCATAATTTAACCATGACCACATTCTGTACCATTCTGTAATAATACTTTACTTTCCACACCTGGATATCAGAAAAATGTCCATTTGAAAAACACATTTTGATAGTATAATTTTAGCAGATATGTTTAAGATAAACATTCCTGCTAATACACTAACAAAAAATAAATACAATAACTTGTAGCATGACATTTCCTCCAAAGGGTATCTTGCTACAAACAAAACTGCAGAAGGATGTTTGGCTAGAAGAACTCAACATTTTGATTATAATGTACATAATGGCAAGTACTGATTCCGCTTTTGCTTACACTGAACATCTGAAACTTATTTAGGGAAAATGTAGTCATTGTGATGAGTCTTCCCAGTTTCAGCTCAGCAAGAGTTCAGTATCTATGGGGAACAATTAAAAATGAATTAACCCTGCATTCAATTATAACTCTGAACTCTGCATTTCCTACACCCAATCTGGAAAAACAGCCCCATTAACTGGGGTTCCTACTTGTCCCAACTCTCTAAACAACATCACATGAGTTGGTGATATTCACTGCAAACAACCAATGTCACTTAACTGTTCCAATATTAGAGCAAATAACACTTGTTGGGTGAAGGATGGATTATAAGCACAACTCAATTTTCTACAAAAATTCTGCATTATCATTGAGTCAAGCAATTCCTAATAAACCCAATATGGAATTAATAGTAATAGTCTTCATTCTATCCATAAAGGGACTTTGCTATCACAATTTTGAGGTGAATGTATGCATACCACTAATACACTGTGTATTAAATGGCAAAAAGTCAAAGAAGATTATTGCAGTATTAATGTGTGCCTGTGAGCAGGCAGCGGGGAGTTGTGAAGGACAGGACAGTCTTCAGGGCTTACTTGTCCATTCACTTGTAATTTTAAATGTTTAATCCTTAATGACCACCACATTATATTCATTTTATTATCTATGAAGCTATTATCTCCTTGGATAAGTCTTGATTAAAGAAACATACTTACGACATCAAAGCACCCTGAGCTTCAGCATACACTTATTCAGCAATTGTTGACAGCCTAACACAGCACTTCAGGCGGAATCTCATACACAAGAGAGTAGGACAACCTCTTTCAAGGTTTGAGAGATAATTATAGATTATTATACAGTAAGTCAGGGAGCTGGGTGGGATCCAGCCACTGCCAGGTGGTTAATGCTGGGGTCACAGAGGGGTCATGTTGACTGAGAGCCAAGGCAATACAAGCAGGATGACTTTTAAATACTACACTCTTTGAATATTCAGTAGTGTAACTGATGGCTAAGGGCCTTGAATGCATTTTAGCTATGGTGCGTCAGTATGACTGATGTCTTGTAACAGTTGTTCTGCAGCGTAAGAAAGATAATTTAGTTAATTACAGCAACACACGTCATATACAGCTTCTGTGGAGACAGCTTAATAAAAATAAACTTGCTGTACCAGTGCTTGTCATTTTTATTTATGGCATCTACTCTTGCATTGCATTAGGTGAAGTGCTTATGTTAAAAAAATCACACATTGTTGCAATAGAGAAATAGCATTTAGCATCACCTTTTCCCAGAAACCCACTCCCAGATACTAGACTATAGATCTGCCCAGTAGGTCCAGACTTGTATTCAGAAAAGTCTAAAAATGTAATGTTACTGATTAAAAACATTTCATTTTAACTTGACCATGAGGTTTCTCTTTGTACATTAAGATTATGTGCCGTAGTTAAGTGTCACTGAGGTTTATCGGTAAAAATGTCCTCAAATTGGATGTGAAATTGCTTGATGCTAAAAACTTTTTCATTGTGGGTATACAGGCTTTTTTTTTTTTTAAATATGCTGTTGAACTAGAAATTACAGAAGACATTTTTGTCTGACACTGCTATGCACTGTGAAGGCGTATTTTTCTGTTTACAAGCATACTTCCCTGACCTTTGCCTACAGAACAGAGAATAGAAATCTTGTTTGAGTATACAATTATGTTTTTACTGTATTTAGTGATATTTCAGGTGTAAAGGTTTTGTGATGATGAATATTGCCTGTAATTTGATTCTTTACAATTTTCCTAATGTTCATGTTGTTCTCCTTTGTTCCATCTACATAAAATCATGCACTGTGCCAAAATGAGAAAATTATAGGCCTTAAACTGTTTTACATAACTAGAAACTTTCAGCGTAAAGAGGTATGTGATGACCATAGGTGACAATGATGAAAGCAAATAACAAGCAAACGATAAGCTTAAATACTTTACCATACATACCTTCTCTGATACAGCGGACGAGAGACTGACAATGCACATTATACAAACCCTATTGTGTATTGTTGGATGAGAGAAATTCTCATTAGACATATTATCCTTTAACATCTAGAGTATCTCTGCTGACAAAAAAAACATTCTACATAATTTAAGAGCTCATTAGCTCACTGTTCACACCTTTGTTTTTCTCATAAGGTAAGGGGAAGGCAAACGTTTTAATGTGAAAGCATGTTTAAAAATATATATTGTGTAAATTAATTGATTTGGGGATTAAGGTCTATGTTAATATCACATAGACCTTAATCCCAAAATCAATTAATTTACACTAGCTTGCCTCAATCATTGTGTGGACATTTTCTTAGTCCTTTCCACACAGCAACATGTTCCCTTTGTTTCAAAAAGAAATACATCCACGTGTCTGTCGGCAAAGCAAAGTAAAAAAAAAAAAAAAAAAATAGACATTGTTTGCATAAATCAGGCATCAAAAGAAGACAGAAAATAAGAACAGGCTTATCAGAGAGAAAAGTTCCTCATGACAAGTCTACATTTTTCTGTGCACTCAGGATGTCAGCATTTTCCTCTCCTCTTTTCATCAAATAAATTAAACACCAGTCTTCTGTCTTCACCAGTCCCCCCCCCCATATTCATCACTCCAAGTTTCTTTGTCACACCTATGACAGTCAACTGGTAAGAATCAGGTGTGCAAGTTCAAACACCTGCTATCTATTTTGCATTAAAAAAAAACACCTCAATGCAGTTTTTCCTCATTTTTGTATTCAAACCGTTGAAAGCAAAGCATCTGCAATATATTTAATAGTTTCTAGCATATAAATCATTAGTGCATTCATCTTTTTGCTCACTCCCCAAAATGTTTTCCATGTTCACCTCAAATTAGAAACACATTAGCTGATCAAAGTAATAAATTACTCTATGATATAAACACTCAGCAAATGGTCTGGGAACTGAAGGACAGGGGCGGAGTGGGAGACCACAGGCGGACGGCCTGGGGGCTGGACAGGGGTGGCACAGTAAACCTCAGGAGGATGCCCTGCGGGCTGGACAGAGGCAGAGTGACGAAGGTGGGATTGCACAGGAGGCCGGCAACAAGGCTGGAGGTCAGGAAAGGAGTCTGGCAGCTGGGAGAGGCAGGTGAGCTGGAGGAGCCAGGGAAACGGGAGCCTGCTGAGCTCAGCCACAGGAGGCTGCTGCAGCTCGGGAACGGGGGGCTTAAGCAGCTCGGGAATAGGTGTTGGCCTGGCTGCTGACTTGGAACCAGGGACAGGTGTTGGCCGGGCTGCCGTCTCGGGAACAGGAACAGGTATCGGCCAGGCTGCCGACTTGGAAACAGGAGCAGGTGTCGGCCGGACCACCGACTGGGAAATCGAGTCCTGTATCTGCCAAGCCCAGCAGAACCAGCCTGACCCTGGTAACGGACCTATTAACACTCTGTTCCTGATTCTGTCCACTCTGATGTTCTCCAGTGGGCCCATTCTACCCACCTTACCTGTCACCCTGGTGTGAACCGGACACTCGCCTTCCTGCGTCGGCACTTTTGGTGGTCCACTATGGACAGTGATGCCCGGGAGTTTGTCTCAGCCTGCTTGGTCTGTGCCCGGAACAAGACCTCCACTAAACCCACTTATGGTATGCTTCGCCCTCTGCCCATACCCAGCCACCCCTGGTCACACATAGCTCTGGACTTTGTCACCGGTCTCCCCCCATCTAATGGTAATACAGTTGTCCTCGCCATAATTGATAGATTTTCCAAAGCAGCTCCTTTCATTCCTCTCCCCAAGCTCCCGTCCTCCAGGGAAACTGCGGACCTGCTGGTTACCCATGTCTTCCGTCTGCATGGCATTCCCACTGACATTGTTTCGGACAAGGGGCCCCAGTTTACATCCCAGGTATGGAAATCCTTCTGTTCAGCTTTTGGTATCAGTGTCAGTCTTTCTTCTGGATATTACCCCCAGTCAAACGGACAGACCGAGCAGGCCGACCAGGATATGGAGACTGCATTACGCTGTGTGAGTTCAACTAACCCTTCCTCCTGGAGTGCTCAGCTACCCTGGTTAGAATATGCCCACAACACCCTCACCAACGCCTCATCAGGTATGTCACCTTTTGAATGTGCTCTTGGTTACCAACCCCCCTTGTTCCCTGCTCAGGAAGTCGAGGTTGCATTCCCCTCAGTTCATGACCATCTGCGCCGTTGTCATCGTACTTGGAGGAAGGCCCATGCTGCCCTTTTCTGTGCCTCCGCCAGGTCTAATGACACGGTCAATCTCTCTCCCTGTGTGTGTGATTGTGTGAATGGAGACAGGTGTGCTGGAGTCACAGCAGAGCCCCATCCGCTGTAACCTGTTCCATAATCAAGGCCTCTACTAATACTCTGTTGGCTTAGCCTAACGCCTTTTCCCTCTGCCCTGCAGTTCCGCCTGCTCCGGCTCCAACCGCCTGGTCCTCGTCTTGCCAGCCCTGCTTCCCTGCCCTGGACTCCTGTTCGATTCGGTTACCAGTCCTAGCTCCAGCTACCCATCCACCAGTCCCAGTCCCAGCCTCAGCCCTGGTTTCCAGCTACCAGCCCAAGCCCCCAGTGCCTTTGAAATAAACACCAAATGCTGTTGCTGTTTTGCCAAGCATGATTGGCACAACAGGCTGTATTAGCACCAAAGCACTATCTCTAAAAGCATTTTCCTATTTAAATTACAATAATTACAATAACCCTCCATAAATATACAAATCTGCAATGTCAACCTAAATGAGTTGAGGCTAAATTAAGCAGGATCTCATGGACAACTAATTTGTCTCTAGGTGGTAGAGGTTAAACCCACGTGAACTGTCCGACCCCTCAGGAAAGATCAAATGGCCCAATTATTATCCACATTCGCTCTGCCACAGAGTGTATCATAGGTGTGCTGAAAGGCTGTTAGAAATGCTTGGACACAGCAGGCAGAAGAGACTCTAGAGCTAAAGTTAAAATCAACTTGATTACATAACCTAAGGTGGGAGCTTAGGCCACTCTGATGGAGATGTTACTTGAATTACATCAGTGTCCAAATCTGTGAAGTACTGGACACTGGACAGCCCAGTCTCTTCTACTTAATCTCCCTTATTATTAAAGATATAGAGGAGTAATAGTCAACGTCATTTACATGACAGTATCGTCTTTCTTGGAAGCGCTGGTTGGAAATTACTTACATGCCTGAGCCACTGACTCACTTCATATGAGCTGAACCAATTATAATTTATGACATCTATTATATGTGCCCATCAACTGATCCAAACACTGTGTGTGTATATATATATATATATATATATAGAGAGAGAGAGAGTATTGGGGAAATAGTGTATTCTGTTCTGTTTTTATATTTACAAAATTCTGAAATTCAAAAATTAACATTTTTATTTTTGTCCAATCAAATTCTTCATCAAGCATAAATTAAGCTTATTTTTTGTTCCCAAGTTTGGTCCTTCCTGTTGATGTATCCCCTGAGCAGATACTAGGACACCCCTGCGCCCTTACCAGAGGGCGAGGAGAATTTCCCCCTTGGAGGTAGGGTAAAGTTAAGTCAAAATGGAGACATCTACCCCAGAATCAATTATACTGTAGATTAATTATCATATTATGGGGCAGATAAAGCTTCTGGATCACAGGAATGTGCTGGGTGTCTTTCTGATCTTTATTTTAATGAGGCTTAATGAGGTATGCCCCCCCTAATTAGTTCTCCCTTAACATGTCGGAGTTTCAATTCCACTGTTGATCAATGGGGTGGAGACGAGCCATTTCATTTACCTCAAGGCTAAAAGTGTCAGACAACATTTTGTGGGAATCCCAAGCTTTAATGATTCCAAATACTAGGGCTGACTATGCAACCAACTAGACCCACAATATAAACAATTAACAAATAGCTAGAAAAGCAAAAACAGACAAACCATGGAGCATGAATACTGCCACTGATACATGAATGTGAGGGGGCAGACAGGTTCATGGGCAACAGTTAAATCCACACAAATGCCATTTTGCTAATGGTGTCAATAGAGATGTAAGGCTGAGGGTGTGAGGGGGTACAGACGAGAGGTAATGCCACCAACACCCAGATCACCTGATCACAAAGAGAGATGTGGTCTAGTCTCTTTCCTCTAACATTCCCAGGGGCATCATGGACTGACACGCTGAGATTGGAAAAATCAGGGCTCTCAGGATCAGCACATAAGATGGGTGAGGCTGGTTCATCTTTGGACTGTAAAAAAGGCTGATAATGGCTGGATGTTTTCAGAACTCAGCTTCACACAAGGCAGGAGATCTGTGGGGATAGGCACAAACTTGAAACATACATTTACTGAAGCACTGCACTGACTGAAGCACAATTTCCAAAATAGCCTAAGAACTGAGTTATTAGCAAATGTAAGAACAATAATTACAAAGTATAGGTGTGACTGTGACAGAGTAGTGTAAATATTGCTTAGTTGACTTTCAATATGAGCCAATGTTCTGTTTGGTTCATAGTCAGAACAGTCCCAAAATAATCTTGCAACTTTAAGTGTGTAAGATTCTATCCATTTAATGGGATGAATGTGTGGAATTCATGACTTAACCATACCACAGTGAACACAGACAACATACTAGTAAAATATTGATGTTAATAGCAAAAGTGCATGTCAAAGTGCAGCAGCAACTGTAGCTACAACTACAAGCCTCGACTGAGCTCAGTGAAGCCAGAGCCAGGCAAACTAAAGAACACTGACTTCCTAATCATAGCTGTCTGTGACATTTAAAATAGAAACCACCTCACTTTGCTTTACAACACGTTCTTTAAACATTGACTTAATGTGGTGATATAGGATTGAAAAACATACAGGTTAAAGTCAGAGGCGGCTGGTGAGCAGCTTACAATAGCAAACATAGTAGTGTGTGCATATAAAAAATGGCAACAGCCTATATTAGGCATTTTGCAATTGACCGCATTGTCTTCTGCTTGACTTGGCCAGTGGAGATGATATTTTGTGGTAATGACTAAGTGTATCCTACCTAGAGAAGCTGCAGTAATATTATGGCTAGATGTAAAGAGGAAGAAGGCGCTGCAGTGCGCCTTCTATTAGCCACCCACCACCGGTTAAAGCTATTTAATTAAGTAAACATAGCTTTATTTAACACAAGGCTATCTAGTCCTGCCTTCAAAATAAGTGAAAGTAGCCTGAAGAAGTATTATTAGCAAAATATAGGCCTACTTGAAGTATGAAAAGTAGTCAATGAATTTTTAGTTTTCTAGGCTATGTAACCCATTGATTTCACTGTATTTATGTCATGCCCCACTCTTCAGTCTGGTAGGTGGCATGCTAAGGCACAGAACTTCAGAAGATGAGTGCTGGTTGTTAACTGGAGATTTTACCTTTCTGTGTTTTCAGGTTTCCTGGCTGCAGTGGTTACATTGTAGCCTAGTGTGTATGCTAATGTAAGTTAGCAGCTATGACTGACAGGTTCACCTTAAACACGGTAAATAATATATGCCTGTGTAGTAAATGCCTGCCTAATGTTGTGATTGGCAACATTGAACACGTAACGTATGCCGACCATTCCGTGCCGTGAACATATCTTTTTACTGGCTACACCTGCTGAGCACATATGGCGTAGGGTTAACAGGCAAAACAAGACTGTGAGCTTTTGTTTTGGGATTATGCTGGATTGTGTCTTCAGTTTTTTGGACCCAGCACAGCGCTGTGGAACTTTTTCACGGGTTTGTGTAATATGGGTAAGTTAACATCTACAGAGTACAGTAGGTTATGTAAGGGATAAAGTCACTAAGCAACAGCCAGCTGGTAGTGGCAAAGTAAATGCCAAATAATTGAAACTCTCAAAGCCAAACTGCCAAATGGGCTATAGTCATTTAAAAAAGAGACTTTATTACCCATTTCTTTGTAAAAGGGCCGCGCACACCTCATGTAAAAAATATAAATACAAGACTGGTCTATTTTTACCTTTGTAGAGGATCCCTGTGGCGCACACCTGAGGCCTGTACTACGAAGCGGGATTTGGGGTTAGCCAGATAACTTCAGGTTTAACTCTGGGTTTTCAGTACTACGACGGTGGTTCACTTCTTACCGGGGTAAATCGCCATGGTAACCTATGCTGCATGGCAAACCTGCTCCGGAGCAGGTTATGTTCGAGATAACAGATCAACGCGTACTAAAGCACCGCCTACTAACCAATCAGGTCTCTTGGAAAATGCCATCGCCAATAGAAAAGAAGTGGAGCTCGGTACGTGGATCGTGAAGATCGTGAGAGGAACTCTTTTTATATGAGAGATATTTCTCGTCGGATTGACCGATGTATCTGTGTCATCCTACAACAGAGACTGACTGAAGCACTAAAGCTTTGTACTTATAAGAGATGAATGTAAGCCTATTTACCACTAAATTATGTTTTTATATTTATTTATTTTTTGTCTGTTTGACACCACCGGGGTTGCAGCTGAAAGAATCAGGCTAAAATTGTCATACACTCCATAAGAATACATATAAGCAACACATTAATTTAATGGAATACTACTGATGGGGCAGTGATATTATAAGCCTGTTAATTTACGCATTCACACAGTCGGGTTTTTTTGCCAGCTGTCCTTCCTGCATTCAGCAGCTGCAGTTGTGTTGCTCTTAGCCTGAAGGATGTTTAAATTCTTGGTATTTCTCTAATATTACAGTTTGGTCTTAGTTTGTAAAGTATGCCGCTCTGCTGTCAGCACACCTGTCATGTTTGTGATTGGTCATATGCTGCAAACACCGCCCCTTTCATGTGAACGCGTTCATGGCTTGATTGGGAAACGCTAGGTTGACTTATCGAGTTGATAACCAGCGTCGTGTGACCGCTTAGCAGGATCGCGATTGTTAGGCTTAGTGAATCCAGATAACGAAAAGAGAGAAAAGAGATCCTGGGTATGTTGAACTTGCTTCATTGATTATAGTGGAAGCTTAGTGTTGCAGCAGTTGCTACTACGTTACGTTCAATGTAGCCAAGGCAGCTAAAAATGCTGGATAGTAGCGTTTTCCTAGGGCATATTGCTTAGTTAACTTTGTTAAATTACAGTAGCACTTTAGCTAACGTTGACTAGCTAAGGCTAGCTGTTACCGTTATTTTAGGTTAGCAATTTCGGTGGCTATGTTAACTGCCCCCATGACATTTATGAACATGCCCAATGTGTGGAGAAGCAAGTCAGCATCATGCCTGCTGTGTTTTAGAGAGAGAGGTTGAGTAAATAAATGGTACATATTTTTTTTTTATATCCTTGAGGACAGGAGATGATATAGCCTAGTTTATGTTAGATGGGTTTATAAAAAGAATAAAGATAAAGGATACAGCAAAATGTGGAACAAGAGTCAACAAATTTCACCACATTTTCTGACAACCTTGCAGACAGCGGCCTATGGAGATAATTATAATGATGAGAGGATGACAACAATAATAAAATGGCTAGAAATACAGAAAAGCAGCCGACAAAACTGGAGTATTACTACTAATAAAAAATAATCCAAAAGTCCAAATTCCACATATGACAGATTATGTAGTCTACATGAGTTATGTATTTTTTCACATTTACATTCCTATATACAGTACATGCAGTGTGGCCAAAATATGGTACAATTTTTTTTTTTTCTTTTTGCTTGTTGAAAAGAGATGGAGACAGAATGACCTGGTGAGAGACAGAAGAAAGATCTGTGACTAAGGTCAAAGCAAAACCCAAACTCAGGACCTAGATGACATCAGGAAGCTACAGGAGTTTGCTGGCTTTACTGCCTTCTGTAAGGTAAGGTAAAGCATTGAACCTTTGTTCCACAAAACATGTTTTAATGGGTACGTACAACCTAGAGTATTGTTTTATCTGTATACATCTATTTTTTTATTTTTAGTTTTGCCTGTTTAAGGGGGTAATATTTAATGTTTTATCTGTGTTGGGCCAGCAGAATTTGTAACATTGCTATTATGTATCTCTTTCTGCACAAATCCTGTTGCACAGGGGCCAACCTATAACTCTAGGGTAGGACACAAAGCCTTAGCATGCTACGGAGACAGTATTTACTATGTATTTTCTTATTTCTTGTATCATTTTTGTTCAGCATATCCACTGGCCAAAACCGCCCATACACTAATGCTGTTCCAGTCCAACTGACAGTTAGCATAAATGCTCCATAGTGTTATGTTATGGCTACATCTTCAGATGACATTGAACCAGGATCATTTGCTCACCTCCTTTAGGCAGCAATGCTGAATTATGCAGTGTGAATTGTTTCTATGGTGATTTGTTAGATGAAACTGGATCTGCCAAAGAGAATCCCAGTTTAGTTTCTCTAATTGTTTAGGGTTCTGGGACAAAAAAAATCGGCTTAATGAAAACAATTTAACAATGTGTAAAGCCATCTTTTTTTGTCCTCTGTCTTTAACTGTAAGTTACGGTAGTAGGGAAAAATTCTGCATTTTATTATTATTTGAATTTAATTGCATGGCAGCCACATTATGGTTTATGTACTCTTGAGGTTAGGTAACTAAAATGCTCACTTAAGGTTAGGGAAATATTGTGGTTATGGATAAAAAAAAAAGCTATCATTAAATGTAGCTTTGCCTAGGTCCCTAACTTCCTAATTTTGAAGTTTCTGTTGTTTGGTTTTTGATTATACATGTTAGAACTGACATTTAAGGCAAAAGGTTTTGGATACATCAGTCATATAACTTTTGAGAAGTTTACAAAAAGGTCAAGTTGCAGTGACAATGGAACGGCAAATGGGTTGTAGTTGCTGGCTGTTTTGGAAGACCGGCCTGGACTGTGGACAGTTTGTTGGAAACTGTCCTTGATAATGAGATTCAGGAAGCTCCGTGCTGGTGCTTCAGCCAGAGGGCTTACCCAGGCTTATCTGCAAGCTGTACCACAGAGGGAGAGCGAGTGAGAGGGAGAATGAGAGAAAGAGAGAGAGAGGGGTATTTTAGTATAGACACTTGCCTTTCACAGTAAACACTTGCGATGGATATTGAAGGCTGCTGTCAGTTTTAGAACATTATGTTATGTTATATATTATGTGACAATGTTTGTCAAAACGGTCTGATCATTCAGCCACACATTGTACCATCTGGCAGTTGTAATGCACCGACCGCTTAAAAAGAGCACTAGGAAGATGTAGGAAGTGTAAGTGTTTTTTTTTAATTATTGATTTCTTTTTCTTGCAGTATGCACAGACTTTGAGCATCGATCTGAAAATGCTAGCCTCTCTGTTCATAGCTGAGGATGTGGTTAAGATGTTTTCCATCATGCCTGCATGTAGTGCAGCTAATGTAGAGCTATTTTTCTCAGTGTTTCAATTTTCACCGTTCTTCACTCTTCTGACTGTCTTCACACTTCCTGCCATTTTTTGGCAGATTTTTTCACGTCAGTTTTTTCATTCTTTTTTGACCTGTGAATGTGACACAAGCCACAAAGGGAGCTACTCCACAGCTCTGGTGACTTTTAAATGTTGATGGAAAACATTCAAAAGATAAACAGCATTTTCACATACATCTGCATTAGTGTGGGCATGACATCAGACAATGCTACTTAACTTTGGCAAAATTTGTCACCTATCATATCACACTTACATATGTCAGGATAGCTGTGCCAATAACCTATGCCATTTAATTTCACTTGTCTGCCTTGACAATGGGTAACAAACGTGGTATGTCATTGGACACTCATAATAGAAATATTTTTGCTTGGAATGAAAAGTCCCTGGTGGTTAGAACATGAAAAAATTAACAATGTAGAAAAACTTTAAATACGTTTCAAATCTTAAATCGCTTTTTTTGCTTCCCTCTCCACCACCCTGACGAACTGACTTACATGATAGTACATTCAAATCAGGTCTTGTAGAACTTATATGACACTTACAGTCTATATTATTGAAATAATTATTGCTATTTTTTTTGTTTTGTTTTGTGATGTAATAGAGAGCATTGGTTAATAAATAAAAATTAGGGACAGGGACAAACATACCCATCAGAACCGACGTGGCTGCTACAAATTCAACATTGTCAAATTTGTAATTTATCCCAGACCACACACAGATGATGTATTGGCTCATAATTGGCTTAATAATGCTAATTTAGCTTCAGTCATATACTGTATGCACACATTTTAAATATGGGAGAAGCTGAGTACAACTACCATCTTGTAATTTAAGTGCAACACCCACTGGCAACGTCGAGGTGTTGCATCAGTGTTAGTGTGACAATTGATGCCTGTCGAGACAAAAGTAGTCAAGGTAATGTAGCGGAGGTGTGCCATCCTGCCAGCAAATGTGATAAAAATGCACTTTTTCTAGAGCGTTGATGCATGTTTGCGTTGAGAAATAGGACAGTGGCTTATTCTGACATGGTGACAACCAATGATGACGCAGATCATATGCCGTTGGTGTGCATTGCCCTTTAGACTGAGGTTTTGGGGGAAAGGGGAACGGTGAAAGAAAATAATGGACATCCTGGACAATACCCTAGTGTGAGATGGTTTGTTTGGTTCCAAAACTCCAACTTTCCAGGTAAAAAACGTGATGACATTGTTGACATGACTCCCCCAGCTAGACGTACGTGATGGATGAAATACAGTGGGCAAGTGACCCTGCCAAAGGCACTTTAACGTTCGGCTCAGAGCTTTGGTGACAAGGTGCTGATGAGATGCGACCTTGCCTTGATAATATCAAGGTCAGCATCCTCTTATCAAGACCAGAGTGCAAATGGAACCAATATATAATCAAGATACCATTTGTGTCCTGTTACAGTTATACATGACTGACATGTTAAATTGTCATTCTGCGGGGGATCCTAATTGATGAGCATGTGAAGGGTTACACATTGCAGTAAACCAAAAAAAACAAAAAAACAAGCAGCCTCACTAAGTCCAGGCTTAGCAAGATAATTGCCTGGCTATAGCAATGTTAGTTATTCACAGTAGGTGTGTGAAAACCACATGTATTATTGTCATGCAGCTCTCAGTACATGACAAATTGAGTATGCCATGAATGGACTCTCAGTAAATACATGTGGGGAGGTGAGATACTGTATGTGTGGGAGGCTTTTCCAGATACGTTTCAGGATTTTATTTTGTTTCTAATTGTTCTTCACATTGTTTGTTACTGTGCTATACTTCTGGGCTAGTAATCGCTGTGTATGTACACACAATGATAACAGAATTTCTGGCAATTGGTTTAGGTGGATAATTATATGGCTGCTACTGCACATGTATTGTCCTTGTTTCTATGCAGTGTGCTGCTCTCTTGCTTGCTATTTTCGTCTTTCTCTTCAGTCACTCTTGACTGTTGAACAGCATCAACTACTGAACAGACTCCACTAAACAAAAAAGTTACGACAAAAGAGAGATGCAAAACAATATAAACTCTAGGGATATTTAGTAATCGGGTAACGAGGATGAAGAAAGGAGATTAGATTGCCTCTTGGCTCAGTGCTCTTTTCCATGCTGCTGTTCCTTTTCTTCATATCTATTTAACTTTACACATTTATCAAGCATTATTTGTTTCTCTGAGGAGTATGGGCGGTGAACCTTTCTGTCTGACATGGCTGGCAATGGCCAGACCTAGAGAAGTGCATATCTCTGTGTGTGTGAGAGAGGAAAGGAGAGGAGGCGAGAGAAAACGAAAGGGTGGGGAGGTGCAGTGAGAAGCAGGGAGAGGGGCATGTACGAGGGAGGGTGAAGGCGAGAGAGAGAGAGAGAGAGAGACGGAGCGGGAGAACAAGCGGCTCGCCTCATTCCGCTTCTTTCTCAGCATCCATTCTGTGAGATCCTGTTCCGGAGAGGAGAGAGCTACATAACAGGCAAATTGGAGAAGGAAAAGGAGAAAAAACCCATTGAGGAGGGAGGATATCGAGGAAAATAACACGTAATCAGGGCATCCACTCTCATCTCTTATAGCTTTGGCAGAGGTGTCTGAAAGTTTCCATCTGGGGGGGGACACCCTCCCCTTGTTGTGGGGATGAACAGCGGATGCTGAATTTCATTCCTGAAGGCAGGAGGAGAGCTGTGAAGACCGGCTGGATTCACTTGCAGTGGAGCTGGTAGTGCACACCAGAAGAGATCCTACAGTGCCTCTTTCTCTCTCTCGCTCAGTCTCTCACACACACATTTTCCAGTAGAATACATAATACTATTTCACTGTGCCAAGGTGGAATATCAGGGGGAAGCAACCCAAAAGAAATTCTCCTGAACCAGGGAAGTAAAGGGGAACGGATTATGTACAGAATCAATGAAGGACATCCTGTTCACAAAAAGTAAGTTCTAATCAGAAAAGGCTTTAAGTTGGGTTCTGATTCTGAGAGACCTGGAGGATTTTTGCCCCTTTTCTTTATTGTGGAGCAGCACCAAGCTTCAGACAGCTTATCTTGTGGACTAAAGGGTTCTGGATGGTATTTCAAGGTAAGGACACATCCACGGGCTTTTGTGCATTATTAGCACCCTCCAGATTTTTGAGGAAAGGGCAGATTAGGGAGCTGAAAAGCTCAGCATGAAAGATACAATCAAGTGGGAAAGAGAGAAAGGAAGATGGAAAAGGTGTGTGAGTCTTATCCTAGACTGTATATTAGCCAGTTTTACAGAAAGTGCAAAGTTGGGATAAATGTGCTAATAATACAATAACATGTCCCAGGGATTACAGAGAACATGATTGCTTTGTTTTTGATGGCTATTGGAACGCTACTCCCCTCTGCAGACAAGAATGTATCTATGTGTATCTGCATACTTGTGCATGTGTGTTTGCTGAGAGGGGAGATGACTGCAAAGCAATTCATCTCTTTGCTTCCATGCTAAAGAGGTTCTCACCAAGGGAGGCTGCTAGTGGAAGGGGCATAATTGCGGTGGTTGTTTGTCCTCGTCTTTGCAACAGCTAGAATCTGTGAGCGCAGGGAATTACTTTTGTACAGTAGCCACATTTTATTCATAATGGTGAGTGCCTCTCCGCATTTTAAAGGCTGCTCTGTCTCTTTTATCTCTGTTAACAGAGAACTGATTGTGTCCAGTATTACACTATCTCAAATGCCCTACATTATACCTTCACCTTCAGTTCCTATGTATATATAAGTTTGTCGATGTGATTCCGGTCCAGCAATGCATCTCTTTCCATGTCTCTTTATCGCTCTGTTTTTCTTGCTCTTTCTCTCCAAATGGGAAAGTGATGATACAGTAATTTCTATATATCTCTCTCGCTCGCCAACTTCCTTTTCAGATGGAAATTAAGACTGTTTTAGGGAGGCAGTGTACAGACTAACAGACAGAAGGATAAAGGTATAATATTGTTTCTTTTTTTGGGGAGAGTGAATCTGCTGCCCTCTTGATCAATAGCAGATAAGTGCAAGGCTACCTCCTTTTGTAAGGCAACGGTTGAAATATTTATGATTGCATGAGCATCCTGTTGGTCCTCTGAAATATTTAAATAATTTGAATAATAAATAGCCTGTCTACGCTGTCAAATCCCAATTTTGGCCTGGGCAAATGATTATAATGCCACCTCCTCATGTAACATGCAAAACAGTGACCATTAAATGCCTTTGCCTCTGGATATAAAAATTTTAAAAGAAGTGTCTCTCCTCTTGCAAAACATCCACTGGGGGGAAGTGAAGCCTGATGGGAAGTTGATGACAGCTCCTGTGTATCTGGCGTTGGCTGGCTATAGGTGGCTCAAATTGCCAATTGTTGCCCTATATAGCTTGATTGCAAGAAGCTGCTCTGCATAATGTTCTATTGAAACCACATTTAGCATTCAAGAGGTGTAATATGCAATTGCTTCCTCTTGAAAGAGATGCAAAACTCTGATCTGCTCTGCCTGCCTTCACTTAATCTAATGAGCTACATCTCTAGTATGTAGGCTATATGTCAAATATACTAGTGTGTATTGTACATACGTTTGTAAGAGAGTGTGTAAGTGTAAAAGGGAGTTTCTGAGTGTATCTGGTATCTGCGTGGGTGTGTATTTGTCCAGAGCTCTGAGTTTCATCCCTTTTGATGTTTTATTGAGTGTTAACCATGGTAGGACTGACGCATTGCCTCTGATATGGAGTAGCATGGTTAAAGGAAAGCACTAAGACCGACTTTGCTCTTCCTTGTAGTTCCTTTAACTTTGAATTAGCAATGCTGTGTCTGCCTCTTTCAGCTCTTTGGATTTGGTTCAGGCACTATATATGTGCATTGGTGCAAGAATGTGTGCGGCTGTGCTCTTATATACATCTGTGACTGTGTGTATAAGCAAGTAGGGTATATGTGCATGTTGTGCATACATATGTGTGTGTGTGTGTGTATGATCAGGTGAGACTGCCTGCCTGAGTGTATAATCCCCTTCTCTCTGCATAAAAGGAGATGTACAATGTGCAGTCTGATGTTAGCAAAGGAGTCAAAGACAAGGCCCTCCATTTTCAGTGATATTATGCATCCACTGAATCACAGGCTGGACAGAACAGAGGGATGGAGCCCTCTTTTACCCCATGATTATTCAGTGCTGTTGACAGCATGTTCACATGGGGGCAGAAATCAGAGGAAACAACTTTGATGGCAAAAATGCTGGGCTTCTGATTTATTACTCTCAGAAACAGACTTTGTATCAGTATGCATGCATGCCAGTAGGCAGCTGAAATCTGACACACCTGCTTCCAAGTATAATAAATCATTTGCAATCATATGTGTGGCTTTTTGGTTTGGTATCAGCAAAATATCCGTCAATTATAGAAGTTGCAAATCGGGCCTAATATTTTAAAATCAGGTTTTTATATTGCCAGTAGTACCATGAGACTTCACATTGTCAAGTTCATTAATATGAACATTCTATAAATATCACTAATTGATGTATGTCATACGTCATCATGTGGTTAACTTTAAGGGAGTGGTGCACTGTTACAAAATCACAGCATATAGAATAAAAGAAAGTATAGGCGAGGTATCTGTTTTGCAATTGCATTGTTTGTTGTAAATTAAGATATCTCATAGGTTAGTGAGGCATTGAATTATCTTTGTTATTGAAACAAATGAAATAGAACAAATAACTTCATTAGAATTTTTTTTAGAAAGATAAAATGTTCGTTGGGGTGCAACTTCCCTCTAGTAAAGATAGTAAAGTAAAGATTTATGTGTTAAGTTTTTTGATTTTGTCAAGATATGCAAGTGTTTTCATTACATTACATTTTACCTTTCTGCTATCTATTGAAAGAAAAATGTGACATATCTGCACTCAAAGTGGCAGATATCAAACATATTTGATACTTAATAAGCATTTATAGCTGTGAAAATTGAAGCTGAGATTGAAATTAAATTGAATTTGTTCCAGAGTTTCAAAGATGCAGTGGCATGTTTGCACGACCATATAAAGATCTTTCAGGTTCAGTTTGTAAAGTGTTCCAGAATATGTAAGAAAATAATTTACTTACTAAATAGTTACTACTAAACTAAATAGTTTGTATAATATGTAACATTTGTATATCATAAATAGTTATACCACATTCCGTCAAAATACATGTTAAATACTTAATTTGTTTTAGAGGACAGATGTATAAAGAGCTCTGTCAAAAACAAAGGCCTGTACCCAGAAGCAGAACAGCGTATTTTTAGCCTGTCCATTAAGGACATGGAAGAAAAATCAATGATTACAGACTGAAACACTGGGTTTCAAATTTAAGTTTTTTTCCTCTATGACCTTTGGATACAGTTGGGAATATGTACTTTGCAAATATCAGATTCTGACTTGGTCAATGAAAGAGTCCTGTAGATGTAAATGAAACAAGGCTTTTGTCTTGTTTGTTAGTGTATATATATATATTTAAATTAAACTTATTAGGTAACTACTATATTCATAAATTGATTTGTTGCTAGTGTCTGGGTAATGTTGTTAGTACAGTAGGAGTACTCAGCTATGTGGCTTCACCACATACTTCCATTTACATGTTTAATTGTTGCTGTCACTTAGAAACACATTAACATACTCATGGTGGCTATCATGAGCCACACATCTGTAGCATGTACACCACCAGCTGGCTGAGACAAACAGAAGACCTTATTTTAAAGGGAGGTCTGGTCAGCTGGAGACCAAGCCGTGAACGGATTCGGCTGATCTGTTGTCAGCCCTTTTGAATCCCTGATGAGGCGAAACACAATATGCTCGAACAGCTGGGTCATTTATGGAATATGCTTACTCATCACGGTCGACTGCCGCTAAAAGGAGGAGGAAAGAATTCTGTTTTAATAGAGTATGCTTCACAATGAAGCTCATTTTAAATGAAGCTCATTTATTTGTTTCCAGAAATATGACAGCCCTTTCCTTGAAGACATTTGGAAGAAGACCTTTGGATAAACCCGGACAACTACTGCCCTTACCATAATCTTATAAAAGTGACATGAACAAAAGCATAAGCCAAGTGTATTGAGCACAATATTCTCCATTGAATATTTGACAATAAGGGCATATGTGTCTTTTACTGTGTAGCTCTTTTTTTTTTGAATTTGCATTTATATTTGAGGCAGTTCTTTTAAGTACAAAAGAGAAATGCTTGGCAAAAGAGATAAGGAAAAGGAACACAAAGGATTTCTGTCTGGTGTCTGTTGAAGATGTGATGTGCTAAGTGACTGCTGGTGGCAGTGTAGCCCTTTTGGGATACAGTAACCAGGAGGAGGCTGTCTGGAGCATGAGGACTGATCTACGAATAGCTCCCATTGACAGTGACCTTGCTGTCTGTGTCACTTTGCAGTGTGACCTTCCTGGGCAAGCTGCCGAGGGCAATAAGTGTCGTACCACCTTTGGAAAAGTCTCCTTCCATGTGTGTCGACAAGGAGCATTAGTAAGGGTCAGGGGGTATGTAGCTGGCTAAGAATAGGGGGCAGAGGATGTCGGCCCATGTGGCAGTTGAGATAGAACGGAGGAAAAGAGAAAAAAGCTATTCCCTGGGAAAAAAGTAACAAGGATCAAATGTCCTCGACCTTATATTATAACCCTGATCTGAACTTTTGCTTCTCTTAGTATATCTCTCATCACAAGTCTTCCCCTAAAGTGTAGTACAGAGTACAAGCATACAACCTGCAAACTGGTGTGTTTCTTCCTTGATTATGATGGGAGACATTAGAGAATGTTATCGCTAATACAAGCTCAGCTGTTATAAGTCAGAATAAAATCATATGATCTGAAATGTAGTGGTTTTCCCCCTTAAACAAAATTATTCTTTATGCATGAAGACAAAAAAAATTAAAAATTAAAAAGGACACAAAAATGGGCAGTGTGCTTTCCTGTCAATTGTACTATTTAAATTCGGTATCCAGAAAGAATCAGTTTCTTAAAGTTACCTGAGTCACCAAATGTCACCTAATAATAAAAAAAAAAAAAAAAAAGCATGTGATATTCACTTGCAAACTCTTTTGTATTCCAGCATCACACGAGAGGTTTAACTAGAAAAAAAGATGTGAGAAGTAAAAAATGATTTCATATGCAGGTAAAGTTGCAAAAGATGGTATTTACTAAAAAGGTTTTTTTTATGAAACAAATCCCCTATCGTGATATATGATATTGTTATATCAGTACTGGATTTTGCCTCCATAGCTTATTACCACCAGCTCATATGTAAATATGCTGACATCAAGTTCATTTGTAGTCTCTTGTCTGAACAGATGAGTGCAGTGAAGTACATATGCGACATGTACTCTAACATCATTGGCTATAATGTTTTACAATGCCCCTTTGCAGTATGTAAAGGGACATTGTGTCCTTTGTGTCCTTGTGCTATACAATTCACCAATAAGTCATTTGAGCCACAAACATGCAAACACAACAGCCGAACCACTTGCGTGCCATTACTGACCAGTCTCGTTTTTTAAACTAATGTAAGGATCATTAAATATTCACACAGTAGAATAACCTGCCTATATCCTACTAGCAAGGAAAGATTGATACTGATTCTTTTTTAGAGAGGCCAATCTTGGAGCCATCCATTTTGTGTTTTACCTCCATCAGCCACTTTAGAATGTCCTTACAGCGACTTTGCCACCTTCATCCTTTCCCTGCACCCTCAGTTTTCAGCTGTGAAGCAGGGTATTTAGAGTATTGACCGCTTTGCTCTTTAGATGATAACAGAAATGCTGTGTCTCTTGTATCAAGGTGAGGGGCTACTTACATATTCAACTCTTTGTCATGTGCATTGTTTTGTTAAGCTTGATCTATAGTCCCATTAAATGATGGGTATTAGCAGAGCAGATCAAGATTGAATATCAAGGTTAGAGAAGTGATTTAGTCAGCATGTGCACCTTGTTAAAACGTGTACATTTCTGTTAATCCAAGATTCATATAAAAGCATAAATATGTGCACGGATTTGAAAAGACCAAACTTTACTCATTTGTTGCTTTTAGTAAAAAATTGTAAGTTAAAAAGATCTTTCAAAGAGTATTAGACAGGCAGCAGTTTAAAATGTATCCTTGAGCTGTGAGCGGCCGGGCTGGGCCACTGCTCAGAAAGGTTAGGTCATTACATACACTATGGTATCCCCACTAATGCTTCACAGGTAGATCTGGATATGTCAGAGTGTAGTTTTTTCATTGCAACAATAGAGGACATGTCAGTACATGGATATTTCCTCTGTCTCTGAGGGGACCATGGACTCTCCTACAGCACTTGTGTCTCTTACACTGGACAAGCTCCCATAACCCCGTTTCTGCCAGACTATGAAAGGCTCTCAGCAGGACACTGGACCTGCACTTGTTAGTGCAGGTCACTGATCCTGGCCTCCTTTGGGCTTACAGCTGGTATAGACCAAAGTACAGCTTGGATGTTTGTTAGTTGCGTATGCTTTAAGGAGTCTGTGGGGAAAGGTAAGGACGCCTACACACCTTTAAACTCCAACTAAGAGCAGAAGAGTTGTCGTTGTTTTGGGAGAATGAAGTGGCTTATCTCCCCGGGTGTTGTAGGTTCACACAATGTTGTTCTGGGTCTCGGGGAAGAGTTTTCATCCCCTGGTGGGAAAAGGTTCTTTGTAGAAAGCAATATGTTTCAATCTGAAAGTGCAGTTAAAGAGTGAAACAAGAGATGAACGAATACGAGAGAAAATAAAGGGAATCCAGGAAGGAGATAGTGGATCTAATAGTATATACAGTAGTTAATCATTTCCATAATTGGTGGCCCTGCCTTTAATTGGGTTTTAGAGCCTAAATGTCAATTTTGACTATTCTAAAAAAGGCAAGATGACAGGAGATTAATTCCTGTACAGGCACAAAAAGCTCATATTATACCTGCACCATTCTATTAAGATGGTGACAGTTGGCTGCTATCCAGTAAGTGCAACCAACCCAGTTTCATAAAAGCATTGCTCCTGAACTCCCATATACTGCAGTCACCTCCTGTCCTATTTCAGGCTGTTGCATAAACTGCCAATAAATTGGGAGGAGGGGCTGTGATTCAGTGTTTTCCTTTTAATTTATTGCATGCTTCTTTCTTATATTCGTATTATCTCTGATAGCTGTCAGTTGGGCGAGAGACTCATTACAACCTTTGTCATGCCGTTGCTCCTGGGCTGGGAAACATACTGAGTAGATAAGAACTCCTTCTCCTCTCCCAGCTTCTCTCCCGCTCTCTTTTTCGCTCCAGCTCTCTCCTTTCCTCCTCCTACCCTGCGCAGTGTGTTACCAGAGGTTTGACTTTCAAGTGGAAGCTCTAGACATTTTGGAGTCTTTCAGGGAGGCGATGGAGGTTCTGACGGCAGCACATAATCTTCTGCCTGCTGCGGTCTCACTCTTGTTCGCCTTTTGGTTACAGAGGGATGTTGTCTGATGATTCAGTTGCTTGTCTGGAGCAAATGTGGGCTATTGTGTGTGTGTGTGAGACTATGTGTTTGCTGCTTTGTGCATAGCTATTGGGTAGAATGGAGTGGAATAAAGGTTTGTAGGGACTGACAGTGTAAAAACTGCTACGATTTCAGGACTTGTTGGGACGTCATAATGTCTCCTTATATCGGTTGTAAATTAATAAGCAAAAAAATCATTGTTACATTATTTTTACATTTAAAAATGTTCTCTTGACTTAACTGATATGATAATAATACTGACTAATAATGTGATTAGCTGGTGACTTGCTTTAGATTAGTCATTTAAAATATGTAACTGTAACCCTTAGGTAAAAGTAATTGCTGGTTAAATATTTTATTACATTACCAAGAATTTTTTAACATGGTTATATTACATTTTTTACCCATTTGGGTTGGCACTTTATCAGGTATTAATAAGCCTTTTCATTATGTTGTTGTAAATATACCCTTAGTTGCTACAAGATTTACTGTTTGAATATTTCCATTTTTTAAGAGAAAAGAGCAGTCCCTATTAACTAAGAGCAACCATTCAGTTGGTGTGAAATGAGAGACAAACAAAATGTTTATTCTCACTTAAATTTGTAATCTGTCATTACAGTGTGATGTTCTCTGTGAAAACAATGCCTGCCCACTGCAGGCTTTGTTTACATTGTGATTCAGTACTATGACTTCACTCTGATATTAGTTTGTGCTATTGACATTAGGAAAGCGATTCTGTATGTCACCACATGATTTGTTTATGTATTTAAAGATTGTAAAAGGTCTATTTAAATTTTCATTGTATCTAAACAGTAAACGGTGACAGACTATACTGTAGAGGTTATATTTTAAGTTGTGACATAAAGTTAAAAAATGCATGAAATATGAAAACACTTTGAGACAGTATACCATAACACTGCAACATCATCAAAAAGATGATGATTATTCTGTGTGGCTCTGTAGTCAGTCCATGATGGAACACCTAATATTGCCATGGTTAGTCGACCCATTCCACTTAGTATTTTTATTTTAAAAATATATGTATGCACTCACAGAACTGTAAGCTACACTGTATAAAAGGTCTCCATTAAATGGCACATGCTAGCTGGATCACAAATTGGTCTATATATACCATGTTCAAACATGCAGGCTATGGGATATAAATGGTATCACATGCCTTGTGAATAAAATTATGGATGACAGCACCACAACAACTAGCTCTCTCCTGCCACTCTTATAATGTGGGCAACGCATGACAGAGATTAAATGTACACGTCCACAGAAATACTCAACGCACCTAGTGCGAATTCTGCTCGCCTGCCACATTAGATATTGCAGGGACTGTATTGCCCCCTCCTGTTTGATGAGCCAGGAATTAAACCTCCAAATTTAAACATTGACCTTTACTTCCAAGTATACAAGCGACACTGCTATTGTCAACATGTGTAATTCCCAGCCTTGGATGTCGGCATGCACACTGTGAATTATAAATCAATGAGCATGTATTAGTGTAAAATCCTCCAGCACTTGGGGCTTTGCTTGTGATGGAAGAATGAATAGGAGGGAAACAGGGGCACCTCAGGGGATGTCAGACTGTCCAACTCTTGGTCTGCTGGTCACAGCCTGGAGCTCATCCATACAGATACACAGAGACAGGGGGCTTATATAGCACTGGCTCTGAAAAAAAGTGTGTTTCTTTGTCTGTCTGTGTCTGTATGAGTGTGCTTTGATTAGCTTAAGAGGGTTTCAGGAATAGTTACAGCCTATATATTGAACAAAGGAAAATACACTGTTGTATGATACATAATGTTGAACTACAAACCCACATGATTTTATATATGTCCATTTTTGTAACAATAGTGATTCTACTTATAGCTAATCTATGAAAACATTCAGCAGCAACAATGGTTTGGAGTCATTACAGGAGAACCTGGCTTGGCAGCTACAGAAACTTAGACTTTATCTACAAATTAGAGAGAAAGACATTACACATACAGTACTGGACATACAGTAGGCCTACAACTTGATGAAGAAGTGATCTATGTGATGTGCAATACAGAAATGGGTGCTTAGCAACAAAGATGCTGCCCCTGCCAAGAAAAGTAAAAAAAAAAAAAAAAAGGCTGTTAAACATTGGGTTTTGGCTTTGATAGATTTAATCAGTGAGCATGAGAAATGTTTGTAGAAAAGCTCTTTGGTGTGAATATGACCCACACCTTTTGTATCTTAGCAGTTCATGTCACATCTTTAACAACCATAAATGCGTTTAAACCTGTCTGTCTTCAATAAAATGGAGGAGATAGTGTAGGAGTTGCAGTAAGTAAGAGGCACTGAATGACAACATTCAGTTAACTCAGTTTAGTTGTGCAGAGGAAGCTCTAGTCTCTGCTGCAAACCTGCTTGGAAATATGTTCACAGCGAAATTGTTTCATACTTTATGTAAAATATTGAAAAATGTTACTTATTTGGAAAGAAAAGTCATGAAAATGTGATTGTTCTATCATCAAGATACTGTATTATTATTCTCAGCAATATACTGTATTTTTAGTAGTATAATTTAGGTGCTATGAACATGTTAAGATGCATTATTTCTAAAAGCACTCAACAGAAAGTAATGGGATTATTGTACATGACTGCATCAGGAAGCCTGTTCAACATGTTTGTGTTACTTAAGAGAGGCAAAGCGCTTAGCTTCTTTCAGCTAATTAGCAACTTAATGACCTGAGACACTAAAAATGCTAAAACAAAATCATCACATTTATTGTTTTTATCTTTTGTAATTTATATGGATACGCAGTGAAAGCACAGCCACATAAACGTTCCACATGAGGTAAACTCAGAGGCAGATTGCACAGCTGATGATCACACAGTTACTTATTTGCCCTGCAGGAAGAAAAAGAAATTACTTGAACAGCTTACTATAGGGGTATATGATTAACTACATAGTAATAGTGACATGGCACCTTGTGTACAGTGAGGTTGAGGAGTACATTATCTTGACAATTACTGTTCTTTTAGGAGATGAAAGCCTTCTACCACACTGTTTTGTGGCCACTGCCTTTGGTCCTCAGGGTTGCCCATATACCCAGCGGCCCTGGTTTCCTCTCTTCCGGTGCATCACCCATCTAATCCCATTACTGTTTGTGACTCACTACTTTCAACTGTCGGGAGAAAAAAAAAGTGCATAAATAATGTATTCCTTGGGTGTATCCACCCCCGGATCAATGGCAATACAAAGACCATCTACAAAGACGGTTGGCTCAAGGCCATATTTGATCACTTCCACTGCGCACGATCACTGCTCCCTTTTTTGTCAGCCCGCTGAGACTCAATTATTTCCAAGTGTTTGTAAGCTATTGTTGAAAGAACACGAAGTGAATATTTAAAGTTGGTGAGGGGAAGAAAAATCTTTGATGAGACATGAAAACAGCAGATGGATGGTAATAGTGAACTGTTGTACAGAGAGAGAGGAGGAGAAAAGAAAATGATGTGATGCAGCATCCTATTCCTCATAGAGATACTGGGAACAGAGTTGTATGCATGGCAGCGGGCTAGCCTCTGCTGTGTTCATACAATATGAGAGAAAAAGGACACTTTACAAAGCACTTGATCATTTGAAAACAGCTGACAGAGCAGGTCATAGCATTTAACCAATCAGTAGGAACTGGAGTGCAACTCGGATGGACTCTCCTACCTATGGAGGTCAGAATCTTCCAAACCATCCAGAAGGTGTCTAAGGTCGTTCATGAATTCACTGAAGAAGTTGATGTGCAGCTTTGTGGTCCAAGCAACAAGTGACAGCAAACTTCTTACAACAGAAGCACAGATATATTTTTCCTCTCATATCCCTTGCTGGGTTTGTTCTTCCCTAACCCAGATGGCTGGGCTCATAGCCCAAAATTTTCACCATGAAAAAAAAAATCAATTTTTCAGATTTTTTTTTCATTTCCTACAGTGCAAAATCTTCGCTACTTCAGCAAGAATTGATGGTACATCTGATTGGCACAGTACCACCACTCCGGCTGTGCCACGGATAATGAGCATTTGTGTGAAGGGCAAGGCACACACTAAAATTAGATCAAAGGTCTGCACTCTATAGGCTTCAAACGGTGGACAGAAGTCATGCTCCAGCATGGGTAGTGCCATGCCTATTCAGTTACTCAGATGTCATACCACTGGTAATGACTGGATCTGCTTAAGGAGACGTCTTTTGATGTGCAGTTCCCTAGTGAGCATATCTTGGTTTCATCAGTCTAATTTACATTCCAGACAATATTTGAGGGATTAAAACTGTGTAGCAAATCAGCAAACTGTTGCAGTGTGACTGCAATCATCGACCAGTGTTCTTTGTACAGTGGAACAGGACAAAGACTCCACCTGCTACAAGAGTCCTTCGTTGCACATAATTGTTTTTTCATATTTTTTAGCTTAAATCCCATACATTTCATACTAAAATATATAGGAAGAGTAAAGACAGATCATCATTTGGACTTAACTCACTTTCATCATCTCCAGCAACATTTATGACAGAAAATCAGATTTGTTCAATGTGCTGTCTGACTGATATAGAAAATGACTTTCATTTTCTTTTCTATTGTCCTTTTTTACTGGGAACTGCACACTACTTTTTTTTTTAGTAACATAAAAACAGATATTGACTTTGTAAATATGGATGATGCACAAAGACTAAGTTGGCTGTTCACATATGAAAATTTTAAATTAGCCAGTTACTTGGAGAAAGCTTGGGAGATGAGGGAAAAGAAGGCCTTTATCAGGATAGACTGTAGGTGTGGAGCAGTTCTATTCAGTGTACAGTTCATTTGAAATTTTTACACATAAATATGTTATTTGAAAGAATAGAAAAGTACCTATAATGTTGTAACTTTTTTGTTCTTTTGTTTTACTGGAAGGTGCATGTTTTGTAAAATAGCGGTGTATTCCCATGTGGGATGGGCCAGATGTTTGGCATGACACATAAATAAAAACTAAACTAAAACTACTGTGTTACATTGAGGTCATCCCACCTGATAGCTAAAGATGATTGACACATCAAAAACTAATAAATGCATGTTCTTCATTTGATAAATGGTGGCAAAGGGATTAGTGGAAAATTGGATATCAATGCAATTTGGGTTATCAGATCATTCGCGTAAAAACACAAAGATGAAACATAATTCTTTTTTCCAACCTTGAAAGTTTAAGAGAAGCAACTGCCATCTTTCGGTGGTGTATGAAAAAGTAAAACAGGGAGCAGTGTGATTAATTATTGTTAAACAGAGTAAAGTATTGTTTCTGAAGTTGAAGTACTGTGTAATTTGTATCCCTTTGGTTTATCATCCACTCGACAAAACAATATTTATAACCATTGAAAATGTAGCACAGATTGTCCGTTGATAAGCATGAGACTGTCTCCCGTCATTGATAACTTGATTAGAAAAGTCTGTGACGTTGGCAGGATTGCTCCTCTTTTCTCATTACTGTCTGATTAAGTGGCGTTAACACCTTAGTAATGGAGTCAACCTTTCAGCATGTTGAATTGGCAATGTGTCATGTGATCCACACTCACCACCCACTGTATATGAGTGGGTCACCGTCTTTTAATCCTCCTAAAATGGAAAATGTGGATTGAATCTTATTAAGAGGCGATGAAATGATTCACCATCTGGTCAAACAAGTCAAGCAAACAAACAAATTGCATGAGGAAGACAGATAAGGTTTTAAATGGGGAAAAGGGTTCAGTTTGTTTTCATCTTGTTTTCTTGATCAAGCACGATGAAACACCACTAATCTGATTGTTACAGTATACTTCACTGAAAATGTAGTGTTTCACAAGTTTACTTATGTCCAAAATGACTCCTTGTTGACACTGAGCTCAGGTAACCTTGTGTGTACTACTTTGATGAGAGAGGGGGGTGAACTTTCATTAGATTTTAAGTAGGTCAGAAGTACACCTGGGAGACAGGGCTTGGCCTTGGATGTAGAACACAAGCTTTAAGTTCTATCATATTTAAGACACCAATCTAGGCCAGTGTTATTACCTTAGCTTTATTATTTTTCAGAAAATTCTAATATTTGTCATTCTTGTGACTTTGCTACTGGTTGTTGCAATGGGCACACCACTGAGGATTGAGCAGCACTTCAAATTTTAGGTTTGGTTAAACAGCTTGATTAACTGTTACTGTCTACATTTTTGTGTGCAGCCCAGACTGTGTAATATTCTGTTTCAAAAATTCAGACTGAATATTGTTCCTATAATGTTTGTGTGTGACTGAAAATCATTAGTGGCAGCAGTTGATACTGAACCACTAAAGGAGTGGTACCCCATTATTGATACTTAAGCCATCTTGATACATGTTCTTATGGTAATTGCCATGTATGTGTGCAGATGGTTCGTAAAATAGTTAAGTGTCTACCCCTTCTTCAGTCTGCAATGTGCTTATGAAGTTTTGGGAGCTTATGTTTCCTCTTCTCCCCTGCTGTCATCTGTACTGTATACTGCATTTTATTCCACTTAACTGCATGACTTAAAATCATGTCTCTTATCTTTTCTCCCTGTGTGATAAGATCTTGCATTTCTGTCTCATAGGCATTTACGGCATTGTTGAAGCTACTGCAGAACAAAGACACTCAAAATATCTTTCTCGGTATGGATTTGCGTGTCTGCTTCTACACAACACTTACTGCTGATTTCTGCTTTTAGAGTTTTATGTTACCTCTGAGTTTCCCTTTACATTAAGTAAGATGCATGAAACAACACATCTGCTGCAGGCTCTTCCTGGGCTTTGAAGACATTTTACTGGTGATTGTGCTTTTAGTAGAGTTGGAAGTCTTGGAGGAGGATAGGGGACCATAATAACCAAAAGTTTGCAGGTTGATACCCGGTATAGTCTCTGTGCCTTTGAAAATGAACATTCAACTTCCATCTGGGTTTATCTTTACCAGCACACAAAAAGGTTGTAATCTCACTGATTTTGAGTGATACTGACAGTAGGTAATTAATGTGTGCCTGTGCTCTCTTATTCCTATAAGATTACAAGGAGCTTGAGCATTTCCCCGTAGGGTCGATCATCAGTCTGTTGCAGAACTATCACATACACAGACACATTTGCACTCATATTTACATCTATGGAAAATCTTCAGTTTATATGAACTGCATATCTTTAGACTGTGGAAGGAAACTGGAGCTTCGAGGTAGGAAATGCATTCTAACATGGGAGAACTTGCACACAGAAAGTACCAAGATGGAGGTCTGAGCACAAGACATTCTTGCTGTCAGGTGATAGTTCCAGTATGTAGGCTCTGAGGTAGAGCACTGAGTGATTGCCCTTGGGTATCGTGGGCTTACTCCAGAGAACCTTTGTGGGTTGTATTAGACTGTCTGTCTGACCCTCTAAAGCAAGAACTTTGATCTCTCAGCCGCTCTGGGAGGTGGTGACATTTGGCTTGCTTTGACCTTTTGAAGCAGTTTTTTGTTTCTGAAATTAGATTTACGGGTAAAAAAAAGAAAAAAGACCTTAAGCTTGTTGATAAGACTTAAGTGTAATTCTATCAATGTATTCATTAACTGCGTTACATGAAAATAATATTTTACAATAATAATGCAGTAATACAATAATTAGATTTATTTATCAAACTTGTTTGAGGACTTTGATATGATCACAGTGGGCAGGACAGCATAAGCTAAATGTAAAAAGAGAATTGATTTTGATTGAAGTAACCTTGCAAGTGTAAGACAGCAGATGTTTTGGCACAAAATGAAATTTGTGTTACAGCAAATAATGTAGACAGATTGCTATTCAACCGATCTTAGAATGAAATTGTGGGAAATGGTTCCTTTTGGTTCACAGAACATACAGTAGATCCTGCTCACCAGCAGTAACACGGTGGAGCATCTTCACATATTATAGCAGAAAAAATACTCAATTCTGTTTATGATGATGTTTGTTATATGATAAGTCTTGTTTGTGTGGTTTCCCATAACAAAGCTGCAGTATTGTCACTCATCTTTGACATGTTGCAGCCATTGCATCTTTTTACTGTGTATATAGCATTTTGCTCTAAGTAAGGTAACACTTGTGCACAGTGGACTTATGTTTGGCTAAGGAGGATTTCATCTTTCATTTCATCTTTTTTCATCTTTAATAAGCCTGTTAGAGGTAATGCTTTTTCCAAGAGACAGCACCTCCATGCTGGTTTGCTGGAGTTGAGTACATAATGTACTGTACTTATAATTAGACAAACAAATATCACTTCAGTTGGTAATTTCACCTCATATAATCAGGAAGAGACTTTGTACTACCAGAGTGCAATATTCTCTGCATCCAATTAGCCAAAGTATTTCCTCCTCCATTGATTACAGAAACGATGAGGAAGATGATAATTTGATTTGTCGATGAAAGGGCAATATTTAAAATGGAATTGGTAGAGAGAGAGCCTGTTTTTCCCTCTGACTGGTCATCTGAGCTGAGATCTGAGCTGTGGTTATTTACCAGAAATGAACGCTAATGTAACCATTTCCTTTTCTTTAGAGATGGCCCGACATTAAGAGGCAGCTGAGTGCTTGTGGAGTCTATCATGATGGGAGAGATAATATAAATACTTAGAAGAACTTTGCAGCTAGTCTACTCATATGTTTTATAAATGTATCAGAGGCAGTGTAGGTGTGTCACTAGTGTAAACATTTAAGCAATAAAACACAAGCGAAACCTGACACTTACATATGCCAACAGAGGAATGTGAAAATAGACTGTACATAAATAAATCTGTATTGTAAAAGTCAAACATCCAAAGGGATTTAACCATAAGAATGCAATGTTGTGACCAAGCAAACTGAGCAGCATGAGAAAATAGTCTAAATATTAGCCAGCAGTGTTAATGACAATATTCACAGTGAGAGTGAGTTAATGAGCAAGGTGAACAGAGCCACTTTCAGTGAAAAACTATTGTTTTGCCTCATTTCAGCAGGTTTTTGCAGGTGCATCATGCAGCTAAGGTACTGCTGTTTGAAAACACAACTTGAACTTCAGTATTTTGTTCATGCTAGGGATGAAAAACAGGTTGTCCAAATGTTTGTGCAAACCTCCTGTCTTAACAGCTTCTCACTTTTATACAAAACACTGCAGGCCACTATAAATACAAAAACAATAATATAGGAAATGATTAAGCTTAACAAGCAAACATGCCAACTAAATGTTTTCGATAATTTAAATAAAAGGGATAACCATCATAAAACTTTTGTAATGTGCTCTAAAATGCTTTCAGGACCATAGTGAGTTACTAAATACCGTTTTTCTTTGTTATGCCATTTATTTGGCATGCACAACGGCTGCTATTACAGACATGTTGTGTGTTGAGTGAGGGCTTCCTTCAGTGGAAAAGTACAGTGTTCTAAATACCTTCTTAGTACTGGGAATGAAAACAGGGAATTATCTCTCACTCAATGTGAAAGTTGTTTGAGCATAGCAATTGGCTAACACATAGGCAGCCATGGAGAGCAGTATTATCTGTTAACTTATGGATTTTGGATGTTTGCCCTTACTATGTTCCTAGTATTTCAGCCTTAGATCCTTAACCCCAGACCACAATCCTCACCTCTGTTTTTGTTCTGTGGTGATCATGCAGGCCTTCAGAACTTCAAACAATGTTTAATCACTTTGTCTGGAAATTGGATTTTCAGAGACTTCCACTCTATGCCTACTGCCTGGAGGCACAATTTCATCTGAGCCATATATGAAGCTCTCTCATTTCATCAGACATGGTTTAAACATATAGGGACATTTAAAAAGAGCCACTCGGTGAACTCAACATTTGCATTCATTTCGCTCAGTGAATGCAGCTCAGCATTTTGGTCTGAAGAATTTTATTATGAAACTACAGGGATAACTGAAGCCCAATGGAATTATTCAAAACCTGTTGTCTACTATAGATCACAACATTGTTACATCAATACAACGACAAGAAGACAATTCACTACAACACCAAATTCCACCAGATATGAAGTGGGCATTTACACTGATAGCCATCACCTACTTTTTCAATATATGCTTATGTCATAGTTTTGATCATATCTTAATCACTGTAATATGACACTTTATCTACATGTACAATGTTTGTTTGCTATTATCTTATTTCAAAACAAACAAACCGACATCTTCATCGGTGTAGCAGGGAGAAAAAGAGGAATGCATGAAAGGCCAGGTTAATGCTTCTTCTAGCAGCACCACACAAACGTCCACTTGGACATATCTGGCCTGTTGTGAGGTAAGAAATTAAAGATCTGTGTGTGGGCTTGAGTTTGCTAGCCAAGCCACATTGACCGAGCCACAGTTACAATTACATGCAAAGTTTTTTTTTTTTTTTTTATGCCTCTCCTCGATTTTATGATTTATTGCTCTACCACAGCTGTCAGAACTCGGGCTTCACTGATTGGCTCTTAAATGGTAATGTTATTAAAATGCAAGCGTAATGCCGCTGAGCAGCCCAAATGGTTATACTGAAGTTCCTAATGGTAAGGTGTAACCAGTGTTGAGCCAGGCAGCTGTTTCTGCATGGCAAAACAGGGTGTTAATGAGTAGAATAGATTGCAGATGAGGATCACTACACCGTGACATGCTGTTTCTTCACCTGACACTGCTATGCATCATCTCAAGAAATGATTGCTCAATTTAAATCCACTCTTATGGAGTAAGCTATAAATATATAGTAATGTGATGTTTACAGGGGCATGTCCTCTCCTTGGATCAACATATGATCATGGATGGATATTGCTCACAGCTGCTTCAAACAGAAGAGTGCCTCTTGTTTTACTTGGGTAAATCAGGAGGCTTCTCTAAA
The DNA here is from genome assembly GCA_008360985.2 of Macquaria ambigua. Lineage (NCBI taxonomy): Eukaryota > Metazoa > Chordata > Actinopteri > Centrarchiformes > Percichthyidae > Macquaria > Macquaria ambigua. Next base: position 206,634 of record VMKM01000098.1, on the reverse strand, counting down.
GCTGAGTACAAATTCAGATTGCACACGTCAAGGTACACAAAGAATACAGATCCCAAATGCCTGCTATTATAAATCCTTCTCAAAGAAAACTTCTTCTTCTTATTTTCCGTGCAGTACAACACATTGTATTTTTTAACTGCAATTGCTCATTGGGCATAATGCAGAAAGTGTGCATTATACTCATGAGTGGATAATATATCACATTTTTTAATGAAAACATTCAAAGCTATCAAGCTACACTATCAGAAAGTTTCTGCCAAGTTAGATGAGAGTTCAGCATGGGCCTGAAATTTCAGCCTAAGTCTGACCTAGCCAATTAAATTGCAGTTCAAGCTCAAAGCAAATATATTTATACCAAAACCTTGTTTCTCTCTCTCTCCCTTTCTTTCTCCTATACACGCATACAGTACATAGCTAAAGACAGATAGTGGTACACTGTTATCAGTTACAAATTATCAGCCTATCCATCATGATTAAGTGAACAGATTATAAATATTAAGATATAAATAGTAGTAATGAAGCTCTCACCCAGGATTAGTCAGCCAACACTCACACCCACAGGCAAAATCTATAAACCTCTCCCCACAGATAAATCACACACTAAAAGAATAAGAATGATAAACCAGCAAGCAACTGCATAGGAAATCAAAAATTTGCATTGATGTGAGAAGAACTCAGTGACAGAATGTTCACAAATGTTCTTCAAAATCTTCGCCTACTGGCTGAATCCACAAAGAACAGACACTAAAGAACCTAACAAAGTGGTAACTGTCTAAAGGTCTCCCTTATACATTTCACTTTCTATATTCTTGAATAACAATCCAAAACTCAGTCAACATGGTTACCTAGCTGGCAAGTCAAAACCTGTTGGCATCACTCCTCACTTCTGTTTCATGTGTGTGTAAAGCAGGATGGAGGACAGAACGAGCCATGACAAAATTATTTGTGTGCATGTTAATCAGTTTTGTGAACACTGAAAGTAACACTTAATAGTAACATTTTATGGTTTATATTAATACTTAGACTCTAGGCTCTAACCCAAACCCACAAGATGCTAAGTCTGAAATCCTTCTGTTTGTCAAGCCTGTCAAATCCCTTTTGGGCTTTGGTCAAGTTAGAGACCTTTAGTCTGAACTACAATACTGTATCTCAGTGGATGCACATATACTGCAGTGTGCAATGATCATGTAGTGATCATTTATTGCTGAATCTACGGGTACATTGCATTGCATCATCACATCACATCCATTGTTTGAGATCATTATCATGACTAATTTGACAAACTGTAAACTTGACTGATTTTGTTTTCTTCTGTGGAGGCCTTGCAAGGACTGTGTCTTTATAGCTGTGCTGCCATCATCTTAAATCTGCTCTAGTTCCTAACACTCTTACAGGACATATGCATGTGAAATTCTTGCTTAAATTGTCAATGGCAGGCAACAGTAGCAGGCAATTCTGCTTTCCATAGCCGAAGGCATGTTTAGCCTGCTGATTAGAGTCTTTGGGATCCTGTCTGTGGTCTTAGGTTTTACACGAATGCGTGAATGTAGTGACCATGTAAAAAGGTGCCTGCCGTGCACTCAGTCATACAAACAAGCTAATACATGTCAAGAGTACAGAGACAACAGAGCCTATCTAATTAGCTGCGCAACAGAGCAGCAGCTCAATAAATGCCTTCTGTTATACTGGACGGCAGTTACAGCCAGAAACCTAATGGTTCATTGAGAATGAGTGATTATTGGACCTTGAGTCTTTGGCAGTTGGGACTCGTTGAACCTTTATTGAGGAGGCATCTTAGAAACACAATGCAATGTGCAGCACATGAGAGTTACCATAACTGACCACATTCACGATCCACTCCAACTTTCAAAGGTTTAATTTCCAAGATAAGTGGTTTAGGTTGCTGACTCTACAGTACCTTGTGCTATGCATGGCATGAAACATGAAACATGTTTCCCTTTTTACTCACGGCTTGGGATGTTGAATATAATCACATTTATTTCTGATTGTCTTAATGTTGGCTCATCAGCGGTTATTCTTGGAAGCCGTCACTCTCATCCCCAACCTTTTTCATCCCTCCATCTTCTGCTCAGATTTTTATCTTGGCTCTAAGAGACACTGAAAACGCATAAGGGACTAATGTCAGTGATTTCCAATGGCTCCTCAGTCATCCACCTCCTGGCTTCTCTACTTTGTATGCTGCAGCATGTGTTTACCGTGCTCTATGTGAAACCCATGAGGTGATTTTTATGGTAATTGGTTTTATGGTTAACCAAGCCTTGCAGTAGAGTTTGAAGGGGTTTTCTGGTTCCTAAGGTTTACACCAGACATGGGGAATGTGACATCCTTATTTTAGCTCTGCTCCTGACCTTGGTGGAAGGGCAATTCCCTCCTTAAATTTTACAACAAAGTCATCCAACACCTGGAGTACAACACCAGTGGGAAGTGAGCACTGGCCGTGGGATGTCGACGTACCTTAGTTGCAATAGATTGGGACTGGGGTTAGTGGGAGTAGTATGCTGAAGAATTTGACAGCTTGACAGCTACATTAGCACCAAAGAAAATGGAGTCAACTTTTCTTTGGATGTGTTTTATTTTCACAGTAGACTACCGTGATCTGCTCTCTGAAATAAATACCTTTTTTTCATGAAAGATGGCATTTTTAAACTACTAGAGTACAAAATCTAAATAACGAGGTGAGCTAAGGAAAGAAATTGATACATTTAAAAGTTAATGAATAATAATAATCCCCAAAGAAAACCATTAATCATTTAATATAATTTTGTTCAAATGTCATTTAATCACTGGAGGGTCAATGAATTCTCTACATCTTATTACATTTCAGCAGCTCAATCAATAACTCTAGCAATATAGACATTTACATATAAAGATGTTTCTTACTCACAAATGGGCATCAGACTGCCCATTCTTGACCATTATGAAAAGAAGAACTGATAACTTTCTAGAGGATGAGAAACACATGTCACTATATGAGCCAATATGCTAAGTCATCACTTCATCCTCACATAGAAGTGTTAATCAGGCTGGAAGAGTAGGCAGGATACCGTGCAGGGGAGGTGGCGTGGCAGAGGTGACAGAAGGCTTCCTGTCTCTGACAAGGCCTTTCCATAATCTCTTGGCAGTGATTGGGCAGCTTGGCTGTGGGTATAGTATAGCTCCAGGCTATTTCTCTGTACTCCTGCAGTTTTGCATTCCATAAATAACAAGGGGCAGACGGAGGCAAAGACAATGAGCAAGTGAGGACATTGTGGCAAGGAGGCTGAGAGCCTGAATAAGAAACAGACAGTTGGTTGTCCTGCAGACAAAAAGAGCCAAACGGTGATTTGTTGTTCAGAACAGAGGCAGATTGGGGATGAATAGTAGCATGACATTGGGAGAACAAAAAAGGAAAACACTGCAGTAGAGAGATAAGGCTCCCTGTATAAAGGTATGGGGAAAATAAGACAAGATGCTCTTTCTCACCCTGAAAAAGGGTTTAAGCAAATTTACTCGCATCATTCTTGCCTATTTATGTGGTTACTGTGCAGTGGATGACTAAAAATACTGAAAAGTAGCAATATTTCTAAGCAGTAAACAATGCACCATATGAAATTGTAGAAAACATTAATTAGCAAGTCCAAGAATGACATGGTACAGAATAGAAGTCAAATAATGTTTATGTATACTGTAAGTACACTTTTAATCACAATATAGTGTCTCCCAATTTTTTATTATGTTAAATTACCCACTGCAGTGTGGACTACTCAGTTATAAATCTTATGTAAATTGAATACTGTCCCACCAGAGTAAAGTATGTTTAACTAAGTTGCACTCAGTGCTTTAGGACATTGGAGAGTTCTAAATGTTTAGCATCTTATTTATAATTTAAATGTCAACAGAATATATGAGTATGCTAGTAAAGCAAAACTGAAAACAAACTGTAATGTAGCAGTTAGATGAGCGAAAAATATACTTGTACAGTATAAGTGAGCAATAAAAGACCCACCTTTGTTACATACTATATAAATGCATTGTAAGTGTCTTCTGTCCCACTAGGTGGCTTATGGCAGGTTGTCTTCATATGTTTGCAATTGGTGTTGAGAGGTTTTAGCTTTAAATGCATTATTATTTAATTTGCATACATTGTTAATGTGGTCCTCATCTGTGGAGCTCCGTCAGCCACTTTACATACCAGTTTCTCCACATCCACAACCACATCTCTGAATCAACCAAGGGTACTATGTTAACCCTTTTGGATGACATGTTTTATTCATTGAAATATGTACACAGGGAGCATTAAGTAGTTGAGTATGTTAGCTAAAGCAGGTACACCATATACACGCGATACTGTTTGCTGTGTTTGTAAAAGGACATTCAATCATGGTATTAGACTAATAAAACACAGTTAAATAATTTTTCAAAGCAATATTTTGAGAAAATTTCAGCATTTTAAGGTGTGACTTTTTACACTGTCGGTCAAAATTTACAAAGAGTATTCTACAGTAGGTGGCACTTTTCCTTAATAGATAGGTTTTATTAAATATCATATACAGAGCATTATCTGTTATAAAAAGTGTGATATCAAAGCAAATCTCAGGTCCTCGATACTGCAGTAGATTTGATTTTTGAGTTTGGTGAATTTCTAGATAAAAAATAATTATGGTATATGAGGAAATAACACCCTCTCCCAAGTTTTGAGGAAGGCATTTATGAATAAAGAATGATCGTTCGGCAGCATTAACCAAAAACTGTGCCCTTCTAACTTTAAAAGCTCAGTGCTCTCATAATCCATGCTCTGTCACTTATTAAATTCTTATTGGGTCTAAAATAAAACAAAGTCTGTATTATGCTTTGTTTTGTTTTTTGTTTTTACATTAAACATTATCTATAATGGCTCATTAGTTCTTCAAATGCAAATAAATAAAGTTTGATTCACACATAGATATTTCTCATATTGAAACTATCTCATCACTCCAGTACAGATTTCATATGAACAGGACAGGTAATGATTGCCCATGGTCAGGGTCTGTGGAGAGTTTCTTTAAGACACACTGGCTTCCATGGACACACCCCACTCTTCACTTTAGTCAGGTTGCAGTGTGTGACGGTCCGGGTTGTGATTTACGTGTGTGGGTTACATCATTGAACACATTTGCTGTGTGTGGATTGGCTGTCAGTCTGCGGGAACCGTCCTTGGATTGCTGTTCCCTTTATTCCTTGATTTCTTTGTCTTTCACTAGTCAAATTCTAGTTGTCCTCCAGTGGCGGTGCTTCTATTTCTCCCTGGTGGCCATTTTCCAGCAGTCTGCTGGTTACAATTGGCTGTCTTTAGATTCGCTCTACTGCGGCAGCCAAAGGCATTGTCAAATTTCTGCACAAACAACTGGAGGCAGACGAATCAGAACGCTGCCCTGCAAGGACCAGGGACAGCAATCACGGATGTTCATGTTGCTGATGAGTGAGGATTACTTTTTTGGGGTGCCTAGAGGCTCACAATTTCCAAAATAAGACACTGGGTCCCTTCGTTGGACCTGGACATGGTCTTGCATGCATTATAGCATCATCAGTATGAGCCCCTTGGGTCAAAGGGACATCTGTTGGCTTATCCAAATTGGCATGTCCTTGAAACAAGATTTCTATCAACCGTCACCTCTGCCATAAATCTAGGTGAGCTTCAATCCGTATCACTTTACAGTGACTGATGATTCCTACATGGGGGTGGGTGTTGTCCATTTCCCTAACTCTGGATTTCTTCCAAAAGTCTTGTCTGAGTTCTATTCAACCTAGTCAGCTGAGCTGCGGTCACTCTTTTTTTCTTGAGGGAGGGTAGAAGGTTTAGCATCTGAATTCTAATTGTGCCTGGTCAGGGCCCTGGCCCAGTACATTCAGCGACAGGATTTTAAAAAGATGAACAACTGATCAGTTTGCCTTAAATCCTGTCATTTGGACAGGCCCTAACCGAGGCTGTCCAACTGTGGAGACAGTTCAGTAGCTCTGATTAGTTGTGTGCTTTATCCAATGGTGTTTCATGGTCTTTATGGCAGGGAACCTTTCTTGCTGACATTTGTGGGGCAATCACATGGTCATCGCACTTGATTTAAAGACTTTGACTTGAATCTAACAGTCCCTACTTAACTGAGTGAGTGCTGGTGTTGGCATGGCATTCTGAGCTTGTGGCTTGATCCTTTACCATTTCATTTGTCTCCTGTAATTAGTTTGGCATCTTGTGGTCTGCATAACTATACACTGTACCCGACAGTTGTAAACATAACTGCAGTTGAAAATTCAGTCAGAAATAAACAAAGATGTGTGTTAGAAGAAAAAGGTGAAAAGGGGAAACCAGTAGTCACCTGCTGCCACAAACATAAGGAATCTGGTGTTTCTTTCTGGACTGTGTTTTTGAAGATGTTACTTCGTGGAAGCAGTGGGAAGGAAACACTCACATTGAAATGCTCACATACTTCAATATACAGTATACCACATTATCGGGAGCAACAGCTATAGTGGCCGCTTCAGCATCAGTCCCAAACTGTGTATGAATATGAATATACTTATTTTCCAGTTGCAAAGTGTGATCTCTTATTCACAGTTTCTCAGCTGCTGTCTAGCACACAACCCAGTTGTACCCACAGCATTGCCACTCATGTCAAGCAAAATGTATGAGAACTGCTGAAAAGGGCAATAAGAATATGTAATTATGTTCAGTTTCTCTAAATAAATGTAATGAGAAGGTACAAGCCAAAACATTAAGGTAATTTATTTTTATGGCAAATACAGTTGACTGGCGTTGTTCAGAGCAAGTTTCCAGCCCAATCTAAAAGTCATCTCGGGAAATTCACTATTGTTCAGTGTTATCTTTTCACATAAGGCAACATACTAGATGGTTAAACTACAGGTATTGTAGACGTGTGTTTGAACTACAACCCAAAGGCATCATATTCCCTGAAGATGTTCTACTGGGTCTGTAGTGCACACATTCTCACTTCTTACTTGTTTCAGTTGCTTTTTGCCATCAGTCTGGTCTTTGGCAGTATGTTATGGCAGTATGGGGTCATTGTCCTTCTGCAATGATTCACCAAGCTGAATGATGGAATCTGTTTTTGATCAAGTGTGGATCTCAGCTCATGGCTATTCAGAACTGTGATAGTTTTGTGAGGGTGAGGTCTGAGGAAATGCTCCTTAAACATTCCTGGACACCGCTTAAAAAGAAGCATATCCCCAGGATTGAGAGCACATTATTGCCTTGACTAATATGAGGATGCATACTCTATGATGTGCCTTTGCAAATCACTGTTCAAAAGACAGCACAGCTTTGTGATCAAAGTCCTATCTTTGCTGATATGCTGGGAAACACAAGGCAGTTAATTTGGGAAATGCACTGAAAAAAAACACCGTGCTATGTAAAACAATCTGAGACGTTTATGTTAAGTTTAACACTTTTCAGCACTTTTCAAGTGATTCGAGTCATGAGCAATCACTGTGTAACAGGGTGTTACCTTTATTCTCAGAAGGAACACAGTAGTCCTTCTGAGAATAAAGGTAGTCTTGGTTCCCCAGGATTATGTCATTAAACTAGCTAGCTAGGTTGTTTAAAAGGAAAGGCTCCACTTTATTTAGCAATAATTCAGGTTTAGTTCAAAGCCTCGCCTATTCAAAAGTTGGTTGATCTAATAGCATGTAAATGTAGATGTTTATAAATACATTTGTGTTTAACCATTTTCAGATTTTTGCTGACATTTATTTTCTATGGTTTGACCACAAGTATTTGGGAGCAAAATGACACATTACCTCACAGTACTTCAATTATCTGTAATATACTCAAAATTATCTTAAAAATGAAACTCTTAGTATGCCTGAAACTAGTTTTTGGTGGTAAATATAAGTGGAGATTTTGCATTGAAATCAGAAAACTGATACTTGAATGTGCTCTGTGAAGTCTTCTTGTAAACAAACAGTTATATTTACATATAATGTTACTCACCAAAATGCATTGTGTGAATCATTGCGGTCTAAAAAAAACATATGAAATGCATTTCCTTCCTCATAAAACCTTTTTAAAAAATATTTTAAATCATACATTGTTTACAACCATTTGCTTGCTAGAGGTCTTCATCATTATGTTTCTTTACCTCCACCGACTGTCAATCACCAGAACAGCGTGAAGCAGGAATGTGTAACGCGAAGCCCACATGCTATTGTATACAGTATTGTGGTTAAAGACAAATGTATAAATGGATGGACAAGGTAATTGCATAACCTCTGGTCTTTGTCAGAGGTAACATGTAAAAGAAAAATATAGGCTCTTCTGTGAAACACACACCTTTTTTAGATGATGTGATGATTTTGCATATATCGTCTCTGTTTCTATTAGTGTGTGAAAATGAACCCCATTAATTCTTTTGTTTGATACATAACTGTCTGAATTAATTAAAATTAGTCCAATGGAATTGATGTTAGGAAACTAATTATATTCACACTTTGTTCGGGAGTTTGGACTGTTCCACAGTTATTTTCATAAGTAATAGACATAGTTGATACAAGTGATGCATTTTTTGGGACATTATAGTTTTCATTTGAAAGTCCAACAAATCTCATTAAAATGAAAGATCTTCACAAAAGCAAATGGGAAATATAATCATTTACAGTGTGTTTGTCACAGCATATGATGATTCTGATTAGACTTTATGCTCTGATGGCTATGCAGATCTGCTGTGTATTAATATTGCAATGGCAGTACTGCCATTTCAACACAGCCTCTTCTCAGACATTAACTTGGCTAATATATGGGCTGAATGATAATCTTCTGCAGTCTCCAATTCATGGAGTGTAAGTGTAAATTGATTTTAAATGCAAACATTACAATATTCTCCACTTCTTGCTTCAGTTGGTAACACATCAGTATGTAAAAAGAATCGTAGATATAACCACTGAAATAGAAGCCCTTCTACAGCTGATACTTGTGGCACTTCTATTGTTATCATTTTTTTTTCTTTGAGTTATAATCCAGGAATAGCAAATTAAGCCTTTAACATTTTAAATTTGTAGTTGATCCATATCTGAGGAAATTATTATTGTGGATACTGAATAAATAATCATAATCTGTTACAGATCTATCTGTATATAGAACATGGTTAACACAGTGCCACAAGTCACGACTAAAATATTAAACATGATGTAAAGTTAAGAAGATAACTTCTCTGTGAACTAACATTTTAAATGCTGATATATCATACAGCTGCAGTCATTAACCTGTATTTATGTTGACTTTATCAGACGATGTTGCAGTCATAAAATATAGAGTTGATCAGCAGCCAGCAGTTGCAATGACCGCTGGTTAACAGGTAGTAGCTATTAATGAGCCGTGACCATTCTGTCTTACTCACTCCGTTGTCTTGCAAAAACATGTAAATGACATCAAAAAGGTGTGAATGCACATCTCTGTTTCTCTGACACACACTTGTGGTTTCACCATGAATCAACAATGTTTAATATTTCCTTCACTTTTGCATCAGGTTTTGGGACGCTGAATATAGCCTATATTTAGGACATTTAAACTGGTCATCCCAATTTTGACCGTTAAACTAAGCAGCCAATCATAGTCTGGAGGGACCACAGACCAATCACTTTTCATGGATTGGTGATGCAAAAGAATATAACTATGTTAAACCACGATCACAGGGCTTTTTCTGTGCATCAGTTTTTAAAAAAAAGTATTGACTACTTGATGGTGCCAACAGTGTGCAGCGTGATGTGACATCACATCCCAAGCCACCGTTCTGTAGTCTGTTTACCTGTGCAAAGCTGTGTGTAAGCCGAGTGCCCCCTACTGACGTACTATAACACATGCTATGCTACGGCACAAATGTGCTGCGACTGCGTCAAAGGTGCACAATTCTCACAGAAGGGTGGGACACTTTAAAGTGCTACCACTGTACCCAACAGGTTTTATTGGATATTAACATTTTCCTTTAGCAGTGTGCAAATCTCTCCAACACTATCCGTCTCTGCTGTGGCATTTAAAAACCTTGACTGAATCCTGTGTTCTCTTTGTGTTCTAAAGCTTTTGTACTGTGGCCTACATACTGATTCTTGAGACTTAAAACCTCCCAAAAGTATGCTGCAAATGTCCCAGTGGGAAATGTGACACTGTTTACATGACTGCTCCAGATATTTTATTGAACAACCATTATCTCAATCAGGGTTGTCATCCCGTATAAACATACTGAAGATAATTTTTTTTTTTAGTGCAAGATGCCTTAGAACTTATGAGGCCAACCATGATTGCATACTGTTTTAATGTGTTAACATCAGCTATAACGTCAGCTTTGGTTATTTCTCTGATCTTGGGGCATTTGAGTCTAGATTTCCGAGAATGAAGAAGTTGTTGCCATAGTTTGCGACACACGAGCCACGACACTAAGACACACAGCTCGCAGCTACTTGATTGATAATTAATGGAAGGACCAACTTGTACCCAGTTGTTTTTAAGATAAGTTCCCGTCTCAGAGCAGATTGTCTTACAATTATATAAAACTGGAAGTACATAAATCTGGATGTAAAAAAGCATTATGCAAAAGTCATTATACACTATTGATGGACTTGCTCCAGCATGTTTGGGTTCTCTTGTTTGTCTCTTTATTTCTTGTAGTTTTGGTGCATTCTGTAGTATTTCATTATTTCAGCTCTTTACATATTCATAATGAAACTGTCAGTAGCTCTGTTTGAAATTAGTCTCAACTATATCTCCATCTCTTCATTGTCTTGGTAAACACGGGCCAAGACAAAACAGGCCTACAGGTTATTGTAATGAATCTGTATTGCATTGTCTCAGCACCAAATGTTTGGCATGACGGAACACAATACTAATTCTAATCGAGGCTTGCCTGCTTCCACTGGTTTCAAAGCTGCTGGTGCTTTTTGTTTCCCAAGTGAGTTGCAGGCACTCCCTCACAGCTTTCAGGCCCATCAATTATTTAGTGCCTGTTGCCTTTAGGGAACGCCGGAGAAATTATGATGATGAATGCAATCAGGAGACAGGAAATATAAATTTATAAATCTATATTTTTCATAGTAGTTTTAAAATATCCTGATCAGGAGTTGGAAGGCAAAGATTGATTCAAATGCTGCAACAAAATCAGAATGTTGTGCAGAACTCCATATCCATATCGGCCCAAAAAAATGCACAATCACAAAAAGCACTTTGGTAGTTAAGGGATGCCTTTGAAAGGATTACAAAAGGCACTCTGTTTATAGTGGGTAAATACCCATGTGATGTTGAAATGTTTCCCCTATTCTCCCCGTCTGCACAGAGTCCTTTATTATGAATAAGCATGAATGTTTTAAGACTGATAACTAGTTCAACATGCAGCCAAACAAGAACGTTGTTTTTGTCTCTCATTGAAATTTTATAAGACGACTAGAGGAGATAAGTCTTTAATGGACTATATGGATTATATTGAAACAGCAAATAACCTTTTAGAGCACAGTTTAGGACATTCATTCCGGGGTATGACTGCAGTGTACAATGTGGGAATTTTCCTTGTGTTTACGACATAATAAAAGTGAGGATCCGAAATGGCGTCAATGAAAAAGTAACATGAGGGTCGGGAGTGTGCATCCTATCACACCCTTTGTAGTCTTGCTAAAGGGAAGGAAGATGATAGCATAATGTGTGATATGTGAGCCTCAAACCCCAGCAGTATAACAAGGTGTAGTAAAGTTAAAATTCAATCATAGAGAAAGAATTTATGTAACTTCACAATGCCTATATTGAGCAAGATGCTGAAATAGTCATACGACACTCTCTATCCTTAGACCCTTCAGACTTCTAGCTTTGCTGGATTGTACTACATTGTAAGGTGCAGCCAATCATTTTTTTTGTGTGTGGAGGGGGAAGCTGATGGAAACAGGACATTTTCTTTGCACTGTCCGTACTGTTATTTAACTATTTTCTGAAATACCCAGAACAACATACAACATCATTTACCATTTGATCAGTAACACGGTAAAAAGTAAAAGTGACATTCACAAAAATAAATAGCAGTTGCAGGTGGGAGGGACAGAATTTGGTTGCCAAAAGAAATGGAGATATGCCAGTGTAGCAGTACGTTAGGGTCAACATTTATCCAGCTTCTGTGACAAGCGTTTGGTAAATGTAAACAGGAGGTAAAAAAATTGTGAGACCTATATTTTATTTAGACTCTATTGTGTAGTCAGCGATGTTTGTATACATGTGTTATTGTGAGAAATGTGTAGAGCTTTTGTTAAAAGTGTGTGTAGTCAAAGGAAAGGTATTTTAAAGTCAGTAACACTGATTCTTGCTGGTGGTCTTGGTGAAATAACCAACACTGTCGTAATTCTCCAACCATGACAAGCCTACTTCATATATGATCCCAACAAATATGTCATCACACAAAGGCAGGAGAGGAAGGGTCAGATGAACTAGCAGCCCCCATGAGTGCCATTTGTCATGACACGTGACAGCTTGCACTCATATGAAAGCCCAAATATCCAGGTACAAGAAAGGATAGACTCTGTCTCAGTGCAGTAAGATGGGCAAATCTCAAAAAGACCAGAGACCAATAAAATGACATGAAAGAGAGAGCTACATAGTGTGTGTGTGTGTGTGTGTGTTCGTGTGTGTAGGTGTACGGGCACATATAGCCAAGTGGTAATTTAGCAGTTCTCAGCAGGTTGTCTTCAGGGAAGAGCTAATATGGGCAGTGGGTTGCTACATGTAAGCGTGTGTGTGTGTGTCTCTGTGTGTGTTTGCCTGTTTGTGTTTCCCTGTGTGTGTGTGTTTGGCATAGTTTCATTTCATAGTGAGAGTTCTGCTGACCTTGGCATACTCAAGATTTCATCCCAGCGGTGTCTCATCCCCCTCTTCTCCTTCTCTTTCTCCTCAGCCTCTCACCCTTACTCCACCCAAATCCCCTTCCAGGACAGCGCTATTCTTCTTCTTCCTTTCTGAAGAAGAGCCAAAATGATCTAGCAGATTCAGAAAAAAGGCACCAGCATCTCTATCTTTCACTTGAATAATTCAGCACAAGGCTGTGAATAAAACAGATAGGATAGCGGTTAGACTTTTAGAATGTGAAGACTACTTCACGCCAATATTAAGCCTAGATGAAACCATTAAGACGGCTTTGTGTTAAAAACTCTCATGGCTGTTTGACTTTTCCTGTCATGCTCATTTCTGCTGGCTCATACCTTTTCAGGGTAAACCATGCCAGAGATCTCATTATTTCAAAACATTGCTGTCAGAAAGGCAGAGATACAGTGAATGGCAGATTGAGGTTTTTCTGTACTTGTTATTTTTCTCCTCAGGTCAAACCAACAATCTCATCAACTATAAAATACATATTATAGTGAAAAATATTAAAGTTTAGTATTTAGAAATGAGCACTCAAACCAATAGCTGCATCATTGTTAGATTTATGAAACTTTTTTCCTAACAAAAGTTAAACATTCAACAGTGAGCGTAAATTGTTTTAACATTGAAAATGACAGAGGGAAGTTTTGAATGCTGTTTCACAGAGGCATATTTCTTCTAGTGTTTAAAGTGCTTCAGGTTGACAGCAGTAGAAGTCATCCAGTGCTGCTGCGAGTCTTCCTATGGGAAAACAACTGGCAAAGCAATTCAATTGAAATGACAACAAGTGCTTTTTGTGTTGTTTGTAAAATGCCTGACAGTCTATGTACATGTGTACACTGAATGGGTACAAAATATCCATGAGACTCACTTCTTTCATAAAGTAGAATGATGACGTAATTTCAGATAGGGTGGGCGATATGGATACATTTTCATCAAGGTATTTGTAATTTTATATCCTGACCTCTTAATGGCTAATCAAGTGAATGAAATACCTGTCGCAAAAATCCTGTAAATCCAATATTGCCATAAAGCAATCCTGCTCATTCCTTTGTGATATTGTCAGCAATGGTCTAATGCAAACCGAGATATTAAAGAGAGATATTAACGCTACAGCAAAAATATATACTGATAAATAAATCTTAATTGTCTCTCAGAATAAATCATCACCCAACCACAGCTCCATTTGAAGGCCATCTTCATTTACTAATTTCCCGTAACAAAAAAATACTACACCAATCACAAATCAAAACATGTTGGGGCTGACGTGTTCACAAATTATTTGTAAGCTACCAACTGGGGTGTGGATTGTGCTACTCAATACTAGGACTATATCTCTGATTTTTGCAACTTGAAGCTACAGTATGTTTCTGGGATCCATATACCAGCCTTTTCAGAAGTACTGAATCATATTTTAATGTTTTTTTTAGGCCTTTATGGAGTCCTGCAGGATATTATCTCTTAATAAATCAATAAATGCACTGAAATCAAATTTTGCAAGCTTATGTTATATCATACTGTCTTAATAATTCCCTCTGTCCCTTTAATATACGGGGAAGCATGGATAGGAGTTATATAAAGTCTAGGAATTACATCTGTGTTTTAGGCATCCAGCTGATGCTCTTATCCAATGTGACGTAGAGTACAATGAGTGGATGACACAAGCTTCCTGTGTGCTGACATCTCAAATGTTTCTGATGTGTCTGTCTTGTGGAATAACATAAGTCATTATTGCGGGTCCTTACAGAAGTCTTCTCTTTTTGTGTTTCAGACTGAATCTGTGTAGGCACCTATCGGCTCTCCTGGCAGAAAGCAGACATGTTCTTTGCCTCTGTTCCAGTATGGTAAGTTAATCTTTTGCGTCTCTATTAGCATGAATAAATGTGTTCCTCAGGGAAAAACAGCAGGGCTTCATGCATGACTTGTTATAGATTTTGATAACCACGTGTTGGCTATGAATATTCTTAGTGCTGTGAACAGACACAGGTCAAGGAGTGCCAGACACTACCTGCTTAAAAGAAAAGCTATTGTAAGAATCAGAATGCCTTTCTTGGCCTAGGGAAATGGAATATAGGTAATAGTCAAAGATGATAACCTGACTCTTTGCCTTCCTCTTCTTGTTTATCTATATATTTTGTAAGGAAGAGAGGCAATTTGGACACTGCAGGAACTGTGACATGATTGAAAGAGCTTCTGGCATCCTTGCAGTATGTCAGATTTCCTCTTGAAGATGCTAGTTATATACAAACTCACCCGCAGGTGCATTGATAGCGGGTTAAACCGTGGGCGGCTTTTCAAAATAGGCCAGCAGAACACACTGTTCTTTTCACATACAGCTTTTTTTAAATCTGCAGACAGTCAGAGGAGATAAAAAATAGCATTGCTTTTGACATCTCTTTGTCAACTCATCATGATAAAAAGATGTAATAAAGAACTAATGAATGTTAGCATTGAGGCTCTGATGCACTACCCCTCTTGAAGGTTTTCAATCTATAGTATTTAGGGCAGCCATATGCTATATACCATCATTCTGTGGCATTGACAATGCACAACAAAAGCTTGTAGAATGATTGTTGTGCAATCATACTAGTAAGTGTACATCTAAGGTAGGGTTACCTCAGTTTCAAATTTTATAAATGTTACATTACAGTGTTGCACACAGTGATGCAAGAACTCTGTATTTGTTGTTCAAGAGCTGTCTCAAAATGGAGGCACAAACACTTGCGGCCCTAGGGCTAAACATGGGTATACAAGGGTTGGTCAGGGTGATTGCAGCCCAGGGGCACAAATCCAGAATCATTAAAGCCATTCTCTTGTACCAATCCCTGTCATTGTGCTTACCATGATAAGAGCAGCTCACAGTTCCATGCCAACTACTGTGCCCATTCAGCAGTCCCAAATTGTACTGGCGAGATTATAGGGCAGGACATGGCACAGTGGAACAGAAAGCAATGGAGCATGATGTCGCCAATTATTGCAGAATCTCTTGTTAATTATCTTTTTTTCCCCTTTTTTAAACAGTATAAGTGGTAACTACATTGATACTGTTTTTATTAAAGACATGAGCAGGTTGTTTTATTTTAATTGCTAATACGACTAATCAAAGACAGGGTGGAAATGTTGCCTAAGGTTTATGGGGATCTAGTAAAAACCTGATAGCTCTGGGGAGAGTGACGAAATGGAAGCAGACGTTGCTGTTACTAGCCTGCAGTTACTGGTATTGTGATGACAGTAAAAATGATCTATACCAACTGTAGCTTTTCAGACAGCTTGTGAGTCTTCGAAGACATATGAAATGCTTAGTGTGGAGCACAGAATGGAGGTGCAAACAGAAATATATCTTGCACCTTTCAAAGAAAATCACATTTGAAATGTTATTTGTGCTGTTGCTACTATCTTGGACATGGTCAGGTTAGGTTAGTGAAAGGCAAAGGGAGGGAGCAAAAGTAGGTTTGATCATGTTCAGTGAAAGATGTTTTCTGAAATACACCCCACACAATTTTTTCTGTCATCAAGAGAGACTTTTATGTGTAATTTCTTATAAATTGAAAAGAGACACATTTGAAGTATTTGTCCATCCTGTGACAGCATCCTGGTATTTACTGGGGATGTGATGTCGCATTTATTAAGTTAGAGACATAATCTATGCAAAATAAAGCTAATTTTGCTTTACAAGCTGAAACCATTAATCTGTCAGTAGCTCAATAAAGTGTTACTTGATAACATAATAAATAAAAAACCTGGTTCTTTGGATTTTACTTTTGGTATTCACTTCAGGTTCATTTTGACAGATACAGTGAATGTGATTTTAGTTCAGATAGTCACTTGAAGGCTATCAAATGAAGTTACTTGCCAACAAAGTTGTTTTTTTGATGCCAAAGTGGATATGGATCAAAAATAAAATACATGGGATTTTTGTGCATAAACAGACTAAATTGGGGCAAAGAACTGTTTATTTGATGATCTAAGTGAAACCCTTCAGTGTTTGAGGATTCTATTAAAAAGATTTCTTGATGCTGAGATGACTTCACTTTAAGGTGCCAAGATGCTAATACATCCAGGATGTAATACCTCCAGGAATATCACTAATCATCATTATTTGTGTTTGATATTTGTAATTTATAAATCTAATGATTTGTTGAGTTCAGGTTGTATTGTTTCAGTTAATCAATGTAGTTCCCACTGCTATAGAGATAATAACTAAAATTTAGGTCTTAGCATATTAAATTTACACACCATTACTTTCTGTAGTTACTTGCATTAGTAACCATCTTCCTTGGTTTTCTAGGGTTGGGTCTGATTGAACAGCGCTGCATAATAGAACATTTTGTGCTAACTTATATTGCATTTTACTTTGGAGGGGATTGTTGGGCTGCAGAATCCCAGCTGCTGTACTTTAGTAAGGGTGCAGACAAGATAACAGATGGGAATCACTCCTTGTCTGCCCACAGCTTTACTGCAGTTATTTAAGTGTATTAAAAAGGTGCAGATTCCTGTTCCCAGACACAATTGAGTTAGAATGTATCGTTACGGGATTTTTTCAGGGGAAAGAAATGCACTGATCACAATGTATAATGTGAAAGCAAAGAGAATGTGCCATGAGATATTCATAGTTATCCTCACAAAGTAAATAATGACAGGCTGAAGTGGTATATTTTGGATGCACTACATTAGTCGTCTTTTCTCATCCAGATCGGGTAAAAAATCAGCTTGGTATGGCTGATTAGGTCCAGTTTAAGTACCTTTTTCAAGAGGAGGTGAGGTAATCAATACTGACAATGGTTTCTAAATGGGTGGTGTGTGATTCACATTGCAAAATGATCAAAGACCCCATACCGTGCTTGGCCTGTCCCTGTCTGAGAAGTACTTGTTTTACATTTCCTACAGCATTTCACTTAAGTGTCCCTGTTGTTCCATGATGCATTATGCAACTTGTTTTTCTGTCTCAGGATTGGCACACATGCCTTTGTGCACTCAATGAAGACTGAGATCTTACATTTTTCTTTGAGATAGGTTTAATGAAGCCCTGGGCACAAGCAAAAAGTCAGCATCAAGATACAGACAGCGCTGTCGGGTGTTGTAATCCTGTTGAAGAAAACATGTTTTTTATCAAAGTGGATTTACTATGTCTGCACTGCAGTGAAGACAATACAAGAAAAGACATCATAGGAACCTCCACAGTTTTCGTCAAAAGATCAAAGTCAGGATTAGGTATTGCTGCATTTTGCAATATGCACATTCTCATAGGGCATGCATAGAAATAAAAATAAAAACCATTTGACAGTACCTTTAACATGTTTTAATACATTTCAAACCTTGGAGCCTACCTTTGAGCCCAACACTGACAACAAATCTGTTTGATACCACCTGCTGCATACCTGCTCATGTAAACCTGCATGTTGCGTAGAGTCTCTCTCTCTCAACACATCATCATCACTTTCCAACCTCAGTCCCACCAGGGGCCCAGCATCAGCTGTAGAGCATAAGTTGCCACATCAGAGGCTCTTCCGGAGAACTGACAGTCAGCAGCATCATGCCATGGGGTGAGAAGGTGGCAGAGCATGAAAGGATGCATTAGATGGTATGCAGATCAACAGGAAGCCTAAATAGGGTTTACATAGCCACCTAGCTGTAAGCAGCAAATAAAGACGGTTGTGGCATGAGAGATGGAGAGAGGGACCAGAGGCCAGAATATGAAAATGTCAAAAGACGCTGACTCAAAAATATCCTTGTTAACATCCTCACCTTTAAAAAGGAGTTTAGATACCTGTACTTATAGTAGTGAAAGTGAATATTTGACTTTTTAATTTTATTTTGGGTTGATCTGCTTATCAGGTGTTTTGTGCGTCATCAGCCACCTGCAAACAGTGTTTGCCAAAACGAATTTAACACATAAAGGTGTAGTTTGTTGAGAGCAAGGAACCACTGGCAGTTGTTCTCAGCAGTAACTTAGGAGTGAATGTGCGAGAGAAGTGATTATTGGTCTCATCGATCTGGCACAGCGTAATTCATGGCTCATGCTTGCTGTTGTTTTCTCTCAGATGTTAGAGCTGCTGGTGCTGCAGTGTCTCTCAATGCCACTGACAGAGTATAGCAGAACTCTCTTGCCATTTGGGTTAGACGTCAATGTGTAGATAGCAAGTAACGCATAAATTTGAGCTCAACTGATAACGGAGTAGAGCCACGTTGTGACAACATTGGGGCGTTGTGACAACATAATCAATCATTGCGGAGAGTTGCAGCTGACACAGATGATGCATTCTTTGTTGGAACTTTTCGAAATCACCCACTGAGACACATTTCAACTGTATGTCTGTTATCACTGTATCATTCATCTGAGAAAATCTAACATCTATTAATCAGATTCAGGCAGACTAGCTCAACCTTTGCATCCTATGTGTTTTCATGCTGCATCAATTTTAGTCAGAATTGTAAATTGACAGATTGTAGGTCATTTGTCATGAGTAATCTGTGATACTTTTATCACTGAGTCGTTCAGTTATCTCCAAGTCCCTCCTCTGTCTTTCTAATGCCAGTTGATTTGTATTCCCTGTACATTTGTCATTTTTTGTTGCCAAGGCAATAAGGGGGGAGAGTTGACAGCAAGGACTGAATGGCTGACATTTGATTGACAGTGCAATGTTCCAGGAGAGAGCCAGGGAAATAATCTGAATATCCAGCATAAGGATTAATCCTACTCCTCATGTACTCCCGAATATCTTCAGCTGTGGACATGGGAGGGAAAAGGTTTTTAAACATTATTTTGGAAGTTTGAGTTAATTGAAGCATATTGTTAAGGATCTATCAACAATGATGATGGGGCAAGTTCGATTTTGTGTGAATATTGAGGAACTTGAATACAGTTTCACACACAATTGGCTCAACCAGCAATGAGCTCAAAGATTATATCCTGTCTTTATGGTGAGAAAGCTTCATGTTAAAACACTGTAGTTTTTTTCTAGCGTGAAACAGCCAAATGTCTGCATAATTTCAATTCAATGGATAAGAAGATTTCTGACTGTTGTTAACAGTAATTGCAACCCAAAGAAACATTCACTTCATTTAGCAAGAGCAGTTCACCTGTCTTGCTTATTCCCTATTGCTGCCTTTTGGCTTGACATCTGGTGCAGTTTGATGTTTTAAGCAGTTCACTCAATGAACTCTACTGCATTGAGCAACAACACCTTAAATAAGATGTAAGGGCATCTCAGTCAGCCGTCTAACTTCTCAGTCTCTGAAGCCATTGCTCTGTGTCTCATTTCCCAGAGTATTGATGTCTTTAAGTGAGCTTCCCAAGTGCCTGGAGGGAGTGGATCTTATATGGATTGCTTTCAGGATGTTGGGACACAGCCGACTGGCGAAGCTCAACATTTCAAAAAGTACAGGAGTGAAAGATTTTTGGAGGAGAGGGTAATATTGATAGTGTTGTTTGAATTATATTGTTCTTAAAAAACAGAAACAGATTGGCATTAACTTATATATTCCTGGATCAACATGCAAGTAACACAATACAATTTACCAAACTTTTTTTTGGCCCACAACTGAAGTTAAAGATTCAAACAAAACAAAACCAAACCTGACAAAATAGAAAACTGATTTTCTTGTTTCTTTTTTAATTTACTTTACTGTACATTAACAATCCAAACAGGAGGTTTAACCATCTGCAGGTAATGACTTCCAGAAATCATTGGTGGCTCCCTTTCACACAAACAAGATTCAACTGTGGGGGAGTAGAATCAGTCTACACAAGAAAAAGTCACCAATGATACAGGGTAGCCTCAAAGAAGATGTGTAGACACAAAAGTTGGTTTTGTCCTAACAGATGAAAGTGCTACTTCGAATAGAAGAAAAAGAAGAAAGGAACAGGAATATTGGGTACCAGTAGAGAGATGGTTCACTATAAAGGAAAGTGGAAAAATGGAAACAAAAGAAGAATCAATACTGTTGCTCTGCAACATGGCCATGCAGGGAAGTGAATTGGATAGAGAGCTTGGATGGATAGTTATAGAGAGTCACTGGAACTAGGAACAAATTGTGTGATGCTGGCCTCCTCTTAAAAGCTGAAGTGGACTCCTGCCAGATTGAGCCTACCCCTTCAAATCAGCAGTATTTCATCTTTAGCCTTCTACTGGTATTTCTATTTAATATTACTGAAAAATTGGCTCCATATCATTGAAAACTAAATAAAATTATTATTCTTGTCTTTGACCAGCCACGTTCTCTTGAATTCTAATCAAATAATGGCTCTGATTGCAACCTTGTAGCCTATTAAGCAAAGAAATTCATTTGAACTAGGCACCATGTTGAGGCATGATGTACGAATACCTTTATTTACTGTATGTCTTGTACCCGATATAATTAGGCCTTTTCAGATTAATTGTGCAATCTCAATGGCTTATCCTTCTGTGGTGTGTAAAAATGTATAATTAATTTATTAATTAATTATTAATATTAATTTATGTTCTGTTAAATTGATTGGACTTTCAATTTTAGTTGATTCATTATTTTTGAGAAGTAATTCAACAGAGGCACAGATGTTAGGTCAACTCAAACAAGGATGGAGCAAATGTGCTACCACCTGGTCAGTCACTTCTACTGGAGTGAATTCAAAACAACTACATTTATAAACATGCAGAGACAATCTGGCAGAGGCACGAGCTCAAGAAAGGATAATGGTTTCACCCAACTGGATAAGGACTGACGGTCATTACAGAAGAGAAGAGAAGTGCTCGGATAGAGAGGCTGGGAGAGTTCTCTGGAGAGTGTAGGCAGCTTGACTGCAGTAATTAGTCAGTGAAGCTCTTCATGGTTAAGGGGCAGCTGACCACTGGCCTTGCTTGCTTAAAAGAATGGCAGAGGTTCTTCCCTCTCTCAAATATGACTGTGATTAACATCAGCAATTACTTGCAGAAATTGCACCCCCTTTCTTCTTTTAGACAAAGAGAAATGAATTGCCTGTAAGGTGTAGATAGCCTCAAACACAATGGACCTTCTATGTTACAGTTTACTCAGGCCACTGTCTTAAAGTCTATACAATACAAATACAAAAAAGTGTCATGGATAACATACCTATAGGAATGGTTATTTAGATTTATGAAACCCAAAACATTGACACAACCACTGCTGTATTTACTTAGCTTTTATATAACTATCATACAGGAAAACAGTGAGGCAGATGTAAACAGAAGCAAACCCATCTGGTGTAAAGACACAATGGAGTTACAAGTTTTCCACAAATCCTAATTAAGAAAAATGTGTCAGAAGACATGCTGACTGTTAAGACAGCTTTTCCATTTGAATAGAAGAACGATGCATGAAGCAATTCATACTTTTTAAAGAAATATTCTCTACAGAAAACATTTTATCCATACACCTATCTAACCTAACATTTGTGAAGCCCTAAAAATGAGCTCTCTGATCTCTACATTTATGTCTGCTGTCATTTATGGTTGAGCTAATGAGCCAACCTTGTGAATTTGTTGATGTTTACCTCCTCAGAATTGGGAAAGGTGGGGGAGAGGGGTGTAATATGCACATTAATGAGCATGTCACGCGGACAGCAACTAATTACAATGACGCATTTGGGGCCTCATTTGGTGGCGGTGTCAGCAGTAACAGCCTCCCGGCCATATGAGTTTCCACTTTAGTCTGAATTACCATAGAAGTTCCTCTGAAAGTTCTTCTTGTCTGAAAGTGTACGTGTCTGTCAGAGAATGGAAGCAGAAAAGCTTTACATTTTCTTTTTCTTTAACTTTGTGCCTGAGAGAGTTACGAGAGCTTGTTCCTTTGAGGTGAGTCAGAGAGGCTTTTATCAGCTCCTGTGTGGGCTAACCTGAGATTCTTGGGATCAAGCCAGTGTTTTGGAAGATCTAGTAGTAATGGCATTGTTACCCAGGGTTTTGTTGTTCCTTAAGTGGTCTACCAGGGAATATCCTTGTTGATTACAAAGGCCTATATTGCTTCATTCTAAGCTAAAAGTAGAATGAAGTCACCTATTTACAACAGACCATATTTATATGAGCCATTATAAAAGTACTGTGTGCAGCACTGCACTTTTATAAGGTTAGAAAAAAAATCTTGAGGTGACTGTGCTCTCCTCCACTGTGTAGTAGTGTATGTCTTTAACTGCTCAAAATGTATTAATCTATTACATACATAGATCAATTCATTGTTAGTTTTGGTCTTTTCATGGGATTTGTTGACAATAAGATATAATATCACCAGACTTGGAAATATTGAAATTCATACATTTATAGTTTTAGAAAAAGCCATAATGTTCATTAGACAAAGTCTTTGAAAACAGAGTTATGTGTCTAAGAAATGTTTTATACACATTTTGTATGAGGACCATATGTAACTGGAGTAATACTGGCTTTCATTTACAGTAAAACTGCACTACAAGCTATTGAACAGAAATGCATGTAGACTGCACTAACGTTGCTGTCTGTCATCGATATTTGTGCTCTTGGCCTGGCTGCTGTCTTATTCCTCTTAATGCCATTTGCTTTTTCAATGAACTCACCATTGTACTTACTTACTTCCTAATAACTGACCATTTACCTTTTGCATAAAGTTGATTTCATAGATCAATTGCAGGGTATCTGTTATACCAAGTGTCTACATCATCAGTTGTGCATTAATGGCTTGTGAGATACACATACTATGTCTTGTGTTGATAGACACTTGGACTATTTCCTCTAGGCAAACAAACGTTCTCACTTTTTCCCAATGAAGCTAGGAGAAATGTATAATGTAATAACGGTGAGAGTGTGAAATATAGCAGGTGGAAGATGACAATCTTTATTCTCATTGTTGACCGCCATATGAGCAGAGGAACATGGATATTGCCACCAATGAAATCATGGATTTGATTATTTTAGTGGTTTGTTAATTTGATCTTTCTTGACAGAGCATTCATTTACCTAAATGACTATTTGCAAAGAATGATGATAGCCTCATCATACATTTAAAGTTCTCTTGTTGCACATTAATAAAGGAGAAATGGGTTTGGTCTTTATCTCTGTATTACTTAAATAGGAGATTTGTATGGTCATTTATTCATTGAGTCTCATGATTCCTATGTGCCCTTATTATTAAAAGAAAACTAGTTATTTTTAGTAGTAGTGTTACATTTAATTTTCTATTTAATTTACTGGTACTGGCTGTGGTTAGTTTTACATCTGGGTTGATTACGTCTAATAAAATATGATTTAAGAGGGGTAATTTGGAGAGTCGTGTCAGCCCCTCCATCTGCATTGTAGTTTGTTTTTAATCATTTACTTACAGCCATTAAGGTACCACCTCACTGTTGTGTTTTTTGCTATTACTCTAGAATTAGTATGGTAGATGCCATGTTCAATGAAGTCAATAGCTGAAATCAAACATTGTATAAAGAGGAAGAATCAATGCGTTTCCTCCCTATAATTATGAGAACTGGAGCAGAGCCCCATTGGCTTTCAGTCATGCTTACTATTGATTGTGAGGGCCATAATTTACTTTTGTCCCAAAGCAAGCTTTTCACCCCATTACTCTCGGCTCATGGCTCTTTGGCCAGAGCCAGTCTTGGTCTCCATCATCATTAACACCTGCCTGGTCATTAAATTGAGCAGCCAGATAAAGGGACAGAGATTATAGATTCCATCATTGCTCTTCACATCACCCTGGCTAATGATTTGTGTAAAGGTCTAATGGTTAGTGTGGCAAAAGGCCAAACAGTACCAAAAAGTCACAAGCTAGGGCACTGGAACAAGTGTTAATGTGTTGGATTGTTTTGTACCTTCACCTTTGACATTCATTACAAAGTAGTGCCCCTTACTGGTCAATGAGGCCTGAAGTTGAGTATGCAGTTCATTCTTAAAAACAATCTAGCTGAAGTAATATAGGACATGTTTACTCACCTGAAACATTTCCCGAATAATGACAAAGATATTTGAATAGCACTCACCTATAAAACATAAAGGTACCTCCTGGTGGTTCAACTCATTTTGTTGTTAATGACTGTGTCTTTTTAATAAATTGTGTTTTCTGCGTGTATATGTTTATTTAAATGCATTACGTATTTATTTTTACATCCATCTGCTCATTCAATATTTGTGTTTTAAAGAAGACAAAAGGAGAGGTGAAACATGATGGGACAAAAGAAATATTCATTTTTTTTTCTCATCAAAGTATGTAAGTTGAGAGCACACACACTCCTATACCAAAGAGCAGGAAAGGAGCACTGGAACATGGAATTATAGTTATTTATGGTTGCAGAAGTGTTGTTAAGCTGCATAAATTCAAAGGTTAGAAAACTGTAAACTCTCATTTGCAAGAGTGTGTGGACACAGGATGTTTCAGCTGGTATTCTTTTTGCTTGACTGTGTTTTAAATATGGAAATGAGTAGTGTTAGTCAATACCAAGCCTTAGACTGGACAAACGCACACATTTAAAAACAAACCAAATGCAGACTTTACAGATTAAAGGGACTGTGTGGATCAGATGTACAGTAATGCTAAAATCTTTCTTCTTGACGAAGACTTTTTATGCAGTGGTAGATAAAAACAAAGGATAAACAAAAAGCAGAATAACAGGATCTGTCCCCAGGTAGCAGCTGCCAGTCATCGATTTAAGAGGTAGCTTGACTTATGGTGCAGTGAAGATTCAATCCCCTATTGATCCTCAAAGTGTCAGGTTCTTGTCAAGGAGGCCTATACCACTTCCTGATGCAATGCCTTGGCAGGGCAAAGAATAAGTCTGAGCAAAACAGAGAGACGAGGGAGGAAGAGAGAGAGAGACCGAAGTTACTGTATGTGCATTTGTGTGTTGTGGTGAACGGAAGGGGAACATAATGTCACTAACATACCATTCAAACAAAAGTAAAACAACAGCATTGATTGTGTGGTTGGTTGGGGGAGTAGTGTCGGATTGTTATACCACTGCAAAGTTTTACTGTCCGTTCACACATATGGACTCAAAAGCTTGGAAAGCATGAGGATTCTATTCATTGTAAATGGGACCTGGCGTTGCAGCCCGGCACCACCCACTGGGCTACAAAGATTTAAAAAGCTCAGCGGCACTACAGAGAAAAGTTAAGAAAGGCTAAACTTTATGCAAATGTTTTCTGACACAATGCAGGAAACAAACTGAAACAGGAAATGGACAACTTCCTTGTGTGTAGTACGGTGGCTACGTCGAAACAAAACAACTGTCCATTCAAAGCTGAGTATGTAAATTACATGCTCAGCTCAACATACTCACAGAGCTACAGCTTCATGAGAGGCAAGAGACAGCCTGCTACTTTGTATCTATATGTGTGAACGCAACGTTAGGGAAGAGATTGGGGCGGATGTTTGGGATATTCTAGGGTTATTGCATTGGGCGATCTTCTGCTTAATCTTAACCAAGTAGTTTTAGTTGTCTAAATTTAACCATACCTTTATCATAGAGGTGGCAGATCAGAAGACAATGTGTGGACTGTTGTTGCATTTATTAAAAGAAAAATGAGTGAAAGAGTGGAGAGGAGGATGACAGACAAACAACAGATGTTCTCTGGACAGGAGCATCGACATCAGACTGGGAATGAGAGTGAGCAGTGAGGACACACACAAAGGATGGATAGCCCTGGCTGCTGATGTTTTTCCAAATCATAACCCATCTTCTGATACAGTCCATGTTTTAACTTCCTTCTTTCTTCAGTATGCACCCAATCACCTTAAGTTCACCACACTTATTTGGTCTTTCTCTTTCACTGAGAGATTCTACTCCACCTTTAACTTCCTCTCTGACTGTTGTGCTTCAGTGGGAGCTTTATGCCAGCGCAGTTGATTAGCTTACTGATGGCAACTGCGCTCTTCCTTTCCAGGGTCATGCTCAGATCTGCACAAATATAAAAAAACATGGATGTATTGGTTTTCACCTCAAACGCACCCACCATACAAGTGCAAACATACTAAAAAGCTGTGGCAAAGTGTTTTGCATCAGTGCAATGGGATGCAACCCAAGATCATTGGGAAACAGTGACCCTCCAATACCCTGCATAGGGGCCTCCTATTCACAAATGTGCGGTATTTTCTACCTCTTGCGGCTCCACAGCAATATTGCTTAAAGAATTTACAATTATATTTAAACTGTCTTTTACCAAACAAAATAAATATTATTTTCTCAAAAGAATAACACTCACACTGCAATGGGACCTGCCTACCTCCGATGTCCATTTATCCATTGCCTGACACCTGCGTATATACGCCAGCATGTGTTATTGGCAAGTAGCCTGTTGATGCTGTGTTATCTGATGTTCTGTAAATATGAACTGCCAGCTACAATAACCATTCATGTCAACCTACTAGTGGAAACTGCAAGTAGCATATGCTGGGGTTGCGGATATCTTCCAACTGGCATGACAAATTGTTGAAGTGTGTCAGCACAAGCAGTCAAACGAGCAGCGATTTCACCAGCGTCAGCAGTCCGAGGAATGAAAAATCACAATTAACAGTTCAGACTAATACAATCAACAACACTAACAAAAGTGAGAAGTATCAGTTGTAGTCTGTGAAGGGTTGATTTTAAAATGCTAGAAATTACTTTGGATGTCGGCCTTTCAATGAGTTAACCACTTGAAGAACCCTTAAAACTTAAGCATCTAAATCATTTTTTCTGAAATAACAAAAGCAAAGTAGAGATCCAGCAAACAGCAGTGTAAGCAAGGGAGAGAACAGAAGTATGAGTCATACCTCCTAGCTTAGCATCTCTCTGCCACATGATTTGTCTATGGACAGAGGACCCTTACGACATCTGTTTTCAGGGTTCTGTGTGTTTGACCCACAATGTTTTGCTTTCAGCTTTTTGTAATAATGAAGTCTGAAATCCATGCGTCACTTCTGAATTTTAGCACAACAGCAAAACTTGACACCAACTGTGATAAAAAGTCTATACTGTAATGTTCTAAAGCCAATGTTTTGTAAGTTCAATAGTCTTTGTCTCCCTTGGTGTAATTACAGTACAATCATATTTTGACTTGGTTTCAGTTTGTCTCAATATTTCACCTGCAGATTTCTGTAGTGTAACACTTGAATGTAGTTGCTCATAATGTTCGACCCAATAACGTTGAATAGGGTATCAAAAGAGGAAAGGAGGGCTGCATACTATGAGTTTTTTACATGGAGAAATACTTGATTTCTTGACTTTAGTCTGTCATTGCTTTTTATTGTCTGTCTGTGTCGAATGGTTATTCATGGCCCAGTTTCCTTTGGAACAAAGCTTTTGAATAAAAATGTGTTCACAAGAGACTTTGCCTTTTTACATATATTTGATCAATATTTGACAATGTGTAGAAAACCAAAAAAAAAAACACAGTTTATAGGCCTGACAAATAAAATAATAAGGAACTGAAATAAGAGTTGACCCACAATGTATATTAGCAGGGCTGAGTTTCTCAAATCAGCAGGTGAACCTCTTCAGCCCGCCACTGCCTGAACTCTTTCACAAAATTGCAATGACACAGGGGCTTTTGCAAACTGCAAACACTTTACAGTCATAACATTCACAGGGACCAAGCTGCTTATTCACTGCTTGCTTTATTCCAGCTGAGCTGTTAAACTCATGCAAGGAAGACCATCATGCCTTATAAGTTCTTTTAATGTGATTTATGCAAAGTCAGGAACAAGAAAGAACGAAAACTATTTACACATATGGTCCATAGGATGTTAAATAATAAAGAATCTTAACTGTTGTTCAGACTGGCACAGAGAAGACAAAGTGACCTGGAGATAAATGCACAGTTGTCTTGTTGAAATGGAATAATATATTGTATTCTAATATAAGCGAATGTGAATTTGCCAGGAAATATGAAAACAAAATAAATGCATATATCTTATCACAAAAGCTGTTGACTAACACTTAATTTTAAAATAGCTACAATAATCATACAATAAAATACACAACTACATATATTGTATGCACTGTTTGGGTATTTTGTCACATGATTATGGCCACAAATACTTCACAGAACATCAGACGTTTTGAATATAGTATTTTAATATCACATTCACCATATATAGTACATGTCATGGTTTTTAGGGTGATGTATCTTTTACAATGCGTCTTACACAAAATTCATTGGGTTTTTTACTTCACATGGTATTTTCTGGTAAAATACATTTTTTTGGTATTTTCTTTGGTTTAAAAAATGCTCATTGATATTATGCATCAATTATGTTTGTTTGCTTGCTTATTATTTTATCTTGATCTTTACCCCTTAAGTACTGTAACAACAACTGTAGCTACTCTTCCTGGATTCCACATAATGTATTTACAATACTCTGATATCCATACACACCATAAGATTCAACAATACCAACAACAAACAAAACTCCCCTTTTCTATATATAATCAGCTTTATATTAAAATAAAACTCAAATGCACTGTTGTGGTCATACTGTAATAATGTCTCTTTACTAAGGGAAATGCTTGCTCCTATCGGTTTAATCTGTTTAAGCTTGCCTACTGTGCATTTAATCACAAGTTTTGAAGTCTAGCACAATTGTCATGTCTGTAAGATGTCCAGCTGCTCTACATTAGACACGTCAATACAAAAAAAAGTATCACTTTTGTTTCAATCGCATCATGATTTGACAATAAAAGAGGGCACTCAGTTGTGTGATATTAAAGGAATTACAGAAAGCAAAAAGTGATAATCTGTGACTCACAACTTTACAGTCAAGTATTTCTCTTATCACATCAGCCATAAGTACAGCCAATTCATTTCCACCTAGGACGAAGGCAATTGAAAAAATGCAAACGTTTCTGTCTAACAACAATGTTAACTACATTAAATGTATTTAACAGGCATAAATCAATTGTACCTTGTTGACTTACAGATGCAAAATTTTGAGTCCCACTGGCAGCTGCCATCGATGGTAACAAGCAGGACTGAGAGCAAAGAAATACCTGTCTAGATGGAAGACAGAGAGAGAAATCAATTAAAAAGGATGCAGATAACGTCTGACATTTCTGCTAACACCATACACATACAAAATATATAGTATAAGTATTATTAACTAATAAGCACAGTAATGTAAGACAAAATACACCATTATTATGTACATACAAAGGATGGAAACTATACCTTTACAACATATTTGACTCCTGTAGATTTATGCATGGGTGCCCTTCAACTCTGAACACCATACCGAAAGACAAATGATTCAGTTTATATTGTTTATTCTGAAATTTTGAGGAAATCATCTCAGTTTGGTGAGATTTTTATTTACATTTAAGCATCTAAACATTTTATTTTTTTTCATTTTTAAACAAGAGATGTGTAGAAATGTTTATTGTAGTGTAAATTATTGATTATGGGGAATGAAGCAAGGAAACATAGATTACTGTATGTATTGCGTGATGCAGTTGTATTTCATTGTGTGACTCAAACTGCTCCTCTCATTTGTTGCTGCGGCAAAAGTACAAATACGTAATTCATAGGCCTGAGTCATTTTGTCAGACTTTGTCAAATGAAAGATGCATTCAGCAACTTGAGTAAAATAAAATAATAGCAGATCCCTGAGGGCACAGTGCTGCACAAATGGTAGGGATTTGCATGAAACAGCTGAAATATGATAATAGTAGATATGTATAATTGTTCATGGGTCACACAGATGGGCAGAGTTGAAGCAGACATTTGCAAGGGCTCTTAAATCAAGAATAACTAATCGCAGCAGTGAGCACACAGTGACACTGCACACATGCAAAATGTCATGGGGTATTAGTTGATTGTTATTTGGGCAAACCAAACCTTTTGTTAGAAAGAAGCAGTTGCTTGTACTAAACCCTATCATGCAGTGCTAAGGGACAAATGGGGGGGGGGGTCACTTTGAGACAGATTTATTTGAGAAATAACATAATTCTAATTGTCCGGAAACCAGCATCCCATCTGCATCATCGTCACCCATGAAATTAAATTTTCACAAGACTAGCTCAGAGTTGATAGAAAATGCTTCAGGTACAAAAAGAAAAAAAAGCTCTGATTTGATTTCTTTTCATAGTGGTCAGTCATAAATGTGTCGGGACAATGCAATCTTTAAGTGATATTTAATATACAATAATTCAAGTTCTGTGTTTGTCAACTTTCAGATGCATGGTGCACAAAGGTAGTGAGGTAGTGCTAACCCTCACCCTTAATGTGAAGATAGGGGCAATGGAGTGCTGGATGAATTCAGAGGTAACAAGAATTGAGTCCTTTAGAGACAACAGACTGTGTAGTAAAAGAAATTTCTGCCTTTCATTTCCTGCAGAAACTCTATACTGATTACTTTGCATCAACAGCCAGTAAGCAGTTAATGCAAACTTGAGCAGCAGTCCATTGTTCTGCCCACACGTTTTGAATGTTGATATGCTGTATATCAGATCTGTCCAATACTGTAAATAATGACATACAGTTTTATCAATGCTAAAGTCACTGAATGATTAAACTTTAATTGATGACAAGGATCGATGCTCAGCATGCAACAAATAAAGATTTCAGCCACATAAACAGAGCAGATGAAGCAAATTCAAACCCCTTAACATATCATATTAGCATATCATGTGGAGAAATTGCTGGCTTCCTTATACAAGTAATTCCAGTCTTAGAATACAGTTTGTTTCATGTCACTTTCTTCTGTGGGTGTATTTGTGTTCTTTTTGCAGTTTGCAGGTGTAAGGACTAGAGTGAGTTGTACACATGTAACTGACAGACAGCAGGTATGCCTCCCTGCATCGCTGGCGCTGTGAGGCAGGCACAATAATGAGTGACAGAATAATGCCACTTCTTACTTCCTCCAACCATTTTATTTGATTCAATATCTCATATCAGTGTTACTATCAACATTGATGAGGTTATGACAGGTTACCTCACTCATCTTCGTTTGCCCATCATATTAGCCTAATTACTGACAGTGAATTCAAAAAGAGTCAGTTCATTAAAACTACAGTCTACTGCTTTAAAGTAGACAGAAATGTTCATTTATCTTAAATGTCATCCAATGTCAGGACTAGAGACGCTTCACTAACAAGGGAATAACACCAATACGTGACATCAGTCAGCATTACAGCCAGTTTTGAATCCACATTCTTTATCTGTGGATTAAAACAGCACAACCACAATCAATGCTTGTGTACTTAGTTTTCAAAATACAACAATATATAGTAATGGTAGTGGAGGTTTAGCCATAACTTGATTATGAAATGCTACAGGCACATACAGGAGTTATTATACGGGATGACTTGGTCCACTCTGACTGCCGCCTGAGCTGCACTCCTCCATGACTCTAAAACATGTAGATAAAATGATGTAGGATACTGTAGCAAGGAATTTTTAAATAAAGAGGTGTTATTTATCTTGGCTTTCAAATTGCTTCATCATAGTCAGAAAGAGGTCCATTAACAACTTGAACTTTCTGTACAGGCATTTAAACTTCAATGCATGTCTACAGCTTGCTACTATCTTGGCTGCTACATGGGCTGGAAATTCAGAATTTCAGCAAAGACGACTATGTGGAGCTGAGGTGCAACATGGGCATCCCTATGTAGTAGAATACGTCAAATATTCACTTGCCTTTCAGCCCACCACATTTGTAGAAAACCCTTTTTTGCTTCTTTGGCTTGCTAGATGTTTGGCAATCTTCTCCAGCGACTTGGTGAGCACGATGGCTCTCTAAAACCTCACATCTTCCAGCAGTTAAACAACCGTGGAGTCGTGGACTGACTCAGGAAAATTGAGACATCCAGCACAATGCAGTGCTATATTTCCATAAGTCTTCTTTCTCTCAATCTGCTTCCATGAAATCCTTTTTGATCATGTGCAATCCTTCCTCAGTACCTGGCTGCTGACCATTTTCTACACACAAATGTCCATTTGGCACAAAGAGTGCAGCAGACATGATTCTGCTTAACATTTCCAAGCCGGACAAATTGGGCTAAGATACCAGCTGTTAAGCATGGGAAGGCTAATCAGTTTAGCAGAATGCTGAGGATTATGCAGTCAAAGACGAGTTGTTGTTCTAAACACAATATACTGCAGAGAACAACACATCTGCTGTTGGTTTTGTTATCTGAGCTATTTCCTCTTGTTCATTCTGGAGGCTTGTCTTAGCCTTGTTATATGCTTGCTGCTGTTTACCACAGGCCTGTTGTGAAGGAAGTGTCCAATTAACTGTGGATTTGATGGCATGTGCTATCACATCAGTGTTCCCAGAGTCTCACGTCATCTGTGCGCTTGTGTGGCAGGGTGTGAGGGCTTTAGGCCAGCAGTTTTAAATCATGTCCCTCAGCTAAATGTACTGCATGAAATATCGCATGTCTGCAAGAGACACAGAGAGACAGAGAGAGTTTATGTTCTCCTGTATATACTATGATTATAAACATTAATGAATTATAATTGCAATAATAATAATTCATAATAATAAATAATACGACACAATGGGACACAATGCAAATGAATGTAATATTTATATTCCTTACATTTTATAGTCCCTGTGTGACTGCATGTCATGTCACTTTGTCATAAGAAAACAGTGGAAGCATAAGGCATGCCTATACATGTTTTTCAGTTCATCCGTGTCATTTCAGCTAAAGTAATTGACTGCAGTTCACTGCTTATTAAGAGCAATAGATGATCCAAAGAATATCTAGATCTTTGTTTTTAATCATCCATATAGCTCTGTTTTGCGGGCACTGTATTAATTGGTTATGTGAATTCCAATGTAGACTTGCTACCTTACATGTAGAATAACCTTTATCAAGTCTTTTCCAATAAATAATTCAGCAGACGTGCATGTTTTTTCTCCAGTACATTGTTGCCTGGGCTTGTCAGCCAATACCTGTCTGTCCATGACATTCACCAAAATGTTGAATGAAGGTACCAAATCATATTGCACTAATAAGTTTTAAGGCTTCACAATTGAGTTTACAACAACACAAGATGAATAATTTAATTTGTGTTTTAGTGATTACAAATGGTTTGGAAGTAAGATCTTGTATGTGTCATTTCTAATTCATTTAATTAATCAATCATCCAAAATGTCTTACTTCATTCTATGCTTAGTCACACTGGTGTGTTTATGGGACATCACTGTATAAAGCAGTGGCTGCTCTTTAGAATTGTTTTCAAAAACAACAGCCTTATTTAGCTTAATACGTATTTAGTTGCAAGCACTAATACTGTATGTGTTCATTTTTCTAGGTCGCAGACTGTGAAATTGAAATTAAAAGTACAATTAGCTCCTCCTCGGATTTTGATTGTTTGACCTGTTCACATACAGAACTGGGAGGAATTAAGAGGCCTCTTGGGAAATCTTCTGGCTTTGCTAATGGGAGAGAATTTTGTATCTCCAGTTTAGAACAAAAATGTCAGTTGGTGTTCATGTTGTTTAAATTCTTGATGTCAGGGAGTGCTGTAGTTGTTCAATTAGGAGAAATGTGTCACTTCAGCGTTTAACACTGTATTCCATAACCCTTGTGCTAGGCATGAGAGGGTGGGGGCAGGCTCCGTCTTCGGTCTTCTCTCTGCAAATTGTTCAAGACCTGCATCATAAAACAAGGTCCCAAGGTTGAGACACTGTAGGAGTCTGACTCAGGCACCGTGTGCCACAAGCAATGATGCAATAAACCTTTGTTTAGGGAAGCGCTCATGCAGCATTACACTGTGGTGGTCAGTGAGCTCTCAGCATGGGGCAAAAGGCACAAGTATTTTCCTGTTCCAGCCTTTTTTAATCTTTTCTAAGGGTAATTTTTTTTAATGCTTCTTGCACAGCCTTCAACAAAATGTTTTATACCTTTCTTTTACTTCTAATTCATTAATTTTTTTTGTTTTGTTTTTATTATTAATGTAGTCTGGCAGGTGGATTTGCCTTCATCTTCTCTCCTCCGTCTGTTTATGTTTAAAGTACTGACACTTTCTTGACTCTGTTTCCTTTTTTGTTTCATCCAAGCTGTGTGCATGCAAACCTGCTTGCAAAGCCATACCTCGGCCCCAAAAGTTTCCGTGATTTCTTTGTGACATTCTAGTGACTTTCTGAACTAATAATCCCCATGTTTCTATACTGAGTATTTTATTCACTTTCCCTTTGTGTGTAACAAAGTAAGAGAGCTGAATTTGCTTTTCGTCTATTCTGTTTTATTCTCTTTGAAGAGAGACAGATGAAAAGGAGGGTGTACTTTTCATAAAACTACTCCAGGCAATATGGATTGGAGGCTGGCAGCGTCTCTACATGCACATGTATCTGAGTTACAGATCAAGTGTCAAATGTAGTCATATGTAGTATGTTGTCATTTCCATCAACCACTCTACCAGTCAGTTGAAAATAGTATCTTATTCTGTTGGTGATGTAAATTCATTGCGTTGGAATGCATTTTACCATGAAAAAAGGCAGATTTTTAAAACTCATGTGCTGCATTGTTAGCTTGAATTGTAAACACCCAAAATGAAAGGCATTACAAGTGTTAATGTCCCCATCTTTGAAACAGCAGATGTGTTCAGCTATGACCTAAAAAAAGACACTTTTTTAGGTCATAGCTGAATACAAAAACTCAAATCATAACAATGTACTGCTGCTCTTAGGAGTTCTCACTATAATTGTCACTTTAATAGCTCTATATTTCAGACACTGTACAGAAAAGGAACCATTAAATTCATCAAATCAATAATGCATTCTGTAATTTCAATTTGTCACCACACAGTGCACCAATACAGTCCAATAGTTGGTGTTTTAAGGGGGAGCTGAATTTGCTTGTAAAATAAAATGTGGGAATGGTTGTGAGTAAGCTGTATCTACAGTAAGTAATACAAATTTCCCAGAAATCTGATTATAGTAAACTTCAAATCTGGTAACATTTCAAAGCAGGATTAACTAGCATGCGTCCGCAAAGCAATGTATTGCCAGTGCTAATCGGTGACTTGAAATTGTTCGTTCAGTCAATGCAAGAACATATTTGAACACAATGTAGTGACAAGACTAGAAATTACCATTAGTGCTTCTTACTGTAATTTGAGCTTGGATCAATGCAACTGGGCCTAAAAGCCTCCTTTGGCATGTTTGTGTCATCAATTGAATTGAATGCACAAACTTCAACTTGCCCTTCGTGTCTTGCTACATAATGAAAGTGCTGCCTGGGGTGTGGGCTGAGTAACACTGTTGCAAATGATGACTCCAGCCCTGTCTTGAGTCTGGCTGAGTTCAGACCTTGAAACCCACTGAATTGAAATGTGAAATAATTCATGATAGAGGATGTAAAGTCTGGTCATAAATCCAACAGGGAAATGGTGATGTACTACATAGGCTTACGGAAACAAGCCAGTGATTGAAAGGGTTTTATTGCACACAAGATACTCTGTAGCCTGCGGGGCTGAACTGAAGGGATAAAAAACAACAACAAAAAGAAAAAACGATAAATCCAGTTGTAGTGATGCAAATGAACTGAACTACTTCAGAGCTTGAGAATGTTACCTGTTCAGCTTTAAGAAGCAGGACAGTCAGAGTTTCCGGTATTTACGTAACAAGGACAAAAAGACAGTGAATAAGCATTGAAGTGAGTTGAGCCTTGTTGACAGTGTGGCCTTTTGTTCCTGCCGAGGACAGTTGCTAGATTGAATTGATCTGACTTTAGAGCCTAACCATTTATCTTGGTCAGTCATATCTGATCTGTGGCTGTCAAGTGGAGACAGGCTCCTCGGAGGAATAAACTGCTTGGAGAGCTAGAGACGGGTCTACTTTACCTCTCTGCCGTGGCGGCACCATTTCCTTTACTAGTTATGTGTGTTTGTTTCTCCACAGGAATTACCAAATGTATCGATAATAAAATGTTTAGAGCTGAAACAATTAGTCAGTCAATCAATTAGTTGATTGACAGAAATATAATCTAATAATGATACTATTCTACTAAAGTAGCACTGATTTTATGATCATTTCCCCATGTGAATTTGGTTCCTATTATAATGAAGAAAACTACTTAGCCAATATAATTTTCATTAACTTGTATTGCCGTTATAACAAAATGATTTAGTAGATAATGTAGTAAAAAAGTCTTAATTTACAATCAATGTAAACACAAACACAGTAGTATTACAGGTTATAAGATCAAATGGGGAAAAATGAATAAAAATGCTCCATTACTTTCCTCCAGCTGCAACAGAATCCTGTTCATCCTGCAGCCATATTTTCCTCGGAGATTTTCACTTTAGTTCACTTCTCTCCAAGGACCCCCTGAAAAAGAAAAAGAATAATAATAATAATTAAAGCAAAATAATAGTAAAGATTCTATTGGCACAGCTTCAGCTCAGCACTGTCACTCCAAAAGAAAGCTGTGAGCTGATCCTTTTGACCGTGTCTTCTGCTACCTGGGCCATTTCTAAGCCACAGATGATAATCCTCAAGGGACCCTCATTAAGTCTTTGCTCCAATTAAGCCACACTCATTTTGCCGCAGCACAATTGCTCTGTGCCACGGCGGACAAATCCTCCAACAGTGGATTAGGCTGATCAGTGGGTGGGATGAAAATAGCAGCATTGGTAAGTCAGCGGAAGAGGTGAGCATTTCTTAGGTGTCAGCAGCCACTGCTCACACGTCCGGTGGTGTGCATCCAACAATTTGAGTTCAAGGAAACTATATCAGATGTGAAATTATACTAAATTTGTAGCTGCAGTATATATGTCCTATTTTAAGGGGCTCAGAAGTGGCTTAGCTAGTGGAATCACTGAGCAAGCCAGGACTGCTACTGATATAGTGAGTAAATTCCAGCTGACATTAAGACTTTTGGGGCCTAAATTTTCTTATCCTTCACAGTTTCTTAATCGCATCTCATTGACTTCACACTATATGTTTCTTTCAAAAAAGATAGAAATCTTGAGTTGTAATAATGACATTAATATAAACAGTCAGTTGCAGTATTTACAAATAATCTACAAAATGGTGACTTCACTCTCAGGGAATAAAGAAAAGAAAACCGAAAAAAAGAGAACAGTTCAACAGAACTAATCCTCAGTGTGGGGGCACTTCTGACTTGAAAGTTCAATGACATCAAAGCTACAGTATAGCCTCAGTCAGCACTACAATGTGCCTTATGAAATACTCGTCATGTACTTTGAGTTGCCTAGTAGTCCAGAACTCTACCAGTCAAAGGAATGGATTTTATTGGTAAGCTTTCAAAAACCAGTGAACACATCATTTTGAACATGAATGGTGCTAGCATAAGTTCTGACAGGCCACGCCGTCAATTACAGCACCCTGATGAAGTGATGGCCAGCGGATCTGACCACCAAATGTTTTAGCTGACAGCTGACTATACGCTCACTGAAATACCCTACAGCCATCATATGATGTGTTGAAATTCCTTACAAACCCATTATAGTGCTACCATTAAATTGGCACATGCATTACTATCGATATTATTAGCATATTATGCTTTTGCCATTAATTGCCATGTATTTTGGTTGATCACTAAACCTTTGCTTCCTTTAAAGTAGATTTTTTTTAAATTTCTGCCTAAGCACATAATATTCTTATACACAAATGTGTTCAATAATAGCACATTATCACTTCCACCTTGACTTGTTTCTACATATTATAATTTGTATGTAGTTTTGGCATCCTAGTAGATAGCCTAATAAAGTGGCAAAAAAGGTCTTAAAAATTGGTCGGTTTCATGTGTGCTCCATTGAGTTGCCTTTAAACTGCTGCTCATGTGCATTTCAACAATGTTGTCAGTCAGTTAAGGGACATTCACTCTCCAAGTCTGCACCACAAAGTTGAATGGCACGAGCCCTGAAAATGCTACTCACTTGTCTTCCCCAACTCAAATGATGGTGCAATGAGCCATTCTTTGGCAGCTGTTCAGGCAAAGAAAATGATCAAGTTGACCAGGCAAGGAGAAAGATACTGTGCATATGTCATACGGGTCTTTTCTTGCCTACTACCCTGGTTTGGTTCAGCTAATGTTCTTCCTTGGATTGACATTTCTTTAAGGATGTTTATCCTGGATCGCTGGGCATTTGTGGGGGCTGAGTCGGTTAACGTTGTGAGCTCACTCTCCATGGCAGCTCTGAGTGTGCTATTGTGTTTTTTTTTGTTTTCTTTCAGACCCTGGAGTAAGTGACCTGTGAATAGAGTCATACTGGGGATTTTCTGAAGGACTTCCTTTCTTCTATAACTGTGTATGGACATCTGACATTGGGAAGCCCAGCAGGTATGTCAGAATAAATTCTTATCTTCTTGTAATTGTGGGTGCTATTGTCTTTTTATTTCACTTCTTAAGTCAGTTGTGGGTTTAAAGGTCAGTTTTGAATAATAAGACCTCTAAATAGATATGGCCAGCAATTTTTAGGTAGAAATCCACACCAACCAAAGCATGCTGAGCCCAGCATGCATACAAACATATAACGTTATCTATTTAGAACATATCCGGACATAATTGGAAGGTGGTTTACAAGATAAAAATGGGATAATGTAAATTAAATGTACATAAATCAAGGCATAGAACAGCAATAAAAGCAGTGAATGTGAGTCACAGGTCTGCCTGGGCAGACACACTGCACTTAAGGCAGGACCCTGCTTGACCTCGTGTTTGTAATGAAACTGTTTGGTTGCTGTAACTTGAAATGTTGCTGTTTAATTGAACTTCAGTAACATTATCTTGTCCAAAGTGAGCTTAAAGGGTAACCACTCTCAAATACTGCTAGACCCTTCTCCCAGCATTTTTAAAAAATGCAACAGAGGAGTGAGGGAGCAACGACATGGCCTCGTGGCTACTTAGCAGCGATGCGTAGCTGGTAGCCATTAGAAGCTACTGACTCTCTTTGTCTCTGCTAGACAGAGAGTCTGGTGGAGCTTGGACAGTCACTAGAAGCACATTTATGGCTCTTTCAGAGAGTCTGTGTGGGTACCTGGGTTGTAGCTGGGCTAGAGGCTCTTCTACTGTGAGACGCTGTCCGGTGTGTGTCTGTGGGGGAGTGATAGTACATAGCTACTACAAGCTAATTTTGAGCCGAACAAAATCACCTGTATTAACATCAAATGCTAACAAGAATGTATGTGATTATGTGTACAGTAAAGAAAAATGATTTAGTGTGTCATTCCTCTTTAACTACTTAAACTTTATTTGGCCCAGCGGCAGCGGAGACACCCTGAAAATGGTGCATCGCAATGCGATTTTTGGCACTATTCTCAGAACTGTCATCCAACTGGAGTTTGCAGGCCTGAACAGCACGTCATGTGTATTTAAACAGATATTCAGCTAGCAAGCCTGATGTCACTGGGCCATCTGTTCCAGTGTTTAAGTCCCCTGACAGTGAAAGCCCAATTACCCCTAGTTTATAATATATCACAGATAATTAACATGTTTGTTATCCTCAACTTTGCATTGTACGGCCTGGAATTTTTCACAACGCATTTGTGGTAAATGGTTAAATTGAGATATTAGTGACTATGCAATTAGTACGGTGAGCACTGTGGAGTAATAGATGATACGTCAGATTTCTCTTAATGGCCAGACTCTGCACCACCATGTCCTCATTTTTGGAAGAGTCACTGCAGTATGTGCAAGGGAAGAAAGAAAAGGTTGGTGGTGCTGCTCACTGAGATTTTTCTATTTTTGGAAATGATAAACATAGATAGGCCTTCTTTTCTTTCCAGACATCTATCTCAGATAGCCTTACTAACCACAGTGTGAAAACCTAATGCTGTCACATTTAAAGAACGGCCACATTAAGTGAAGTTAGTCTGTGCTATTTTGCCAATGTAGACACCTGCTGCAGTTATGGAGGTTTAGCATGACAGATATTAGAGAACACAGTACAAGTCAGAAGAGGATGGTGTCATGACGCCTGGTTGTTTTAATATGATTTAAGCAATTATATAGGGAATCAAATTACTTTGATTCATATGAGTGAAGATGAAGGGAGTTTGGGAATTCAATCTCCTTAATTGGCTTTTTTAAGATTTTGTGCTGCTGATGGTCACCAAGTTATGCTAAATCAAGTAGTTTTTAGCAAACAAGTACCTGTTTTCAAAAACAGGTTTGTCACTGTATGCAATGTTGGTACAGCTAAAGACAAGATCAAAACAGGAAATAAGAAGCACATCCAAAATAGTGAGATATTGCCTGCTTCCTGTGCAGACCTGTCTTGTTCGAATGCAATTGTTACCTTTGGAGTTATATTTTATCAAGAAAAAAAAAATAGGACAAAGGGAAAA
This sequence comes from Macquaria ambigua, assembly GCA_008360985.2. Classification (NCBI taxonomy): domain Eukaryota; kingdom Metazoa; phylum Chordata; class Actinopteri; order Centrarchiformes; family Percichthyidae; genus Macquaria; species Macquaria ambigua. The sequence continues at coordinate 165,563 of VMKM01000098.1, read as the reverse complement.
AAATAGTTTACTTAACTGAATCACCGGCCTCAACGTTGCTTCCCAAGGCTTAGAGGCATCAAAGTGACATTTTCTTCCCAAAGGGCAGAGATGACACAGAATGACTTGGAGGGTGTCAGACACATCTAGCCAACATGCTTAAATGCGCAGTCTCAAATGCCAATGCTTCATGTTTCTGGTCAAACCTAATGGGTCTGGTTAAGTTTTCCACCATTTGCCTTTCATGTCACTTTTTCAATAAATGCACCACCATGAGGCAAGAAAGACTGGGACCGGTTGGAAATTAATGTGATCACATTGGGGAAGGGACTGGGCTGAACGACATGTGGAAAGAAAATGTGTCTCTGAACTCCCTTGCTGCCGTGAGGCATAACACAATTAGACTTTAGATTGTTTTTTTCCTCTCTCTCTGCCCATCTGATTTCTGCTCTTGCCAGGCTATTCTCTTTCATCTGCTTTATTCCTCTGTATTGTCATAATGTAGCAGACCCTGAGTGCTCTCACAGATCACTGGTACAGCTTATCAGTGAAGTGGTGCCGCTTCAAATTGGGTCCCTTAATTTAGTCTCTCTACATTCATTCTCAGGATTACACTTTCAGGGGAAAAGGCTGTAGTGGTAGAGAGGAAAGATAAACATACTCTAGGTAGAACAATCTAGAGCAGTACATGGAAATCTCATGCAGAGTTTAGGAATTGAGGGAAGAAAGAAACGTGTGTTTGCAGTTCTGAATGTAGAAGCTCTGCTTTTGGAAACTACTGCCCCGATCAATCCTCAGCAGTGTTGGAGAGATGAGTGTAGGGCAGGTTGACATCAGGTAAAAAGTTGCAGGAAAAATTTCAACCAATCCTGGAAAATATTTTTACTACTCTGTTAAAGCTTATTTTACACACAGAATCTGCTGTTCATAATTAACAAGTGCAGTACATTGAAACTGTAATTAACCTCCCTTTATTATTATATTTTAAGTAAAGAGATTTACAAAAACAAATGGTAATCACCCATTTTTTTTTTCTGTCAGGGTAGTTTTCATCACAAAAATAAATTTAAAATTGCAGATCACATGTTTACACGTATGTTGCAGCTGTGAGCTCTGAAATATTGCCTTCCAAAAGCTTCCTTGCCCACCTCCAAGCCTGGACAATGGCTCACAATAAATAGGAGTGTGTATGGTAGATCCAATATCATAAAACATGAGCATACTCATGGAATTATTTTTCAGGAAAGTGATAATGGCCAGTTATTATTTATTCCAGTAAAAAGTAGTTCGCAATGGCCTACTTGCATTAGAAACAGCTACAAATGGTGCACTGTGATTGCACGTCCTCCTATTCGATACAGTCATTCAATTCTAACATGATGCATTCCAGGAAGTATCTACATGCAGGTTTTTGTATAGCAAGGAGAAGGAATGACGATAAAATCTTTCAGAGACTTGTGTTCACCAAACTTGATGACGCTGCCATGCTTTATACTGCACTGGACAACAGAGAGCTGAATAATGGGAGAGGCCAGTGTGGCCTCTTGAGAGAGGAAGAAAAGTAAGCATGTACACAAACACTGAAAAAATACAGTCCTGTTTCCCACCATTGCACTCATATTCGAATGTTTCCCTCTGCCAAAGATGTTTCTGTTGCTTAAACATGGTAAGTGCCAAACCTAAAACAAATACTGTGTTCATGTCTTGCTGTTGTCATGCAATACTTCCATAGAGGATTGTAATAGTTTCATTAATTAAGTCTCAAACTTGCACGCTACTTCACAGAGTCTGTACTTATTTCACTAAATATTTTAAAACAGCTCTTCCATGTGGATCTATGATACAAATGATCTTCATTTAGAGTTACTGTATTTGCCAAACATAATAAAAGTGTAGGAATTAGACCATACATACTACATACATACAAAACATACTGACACACAGAGTACAACAAGAAGTGCCTACTGTACCTCACATATGTTTCAAAGGAGCAGTGCTAGATATACCATAGAGATAAACATATACTGAATGACCTGTGAAGGGAGTCTAACAGAGTACTAAACCAGTGTGCCTGATAATTTTACTGAATTTAATAGGTATGTTTACCTATTTTCAGGCTCCTACATTAGGATATGTTCCATTTTCTGACTTGTTGTCAGATGCTGATGTTTCATGGGCTGGTTTCAACATACCCAGAGCAGCTGTCTCCAAATTTACATTTCAAATTGTTTTTTAGGCATTACTCATGGATGTGAGAGTTGAAACAATATTCATCTGTGGCCGCACTTTACTGGAATGAACGTAAAGGCATGATTAAGCCATTAAGGCCACATCTGCCAGCCTAATTCCTTTTTAATTTGCAGAGAACTCTGCTGTATATTGCTACAGTGGATGTGACATTTTAATTAAGCAAGGGCTGTAAAAATGTTTACCACGAGGTTGCAGAAGGCTACTGCTCATATTGCTGTGGAGAACAGTAACCAGAGGTCCACACTGGCTACCGCTGCCAAATCAGCACACCCCAGAAATCACACTGACCTCCCTACTATCATTACAGCAATTGGTGTAACACATTGGACACGGAGAAAGGTAGAGGCAACCGAAATTCATTTGCCTCTGTTCAAGTCGAACATAATGATTTCATACCAGTAAAACCAGTATTATTTTATGGAATACTAGGGCTTTACAGCTGAGCTTATTACATCAGTGTATTTAAATGTATTTTAAAGACTATTTTCCATGGTAAATCCCTCTTGAGATTTTCTTTTTTTAAATACTGCCTTTGGCATAAACACTGGGACTGGAAATAGAACTCTCAGATTAATTTGACACACAGAATGCCAACTTGAAACACTGAAGCACAGAGGGAAACCGTGAATGATGGTGGCATACTGTATTCATATTCTGTATATATGTTTAACTAAATGATTTCTGGTTTGCATGGATAATTTCTTATTTATTGCATGAGCAAAGCATATGTTCGTGCACAGGGACGATAGATATGAGACTGATGAGAGAAGAACTTCATCTAGGGCAAATTTGACTCAACATCTGTGTGGTTTATTTCCCTTCGAAAGACAGTAGGAGAGAGCCTGTTGAATTTTGTAAAATGACTAAGGCTATCAGAATATCAGTTTGTGTTTTATTACCCTAAGCATACTAGATATATAGATCTTTATGTTTGTATGATCTGCATGTATGTTTTCATATTGATTATAATAGACAATGTATTTTTGAAATTATATATATATACATATACTGTACTGTAACTGTGTGACAGAAGCACAGCATTGCTGCAATACATTTAATATATGAATCCTTATCCTTTATGTAATGTTTACTGTCAGTGAGTGTATCTATAGAAGACATCCTAGCTTCAGAAATCTAAGATCTTAAAGAATATCAAGCATATTTACATCTTTATATTTACTAGTTGAAGTTAAGTGAATGTGATTTTTCATGACGGTAGTGTTCATGAATATGTATGTGGAGCTGAGGAACTGCTTCAGTTGACAGTGTACTCTCTGCACAGCTTTCACGCTCAGCACCACCTTAGCACATGTCTTGACATTATAATGATACATTGTTATAATGTAATTGTAATGATACAGATTTCCCCGTGACATTCAACAGAATCTTATAAATTGGTTTGATACAATGTGCTGGAATGATGGAAATATCAGACACAATTCAGCCAGAAAAGCACTGAGCATTGGTAGCATGCAATTATAATCGACTGGGGGGATTTTAGGATTTTGCAAAGCATTCGGCGCACATCCTTGTCAAAGCACAGTTTGACTGGTATGGTGAGTGGGATGTGGCAGACAAACAAAAGAGGGTGAGGACTGTCTGAAAGCGGTGATGTCTGTGGAGTTGTCTGTTCTGACTAATGTTGCAAAGCCAAAGCAGAGAAAAGCAGTCAGCACTGTGGACAGCTCCGCTCTGTGTTGTGTTCTCCTCAGGCCCGTGGACAGCTCCCCAGGGATCTGACCACAGTCATAGATGGTTCATTTACAGTGTATCTACTGGACAAAGACCTGTGTATTTCTTTTCTTTGTATTGTTCTTCACTTCATGTTCACTGTACTTATTATTCATTGATTTCTGATGAACTAGAATTCCAAGTAATCTGAGGCCCGTTTTTATGAACAAGATTAATGGGTCACCGAGCTAACTTTGTGCTTAACTGGTTTAGCTGGCTCTTTTGACTCATGAACTCACTTTCATGTGAGGTAACCATGGTAACCTATTGCAGAACTGTTCAAGAGCCTGTCAAGCCCTGGCTAGTGGCCAGTCATTTGTCTGGAGATACTGTATGTTCCAACAGGAGCCCTAAATGGACAAATGCTTCATTCAGTTTAAACTGACTTGTAGATTTAATTAATAAATAGGGAGCTGTCTGCAGGATGACTTGTCATAAACACACTGTATGTTCTGAATTCAAAATGGCTACCCTTAATCTACATTGAACAAACACTATTAGACAGAGAAGTTTTGCCTTTTCACTCACATTTTAATATTTTACACATAAACACAATAGCAGTTATTAGTGAAATAAGAAATGCACGATAAGGATATACCAGCCACATTTAACAGCCCCCAGTGCTAAATGCTAAATAAAAATACACCTGCTATGTATATGTTTAATACTTTTACATCAATTTCAACTAGACGTATTTTGCAGGTCTAATAAAAGTTAAATATGAGACACACACACAAAAACAATACTTCACTCCCTATGTCAGATGTGACACTGCCCCCAGCAACAGGCTCACACTTTATTATGTCATTTCATGCTCTGGCTATAAACAGGGCTTCTAACAAAAGAAACTAGCTAGTTAATCATTTTTATAATAGATGAAGTTCACTGTTGCAAACTAACTGCACTTAGAAAAATAAAAAACAGATATCCCAACAGTGACTGGTTCAATGTAAACTAATGCTTTCATGTTTCATTACTGCAGCGCTGACACGCATCAGGTCAACATCATGAATAGAATTGAATTTATAGCCTGAATGTGACAGCACAATATTTCATCTTATCCTGGACAGCCTCATCTGGAGCTGTCTATGTTGTGTGTGTGTGTGTGTGTGTGTGTGTGTGTGTGTGTGTGTGTGTGTGTGTGTGTGTGTGTGTGTGTGTGTGACTGATTTATTACAAATTACACCACTACAATGTGAATGCAATCATACCTTGATTGAAACATTCATGAAGTTGAAAGAGCACATAACAAGCGCTGTGACACTAGCCATGCAAGATAACCTATGTTAAGTCTAATGAAGCTGGCTAAGGCTTTGTGTGACATGTTCTTGTATTACTTTGTTGTTGATATTGTTATTCTGTTCCCACATCATGCACAAAGGAAAATGTCTATTGTTTAGGGCTGCAGCTATCGATTATTTTAGTAATCGAGTATTCTACCGATTATTCCATCGATTAATCGAGTAATCGGATAAGAGATACTTTTGCCTTATTAAAGAGCAATAGTAAATTCACAAAAGAGAAGACAAGTCTCTTAAAATGAACAACTAATTGGTTTCCTTTTTAGAGAAATTATTTTTAATCTTTAAATTGCATATAATATCTGTCAAAACCAAACCCATTTCATGCTTTAAAGTGCAAAACATTTTGTGAAATTCAAAAACAAATTAAAAAATTAAGCTAAACATATACATAAACATTGCTTTTAAGTTGGTTTAACTTAACTTTCAGAACTACAATTTTAAACTTAACTACAGTTAAGAACGTACATTAGCCAGTCTTATGAACATTACATGAATAAAGCTCAGGCTTTCACAAACTGACTGCAGCAGTTTATTTGCTGTGGTTATTTTCTTTAGCAAAACATAGCTAACTTAGGAACATAATAACTAGCCACCATGTTTACGTTCTTCACTAGCCTTCATCTCAACTAGCAATCATATTGCTAGGTTAAATGCTAACGTTAACGTTACCTTGTATCGGGTCCGTTCTGTGGACTGGATGCGTATACAAACTTTTGACACTTTCTGTCGTTTTCTCTGGCCTGTCCCTTCGCCTCGCTCCTCACTATTATCTCTACCTTTCTCCATTTTCCAGTCTGCGCCATCAAATCACGTCTACTTTACGTATCCACAACGTAAGCGCTCTGTGCGGCATTAATAATCATCCGTGGAAACACAGTGACCACTGAGCAGTATGGATTAAACGAAGCTTCGATGCAAAGAATTAGTATCGATGATTTTTAGTAATCGAGTTACTCGCGTTTCTCGAGGAATCGTTTCAGCCCTACTATTGTTATTTCACAATTATGAGCATAAAGAATCAAATCACTGTAGTTTTTCTTTCACAAATTCTTTACATGTTTTTGCTTCCCCTGTCTGCGAATCAACATGATTATCCTTTTTCACACAGACCCTTACCATGGGTTTACTGAGTCATGCTGGGAAGTGTGGACGGTTGTAATGGAGATTTCTTGCATCACATGAACATTTTATACAATTCACTATCTTAATGTTAGCAGCAGTATTTTTTTTTATTTTGATGTTCTGGATTAATTAATTTTTATGTGTACTTCAAGCATTATAAAGAATAACACCTGTGTAATTTCCCCTTTTTTTCCTGTTTTCATTATTTCCTGTGATGTATCTCCTACCTATTGTTGTCTTGCAGAAAACAGACTGCTTTTTTCACTAACAAGACACATTATTTTGAAGTCAGTCATTAGATGTCTTAATCATGCAGCTAATTTACCTTGTTAAATTGGGACTTCTTTCACTTCTCCCGTCTGTGCTTAATGTTGCTCACTTTTTTTGTGAGAAGAAGAAAGAATAAGAGTTCTGAAGAATGGAACTGCTGTTGTTACAACTGTTATAATTACAATATTATTATACGGTAATAGCCATAAATAAAATGATAGATTACATTTGTCCAAGCAGCTATATGTATCTGCCAGCTGTTTTGAATGGCTTTTTGATCATTAAAAAAAGGAACCCTTTCAAAATTATGCAAGCATTTTGGTAGGTTTTAAGTTTATGTTGACAATAAAAGGTAAAATAACACCAGCTGAATCCTAAAAGCTAAAAAAGCTCAATTCTCTCTTACCCCTAGTGGTATCTAGCCATGTAGTTTAATATGTCCAGGTTGCTAAATATCCAAGTCTGTAATTTCTGCCTTCAAACTAGTATTATGGAGGTGAATGGATGTTGGTTTGATTATTAGTATTAGGCCTGAGATTAATGTCTCCTTCCTCTTCTTATGTCTTTGCCTTTTTCACTGGACTTCGGACATCACAGAAAAACTGTGGTTCCTCTGCGAATATTGTTTGTGCCTCCAGAGCAGCCCTCCCTCCTCAAAATGTGTAACTAAAACTCCAATCTGCCTCAAAACCCTTCAGTGCGTAATCATTTTAAAATGTGCCCAGCTGTTTCAGTCATTTTTTTATAAGTTACATATGTAGAGTTTAGAAATACATATTCATCATAGTTACACTCGGTCTTCAGAAAGCATTCAGATTAATGACCAGACCATTAAGTGAATAACCTCTTTCCTGTCTGTATTAAGCACATTTAATAATCCTAAAAAGCAAACTGTGATCTAAATTCCCCTCTGCACATTCATGTTTATGGATGGCAAAAATGGTGGATGTGAGTTTCCATCATGCTCCACTGTAACACTTCAAGGCATCACCCAACTACCAGAGCCAGCATCACCCCGTTCTGTCCTCTTCATCTTCACTACAGAAGGCTGTTTTCACACCTGCCAGGGTGTTTTTTTTTTCTTTTTCTTCTTCTATTCTCACTTTTTTTGCTAAATGTGATTCGTGCGCACAGTTTTTTTCCTCTCTTTCCATTGTTGGATCTGTCTGTGAATTTCAGATGCTCATAACCTGCCTTTTTTACTGGGAATTGAGTGCATTTAGGCTGCTATTACCTTGAGTGACTACAGTACCAAAGGGACCTTTCGTAGTAGTGATTATGGTTGCTCGGTGGATTTGTTTTTCATACAGTATAAATTTATATTTTAAACTCAGGCCAAGTGAGGCTGATACTGTATTTCTATTCCACTATGACTATTCTCTGCTACTTTACTAGACTAATTCATGAAATCTGCGCCACTTCATCAGTATGAAAATTTAGCAAGAAAAGAATATTTGCACTCTCAAGATACAATTCAGTTGAGTAAATTTATAAAATGCAAACAGTGACAGTTTTCTAAATATCTAATTGGTATGCTATACTGTCATATAATGTTTTAAATGAGAACCCAGTCAACCACCATGAACAATAAATTGTAGAGAGATTTGTCATTGTGACTTTGGTTGAGATAGGCCCTGTCAAGACTGTCACTGTTCATTGGATTGGTACAAGGTCAACAGGATGTAACATTCAATGCAGAAAGACAGCGCAGCACATATTGTGGATAATTGACTATACTGTACATTTCACTGCATATTTACACTGGGAAAACAAAATAACTTTAACTAGTATATAGTTACAGTTGTACTAGAGCTAAACTGAGTAATCGAATGACCAACAATTAATTGACAATAATTTTGATAAATGATTAACAATTATCAAAATTAATTTCTCAAATGTGAATATATGCTGGTTTTAGTAGTCATCTATGTTAATAAATTGAATATCTTTGGGTTTTTGACTGTTGGTCGGACAAAACTAGCAGTTTGGAGACGTTATCTTGGGCTCTGAGAAACTGTGATGGGCCCTTTTCAAAATGTTCTGACCTTTTGATCAATCAAACATCATCAAATACATAATAACAATGTAAATAAAAATAATCATTAGTTGCAGCCCTAATAACTTTGAAGAAAGTAAATTACCATTCACAAGCTCAGGTTACAGTCCATTTAACAGTATTGGTCAACCCCCTACTCCGTATGATATTTTGGTATTATTGGTTATGTCGATAGTTCTTGGCATATGCTGTCATGATTTTTGAGACTGCTCCCCTTATATTTAGCAATTTATCCTAGCAGTTTCTTCGGCAGATGCACCTGCAGCGTAGGCACTGATAATTTGGCCTCTTTGGCCTTCGGATGTTGCTTAGAAATCTCACATACCATAGCGCTGATTGCCAACCCTTCTTTATAGCTGACAAGCGATGCTAATTGGCATTTAACCAAATATGACCCACCTTTGAAGCAGTGTTTGTAATTGTGATTAGGGTCGTTCAATGCCCTATTCCATGCGCCGTTTACATTATTTTATGGACCACCTGCATCCATGTACTGTAGCTAATGGGGGTATGCACCAGGTGCCAGGCAAATTGAAAATATATATAAAAAAAGATAACACATTGGAAACATTGTATTTTTGAAAAAAAAAAAATCGGGCCTTCACATCATAACCTTCACATTTGTGCTATTTCAGTCAGTGTTAGCTGTAGTAGTACAGTATGGCACATGCTTCTATCCCCTACTGCAGCCTTTTCACCGCAGGTTAATCAGTGCACTGCCGCAGACAAATGGTGAAGATGAGACAGGCCCCCCTTGTAAGGAAAAACCATTCAATCTCTTCTTATTGTGACTCTTTTGAGCGCCCCTTTAGCGAGAGCTTATATCTTAAACTGTCTGCTCAATAACTCAATTCTACTCTTATCTCAGGCACAAGGAAGAGATTTAGAGTGGGGTGGGAGAGCTTTCTCTCATTCGCCGTAGGATGTATCCCACAGGCCAGACTGTAAAGCAATACAGAGGACCCCCATCAATGATGTCTTTGAGAGATTACCATGAAGATGAGCGCTTATAACATGGCACAGCATGTGACAACGGATGGTTTATTGATAGAGAGAGGCATTTGCAACACAAGGTGGTGGTGACAAATTGTTCCACAGATAGGACTACATGGAGAGCTTATAAATGGAAGAGATGGGTCTATTTGCTACATTGATTTTTGTTATACTTTTGCTATAAATACAAGCCTGGTCTGGTTTCAGCAATTACTGGAATAAAGGAAAGAGGGTACAGGAGTATACATTGCTGTTATGTCAATACTGGCCTTTTATAATATCAAAATGTTCCTGTGTTTTGCTTATTCTGTGGATAGTAACTTAAAGCTGCGGTGGGTAACATTTATGGAGTAGCGTTAATTTAGCAATAATGGAAGTATATGTCACAATGTTTGCGGGCAAAAGTCATGTGGGATAATATGTCATGATCCCGGAAACAGTGGCAGCCTGAATTTCTCTGCTATTCTCATTTTGAAGTAAAATATATGGAAACCCATCTGTGCAATCAGACTGCAGAGGTAGAAAGTGTGACTCCATGTCAACCACTGCTCGGGGCTGCAGGAAGGAGGAGTGGGAAGTGTTGTTTAGGTGTTCAATGTACATATTTTTCAAGGCATCTTTGACTTTGAAGCAGTCTTAGGTGGGTTGATGGCTTGGTTTATGCAATACTGCTAGACCTACAATACATTGTTTTTTCCTCATGCACAGCCATGTAGACTCTAAACAGTTCAGTCTATAAATCCCCCAGCAGTGTCTTTTACAAGCATGGTGAATGTTTGCAGGCACCAACAGTTGTGAATCATTTTGCTGAGGTTTGGTCTCTCAACTAAGCTAGTTGTTCCCAACACTTTTGTCTTATGACCCCTTAAAATGAAGCAATGTCTATTCAGCCCCTTTTTTGTGTAGCAAACTAGGGCATCATGATGCCCATCTACTACCTGTGCTTCTCCAGGTTCCATTTAGTAAAATAGATAAAATGTTATTATCCAAAGTACCATAAATAAATTGGAAAACGACATTCTACTTTTCATCTCATATGCAGTATCTTGTATGTTACATCCACAAGATATTACAAGGCATGCAAGGTAAAAACAAATCAAGCAATCAAGTAGTAATAATAATAATAATAGTAAAAAAAAAAACTGTCACGAGATAATATTCACTTGTCATGTTGATGCCTTATTACACAGAGACGGTATAGTGAGGATTCAAGAACATGTTCTTGGATTGATATTGTATCATACTTCTAAATGTGTATAGAAAAACAAATCTAATCATTTCAGCTCAAGAGATTTCTTCTCTCATGAGGAAACAAAGCGCCACTTCAGTGACAGGACACAATGATGTGATTAGGTATTCTTGTGAAAAAAGAACATGTTTACACTAATCCATCCTGACTCTAGTTATTTGTGCTCCGAGTTTCCTCAGTTCTTCCTTCATTTGAAGTTTTTCTGTGCCTCGCCCTCTTCTCAATTTATTCCCCCATTTATTTATTTATTTATTTCCTCAATTTCCCTGCATTTATATGCCTGGAATTTGTATGAGACACATTATTTGCATTAGTGGCTGTGCAGAATAAAAATTGAACTCCATTTTCTGGCTGGTGTGGTTCACCCTTGTTTGTTCCCTGCCCTTTATTTCTTTTGCTCCCTACATTATTTGGCCAACTTGTTTGTTGTCATACCCAGTTTGTTCAACTCTGTGTTTGTCTGCCTTTGTATTTGTCTTAATGTTTACAGAGAGCAAAGATGTATTTGTTCTCTCTTGTTTGCTTTTGCTGTTTAGTGAGGAGGTTTTTCTACTGCACTTGTAGAGACCAAACCAGAGAGAGGAGCATGTTCACCTGCTCATATTTTATATGGAGCTCCACTGAGAGGCACATGTTTACTGAGGAAATATATCAATCATAGCTCTTCTACAGAAGGTGGACACAATAACAGCAAAACGTGGAGTATAATGTAATTCAATACTTAATGAATCCAGTTATCAAATTACAAACTACATGAGAGAACATAATGATTTGTATTTAGAGAGCCGTGCGTGCACTGTGAGTTGTTTATGATGTCCCAGCCCCCTGTGGAGACACAAAGGTTGAGAGCATACTAAGCAAAATGTTGGTGTGCGAGCAATAAAACCAGAGAGGGCTTGTCGTCCTCTGAACCAACAAAGGGGTCATGTTTGTATAATAACGTCAGGGGGGGGGGGGGCTCATTGCCATCATACAAAGACAGAAATGCCGGGTCTCTCTGGTAATGAGAGAAAGCTCTGAGGTGGCAATGACCAGTCTGACATCCACCATACTTCCCCGACCTTTGACTTTATGCAATCTTCCTATGTCCAAGCAAACATTATCTGGGTCATGGAAATACAAATGTCAAGTATTTCCGCATGAGCATAGTTGTGATTTGGACCCTGGGGACAAACAGGGCCCCTTTGTTTCTTTTTCTCTGTTTTCCCTCACTTTCTGATTTCTCATTCCCTCTTTTCTTCATCCCTCTGTCTTTCTCATGACTTCCTCCCTTTTCCTCTCCTCCACCTCTCCTTCCCTCTTTCTTTCTGTATCTCTCTCCCTCCTCGTGTCTGCACTGTGGCACACAGGACCTGTCCACTTGTTTGTAGAGAGCACTGTGGTAATGTTGTGTGGCAGTTACTGAGGACAATGGCCGTCGGGTGTTTTGTGATGTAATGATCCCTGCCATTGCCTTTCGACCCCCTCCAGTCAGTTAAGGGGAAAAGGGGATGGAAGGTAACGGGCAGTACAAACATGCATAAGGAGGAGCAGTGCTGGGAAACAGTATCCAAACGGAGCCAAGCTTGTGACTGTTGCCGGCTCAGATATCGTACAGGAAAATTAGCTGGTGAAATGAAGTACACAGGTTCTCCCTTTCCTCAACAGCTACTGCTGAGGTGCACTTGGACAAAGCACTCAGCCCCCAGATGCTGCGGTGAAGCTGCTCAGTGGTGAGCTGCTGCTCTGTGAAGCTCTCATGTGTGAATGTGTTTAACCAAATGACTGTGAACCAAGGCTATATTGGAAAAGGGCATGCATGCTCACCAAACGTTTTCTTGTTAATTAAATGTCACATTGGCTTTTAATCGTTAAACAGCATGGCAGAAGAGAGAATTAAATACAGCACCATCTCAGCATTGCTTTTTCCTATAGAATCTTTTATTATTAACAGATTGCACCACAACAACACTATTGTCTTACTGATGAGACATCTTGATGTTTAAGAGATTACACAAACAGTCTAATGGTGAGCATGAAAGTGTATTCTTGAGTCAGAACAGAATCCATGCTGCCACTGGAAGAAAACCCATGTGCACATGTCATGATTTTCAGCCCATACAAGTCTGTACACTGTTTTTTTTTCTCCTGCAGATGCCATTGCTTCCTTAAAGCAGTGGTAAACACCTCTATTTTGATGGCAAAAGCATTACGCAAGCATACCATGAATCGGAACAGCAGTAAAGTGTCAAAGCAGACCAGTGGAACAACTGACCTCAGGTTCAGACATAAACAAACAAACCCAGTGTGAAAACAGTCGAAGAAGCTGTTGTTGGGTTGTTTGTAGTTGCCTAGTAGCCTATAGCTATTGATTCAAGTTGCATTTGGCTTTATTGTGTCTGTAATCCAGCATGTCTGCTATCATATGCTCAAGATATTGCAGATAGGTAGTGAAGGTGGAAGCGTGTTTAGGATTCTGACTGGCTGTTCTCAGCACAGCCAGAGGTTAACTTCAACTGCCAAGACAATAAAATCTTTGAAAATGCACAACTGGAATCGAAAAGCCATAAAAACAAACATATAATTCAAATGTTTGGAAGTTGTCAGCACGCATATGCATACAAACGTGTAGATTGTCAGTAATTCATATCTTACCTGTTCAACTGACAGCTGACTTTAATGATGCACCAACGACTAATCTATAATAGATGAAAAAAGGAACTGAGTGCAATTCAGCTATTTTCCAGCTGCAGAACATGAAAATGCTGTCAGTCAGGGTTCCGTGTTCAGATTTGAGATAAAAAGAAGACTGTAGACTTAACGGCAGTAGGCACTGGTAATGACTAGAGAAGTATGGGATCCATTTCTGTGGTGCAGCAAGAAAAAATTGTGGTCGCTGCATTTTGAAGCCACCAAATTCCACATAAATATTATTTTAACTTTTCAAAAGGGACACACAGTTGACAGAGAAAAGATCAGCATAGCATTCAACAGACCAAAATTTGGTTTAGACTGGAATGGGATTTTCCGAAAAACCTTCAAGCTGTAAAGCACAAAGTCATCGTGCAGTAACATGACTGAGAACAAGGCTTTGTGAATTAAGCCAACATTGCAGTCGTCTCTGGAGGACACAGCAGACCTACATATTCCAATCAAAATCTGTTCAAACCGAAACACAACTAATAGGAGGAAAATTGTCAGTAATTAAGATCTACATCAGAACTTCTTGTTGAAAATACACCACAGGCTGCTCTTCCATCTGTTAATTACTCTATGAGTGGCTTGTTAAGTGAGTGCCTTGGCAATATACTCATTTCAAATGCATTCAGCTGATGAGCATGACTTCATTGATGAGGTTTAGATTTGTGTTCATTAAAGCCAAATTTGGTGCATTTCTTCAAATATTTCCCGTCTTTGTCAATATAGAGTCTCTGTGTTTAAAATAAAATATGTACAACACATGACACCAGTTGTAAATGTCTTTATCCACTGTATGTGATTTTTTTGCTATTTTTTGCAAAACAAATGACATTGTAAAGCAAAAGAGTTATTCCTTTTTCTACACATTTGTTTTGTTACTGTTGAACATGATTGCAAAATTCCACAACATTCCCTTGCAGGTCAGGTTTGTGTAACGTGTATTTCTCAGTTCAGTCTGCTTGGTTAAATAAAGGATTAGAAGATACATTATATCACTGCTGTCGAAATATGTCCTCTGCACAAATGTGATTCCATACGACTAAAAGTGTCAGAAGAAAAATAATATTGCAGTATTCTTCACTGCACAAACAGCATCTTGACTTTGGATTGATGATACAATGTTTTTTCTATATTAATTATCTAATCTTGACAACTATTATCTTCATGCTCACTAAGGCAGACTTCCTGCAGACTTCCTTAGTCTCATCCTCATCCATCATAGTGTCAGCTTCTTGCTGCTCCCAGTACAACTTGTCAGTGTCCCTGTTCCTTCCTCATCATAGGAAGATGTAATTTCAAACAATCAAAATCACTTTAGTCTGTATAAAATTCAAATCCTAGTAAACATGCCACAATAGCTGGTTATTCATCGGACTATAACACAAATGCACTGTCGCTAATGTAAGGATAAAAAACATTCCACTATAAACATAAATATAAATATAAATATATATATAAAACATACCTGAATAGGCTCATCATTTTTTTTCCTTCTTTTTTCTTTTTCACAGGTGAAGTTGCTACTCCTACTCCTTCCCTTGTTCCCTTACCGCCCTCTCCCTCCCACATTCCCATCCTCCAAACCATTAGTGACTCATACACATATTTTGACAGACAGGGATGATAATATACAGACAGACAGGCAGGCAGGCAGGCAGGCGGATGAGCAGAAAGCTAGAATCGACTCATATTGTCAACAAGCACAGGAGGTCATTCTTGTGACCAGGAACTACATCCCTGGTAATAATTACGAGATTATTTCACATTTGTTTTTACTTGCAATTAAGCAGCTAACCATTATTATTTAAATCTGATGAGGCCCAGTTGACACTGTTTTAAAGCTGCACATTCCTGTGTCTAAAATCTGCTCTATGAAACTGTTGAGTAAAATGTTAACTGTGACCACAATGACGAGACAAAGTTTGGTAAAATAAATAGTAACAATAGTAAAGTAACTTTAAAAACAAAACATCTTTTAAATTATGGATGTTTATCTTCAGTTTAATTTTCAGATTATAGTGTTATTTTCTTCATATTGTACTGCATTTTTAGAATAAGAAATTGAAAAAAGAATTGTATTGCATTACTGAGTTGGATATAATATATTTTAAAGGTAATCTTACGTTTTCTAATTTCCAAAAAATGACTGTATTGTCACATAGATAGAATCATTCAGTATTACAGTAATGTGAATAAGCTTTCTTTATTCAGTTAATCACTTACCAAAGAGTCTGATCCATGCCAACTCTGAGAGCTTTCTAAAGCCACTTTGGATGGACTGGAAGTCTGTGGTGAGGTGAGCCAAGCTCCAGTAGAGCAGTAGAAGACGACTGCTTGTACTAAACAGCTCCCAGATTCCTGTACGTGTGGATCACGCAAGCTGAATAAAACTTTTAAAAATCTAATTCAAGCAAACCTTGGAGGAAATCTTTTGAATTGCAAAGTGTTAGTTTGTGGTTATTAGGGTCAGAACACCGCGGAGTGCTTTGCCTTTAAGCCACAGCATCTTCAAATCAGCCCAAATGAATGTTCACAACCGTTCATTATAATGTTGAAGCTGAAGCCAGTGGTGTGTGTCAGATGAAGAACGCCATCACAATGAATTCTGATTGCAATGATTCACCCTCAAAATTAGCCGTGTTTCTCTTCTTGCAAGGGACGTGCTTCCAGCAACAAAAGCATGTTTGCGCACTTTCATCTGGCTATCCCTTGCTAAAGTGGGATCGCCCACACATTCCCCTCTCCACTGAAAAAGGATTTGATCACTGCTGCCAAGCGGAGTCAACACACGAGTGTGGAAATGTATTGCAAGGAGTGGGAGAGATCTGTGTGCAAGCTGAGTCTGCTTGTGATGTCTTTATCGAGCCTATGCAAATAGAGGCATTGCCACATTCCTGCAATGAGTGGAATACATTGTGGCAGAGTTATGATGCAATATAAGGATCCTGAACAAAAATGCTTTGTTTCATTGACTTAATGACATACTGTAAACAGTGTGCAAAGATCTTTTTTCATCAATTTGTTCATTCAGTTACTGTTTCTTACTGAATGTCAGTCAAAGCCAAACATGCTATTTATACCGTGCAGTTTTCGTCAGTTGGCTCTATGATGTTTTCTTTATCAGCTGTAAGCCTTTAGTAATTTATAATATTATAATGGTCATTGG
The DNA here is from genome assembly GCA_008360985.2 of Macquaria ambigua. NCBI lineage: Eukaryota > Metazoa > Chordata > Actinopteri > Centrarchiformes > Percichthyidae > Macquaria > Macquaria ambigua. Next base: position 148,764 of record VMKM01000098.1, on the reverse strand, counting down.
GATTCTAGTGATTTGAAAGACTTGTGAATGTATGAAATAAGTGCAAATAATAATGAGCTTTGACAACTAATGAGTCAGAATAAAACATAGATATGGTGTGCTCAAAATTACATTTAAGTCAGTCACTTCAGTGAGACTTCACTCTTCCTCTCCTGTGGCTTTCCTTAAGACTTAAAGCAGTTGAGAAAAGGACCTTTCTGAAAAGGCCTCATCTTTATTTTGGTGTATGTAAATAAGTAAATGAGGTAAATATATATATCTATCATTGTTAAATTTTACTATGTCTTTACACCTTAGCTGTGGTTTTTCACACAACTTCCACAATCCTCTTAACATGGTCAGGAAGAACTATTCTCTACTTCATCTATTCTCTACATCATTGGCACCTGTTTTAAGTTTTTTTTTTTTTCTTTTGACTTGGTCCTGTCTTACTTTTGAGTGTCTATTTCATTGTCAGGGACCCCAAGAGGCATTGAGTCATACACCAGACAGAGCTCACCTTCACGGGAACCTGCTTCCTTCATGTTCGCATGACTTGTTGCATGTTATAGACAGTAGACTTGAGGAGAGAGACCCCCAATCACTTTCGCACACTTAAGCATGCACATGCAATCACTAGAGGCCACTTTAACATTATTTCATGCAGCATGTAGAAAACTAAACCTTGTCTGTTAATGTAATTTGAGCCCAGTCGTTTATGTATATACAGTACACTGTAATGCAAATGGAAATCAATGCCATAGTCCTCAAGCCTGTGCTCTAAGTTACATTTCACATTGCATTCCTTTCCATTGAGAGTGACTTAAAGCGTATCTAGGTGAGATTTGTACAATAAATACGTAAAATCAATATTAGTTCTAAATGTCAGTCTAAATTACAAGTGGGTTTTTAAAGAGCTCTCCACTCCTAACTCCACTCTTTCTGCTGTTTGGTATGGGCACTGGCCAAGAATCGTACTCTTTCTGCAGGAAATGCCTATATAATACAAGAATCACATTCATTGTCTCATTCTTTGGTATAAAGAAATCACATTGACAAGGTTGTTTAAGTATATTGTGTACTGTTTACTGACATTGCGAGACAATGCAAAGAACAATGCAAGGAATTGCTGCCTCTTATTTGGAGCTGCCAATCTAAGAGTCTTAACACAACTGGAAGCTACAACTGAAACCACTGAAGGACTATTTTTTTTAAACTTTTTTTTCCCTTTGACATCTACCATAAAAGATGGAGGGACCCGTGGGGTTGCTGTCATGCGTGATGTGACTGTTAGACATGAAATATGTACTCTTTCATATGAAGTCCCTTAGGGGAATTTATGATACCAACCTACGTACCGACCTATGAACTAATCTATCTAGTTGCTATGTATTTTATTTATGTATTTATTATAGCCATCTGCTGTACCTATCATGACTGTCTGTCTGTCAGTGAAATATCAACTTGCGTCATGTTTCTGAGGCAATGGCATACATTAACAGTTTATATTTTTATCTTCCTCTATGTCCTTATCTCTTTTGTTTCTCTCTGTCCCTCTTAGTCTTTATCTTTCACATGCACACGTGCATGTAACATTAAACACAGTGTGATTGTATAATGAGTTCCTTGGTGCATCTGGGGCAGCATGTATACAGCAGTTGTAAATAGACAGATTTAATCTGTTGCCTTCTGGAGATTAATGGCAACCAGTGCAGTTAACCAGATCTAATTGTCATTTAGTTAATTACAGTTGGAATTGGCAACAAAGGGCTTTAACTCTGCTGAAACCACACTCCATCAACTGTAAGCCAAGAGTCAGCTGGCTTGAAGTGTATGAAACTGTTCAGTGACAATGTAGGGTGTGACTTTTAGCATTGAGGCGTAGTGGGATGTAGAGCCACATCAAGTGTGTTAATGTACTGCTATCTGCCCACCAAATGAAAAGCATTTTGCTGCTGTAATGGAAAATACTCCATTTTGAATACTGCAATGTTGGTGCTTTACATTTCCACACTGGTATCAAATTTTTAAAATGTAGACTGTCGAGCCTTCTAAAACCCACAGTGTAGTTCTTAAAACAGCTAGTTTTCAACATGACTTATGGGGGTGATGTATCGGAGATGTGACAATTTGGTATAACAAGTATACTCCACATACCAAGTATGGTGTTTATAATGTTTTAGTGAAATATACTGTAGTATACAATGTAATGGTTTAGTGAATGTAACCCCATCCCTTTTAAAATCATATCGATTCATAACACTAATTTATAACTCATTAGACAATGTCAATGGGTGATGTTTGAAAATTACCTGCACAACCACCTTTGTGAATGTTGCATGTTGTATACAGTGAGTTATATTGCTTAATTTAAAAAGAGAATACTCCAGCATGTAGGTTTGTAGATGCTCAGGGATCAATTAGCCAAGTAAAGCTGATGAAATGGATTTAGTCATTTGCATCAGTCATTATGCTGTTGGTATTGTTATTTAGGGATTATCTTTCTTTTTGGTACACTCTAAATATGTTGCTTATGGCGTGCTTCATCAACTGAATCAATACGACAAGACTCATGGGATGACTATTAAGCCTTTTCTCAACATGGCTGTACAACAGTGACAAGTGTTCACGTCCCAGTGTCAACATCAACAAATTGCAATGTTCATTTGACAAGAAAGACTTAATAGTGATAAATATCTGCAGTTTGTCTCGCCACCATGTTAAATAATTAGGATATTTAGGGATTGTAGATTTTATAACCTCTGAAAATGACCTAAAATTAGAGTCGTAACAGGAGTCATGAAGCTGTAGTTAAAGAAGAAAAAAGCTTGCACAAGGGTTTTAAGTCTGGGGCTGTGTGTGGGGTCGTGAGGTCGTATGCTGCTCGTCTGATGTGCTTTCTTAATTACCCTTATTGAATTCATTATTTATTTCCTCTGTTGAACCTGCTTAACCTTGCTGCCCTTCAGCAAAAAATGATTTAGGAGGCAATAGGGAGTTAGCAGAGACCTCTACCTGTGGGAGGACGTCCAAGTTCACTTCACCTCTTTGAAAAGTCATCATGTGGAATTAATCAAATTTTAAGAACTAGAACTAGAAGATATAAATTATGTCATATTATCAACATGATTAGAGTGCTTAACATTTTTCAGAGGTTGCTCAATAGACACATTAACAATTAAAATATTTGCTGAAGGTGATATTTTAAAAAATAATAGCCGGTGTATTTCCAGTTCATTTTACTGATTTGATATTGTATTAAAGTATTAATTTCTTTCTCTATCCTGATATGCAAAATACCAAATCAGTGTTCCCTGACAGTCATGTCATCATGTCCCCGTTGAGGTCCTAGCTTGACATTTCTGTCATGCAGTATGCTGGTACATGTCAAAACAACTCATCACACAATTCATACATGGATGACAAGCTACATGGTTTTTGGCAAAATCCCATTAAAATCTGATGGATGGAAAATGCAGTCTTCCAATAGCATTGAAATACATTATCTAGTCATTAGTTCAAGGTCTCTAATAACTGAATACAATACGCAGTACATCATTTTGGGTCAACTTTACCTGTATTAATTTAATTTATTTATGATGATGATCCCACTTTGATGTGAGGTTATAACATGCTGCTGTACAAAGGCTCCCAGAGTCACGGGTTTATGTTCCTACTGAAACATTAGTATAACGTAAAGAGAAGTGAAATACAATGTGATAAATATATTTTGAAAAGCATGCATAAAAAGTCAATGTATGTACAGTTTGGGTCATGCTTTGTTAATATTTACTATGAACAAAGTAATTGCTGAATGTACGAGTCCAAATGTTAATCTCACAAAAGATGTTAACATGTTAACATCGATTCTGCCAGTTCCATATTCAGCTTCGGCGATTTGGTAGCTGTATTCTGTTCTTCTTTGTGTTCTCTTTGGGAATCAACACAAGTGCTTTTGTTTCGTTTCCACACGCTGTAGGACATTTTGTTACAAGTTACACTTTTCTCTGCCAGTTTTTGCGCAGCTTGTTGCCACTTTGCATCTTTGTACCTCTGATGCTAGTTCCTCCATGTGTAGCTGGTTTCCATCAAAAATAACTGATATCCCACTGCTTCTTGTCTCTTTGTAGCTGCGTGTCTGTACGCATCCTAATGTCTGCCAAAAAAGTTGCTAGATTTGTTGATTTTGTTTTTTAAATAGAACTACTTAACAACAAGTTACTGGATTGGTTTCAATGATGCCCGATTGGGTTGTCTTTACTGCATAAGTATTCAAATAACCTTTGTCAGTCAGTCAATAAATTATATTCACTCTCCTAGGCCACAGTTTGTTTAAAAATGTATGCTCTCATGATTAGATAAAAATGTCCTCCATCAGTCTTGCAGTGTCTTGATATCAGAGAGAGTTCTTCCTTGTCAGATGGGAATGTTAGCTCAGAGGACTCTCCAGAATAGTATGTCACCCAAACTAGGGATTGTAGAATGACATTGAGTTGCCAAAAAGGGGGGGAGGTGGAAGTGCATTAAAATGAGTTATAAACCCTGAACATGTAACACCTATCAGCTCCACTCCATTGGGCAAATGTGTCTGTTTACTCCAAGTCCTTGAAGGGCTGTGCTTTCGAGTTTGCCAGCTACTAGAACACATCTCATGGTCACATTTGCCTTCCGTTGCCATGGTATTGCAGGCAGAACTCGCTAGATAGTAATGATCATTTCTGCACACCTTTAGCATCCAGCTCACTCTTGGCAAAATGCATCGAGACAGAGAGAGAGAAACAGCATGCACCAATTTGTGTGTCTGTCTGTCTCAGGGATTGAAGGAGGCATAGCCCAGCAGTTGCATGATTTTGTGAAAAAGAGGACCAAAAAAAAAAAAAAAATCACAATTTGCTAGATCCCCATACCCAAAGGCCTGGCATAGTGAGATTATTTATTTATGTCATGGTCCTGCTCCTTCATAGATGCTTTGTGAATGATTCATGAGTTAATTCATACAGTAAATAACAAAAGGTGAAACAGTCCGTCCATATATTGGGAGCTTAGCCAAATAATGCACAATCCCTGTTGCCAACCTCTGCATGGCATATTTGCTCATAAAGGATTCATGAAGCATTTCAACAGACCTTCATTAAACTTCAGATGCTGAAGTTTTTTGAAAGTTGTCAACTAATTTGAGGCAAAACGACTTTTTTTTTTTCTGTGTACATCATACATTTAAAGGCAAATTAGCAAGAAGAAATAGCCTGCGAAGTCTATCCTTTATATTGTGTGGTAAAGACTTTGAAGGAGTTTCAGTCTTCCACTTCTCATTAGTACTGACTGTGATTCTGTGGCAAATCAGTGGGGTTTGCCGTGAAAGGCAAGAAAAATGTATTCAGATCAAACTGAATTATGAAGTAGCCCTGGAAAATTGGGGTCAGTGATGGATCCCTTTGATTTTTTTTTTTTTTTCTTTCTAGCAGCTGTGTGTCCATATAACTGAGGTCTGATTTGAAATCCAAATACAGTTAAAGTAGTGCAGCACAAAACATCATGGTCATTTGAGGGAAAAAAAGGCTATTGTATAGATTAAAGGACTATGTCTTCTCATGTTTACTGTGGCACTATGATTCAGTAGCTGATGTTAAAATGTTCCCCCCTGAGCATTTTAGATTTTTTTTGCCCTCAATATGAGGTACTTCAAATCAGCGCATCACATTTTATTTTCAAAACAATCCAATTGTTTTAACCAGTGATTAGATAAATAAATTATATGCTCCATTAAAATGTCACCTTTTTTTTTGTAAATACATGGACACATTATTATATCAGTTATTACACCAGCACCAGGTGGGAAGTAGATCCTAGCACTAATATAGGATTAAATGGTTTGTATTTGTTCAAAAGGAAAGTAACTGTAATTGTTTAGCTGCCATTTCCAATGTCACTCCGATAATTACAGATCTGTAATTGAGGTAAAACCAGTTTGGAGTATATTGTTTGAGGAGAAGGACAGTTTCAGCACAGTTAGTTTTTTTTTTTTCCTTCCAGCTCTCTGCAAACAGCACCTCATGTGGTGCCACGCAGGAAGTCCGGAACAATCTGGGCTTGTGACCTCACCTCAAAGAAAAACAAGCAGTGAGCACATCCATAACAACTCTCTTGGCATCCTAGTGTGTGGAACAACAGCATTACCGCACCATCAGTCGTCTTCTGCTTTTTCAAATAATCAGGGAATTGTGAATATATACATAACAACTTTGGCACCCATTCTGCGTGCCCATTCCTCACAGTGAACCCCCTTTCAAAAAGGAGTAAGAAAAAAAGAGGCCATAATGGTTTCCACTTCTACATCCAATTAACTGGGAGGCATTGTGTCACTATTCATTTGTAATCATTATGTATATTTGCATGAGTAAGGAGAGCGAAATACAACAGGTGAAACACTCCCTCACTGTTGCAGATGATAAAGTTGCAGCTCGACATCTCTGATTACTAACCATTAAATGGCAATGGAGGCAGTTCGCAGTCAATTGCATCCATCATTACAAGAGAGCATGAATTCCTGCTACAGGCAAGGGAGAACTAGAGATGCCTTAACTCTTACATCCAAATTATAACAATACATTATGTGAGCATTAACAAACTAGTCAGCATATATAATCTGTATTAAACAACAAACAAGAGGTAGATTTCAGTTAAAAAATGAATTACTTAAAGATCTGTTGATGCTGCCTGAACATTTGTTTTACATTTAGAGTACTGAAGTATTCATAATACATGTTGCATTGCTGTTTAGACAGCCACAGTAGAGCAATTTAATAGGCAATATCATTTGAACTCAGGAGAGAGCCTCAAGACATAAAGATGAGGCAAGTATGGGAAGATAAGTGGGAGAAAACTGCTGATTATTTTTGTTTTCTTCTTCTGTGATAATGTTTTGAATCTTACACTGCAATGGACAGATGATGACATGCACAGGTCCATCTTGTTTTTACCGTTATACACAGCAGGGTGAACATTTTGATGCAGCATGGGGATACTCACCATGTCAATAAGTGAAACTGATGATTAAAACTTTTGTCACCTTAATAAGATCCATATTTATTTTACATTTTTTTGTATGATATAAGCATTAATTCAGAGACCCTGTATATTAATGAGATGATTACAATTAATTTTACTGTAGCAACGATTATAATGCAACACAAATCAAAAGCGGTCCGTCATAATCAATGTGCTGCCAGATTATTCTTTGTTCATTTGGATGGCTGAGAACCAAATACATTTCAATTTTCCAGACAAATTAATGATAGAGATGAAATTATATTTCAGCAATCATGATTAATGGCACGCATTGGAAAGTGTTTAAAAATGAACATTATGCTACAAATATAATCTGCATCTTTTTATGGCTGTTTTACCTTGACTACAAAAAGTATTTGGTATATACATTTATCCAAACTTCATAATACCAGGAATAGATACACGATTGACGCATAATCAAACTCAAAATCTACAATAGTGTTCATTTTACAACCACTGAGATACACAGAGCCAGATAATTGCAAATCATTTAGCACATCACCCATCAGAAACAGACTTCATAAAATAAAACAACAAAGGTTACTAAAAGAAATATAGAGCTTCTATAAGTCACTGATGCAAGAAATTGGGGTACAAATTGTGACCCTGTATAAATCAGTAGGTGGAAATTAAGGCTTAATTTACTGCAGAGTTATGTTACAAAAATTTGCACTGGGGCTGTGGGTTTCTTTAAATGGAAACATCCATCAAAGACCATATGCTACTTTTGTTTTGCACCGGTCTCAGAGCTCTGAAGCCATTTTCCAGCCAACATGCAAAAACGCAGTTGCCACCTTATGCTTTTCCGACCACTAAATGCATCACTTTATGTTAATTCAGGTGACAACATTGAACGTTTGTTGCCCACTTTCAACAGAATCGTGTCCAGATGTTAGAGCCCAGATGCACTGGCGTATGCTTTAGCAGCAGACGTCCTGCACCCCATTCAGAGGCGTTTACAAGCCACACCAGCTCTACCAAGATACGTGCTAATGTGTACGCATCTTTGTTTGCCTCACACAATAGCTATTGTGATGGCAAAACCATGCAATACTGTCAAAGTGTGTGTGTGTGTGTGTTATCCCAGATACTATACCATCATTAAATATTTATTCTAATCTCTGCTGAGAAAAGCCAGCTGTTGTGCTGCCCTATTTAACTGCACTTCTGGTTGCTTTTGAATCCTTGAAGCAAGAACTTCTCTGCCCAAGGGGTCTTGGAAACTTCCCCTGCTCGCTTGCATGAGAGATAATTGAATAACCTGTATGTGTCAAATATTTTTGATTAATCACACAGGGGCAGCAGGTATGTATGGCTGGGTGCTTAGCAGAACCATCTCCTCATTGAAATGTCACAGGTTTGATCCAAGATATAGCCATCTCATGTGAAATGCCCTTGAGTAAAAGACTGAATCACGACGGGCTCCAGGTGTGCTGCTTCTGAGAGACTGTGTGCTCTGACTTGTCTGGTGAAATGCATACATTTGTGTCTTAGAGGGGGAGGGAGACATTTTAATTACCCTGTGTTGGTATGGTGATTGGAGTGTTGTGAAATGCCTCAAAAAAACAATCATAGCTTTTCTATTCATGAAGTGCTAGGCTATATACGGCACCGTAGTAAACAAGAGAGAAAATAATCGATTTATTCCTTTAGGACACATTGTATGAATATGCAGTGGGCTCACAGTACATTTGCCATGAATCAAATACATACATAGTTATGGCCACCCACATACAAATACATTCATGCAGCAGTATTTATGTGAAATGTCAAAGTGATAGTGAAAGGGAGAATAGATTTTAAAACAGGTGACTGAAGCAGTGATTGTTTCAAGGTCATATGCTATTTTCAATATATGAATAGTCAATGTGTTCTATTCATTCAAAGCAGTATGTATGCATGTGTCATGAATGTGGAAATTACATTATGCAATATGTCCCCGAGTCTCGTTTCCATGCACTTCTTGTTGATGTCAAAGGTCCAACAAACGCATCTTTGTCAAATGCCTCTCCTGGTTGACACAGTAATAAGACATTTGACAACATTGTATTACTTCTGATGTGTTCTGTGATTACTTTGTCTTTGTGCTCACATTTGAATATCAGCCATGTGTTTGGAAGTGAAAATAATATGAATGTATGTATAGTTTGCCATGACCCTTAAACACTGATTGTTTTTAAAAACACATAGGTCTCACACATAAAGTTAAAAAACTATGGGAATCTGTCTGTTTCTATCGTTATTTTAATTTATGTGTTTTTTCTTCCTTTCAACACTTTACAGTTTCCTTGTTAGAAATCTCTCCACTTCACATCTGAGTCAGCATGATCTTAGAAAGGTCAAGTTACTGTCTCAGATCCTTTGACATTTACAGGGACTGAAAATCTACTGTCTGGTTAGAATATGTGAGGAAAAAATGAACCCAACACACTGTTTTGATTCACATTAAGTCTTCATTTGCTATAAAAGTGAAACATAATATATACACAGGGCTTTGCAATATATACTAAATACGACACCCTCCATCCTTTCAACCTTCGGTTCGGATGAGAAAAAACCCTTTAATGGGTTAAACATACACATACTTTTAAATTGTTCATCCTCTCAAAGCATGATGGGGCTCATGTGGAAAAGCTAGGTTTAGGTCCTGGCTTTTGACTTTTGTCTCTCGATTTGAAAAATATGCCTTAGTCTCCAAAATTTCCTGTATTATTTTCAAGACGCATTATTTTGTGACCTAAGCCCATGGCTCTTGGTTGATATAATGAGAACACAATGTCAGCGTTTTAAGTACGTCCTCATCAGAGACAAATTAAGTCATACTTTGCCCATTAACATTGAAATGAGCCTGATGGATTGATGAGCACGTCGCCATGTACCCCATGTAAAGTGTCTGCCTCCAACCTGTTATCTGGCGGGAAAATGAAATGAGAGCTAAAAGGCACGTGACCAATTATTCTGTGAGGAGAAAAAACAGAAACGCGTCTTTACAAAAGAGTCCTCAGAGCTGCATGTGGCCTGTGGAGAGAAAGGGGCTAGATATGAAGAAGGAGTAAAAAGGGGAAGCTGTGGGGGTGTTTTTATTCCAGTGAACAAATGTCAGCTGTGAACGACATGAAAACCATACATTTTAATCATTAATGAGGAGGAGGATTTATTTCTGGGGAACAAAGTGCTTTTTTTTAATTTACAGGATTTTATTCAACTGTTGAAAGAGTGAATCTAAGTATGAATGTATGCTTCATCTCAGTGTCGACACCGCCCCTTTCGAGACATTGTTTGTTTGTTTCTCATGGTGAGGAATCAATGAAAGGGGAGTGGAGAGGCAATCTATTATCAGGTACCCTTCTACCCCTTCATGTCTTTTTTCAACATTGTCAGAGGCTACAGTAGCTACAACCCCCTGGAGCTACATCCACGGGGTCAGATACAAGGAGCTGGGAGGGGGGTCAGCTAATCTTAGCCATGCAAGCTCTGATTACACGGAGAGAAAGAGAGAGGGTATTTTCAAATGAAGAGATGTCCATGAAGAGACAAAGAAGGCATGAAACAGAGGACATCAGATGCCAGATTTATTTCTTTTTATTCCATCACAGGTTGTGAAGCAGAAATTTCAATCACTAAGGCCTACAAGTGGGTGAGATTTCCAAATTTACAAGTTAGAGTGAATTATCTAATGTGTTTTTCCAAATTTTACTGTGGAATTGTAATTTGTGATAATACCGCCATGGTATGTCAGTGGTTTCAGGAAAACTCCAAATGAGTGCTAAGAACAACACCCATTCATTATTGCCAGAGAAAATAAATGAGACTGTGTAATGTAGATGTGTTGAGGATATTGAGAATATTTTGATTGCTACTTTTATTGTGTTGCATTATACTGACCTAGACTACTATGATAGGTACTGTGTCATACTTTGCCATTGTTAGTCATTAGTGTTTCAACTGTAACGTGACACATTTCTGTTTTGCACATAAAAGAGAAAAAAATTATTTCTTTTTCCATCTGAAGAAATGCTGTGCATTCTGAATCGTAAGGCCATGATTCAGCCCTCTCTAATAAAATATTTATAGGGCGATCATGCATACTCTGCAAATTGTGGATAATGTTATGCTTCTTTGGTCAAGGCAGTGAGTGAACAAATGTAAACAGTTGCAATATGAGTTTGAGAATGCACAATCTTTAAATATTTAAGAAATGTGACTTAATGGAAATGGGAATGAAACTTACACTAGATGCTGCAATCTCGGCTTCATTTTCTTATGTCACCTGTATAACAGTGTTATCACACCTCATAAGTGAGGTTAAGCAATAAGTCCAGAGAGGTCGTGGTTTACAGTGATTTTTACAGCTAAGGGGCGTTGTTAGGCACGGCGTCACTGTAAACCACAGCCTTGCGTGGCTTGTTGCTTTTATAAAACGGTTACTACATATACCTTTTCATAAAATAAACACAGCAACAAAAAATGCAATAATTTATTGATAACAAATAATAACTCTTTCGCCAAGCAATGTAGTTTTTCAGTGACATTTAGCAGAATGGTTGCCAAGTAACACACAGACGCAGTGGAAAGCATGCTTAAAGATTGGGGTGATTATTAAATCAATAGCCAAATCTTTCTCAGCACTCCAGGTCTGAAAACAACGAACGGAACCTATAGCGTTTTTTAACGGTCCCAGCTTCGTTTCTCGACTTTTGCAGCTCTTCCATTCCTCTCTCATTAATTTCAGCGTGTCTCCTTTATTTTTATCTTCCTCTTCTATCCTGTCCATCTCTTTCAACCGCTTGTCCACACTTAGACCTCCCAGTAAATCAAAAAATTCACAACAAAATCTGACATTTTGAAATGATTTGTTTGGCACAGTAATACTGATGTAATGCGGTCATTGCGGTCATGCGGTGTGTGTTTATAGAGTATTTTACAATGGCTTCGAATGCAGCTCAGAAAGTCATAATCAAGGACCGGAACTATCCGTTTTATAAACTCCACTGTACAATTGTGAGAAACTGATTATAAGGATGTTTTTTTTATCTTATATTTAATATGCTTAACCACTTAGACACTATTGTTCTAAGTGCAACACCCTGAAATTCCTTGATCACCAATATCACAAATAGCCTGTTGTACGAAGTGTAAAGATAAAACCATGACATGTTGTCTGACAATAGGTGTAAAGACGTATTCATGTACCACAAGAATAATGATCAAGAACTGCTTAAAAACAGATAAGGAAATGAGGAAAGGTATTTTTTATTATTCCACGAGGAAGAATGGGAGGATTTTCAAAGTGATCAGTAGCAGAGGTGGAAATTAGAGAAGGCAGTGCGATTCAGGAGGAAATGGGAGGGTGAGAAGTGTCCCTCTCTGTTCCTGTTTCCCCAGAAAGGAGAGACGAGTTTCAGCTTACAACAGAAGACATTTTCTCTTCATGCATAGCAGCTGACTTGGGCAAAGCTCATTGAGCTGAAACTGAAGTGACATTATCTTGGTGCCAAATTATTGGCAATCTGATGTGCAGCAATATTTAACCTACCCATTAATTTTCAGTCTCTCTCATTATGTTATGGCGAATGCACTGTAAGAACTTTGCATTATGAGTCTCAGGTTTCCATCTATTCATTTACATTTTGAGATTATTTAAGTTTTCAGGCTCCCTTGATGCTAACTGTATATTTTATGAAGTATCATTACTATTCTACCTAAATAACATTAATATCCTTGGAGTCTTATAGTGTGTGATGCTGAATGATGCTCAGAAGAATCCTCATGAGTTTGCAGAATCTTATGATATCTGCAAGCCTAAAAACCATGACTCATATGGGATTGTTGTTCAATGTGAGACTATCAAACTAAATGTCTTATAATGTGTATAGTGGGCATAAAAACACATATTACTCACTGTAGAATCACCAGATTCAGTGTTGCCTTTCATATTCTTGCTTCTTTTCCCTGGGTTAAGTACGGTCTTTTATGCTCTTGAACCTATACTATCTAATTTTAACTGCCGCTATCCAATTTTATAGAGGGACTATCTGCAGAAAGCAGAGGAGTGTTTCCTGTTGTGTTCCAGTTACTCAAGTGTTAATGCATTATGATTCACCAAAGCACATGGATGGACGCCCGTTTTCTGGGTATAGGTGTGAGCCCTAGTTGGTATGAGCGATGGCTAATAGCTGCATGATAATGAGGTGGAGAGGCGATACGGACATGGCATTCTTGTGAGCGAATCTCACCCATTAAGAGATGCATCTCTGCTCGAGCAGAAGTGCACTGCTTAATTGGTTCATTTCATCATGGCCAAAAAGCTTTAATAGGGGACACACTGAAAGATGGGTGGATCAGTTGTCCTGGAAGAAATATAAGCGTTATCTGAGGTGGATGGTTTAGTGTGATTTGTGTTTGTGTGTCGGTGTGTGTGTTAAAGAGAGTGGAGGCTTGAGAGAGATTATGTTAATAGGGCACATTACATCAACAAAGAAGTTTTTTTGCGTGGCCATGACTGTAACACACAAGAAAGTGTCTGCCTTTGTAAAAGCACTAGAGACTTAAAATACATGGTTGGCAGAGATGCTGGATGTGGGTGCTGTGAATTCAGAGAGACAGAGATACAGAGCATCAGCCCACACATATTGTAGTGATGGGTGGATGAGGAGCAAACTAGCTAATGGAAATTCTTTTGTGCATATTATAACCCCTAAGTGTATCAAGATGTCCATCTGCCACAGATTTCTCCATATCAGCGTCTACTGTACAAGGAAAATAATGACTTGCAAATGCATTCTAACTATCAAAGCATCACCTTTGTGTACAATGATGAAGCAGTGCTGTATTTAGAAGGCCTATAACCACAATGTTTCATTTGCGACTATTGGGAATTGTGTATGACAGACATCACTCAGTGTTGCCATTTAAGTCCGTGGAAATACAGGTGCTCCTGTCGGACAGGAACTTCAGACAATGGTGTTTTTTTTTGTTTTGTGTTTATTTGCTTCAGCTCATTGTGGTTCAGAATAATTGAAATTGCAAATCACTTTGACGATAGGTATTCAGAACTGCTTCTCTAGTCAACTGTTTTGGAGATAAAGAAGGAATAATTATGTTTTTCCATTTTCATAAGTGAGGCCGTTATCACGGCAGATGTTGAGAAGAAGTATTAAACCTTTTATTCATGCGCCACCTATTACTTTAATGATGATATGTCTTCCCCAGTGACACTGGTTGATCTATTTTTATCTATTCACACTAAAACTTGCAGTCAAGGTTGGTAATTTTGCCTCTTTTTTATGCTATTACTGGTTACTAACAACCAAATCCTTACATTTGAACAACATTGTTTTGCATGGGAAGCATGGAAGGACTACTGCAATCTGTGATTTTGGTATAAAGATATGTGTATATTACAAAACTATGACAAAATACCTTTCTAAATGGACTACTGTCTTTGACTCATAGACTATGGCCATCCAGTAGTTGCAAGTGTCAAGTGTAAGCCAGTTAATTTAATTCTAATATTTGTTTACTCAAAGAAATACAAGAAAACATGTATGCAGCTATGACTATGGCTCACCCTATCTGCTTGGGGACAGCAGGTTAGAAGGTTTCATTCACATTTAAATGTCAGTAGCTTCGTAGCCAGCTAAAGAATGTATAGAAATGCGCCAAATGAAGTCAAAAAATGTGTATCAGCAATAGAAAGTATGGTTGTTTTTAACATTTAGGCCTTTAAATAAATCTTTACTTTCTTCCTATTAATACAGACCTTTGACTCCAGTGGAATCTGCTTTGCACATCCTGTTTGTGTAGTACAAATTTGCTTTACTCTGTTGCCTTTTACGACTCTCAAAACAAGACTCACTGCACATGCTGCACCCAACATCATTGTGTGAGACTGTGTACTCATGCCACTACATAAGCTCACTTTATAGAGATTCCCCATTATGTGTGTGCAGAATTTCCCCTGTGTGGTTAAAACCAGCAGTGCATTGTTGTATTTGTCGTATTTGTTTGTACCTCTTGTGAGCCCGGTTGTGATTTTTCTCTGCTGGATGAAATCTGTGTCGTTTTTAAATTAAAGTTAATGGTGTCAGTTCCTTGTTATTTTGTGTTTGGTAGGGTTGTCCCTTGGGGCTTGCTCTACCTTTGCGCCTGTATATCAAGCCTCAAGGGACAACAGTACCAAACACAGAACAAGAGGGACCTCACAACCTTGCAACTTAGAAAAGCATGTTACATTGGGTCTGCAGGTAACTTAGCCCATCTGTTCATTGTGTTCATGTAGAACATGACTTGTCTGAGGCTCCCGTTAGATCAAGTTCCAGTCTTCTCTGCCTTGGAGGGAGTTTAGCTTTAAGACACCTAAACGAAAGTCTGAATCAAAAGACAAAAAATGCCTGTCTGCATTGAAAATGTTGCCCCTGACATGATAAATGCAAAGTCAACCATAGAAGTGAAAGTATCTATATATCTGGCAACTCTTGTTTGTTGTCTTCTGAGAACAACTTTAAACAGTGGCATAAATAATATAGAGATTTTGTGGGAGGACCCAGGTGAAGTAAAATTATTTTATCTTAAAATTCTCAAAATGTTTGTTTTTTGTTGTAATGCATTTGACGGCAGCATTAAGATGCCGCAGTGTGTAATTACAGTACGTGATACAGAGAGAATCAAACGGACACCTGCTCTGCTCAGCTTGGCAGTAAAAAAACACCCAGGTGCTCTCTCTGTCTCTCTTCCTCTCTGTCTCTCACCTCCCTTTCTATTTCTCTCTCTGTGTGTGCTTGTGTGTGTGTGTGTGCGTCTTTGAGTGAGTGTTTATGCGTAGGAAACGGCGTGTGTGTGCATTTCTGTGTGCTCTAGCTGTCCCAGTGGTGCCTTGCACCGGTTTTGCCTACAAGCTAGCGACCTATTTTTCTCGGTGTTGAACGAAGTAGACATTTGAACAAAGAGAGAGACGGGGAAGGGGTAGTGCAGATCAGTTCCTCTGCTTTTATTCAGGCCTGTGGATTAATTACCCTGTACCTAAACCTGATCCCATGCTGTGAGCGAGACACTTTGGCATCACCCTGATCAATAATGCATTTTTCTGTCTCTCCATTTAATTTGCACGCAGGCCCCACACGCTGGCATTACCATCTCCCTAGAAAAGTGCAGGAGACACCTGATACCCAAAGTGCAACACTCCACCCCCACTCCATGCCATGCTCCATGACACCCCCTCCCCTCTCTGTTGTTCACTGACAAATTGATTCTCTCTTAATGTGCTGTATGGAAAAAAAAATCTCCTCAATCCTCAGGAGCAGCGTAATAAGATACATGGTTGGATTAGCTCATGGGTTTGTACAAATTTGTTTCTGGTTTGGTTTAAATTGTGGTTTAAATCTCCATTACTAGGGACGGTTATTTAGCAATTTAGGGATAGCTTAGGTTTAAGGAGCAAGACAGTGCAAAGTGGTAGCTACAACTCCCGGGAGTGGTAGCATAGTTAGCACAGCTGTCGAACAAGAGTAGCTGTTAGTAGCAAGGTCAAACTAACGGGGGAGGACAGGTAGGTCATCTGATCTTGTGTGATTTATCTGCTGTGTGTTTGTGTGTGTTTGGTCCTGCATTGAAAGGAGAGCCGTATGTCGGGACCTTAGACTCTTGCTTTGTAAAGCTTGTGGTTTTCTTGCGTACCTAATTGAGTAGCCACTCTCTAATGTTGACCAGGAGTCTCCAGACTTAGTGACCTACAGAGCCAGATCTGCACTTTCAGTATGTGTTGGGCTTTTACTTGTGGCAGTCTATGAGCACAATAGTTTTAGTTTTAGTTAGTTTTAAATCTATAGAGTATAAGTGCATGACAGATAGAATATATGCACTGGTGGATAAAAGTAAGCTGTAACCTGTTGCGATATTTGACACTCTTTCATTTATTTATTTGATAATGCTTTGTTCTCTTCATCTTTTACAATGTATTTTTTGTAATCTGTAAAGTCATTTTATGTTCATGTTTGGAATATCAGGACAACGTGTCACCAAACCGGAATCCTACTTGAACTAGACATGGCATCAATTAAAGGTGCCATGCGAAGATTTTTTGTAAACAAACATTTTTACATTCAGCGTTTCTCACCAAAATGCGTATCCTTGAGATCTAGCAAACGTGTTGGATGCATTTCCTTCCTCATAAAACATTTGCAAAGCCAATTTTTTTGTCCTTGCCTTTGCTGGTGCATTGCCATGTTTGTTGGCGCCATACCACCACCAACTGTCAGTAGATCAGCAGAATAGCATGAAACCAACAGCAGGATGTGAATTGCACTGCTCCATAGTTCCAAACTAGTGGTCAAAAACTCCACAGGGTACCTTTTTTCAAAATAAAGTTAGTCTTTATTTGGTTAATTATGTAATATTTTAATATTTTACTGCAACTAAATGCAATTGTTTTAGTGCAACAATTTAGTGCAAAGTTTAGTTCAGATCTTGGTGGTCTGATTCATGTTGTTATCTAAACTCTTACTCCACGGTATGCAATACAATAATACAGACAGAGAGTTAGAAAGAATAATACAGGCAGGAACAAATACAATCATTCTAAACAGTCCTTATCAGGCCAAAAGAGGATATACAATGAAGTAGTAAATACACTGATCTTGATATCAGATCCAAGGAATATGCAATTATCCTTTTTTTTACCTGGTCAAAAAATGGTCCAGTACTTTATGTCAAGGAGTCACAGTGGAATAAATCTCACTGAATGCAGTGTGGTAATGGGTTCAGTGTGACCCCCCTCTGTCTATTCACAGGTATCAGAATTGTGATGTGCCGGGCCAAGTGAAGCAGTTGCTACCATACATGTAGAATCTCATGGGGAATCACTGACGAGTGGGTGGGCTGTCTCTGACATGGCATTGTTAGAATCTTTCTATAGATAATAAATGAGTCTTCAGCTGTCAGCGCACAGTCCTGTAATTGGTCGGCTTGCAGCATTAACAAACAGAACAAAACAATGTGTAATCTATGAGCAAGGCATGAACTTTGTGAGAATCCAATATGTCCAAAATAGACCTTATTGTAACAGCAAACCGCGTATGCTTTGTAGTTACAATTTCACTACACTCGACTTATTATGTATGCTGTCCGTAGTCTCTTGTGTATTGTTCCTTTGCACAGCATGTGGTCCTGTTGTCCTTGTTCCCTGTTTGTTCAGTGCTTGTTCTTTAAGTTGTAATTTGGCTGCACTGCTGCCATGAAGACGCACTACAGAACTGCACATTTATTGCACTGGTTAAGTGATTCTGATTCATCAGCACTCACATGTTTGTACCTTTTGTAGAGATCCAGACTGACATCATTAGTGCACTTAGTGCTTAGGAGAATGCTGAGCCAATTAACCAGCTGCCTTACTTCTGGCAACACCGTGAACAAATACACTCCTCTTTCCGCTACCTTGCCTCTGTGTACTTCGGCATCTCATCTCAGTTAAGTGCAATGGAATATGATTTTAATCTTTTATTATGTTTAAGACAGAAGCTTAAAATTAATTGCTGATTAAATCAACATTAACCTTACGACACCATTTGCTGCCGAGTAATACCACAGTGGCAGAGGAGGGAAATTAAATGGGAGCGTTTTTTCTTGTTTTTTTTCTCGCCGTCTCCATGTTGTCTTTATTGGTAAGAGAGGAGGTGGGTGTAAAGACTACATTAGAAGCGTATCTGTGTTTGATCTTCATATTACTGTAGAATACATTAATTGTGTCACTGTATTGTCTGCTTATCAATAAAATATTTGTATTTACAGAGTTTCGCACTTGGCAGACTGTATTTGTAGAATAGAAATGTTACCTGTGTGTTTTGTATGTTTGGGCCAATCATCTCTCATGGGTCCTTGTGTTGTGTTGTAGACTTGTTATCTGTTACATGGGTTTGCAATCATCGTGACTTGTTGTTGTCATGTTTGATAGCCATTAAAGTGACGGTCGTGATGATAAAAAAAAAAATAATAGTGTGTTAGGAAACACTAAAATATTCAGCTCAAATGAATGCATTGTGATACATTTCACATACCAATGATCAGCTTATCTGTATGTCAGGCATATATCTTCCTGCTGTTTGCTAGTAACTAAACATTATTATCATTATTATGACAAATATAAAGAAGACTTTGATGGAAGGACGCAATTTATTGCAGCAAACCTGGCAAACTCATACAGGTCATGCCAAAAACATGGTTCTGTTCTGAGAGGTTTAACATCCCATTCAGGAAAACTAATATAACATGTTTAATTAGCATTTTCACCCACCAGTGTTTTTATAGTCTCACTGGAGTTATATGTATTGATTAGCTTGAAAGATAATGAGAGCAAATGGCATATAGAAGCGTGAACCCGGGTGACACATGTCTTTCTTCTTACTTCTAAAATAAATCCCATTTGTTTTAAGGTGCACAGGAAAATGCAAACATGGATTCTACCTTTTTGGGAAGACAGTGGGTTGATTAGACTACTTTCCCATTTTGTTTTTGCTTTATGAGCTTGCAACTCTTAACCTTAACTTTTAACTTGCACATGGCCTGACCAAACATCTTGTATGTGTGAATACCAGCCATCCACATAATGTATTGGCAGTGTACAGGTAACTGACTAGTGTTGCTACCAGTTTTTAGTTCACATTGCAAAGTTACTGATGCTCCACTAGTCTGTTGACAGCAAAAGAAAAGCCATTTAAGTGGTTTATTTAATGCAGGCTGATGAAAACACAGAGGTAGTTTTTGTCTTGGATTGGAATCTACAGCCATGAGATGACTGTGTACTGCAGACGTGTTTACACCTGCCTCTAGGTATTTGTCTCCATTACAGACAGAACTAGCCATAAAATCCAGACAGTTGTATAGTTTATAAAACATACAACATTTCCTGGTAAATCATATTTATGTGTGAGGTTGTGTGTTGTGTTCTTGGAGACAAAGCTGGCATATCCTCCCTGTTTTGTAACAAAAAAAAGCCATTTTCAGCTAGATGAGGGGACATAAACCCAGCGACCAGGGTAGCTCTGGGAGACAGTAATGTACCCATGTAACTCAATCTCTAAGCAGACTGCTGAATGGAGAAATGTAGCTTCTTTGGCTCGCACCATTCTCTCATTCCCCTGTTGTGACCTTTTTCAGTTCCCTTCCGCTGAGGAACTGCACTGATCCCAGAGCAGTCATTTGAGCAAGAGGAGAACAGTAAAGAAATAGGATAACGGCAGCATAATGTTTCGCTTTCATTTACGGTCATAGCATAACAATGGTAGAGGTTGTAGATAGCTTTCATAGCTTCAATAGATTATACCACACCAAAGTAAGATAACTAATACAGGAAAGCCTCAGTGTAATGATAATTCTTTACTATTTTTTTCTTCAAGCAAGGTAATAGCCCTTAGATGACTGGAAGCATAGACAGAGCAAATCAGCTTTCTTTAAAGATCACTTCTCGTCATCAAGTGTTTAGTCTTGCCACCTGAAAAACAGCGTGTTATCCTTTGTGCTATAGCACAAAGCTTCTTTGAACAGGAGGCAATTTAAATCTCTGGCCTTGATTAACTTAACCTGTTCACGCAGATTTAGCCAAATTTGAGCAAGGCCTCAAGCACTGTAGCAAATAATTTGAAAGATCAACACGATGTAACATAGTAGCTTGTAAATATTGTAGCCCCACAAGTCACTTAGGTAATAAATAAGTTATAACAAAAATACCTCCAGCTTTATTTGATACATTGCATGCATACAGAATGAGGGACTGCCGTTCTTACTCAGCTATTTCGCAAAAGGCACCACTCTAAAAGCAGCGAGTGGTACAATATCTTCCCTTCCCCCAGGGGATAATTGCATCAGACATATTCTTTGGCCTATCCCATGCCTTAACAAGCGTAACAGTCAAGAGATTGATCTCTTCAGAGTTCTTAAGTGATGGTTTGATTATCTTTCACACATTGATGCCGAAATAATCTCCATATAGACAGCACACACATACACACACACACACACACACACACACACACACAGTGATTTCTAAAATCATTATGGGCACAACCTGCCACCATGAACTTGTCAACAACCAGGGGATTATGGGTTTTGGGTTGCACGTGTGACACACAGAGACAGACAGATACACACACATACTAGAACAATTGTAGTCTTCGTTGTTAACAGTTGGACATGTCTGTACATTTTGGATTGATTTGTGTGGCGACTGTCTGTGTAAATGAGTTCTCAATGAAACGCTAACAGCAAATTCAGTTAAAGACAGATTAATAATGGGTATTATCAGATGGATTCAATAATCTTTCTTTATATTTTACATCGTCTTTCATTACATTTTTTAAATTCTGTCTTTAGAATTTCCTCCCCAGTCCTTTGCCCTCCTCCTACAACACTGTGTTTCTGTTCTTCTGGGGTTAGGTATTTCAGCCATGTACTGTAGGCGCTTTGATGGAGAGATGAGTGACAGAGAGTGCAAGGTGTTTTTTGAGATTGGATGTGGCATGACATTGCCTGGCACTGATAAGAACCATACTTGTGCAGTTGTGTCATTTGTTAAAATAAGCTGTTGGTGGAAAAACAAACATCAGTGTAACATCTGTCATTTCCATGCTTGTCTTTTGACTGGCACACTGCAATTAAAGTTGTGTGAAATCTGCAGGCTTGGCCTTGAAATATGAAACATATGAACATGCTTATCATTTGACTTTTGTCCTGAGTATTAATCTTCTAATTGTTGGAAGAATGGCATGTGAAAATTGTTGCATATGTGATGTGAAATATGCAAATCAATGCACATCTTTTTTTCTGATAGTTTGGACCTGGCCTAAAAAAAATAGCCTGTAGAGACAATGAATGGCACTTTTGTGGGTGGTAATGTGCTAACATAACGGGGAGCGAAAACAGTCTATTTCTGCCGTGGTGTGTTCAGCAGCACACATAAACCAAATGAAGCATTTCTATTGATTGTCACTTCCTTGGATTCCACTGTTTGGGAAGGATCTATCAGCTGACACGGCTCATTGTTCACCATGGACTAATAAAGAGCTTTACTGGTGCCATTATGCATTCTCTGTGGCTAGTGACAGACTGATGACAAGCCTTAAAGATGGAAGCCATTTCACATTTAAACAATAACAGATGGAGAGTCTTACTCACTGAATTGCTTCAGCAGACATAAACCTGCATGTAATATTATTTCAAATAGCTTGGATGCCATTATGTATGTGTGGTTTCATGTATATTGCTAACAGGCTTAACACAAATATAGATTTATTTATTGATACAGAGCATACATATTGAGACTAAATAACCTTGTGTAAAAAAAAAAAACGAGTCGTACAAATTGCACAGCTGAGGTCAAAATTAAATTAATTCATTACAGAATTATATCTGTATGTTGCAGTCTACAGTGTAAAGATTTATTTTTGATATTTAGACTCTTTATACTGTATTACTACATACATCCTTTGAACCCGACTTTTTCTACGTGAAGTGTGTTTTCTCTAACCCATTTAGAATCTTCTACCAACATCAGGGTCATAACATAGCAAATGGCAGTTTCATGGGGGTAGTGAGCTGAGGTTTCGATGTGTTGAATCAAGCACATAAGGTCAGCGGATGAGCACAACAGCTTCCACCGCCTTTCTATTTACTGAATCATCAAAACAAGGAGTTTGTGGAATCAGTGGCGGTGGTAGAAGTGCAGGTCTTTAGCCGAAAAGCCGCAGGTTCATCATCATGTCAGTGTCCTTGAGGAAGACACTCAGCTCTACCTGCACGCCCACCAACAGATTCTCAATCTAAGTTTAATGGTCTATAATGAGAATTCTTAGCTCCCTTTGACCCACTCTACAGAGAGCAGAAACCAACCCTGCAGATAGAACCTTGACCTTCTGCTTCTTTCCTCTATAGTTAATTACCAATTGCTTCCTTTTAATCATAAACTCTTATAAGCATGAGAAAAAGGAAAATTGAGTCCGACCGTTGCCATAGAATCAAGGATTTCATACTCTCTTCTTCTCCGTCGCCTTGTCCATGCATCCTCACTGTCACATGTGACAGAAAATACTTGGTTTGGATTGCTAGATTTCTTGTGTCACAAAATAAAGAAGAATGTGCTACTTTATATAATTTCAGTAAGTGATTGAAGGTTAGGCAACATAATGTATAACCACTACATTACTAGACCATTCAGCCTTAAGTATTCCTTGGCCAGCAGCACTATAGCTAATTGAGCTTACGTTGTATCCACAGATTGTCACTTTAGACTTCTGCTATTGTCAGCATAGTGTAGCTAGCTGCTGCATTATCAGGGGTTTAGAGATGCTGTCAGAATTTTCCCAGTGGTAACACAGTCGCTTAAAACTGATGAACACATAAGAATGCGCTAATTATTTTACTAGATAATGAAGTGCATGTGTTCTTTTGGTATTAGCTGAAAAATTGCAGGTGGAAATGCCTTTGTGAACAGAAACATTAATTTGATCATTAGATTAGATCCTACATTGCCATACAGGAAAATAATTATTTTATGTGCATTTACCTCCAGATACAGAGAAAGAAAGACAGACAAACTGACAGGTAGATACACAGAGAGAAAGACAGAGAGCTTTTTTCCACTATGTACAATTTCAGAACACTTAAGTGATTCTCAATCCCAGCATGCCTCAGCCTGCCACTGCCATGACAGATGCTCTAAAATTGAATATAGATTTCGGTGAGCAAGGCAGGCGTGCCTGATGAATCTCAATTTGCTGCTGTCCATATTTCATAGTCACCACTATGGATAGCTCAAGGGGAGGCAGTGAGAGCACTTTGGTTGCACCTGCCAAACTGTCAGTTGGCTAGTGTCGAATGATGATTGGTACTTCATAAAAGCCCATATTTATCCCACACTAATTCATGCCCTACATCATTGTATCACCAAAATGTTACATCCCTGAATGGGGGGAAAGGAATAGACATTGAAAAGACATGCTTTATTTCACAACTGCAGTGATCTTAAGAGAAAAAGAAGCCCACATGATGACAATTGCTCAGCAGTAGAAGATTGTAGAAATGGTGTACAGTAGCTTCAGGGTGGAACAAATGTAGCAAGCTTCCCCAAGGGGGGTGGAGGTGCCTTGGCTGCTGTGTACCTGGCAGTCTATTTATAGCTTGGTTTGAAGTACTTATAAAATGGCACTGGATGCTATTGTTTTGCAACGGAGTGCTCTTGTGGAGAATTTTTGCCTTTCAATATGATGACTATTTGATCACTTGTCTGTGTTAGAGCTGTCACTGCTTTGACTCAAATTTAAATGAAAATACCTGTGTATTTGCATATATAATCCAGTTTATGATACATTGTGTGTACTTCCCAGTGCAGATGACCCCAAATATATATACAGTTTCTTTTAGACTTGCGTTTGCGAATGCGTTTCTCTCTCTATCACCCTCTATCATTTATGCAGTTGATGTCAGTACAGTATGAAAATCAACCTGCTTCGAATCCACTTTTAAAGTCCTTTAAAGTCCACCACTAAATAATGCATTAGAGGGACTACAGAAAGCCTACTAAGATGTCACTAATCAGCAATCTGTCATGTAACTAAATGTTGCAGCACAGTATGCCACAAGAAATGTAGCACATTATGCAACATAATAAGCACAGGGAAATAGAACAAAGCAGGAAAGACAACATAGCATGTTTGAAATGCAGTACTGTGGAAGCCCTAGTATAGCAGCTTAATTAACATAGCTTTTTACTCAAGTGTTTTTCTATTCCTTTTCCATCTCATAGCTCAGCTATTTGGGCCATGCTTAACTTTTAGACTTGTAATTAGAAGACATGCAGCGAGTGTACCAGACAGAAGTCTAGCCCATTCTATAGGAAAATGGCCACCTTACCGGCCACTGAGTGGATGCTACAGAGGCATTAGGAAAGACTACGCTGATAATATGAGCAGGCCAGTGCACAGTAAACCAATGTTTTGTGGGATGGAAAAGGAAAAGGAAAATGCATACACAAAGTAAATGATGTAACACAAAGTCCAATTTGCATTACTTTTAAAAAAGCATTTCACAAATCATTTTACAAATGTAGTTATTTATTCATGACAAAGACATAATAATAAATTGCAGATCTCATTAACATTTCACAAATTGTTTTATTAACAGCTTAATTGTAAGTGTAAATGTGTTTAATTACCATCTTAATTATTTTTATGCATCTATAATTTAATCAACAATAATTAAACACAGAACTAATCTTTAATTATTAAGCTGACATAATATGAGCTCTATACAACACAAGCTTACCTATCCTACCTGCAGTCTAGCCACCCAAGCCTACCTGGCAACGTAGGCCAAAGAACCCTAAGGCCTAAATATTTCTATCCTATTCCACTTACATGTCTATAGTAACAAGAAGGTGTCTGTGATATATGTTAACGTTTTATATGAATCAACATAGACAATGGCCAGCAGTTAAACTAGCACTCAAGCCAGGAGAAAATAGTGAAATAAGTTATGTGCAATTAGCTGCACATAGCAAGACTGTAGTTATCTGAGCAGTAATTTCAAGCCTTGAGGGCAATGGGCACTCTGATATTTGTGATATCTAATGATCAATGATCTGAGCAATAGACTATAGCTGTTTACTCCTTACAACTCCTCACTCACTTGTAAGGTTTATGATGCTGGAATTTAATCTAGTGCCCCATAGTGAAAGTATGAGACAGATGGCCAAAACTCCATGTAAGATGCAGATAAAGAGGGACACAAAGTGTATCTGTCTCTCAAAGTATGTTAGGTAGCAGGAATTAAATATATGGAAATAACCATAACCTATGCTCCTTAACCACTGTGTCTGCTGTGTGCTCTGGTGCTGTTAGCTTCTTTTCTGTTATAACTGCCATTGTACATGACAGACTTTGTTTTTACCCTTTTAACAACAACCCTTTGGAGTGAATTGCATGATGCCACCAGGGGGTGCAGGAGACGGCAGAGCTTTCTAGTATAATTAGAGTAGACGTGCTACATGTGTCTGTGTGTGTTGCCGCATCTCATTAAGATGAGGTATGGGCCACTGAGCCGACTAAGAGGAACGGATAGGGAGCATGTGGTGGTGTAGTTTCCTTCACCACAAACTCAGCTGCTCGCCTCTTTCTCTTCCTCTGAGGAGTCGCGCTCAGGCCCCTGGAGCCAAGGCCAGTCAAAATGGTTCCACTTGATGCAAAGACCCTTAAGGGGCCCACTGTTAAAATGAATGCACACAGACACAAAATACGATCTATGTGTGTGTACATAGCGTATCACATCGAGCAGATGCACACATACAGGATATGTAGTCTTGCACACACATGCAGTGTTGTTATTACAGCAAATTGGAATCCGATGGAAGAAAATGAAACAAATTTCCCTAATGAAAGGTCTGAATGTCAATAGCTGTGGGTGCATGAACACTCATACATTCATACAGATCACCGTGTGATGTGCTGATGACAACTATTCAGACAGCTATAACCTGGGACTTATTTTCCCAGTTTTTGCTATCATAACAATATTGATTGTATTACACATTTCATTATTTACTTCACTGTAGAGCCTTTTGTTACTTTACTTTGCTGGCAACGCTGCTCTCTATAGCACACACTTTGGGGCCAAAGCAAGCTTTAATGGTTTCACACACAAAGTGATGAAAGTAGTCCTACAATGATACATGAAATATAATTGAACAATTATCCTGACATTTCAGTTGTATAAGTGCATTTGATGCTCTTTTTTAACATTGATTATATACCTTTGTTTATTTTTAAGGCTCTCAGTCATCTGCTGTAGATGAAGAAGAAGCCTTGCTTGCTTCAGCCTGAAGGCGTCTTTGCTTTATTTTACTTTTTTTGAACACCTACATTCATAATCTTTTATAAAAGAGTTACAGCAGCTCTTTTTTTATTATTAAGTAGAGTTGATTGTGTTAGTGCAAAGTTAACTCATATTTTAGATTTGTAACTCCTTGAACTGCTGCTTGTGTTGACACATTGCTACAATTTGTAATGCCAGGTGGTAGATAACAGGCCAGTAAGAATCCCACAAATCCTTGAAACTACCCATCAAAGATTGATGTGAAGAGGTTTACCCAGAGAGCAGTTTGTTTTTACAGAATATCCGATAGGACTTGAGAGCTGCGTCAGAGTTCTTGAGCAGTCCAGTCCATGTTAGTTAAAATTATATATATAAATTCACAATATACACAAGTTTCAGCCAATAGATAATTGGAAAACTGCATGTAGGCAGGTCTCTTTGCAGTGTGGGGGTTGTTATGGTGAAACATTGTGATGTTATTGCTTTTGGGTTTGCTTTCACCCATAAGTGTGTATTGGAGAGTACCACTCAAAGCAAGGGAGGGACTGTAAAACAGTTGAGAAGAGGACAGCATTTTAAACACAAAGAATGATGATGGAATAAGGCCTGAAAATAACAGAGGGTTTTATTCTCCCAAAAATTAAAGAAACCTTTTACAAAATATGCCACAAAGTTCACAAAGTAATATAAACTGAATAAAACTGCATTCAACTGAACAGACAAAACTGACCCAACAAACTGAACATAAAGTGGAACATACGTGATCAGACCATTTTTGAAACAAAGACAAACACCACCAACTAAACTACAAATAAAGCAAAACAGGACAATTAGACTATCAGTTTAAATATTTCACCAATAACCAAAACAAATGTACCAAAAAAAAACAACATGCTTTATAAAACATAGAAAACAAAATATCTCAACTAAAAATCCGGTGAGTGCAGGAGGGTGGGAGATTATGGGAAGCTCTAGTCAGCTTCATGTACTAAATTTTGTGTTTGACTTTTAGGTTTAAATTAATTTTAAGCATTTAACACCAGTAGTAATAATAATATCATAAATTGCTGGAATTATAATCTATACTGTTAGCCAAGGAAGGGGAGAGTGAAAGACAGAAACAGTTACAGTTACAGTAACCGGTAACTGGTTTTAGAAACAGCAGTAACGTCAGTCTACCTTCCACCAGGAAGAGATTGCTAGTATCTAGACATTGCTAATTGGTTATTGATTCCGGAAGACAACATTTAGGCTTCCAAATCTTGGATGAAAAGATCCCCTCATCGCATCGGCTGTATCGAGGGCTCATTGATTTCATGTTGGCAAAAATACTTAGCTCCTACTTAGACTCCATTAAATCCATAATTTTACTCGCGCCCTGTAGGCTTGAAAGGTGGACGCAAAAACTTTTGCCACAGAGAGCATTCACACTTCTAAACGTTCTCACAAGAGCAACAGATCATATCATATTATCTTAACAACAGCACTTGCTGTTATCAATAGTATGTTTGACAATGATAAACATCCATATCCTTTAACAATGAATGCATTTAAGCAAAAAAGGGTTATGTAACAAGCCAATGCATTTAAGAGGTAACATGTGAAACCTTGTCTATGTGGAGGAGTGGGAGTGATGGATGTAATTTAATGGCTCACATTAACTTCCTAGAGGGCCTCACTCTCACATCTTCAATTCCCTCGCTCTTTTTCTACCTTCACTGGAGCAGACCAACTTCTTAATTGGCATAATAATGTGATTAATTGCTTTCTTGTCATTGGGCCCACTGAGTTTTACACTGTAAAGAAGTATAAATCAGGCGTGTATTTACAAGCAATCAAATGCTCACGATCGAAAGCAACATATAAAAGATGCCAAGCTGTGCAAAGTAATTGGTTCTGCTTTATTAACTGTGTATCATTAGTTGAAAGGAAAGGCATTTGGATCAGGAGGATGAGTTATTTTGGCATGTAGTTTAATTTCTTTTATCTTCAGCTAAACATTAAAATTAAAACATCTTACTGAATGCAGTAATAAACACCACAATGTATAGGACTGTATTTGTTTTTTCTGCTGCAATGATATTAAACTGTGGAAGCCATATGGCAGTCTTTCAGAAGGATTTTTCTTTTTCTTTTCTGGTGAAATTAGCAGACCTGTGTTGCCCTTTCTGGTACAAAGATATCAGGAAAGGCTTAGATTCAGATTCCCCACGTAGGTTTACAATAGTGTATTTCAGTTCAACAGCAGCAGCTGTATCAAACAGGCTGAAAAATAACATAAAACGTACATTGACACTGCCAAGTTGAGACAGTGGTTTTGGACTACTAAGAGTGACTCAATGTGTAATGTTATTAAAATCAGATTTCACTCATTTTGATAATGACTCTACTTTTGAATGTCACTATCTTGCTCTCCAAGAATGAATCCTGCTAATGATGAAAACATTTTATCTTTTCTCACTTTCAACTGATCAGTGAAATGGGAAGAAACAAAAAAAAACATTTCCATATATGTCCCTCACTTCTCCATACTACAAAATTGGGTTTGGGCTGTGGTAGTTAAGAACAAATGCTAATGAAGCTCTGATGTCTATAACAGTATCCAGGTGCTTTATGGTCACATAATTAAGGAGAGACACTTTTGTCTTGATTGGTGTGCATCTTGACTCCAGGTGGCAAATGGCGTACTAATGCATCCTTACGAATCAAGGCCAAGCTTGTGGCAGGCAGGGGAATTGATGACAATTTTTCTGAGGCCAGAGTATGACAGATTGTCAATGAAAGATTATTAAATCACATTATGTGCAATGATATACTCTATTTCAATCTGAGTCAGGATCAACTTTATTTTCTAAGCACAATAAATACACAAGCATTTGTCGCAATAACACTTGAGACATATACAAAGTTGGAACAGCGCAGTCCTGTACATGTTCGTTTCAGACAAAGGGACCTCACACAGTGCAAGGGGACAGTGACGGTCTTCATAAGAATATAATGTAACATGCCAGAGGGCTCTGTGAGTACTTATACACAGCAGTGCTTTGAGTGAAATACGAATGTCAGCAAGCACTGTGACCTAATGGTGGCATAGATGAAAAGTCACAGGATCACCAAAGTTATTTCAGTTCATCCTGTGGTTGACATGAATGCCTGTACCAAATTTCATGGCAATCCATCCAATAGTTGTTGAGATATTTCATTCAGAGCCCAAAAAAAGTTAACCTTATGGTTGTGCTAAAGGAAAAGTCAACGAATCATCAGTCAGAAGGAGACATCGTCTGGGCACCATGAATGTGTGTAAAAACAAATTGTGTCAATCTATCTAGCTGTTGTTGAGATAATTCACTTTGACCATGGTGGTGGCACTAGATGAGAAGTCAGGGGATCATTGAATACTAATCCATCCAATAGTTGGCAATGCCATCCTCTGTCTAGCAACGCTAGCGTGGCTAAAAATTCGTGCCAAGATCCAGTCCCTTTTAGTATGTATCATTCGTGTCTAATATTGTCACTATTAAGATTATTGGGTGAACTAAATCAACATCAAGGAATTCATTTTTCAATCTGGACTGTCAAAGACATTTTGCTCATCTGTAATATCAAGGGCAGACAAAAAGGGGCTTATTATAAATTCAGCAAAATCACCCTTTCACAGCCCATCAATATTCTGTGGCCATTGTGAGGAACTGAGTTCAGGCTTAACGAGGGGATCCAACGGATAAATGATCAAAAAACAGGACAGCTATTGTCCTTGAACTCTTAATGGCGTACTAATAGCGCAGGGTGTCAAGAGTGATTTTAACAAGAGTGTCCTGAGTCAAACCTTTTTTTTTTACCTCTCTGCCTTTGGACTTGGAGGAGATAACTGTCTCCTCTTTCTCTCTCTCTCCCTCTCTCTCGGTCTATCTTTCTCTCTCTCTCTCTCTCTCTCATCATCGCATTACCAACTCAGGCACGCCTTTTGCATAATCACCATCCTCTGTGTTTCCTCCTGCAGTCTGGATAAGGGGACTCATTATAGTAGAGAGTAGCAGGCAGGGGCCAGTGTGCATTGCGTAGGTCACACTGTTTGCTTGGGACTCGAAAAAGATCAAGAACCGCTGCTAAAAAAAAAAATCTTACTATGGACTCAACACAGTACTGACACCTTAAGCCTTGCTTAGGTTAAAATGAAATAGAATAGATATATATCATGTGATTTACTTCATGTGGTTTGAAAACTCAGTGTCCTTGTCTCCTCTATGTCCATCTAATTCCCAAGCATTGTGTTTTCAAGATGTTTGAAATTGTGATCTTTATGTATTGATTCTCATTGTGGCTTTCAAGCATACTCCTGATTTTTCTTTTTATTTCTACTTCTTCCCTCTCCTCTTCTTCTAGATAAAAGCCTGAAAATAGGGACGACCACAGCAAAAGAAGAGAGAAAAGAATAGGCCATGGCTGAGGGGATGATTGCTTCTCAAAGTGGTAAGCAGCATGACATTTACAGTCTCTTAGCTGTTTTGTTGCAGAGACTTGTGTGTTCATTTTGGACAATTTCATTACTTTTGCATCAGTCCTGGTGCCTTTTATGATAGAGAGAAAGGGACAAATAACATAAGCGTAAAAAATCCCTCTCTGTGGTCTCTGTTTGGTCAGGGTGACTGATGATTATGTTACTCATTACCTGCAACCATCTTGAACATCAGTGTGTGGTTCTCATCCAACCATTTCTGCCTTTTTTTATTCCTGCAACACACTTTTCAGTCATTGCAGACAGTGAGAAAAGTATAAATATGACTTCATTGACCAGAGTCCTCCAATCAAGGGCTCTTTTTGAACACATAAGTATGCCATTACCTCAGTGGAATTTATTGTAAAGGGCTTTGCTGGACTCCAATTTTATCACCTTTTATTCACCTTTAGCTATGTGACACTGGACCTGTTCAAGTCTTCCAGCTTCATTGGCTTTATGTGCTCCATGTCACCGAGTTGCAGTGTTGAGTCAGTGTCCCCTGTTGCAGTCTCTCTGACCGCTGACACACAAATCATTGCTGAATAATGCCTTGATCCCTCATCAATGCAGCCAGGACAAGCAGGTCAAAACAGCAGGATATGTGCAATCTAAGGAAAAGGGTTCACATCGTCACCCTGGATTTTCTGTCCCCAGGAGCATCCTTTAAATTTACAATGAGTCCATGAACTCTTCACAGCTTCTAAAGAAAGCACCAATGATTCATAAATAATGTAAGATTATGGATCGCAAAGTACAGTAAGTACTGTGTATTTTTCTTCATGTGTTGCTTTCAGATTATAATGCGAAGTCATTCTGAGCAAATCAGAATTTGTCGTGTAAGTTAAACAGTTATTTAGTGACATTCACCACATGGTTTTTCCTGTATATTATTATCATTTTACGATAATGTATGTGTGTCATATCAGAGATAGATACTGGTAATCTAAACCAAGGAACATCACTTATATTATCAGGTAAAAGCTGATCCCTCATTATTTTCAGTTCTTAATGCCTCTTTAAATGTCAAGGGATAAGGTATAGTGGTTGAAGGGAGGAAGCCATTACAGATACATTTTGAAACCTAATAACATTATTCTGGAGGTGGATGCAACTGAATATTCTAAAAGTGGTGTTAGTAATTAGGATATACAGTTGGTATGTGATTTTTTTGTGGGTGTGATGTTCACTGCACTATACTATAAATCTAAACATCAGTGAAGTACTATTATTTTCCTGCAGACATACAGAACAATGTAGCTCCCTCCTTAAGTTAGCACACACTAAAGACGGTCTAGTTACTACCAAACAGACACATACTAGAATTGATGTTGTAATACATGGATTTAGTTTGACAGTATATACTGACTGAGGATATACTGATGACATCCGCACTGTGCATTGCATTACAGCACAGAACAGTGCATCCCCTCCAGGCATGTTTGTTTTGCCAGGCATGTTGAATGCAGATTCATCATTTCTCAAGCCAATTCCAGTATTCATGCAACCAAAAGATCATCTTGACAAGAGTTTTAATTTACAAGTCAACCTCCAAGTGACCTCATCTGCCAGTAGCTGAGCTTTTGTCATTTTAGATTGCATGTGTGAGTGTCTAAATTTGTACGTGTGTGTATCTGTGTGCATGCATCTGTGGGGAGCGCGCTATTACTTGTGTGTATGTTTGTGTGCCCAAACTTGAGTGCACGCATGACTGTGCAGGCAAGTGCATCTGCATCTGTGTTTGGGGGAGAGGAAGAGATAGAAAAGCAACAGAGGTGATGTTGTGTGAAGAGACAGGAGGCTGCAGCAGATAGTGTCATTCCCTCAGTATCACCATTAAATCTTAATCTCATGGCCCCTCATGGGAGGAGCCAGCCGAGCATGAGATTGTGTTTTGCATCTAAATCAAGATGTCGTGTTCCTTCAGAGAGGGCTTTATTGAGACAAAGTTTGATGTGTCTGTTCTCAACTTCACATACGTCTGGATGCACAGGCTGATCATCCAGCTGCTGCTGTTTGTACTAAAGTCTTGTTAAATTCAATTGCCTTGTAAACTGTAACATCTCTAATCAATTAAAAAGAAAGAGAGAAAACAAAACTCCCAAGGGAGTGTAGTTAAGTTATCAACCACTGTGTGGAAGTTTCGGCAGGTTGCATCATGGGGGCTGAGTTTTCATTCCAGTCAATACCACCAGCTAAAACCAGAGATTGTAATTACATATTAAGAATTTTCTTTCTTTTTACTAATACTCACTGATTAAAAATTAAGCAAATATTGGTTCTTAGACTAATATTGTCTTGACCTTCTTATGCACTCAAACTGTAGTAGTGAAACCCTGTTTCATCAATTCTGCATTCTTGAAATCACAACATTTTGAAAACTTGAAGCGGTGGGCATTTTCCCAAGTTACCCAACAAACCTACTAAAACTTTCATACTGGTAATGATCTTAGAAATTACAGAATTGGTAGAAAATCCACTTTTGCGATCAGAGAACTTTAATAGGTAAGGGCATTGCCTTTAAACTGCCCTGAAGACAAGCTCGACACTATCTTGATTCTGTATCATTCATACTGAACGAAGTGCACATCACTCAATAATTGGAAAAGTCTAGAGTAAAATAAAGTTTTGTACTGAGCAGTTAATGGTTATTATAGCTCTGAAATTGTTGGGAGTGGTGTTTAAACACTTCATTTAAAGAGTAGTCTGCACTCACCTTAAGGAGAACAAACATCTGTCATGTTTTGAGAATACTATTCATTTAGATGTTGATAGTTTTCATGTAACCTGCACCAGTCTGATACTGTAATGTCCTAGCGATGGCGCTAAGGGTTAGGGTTTACTGGCCAGCTCCCGTGCAGGATGAAATGTGT
Organism: Macquaria ambigua; assembly: GCA_008360985.2. Taxonomy (NCBI): domain Eukaryota; kingdom Metazoa; phylum Chordata; class Actinopteri; order Centrarchiformes; family Percichthyidae; genus Macquaria; species Macquaria ambigua. The sequence goes on along the minus strand of VMKM01000098.1, from coordinate 114,498 downwards.
TTGTACTTTATGGAATCCATTCATCCCCCTGTGAACATTTCCCCAGGTAACTGAAGCTCAACACAGTACATCAGTCAAGGCATGTTGCATCCCATTAGCTTCATTTTGTTTTGACCTAAACATTCCTCACGTTCCACCTTCTTACAGCAGTCCTTTCTCTGGCATCATTGTGTGTTTGTCATTTCTGGCAAATGTTAAAAAAAAGTAGAGATCAAAAGTAAACCCTCCCCCCCCACCTGGTCCTCATCGCAATGAGGTGTGCTTCTTCCACATCCCCTCTCAGCAGGAAATGGCCTGTACCTCTGCACTGCCTTCCCATCTTCTCAGTTGGGTGAAGAGGTGAGCAGTAGTCAGTGCACGTTGCATTTCAAGATAACTCAGGGGTTACCCCTCAAAATTCCCACCTGCCACACTTCATTCCCTGTGAAGCTACACAGAAAACTGTGACAGAGCTTTTAATTATGGTTAAGGCAAAAATATAAGTGTTTATCCAGAGGGATTAGATATGCTGGTGCTGACATTTGCAGATAGAGGACATTATTTGTTTTTTCATTTGTTGTTGTTTTTTTTTCCTCCAATGAAGTGCTACATTTCCCCCAACATCAATTGGATATGGTATTATTAGATCTGGCTGCACACTTTCAGATATGAAAGGGAAAAATAATCTCTCTGAAAGAGGTAGGCTCTGACAGCACACTGAGACATAATGGAAAGCCTGGCTGCTGTTTCAAAGGGAGAACACGGTAAGAAGACTGGTTTGGAAAGGGAAGCCTGCTCACTGCAGAAAGAAGACAGGGATAAACCAGTGAGGATGCTCAATTCCTTGTCTACTGTAGCTAGTTCTGATTTATTATGGATATGATTTTTTTTTCCACACAGCTCCTTTCTTGTAGCTTGAAGGCAAAGGCTCCCTCTTGGTTCTAGGACAACTGTAGTTTAGTGAAGGATGCAGGGGAGATAATCTATAGGAAATAAAAGAAATACACACAATATGTGCTGTCTTGGAATTTGCCAGTGTTTTATTTCACTGTGATTACTGTAAATGCCAGAAATTCTTGTCTCTGAGTAGATATTACACTTTTTTCTTCATAATGAGGTGGACAGTTGGTCTACTAGACATGGATGCATTTTTTCCCCCAATTTTATTAAGACACGTTAATGGAAAGCACATAGCATTCATCTTGTCTATTATCATTTCTGTGCTGCCCACATGCCTCATTATTCTTGGTAATAGAGTTATATCTCCACCAAGTCTATTGAATCATCATTATTTTCTCAACCCTTCCTTCCAAACATATCATTTGAAGTCTGGCAATTGCATTGCAAATGATGCTGTTCTGTTGTTGTGTGGATCTGCACTATATCAAGTTCTACCTAGTGTTTTGTGATTTTAAATTTTAAATAATTTGGAAGTAGGTATAAAATAACATACATTCTGTATCAAACACATACCACAGGACAGGTTACTATAACAGCAGTTTTCTTAACTTGCTACAAAAAGGTCGAACTTCTCATGAACTCTGAACTGGAATTTTTACACATACTACTTTAAAGTGGCAAAATAATTTATATTTCAGGGTGCTGTATACCATTACTGCTACTAGACAATATAACTAGAAGACTACAACAACATGTTAGGTTTGAACTTGTAAAGTCAAATGGTTTGCTGGCATTAAAAGATTGTATCACCAGAGAACACACACAGTGAAGTAAGCCTAGTTATGCCATTCATTAATAGCAAATAAGTAAGTAAAGATTTAAAGTTACAAAACCCTTATCAATAAAAACATGAAATATCAAACTTGTGTGATAGTAACAAACATAAGAATAATAACGTAGAAATAATAATAATAATAGGCTCTCCTGTTGATTGCTTAAACAGTTTGGTATAAACGGTATAATGTAAAGCTAGTGCTTATTTTCATTTCATCTCCCCAAAAATACCCATCACTTGTCGAGTGCGAACACTACCCTTTACAGTATTTTCTCCGTTCTCATCAGGCTACCTCAGGTGTTCAAGAGTTCCCCAGGTACCCTAGTGTCAGTTAATTTTGTGCCACCAGTATTTTTAGAGCAAGTGTCACATCTTTTAGAGGGAGGATTTGTCATTTTTGTAAGAAACTCGTCATCTCTTATTGTTTAGTATGGCTAACCTTCCATTATCCACTGACACTGTCCTCAAAATGCTATTATGGGCTGATTAGGGAAATGCCAGCAGTGATCAGAATTTTTGGCCTTGATTAGAGAATATTCACCCCTTTTGTTACTGTCAAGAATGATCAAGAGGAGACAAGGTTTGCTAAGTGAGTGAACGTGACTGGGAGCGCCATCATCATCATCTTTGTAACACAGCGGCCCCCTCATCTATGAGAGAACATATTAACATGCTGGCACGCTGTCATCCTCAGTGGCCTACTTACACCAGATGGGCCTCATTCAGGTCTTTCACAAAAACACAGGCGTGAAGGGATCTTAAATGTCAGTCTCAATACCACCAAAGCCATAATTAAGAATGAGCTAGCAGAAGGACATGTACTTTTGTGTCTTGGTTAGATAGATTGTCTCATATCAGGAAGATCACAGGTTGAATTACCAAACGTCTAATGAGTCTAGCACCAAAAGGTGACGCAAAAAGTCAGATTTGTATTTCTAGTGGGGCAATTCAATGGCAAGTATCATCATACTAACAGGAGACAGGAAATTATTTAAAATGAAAATGATGTCTTATAAAAGTTTATCTACTAGGATAGAGAATTTTTTCCATATAGCCAACTCTGTTTACTAGACCTCTCACTTTTACTTACATTTACAACTAGACCCAAGACTCACTTAATCAGTTATGAATATTTTTTAAAATAATTTCTTTTGATAATCATTTTAGTATTTTTTTAAAAGATTTTAGCTTCTTAGATCTGATTAATCAACAAATAAATATATATACATATTCAATCAATCTATCAATCACTTATAGATTCATAAGTAACATAACTATTATTTGCAGCCCATTAAATCAGTGAACAGACCAACACCCGCATTACAGCTATCATTTTCATGTATATCATTTTCATGTATATTTCTTTTTCATTCCTGGTTATTTATGTATTTGGACATTGTTTGCACACAACTAACTCTCCACTGGGCCTCCATGTTGGCACTGACTAAGGCTACCAGGCAATTTGTGCTGCATCTGCACAGCCTCTTTAAATGCAAACCAATATGCATGAAGGAGCGGGAGGCTTGTAAGGAGATGGTAGGGAGAACTAACCTTTGAAGATACCAGAGGTGAATAAAAGAGGGCAGAAACCAGGTGTTTATTAGATGTTCCTGTTCAAGGCTTTGTCCTCTCACACAGCCCACAATTATTGCAAACTGTAATAACACAGTGCATTGTGGGAAATCAAAGGCTACGCTCCCTGTGGCTTTCTTCCCCTTGTCTTTGTGGTTTTTTTTCTGTTGATTTCCATACAGGAAATGCAAGACTTCTAATTAAGTCTTGGAGGGGGAGAATGAGGCGTCTTAGTCGGCCAACTGTGAGCGGCTATCGCAAACTCAACTTCGATGTTTAATTTATGTGAGCTCTATTATTTATGGATGCCGTGATCTGTGTGTATATGGGGCTTTATGCAAACGTTGGGTCTGTGCTGTGTTTGTGAGTTTGGGACAAAGACAGAAAGAAGAAATATAAAATGTGAAGCAGAGTACTGAGTGCATAGCCAGCTGAAATATAGTAGGGTCAATGTGAATGTGGTCTGTCTGACAGTTATGTTTCCCTGTGTCCTTTTCCATCCTCACTTACTAATTTATACATTCACTGCACATTACATATTTCCCAAAGAAATGCACTCACATGTACATACTTGGTATACAAACACATGCACACACCTCATGTAAGATGTTTTGTTGATATTGTATGTTTATTCTCAGGAGGATTTTGCTAAAGTTAAACATAACCTCTACAACCCAATTTAAGACAGAAACCGTGTTATATTGTTTTGAAGGCAAATAATGAATTCTAAATGAGGAAACCAATTTTGTACCCATATAGAAAAGCCAACTCCAATCAGCATTGTGTATTCAAAAATGTGTCTTCAAAGGTGGCATATACACACACATACACTCTCTCTCCCTTTCTCCCTACATACATCCTTTAAGACCCTATCTGTACAAACTATATTAGCAGCAGCAGATGATGATGATGATGATTAGGGCTGAGAAGGTGGATAGGGTAATAATACACATGACAGTGCTGCCTACAATGGCCAAGAGGGCCGTGTTTATGTTCCCTCCACATCAACCTTTTATGTGCAGCGATGCAGCTCTAACCCTCTGAATATTATGCACTAGGCAGAGCCAACAGAGGGCTAAATCCACGCCTCAAAAAATGGCTTGGATTAGCAGGTGTGACTGGGAAGGATAGCCTGGATTTGAAGAAGGGGAAATGCAGGGAAAATAAATATTTCATGGAAAATTCTCTCATAACACAGCTGAAAAGGGGTGGGGATACAGATCAATAGTAGTAAGGGATCTGGCTATGCACAGATACAGTTACTGAGAAAAGGTAATACAACTTCAAATAGCAAGGGTGCTGGCTACATACTTGGGGTTAGGTGATAGAGCATATATAAAATACTGGCTTTTGGTGATAGGAGAATCTGAAATGCTTTGTTTTTCGTAAAATACTATACTGTAAAGTTACTCTGCTAGTAGAAATATGGCTTGCTGTCAACACATTTTAAAAGGTAGCAACTACATATTATGGTGGCCACATATTAACTAGTTTGTATGACAAAATGTCATATATCAGCAGAATGAAACAGAAAAGCTTACAAGCATATCACAATAATCAATCCATGTTATTCAGTTGTTGACCCCAGAACACCTCCAGCCAAAGACTAGCATCAGAGCAGAGCGTGTTTAGCTGGAAGAGTGAAGCAATAATGCAGATTGAAGTGGCCATGCTTGGTCAGCATATATAATGCTGACAACACAGTGAGTGATTTACATTTACAGCAGCACCTCGGAAAACATGGGCATTTTATCTTTGAATAGGAGTTTATGAGAATAGACATGGTGTTGACTCCAGCTACTTGTTATGGTTTCACCCGCAAAAGAGATTCCCACTGTAACTCTTATGTAAAGAAGCCCTGTGCTGGTGAATACACTATGACTGGCTGGAAATGCTGATAGGTAAATGGCCAATGGCGCAACCGCAATGAAACAAACAAGCCTATGTCATGCAGGAAATTAGACTGAGAGGAGCAATACTGCACCTAACAAGCTTACAGCACTTTGAATAAGGTGATTGAGAGGGAGGCAGTTTCCTGGGCAGGAGCACTGGACCATCAACCTTCAGTCTCACATATCCTATGGCCCCTGTCCAAGAATCACACACACACACACACACACACACACACACACACACACACACAACAAGGTGAGAGAAGGCACTTAAGGGCCTCTGCTTCACTGGAGCGGCTCAGTATGCAACAGAAAAACTGTGGTTGTACTGCATACCAAAGATCCTAGATGAGAATGTATGTTACTGGGTTTCTAAATGGGAAAAAAACCTGAAAAGAGGCTTTAGTAGTAGTAGTTTAGTAGTAGTAGTAGTAGTTTTTACTTTTCAACAAATTGCCACCACCATATCATTGCAATTTGTGTCCTTGCATGCTTTTCACAAGACGATCAGAGCACAAGTTCAGCTAGGAGTAAGTCCCCTACCTCAACCTCACCATACTTAAAAGCCATATATTACGGTGAAGCTTAAAGATAAATATGATTTGGATCACATTCGCTTAATTGATCGCTGCCTCAGCCTGTCACACTCGGCCCTGGTAGGTGCTTGTTCATCCCACCTCTGCTTCACTCAAGCTGTCTTCCTTCTTACTAGTTTTTAAATTTCTAGCTCAAAAATTGTATTGAGCAGTAAATTGGAATCCAAAGTTGGCTGCAACTAATGATTATGGTCATTATTTCTGAACCGTGGTCCAAACCCAAAGATATTCAGTACTATTATCTAAGAAAGGAATTAAAAAGAAAGGTTAAACAGTAAATTCTCATATATAAGAAGCTGAGACCATTAAGGGCATGTTTGCTTGAATAATTACTTACATCATTGTCAAAACTGTCTGCAATAAATATTCCGAAAATTGACAAAACGATTAATTGAATAATAATTTCTGCTCTAATCCAAACTTTAAGGGTGATGCCACAGATACCACTTTTTTTGTGTATGAAGGGTTATAAAACCTGCTAATGGACTACTACTTTCTCCAGGCAGGAATGCCTAGAAGAAGACAGGCCAAGCAGTAACCTAAGGGTAACTATGACCCTCTATGATCTATGATGCTACCATCCACAACCAAGTGCCCTTGAGCAGGTGACTGAACCCCCACAACTGCTCCAGGAGCACTGCACTCTGGCTGACCCTGTGCTCTGATCCCTTTGATGAAATGCATATCCATTTGTATGTATAACCTGGGAAGGCTATGCAAAGAGACTGATCCTTGAACTACAACAAAGAAAGAATTGATGAATATGTTGTGATTAAATGAGCCTACACACACTTTGATCTCTGCAAGCACTGATGTACCCAGGCTACGTTCGGTACAGCGAATGTAGCCTGGGTAAATAGGACAATATTGGTACATTGTAATATAGCATCTTTAATACAGGAGGAGGAACCTCTTTCTTCCACCACCCTATTTTACATCATGAATCCTCTTCCTTTTTAGATGAACTTAGTCCTCAGCCATTTACAGGGAAATATACGATGAAAGTAGCTCATAAGACTTCATTTTATGTGTTCAATTGGGAGTCGGAATGGTCTTGAGTGATGGGCTCTGTGAGGGAGTGGACTTCATTTTTACGCCTGACTGAAGGTGAACCTGACCTCTCGTGTGGGCTGGAAGGACGGTAAAACTCCAAGCAGTGTAGCATAAGCATACACAGCAAGTTCAGTGGCTCTGAGGGGTCATTACCCCAAGGAGATGGGCTAGGAACACTGCCAGGCTGAGGCCATTATCAGTTTGTTGGTACAGGTGATTATGGTTTACTCTACCATATAAATCATATAGTGCACTCATCCTAAACTATATTAGGTGCGCCTGCTGTATTTACAGATAGTATGTTTATGTTTATGAGTCACTTTCCATTTATATTCAAAGGGGAAGTTCACCCAAATCACACAAAACATATATTCTCTCTTACCCTAGAAAAGCATTATACAACAGGAGTATTTTGTTTGTTTTTGTTTTTAATAGATAGACAACCATTTTGGATGGACATTTTTGGCAGTGAAAGGTAATGAAATCCATAATAATAACAATAACACCTTTAAGCTAGTAGCCTTAATGAAAGGAAACATGTAACAAAAGAAGCCTCTTTCGGAATAAGCAGCAACAAATGTGGCATTTAGAAACTAGGCAGTAAATAAGAGAAGGCAAAGCATGCTGGGATGCAGAGGGGTGTGAAGAAATTGGCCATTTGTCAGCTTGGATAAGGTCACTATGTAACTTGCAAACGGCACAATTGACTGCAGTTGGGATGTTATAGCTAATAGTGGCTCAAATGAAAAGCCATGGAACTTGGATCTAATGATGTTCCATGCTTATTATCTCATTTCCAAACAAATGAATATCATCACCAGTGCCATCATCATAATTAAGACACTAAAGCCTGCAAACGGGAGGAGAGGTGTCAAAGGGCAAATAAACTCCCCCAGACACTGCTTTGAGAATTGCTCCACCAACATGCTGTTAAATTTTGGTTAGGAGATTAAGAGTTAATCACTGTGCATGGACCTAAAATGAACATGAGAGGGTAATACAACATCAGCATTTATGGGATGGTAAGTGCTATGTTTCTTCTCTAAACTACAGCTAAAAGGTTAAACTGGTGGCATCTTACTGGTATGTGGCATATAGGCACAGCTGTGGGTAGCCTTCTTAATTAAGTTTGCAATGCTTGGATGAATGCATTTCAGATAGAACGTAATTGCTATTATGCACACGCATTTTATTCACATTGAGGAATACATGGTGAGTGCCTGACTGCAGTAAAAAAAAAAAAAAGCACTATTAAAATAATAATGCACGTCAAATTACAATTAAAGACATTTCAGAAAGTGACCATAGAGCTTATTTATATTCATCCATACTGCGTTCGAATGCTGCAGTATATAAGCTCTTGTCACCATTGTTTTCACAAACATGTAGGAGTACCATAATGAGATGTGTCAGAAAGCAGGAGGGTTCTTTGATGGGACAGCAAACATCCCTACAGCTGCACAATGAAGATTACTAATTATTACTACGTACTGTAAAGGAATTATTACCTGCTTTGCATGACCCTCCTGGCAAGCAGAACATGAAAGCCACTTTCACAGCTTGGAACTATCTTAGAGACTTGAGGAATAAAAAGAATGATGAGTCTTTGTCTGCAGAATTTGTATTACCAACTGTTGCACATTTTACTGTCTCTGAGCCATAGTGTGTGTCATCCCTTAGGAAAATATCCAACTCATCTTCTTTTTGACAGTATGCCATTTTATTTTTTAAATAAAATGTATAAATCTTAAATGAAGTCCATGCAGCAGATTGAAGAAATCATCAATTTACTTTGATGTTTTACATCAAAAGTGGAGCACAACTCAAGGAAACAGTGACTGCCAATTAACATCAGCAACACACTTTATTACAACCATACATTCTGATTATCGTGGTCTATCTTTAATGCATTCATCCAAGCATTGCTGACTTAATTAAGACAGTTAGCCATGGTCGTGCCTGTATGCCACATGTCAGTAAGATGCAACCTAACCTTCTAGCTGTGGTTTAGACCAGAAACACAGTGCTTGACAGACCAGAAATAATTACACTGCATTACCTTCTCATCTTAATTTCCATATACGGTGATTAACTCTTAATGTCCTCACCAACGTTTAACAGCATGAAAAACCTACTTCACATATTGCTTTGTACAGTAGTTTTTGTCATTCCTTGTTTAACCATGTAGGCACTATTAGGGTGGTAATCATGGGGGTTTTAACAATGTCATATCTACACATACATCTTTCCACTATAGTGGATACACATTTTTTATATCTGGCATATAAAAACAGTCCATCACAAACTTTAAAGATTTATTTTGGACCTAGTTGACTCATCAGGCATAAATAACTCAAATAAAAAGAAAAACGGATGACGCCAGTGTTTTTTTTACAGATATGGGTTCAGGAGGGAATGGAAGACAATATAGTTAAAACCTCCATCTGCCTTTCCCATCTACTCCACACCATGCACCATCACCAAACATATTCAAGTGGATGCAGATTAAGCCAGAAGAAAGCAAAGCTCTTGGTACAATACATCATAAGCACAGAATGCCAATTTACATACAAGTTAAAGCTGCAGTAGGCAAAACCTGTGCAAACCTCTGCACCTTCTGCCTCTCTCTCTGCTGCCTCGTATTGTTCCGCTAAGCCCCTCCCACCAAACCCACAACTTTGAACGCCAGCAAACTTGTGGGTTTGCCCTGCAAAACGTCATGCCTCGTAGGGCCTGCTCTCCATGGCGTGAGCCTCACCGATACGCCCCTCCAGCACTTCACAGCTGCAGGGCAGAGCGCACCAGGCTTCAGAGGCAGCTGCAGCGCCGTTAACAGCAGGATGAGAGGCTAGTGCACCACCCACACACGCCACTGTCCCCCCTCAAAAGTTATTCTCCACTATTTGTCATCATGCCTCTTTGCCACTTGTCGATACAAGCGCCATGGCATTGAACATAAGGAGCCCAAAGCTCCGGGATGGGACGTGTTCACACGTGTTTTGTACTATACACCGTTGTAGGCAAAGGAGGTATTGGAAATTTGTCATAAGTTGTAGAATCTTCCGCCTTTCAATCAGGCTTTCACTATCTGAAGGGACGTGCATCTGCATCTGCATTTGTAGAACAGCCAGTAGGAACGCCCTCTCTCTGAAATAACCTGTGATTGGCCAAAGTCTCCCATCACAGGCTAGATTTTATAAAGCCTGAAAACAGAGCCAAGAGGAGGTGCAGAAGTCTAGTTTTCTCTCAGACCACTTGAATTACCATATGCTGTAAGGTTATTATGGAATTTTTGCCCAACGACGCCAAAGAAAATCCTGCCTACCCCAGCTTTAAGTATATATTTTATTAGTATAACAATGCCGTTGTGAATCCTAGACTATATTTATGCCAGAAATATGTTAGTTACAATGGAGGTCTGTTTCCTGCCATTCCATTTCATCCAATAGTTGTTATTTTCCACTGTTGTTATATTTCCAACAGGAATAAGAAAAGGAATATCTTAAAAAAAACAGGTGCCTTCTGCAATGTCTGTGCAGTTTTGTTTGTTTTTGTTGTCCACTCTTCTCCATCATGAAAAAGTAAAACCCAAAGAGATGAATTGTTCATGCCTGTTTTTGTCAGTACCACTGTTGTGATTGTGTTGTCAATCTCGACAAGACTGCAGCTGTCAAACCAAGCTTCTATTTAATACTGTCACTTGGAGAACCATTCCTGCCTGCACCCATGTCAGCCTCAAGGTCTTAATAACTAGCTTTAGTCGCTACTGAGAAGGATGAATAGCGGTGGTGCCAGGCAGCCGACTCTCTATGGCACCCTTATCTTTCAAGTTGTCTTTCCCAGTCTTGTTTTAATTAGATTAAAAGTTCTCTGCACCTCTGGGGAGGAGCTGCAGGCCTGGGTCGGTGCCTGAGCCATTGTGTGCAGAACTTCTTTTTTTTTATGCTCAAAGGCTGCCAAGACTTCCTATGTTTCTCTGCTGGGGTGCTTAGGTTGCTCAAACTGTGCTTGAGTCAAACATCATGCAAACTTGTTGGCATTGGCAATGTTTTAAGGTGACTCAGCGGCTAAAATGTGTTCATGAAGCAGCAGGTTTACCCTTGTTTGACTTTAACAATAGCAAGGAGTGTCTTTTTCCCCCAAATATTTTAACTAAATGATATCATTAACTTGTTAGCTTTGTCCTTGTACCTCTTAGACTGATATTCCTTATTTAACTATTTAATTTTTTCTTTTCTCACCCACCTACTTCTTTGCAAGAATACATGTAATTAGCAAACATGAGTAAAATTAAACTCCAAGAAAGCACTAATGACAGTCACTGTGAGCAAAGAAGTGCCTGTCATGAAAGATATTAGAATTAGACTTTGTCAAGTATTTAGCATTTAGCTTAAAAAGACTTCTCCTTGACAAGGTTTCCATGTGTTGGTCTCCTAATGAGGAAGGGATGTTTAAGCTCCATAATCAAAACTTATCAAATAATCTGCTTTGAATGGAAAATCATTGTTACACACACTCATGCTACTTTACTCGCTGCTTCTCTATCATAATAAGTCTAAATTGGTTAGATTTATTGTCTGGACACATTGTCTGGACAGTAGTTTGTCCCAGTACATCTTCTTTTTGGTGTGGGAGGAAACCAGAACCATAAACTACTGTCCTTTGCCCATTGAACTGCAAATGAAACATAACTGACAATTAAACTAACTGGTCTTGATCAGGGTCATTGTCTGACTAACAGAAAAAAGCAAATAAAGATGTGTGAGGGTATGCAGCTTTTTTATTTAAGTTTTTTTTTTCTATATAAGTTAACTGTGTGAAAATGAAATTAAGGTGTAATTTACTGACTAACACTGGTTAAATGTTTTGTGCGTTCTGGAGTAAAGAGGGAGAAATCAAAAAAAAGAAAGAAAAGAAAAAAAAGTGGAGTGCTCCTCTTTGTTGTTAACGTTGACAACTGTGCTAACCACAGACACAATGCCACATGATGTCTTTGCAAGTGGAAGTAGTTGTCAGGTGTGTTGGAGGGATGCCAGATGTGTGACAGTCTAAATGACTGTCTTGGTTGGATACTAAAACTGCATAGTATTTTCATATGAATGAATGTGAGAGTGATTCATTATAATGCAGATCAACCCAACTTTTATTCAAAGAACAACACACTCCTGAGCAGCTCTTCAGGTGTAGATCCCCGAAGGAAATCATGCTGTGTTAGCTGGAAAACTGTACTGACATGAACTCAGGATAGCTCTTTTAATTTCTGTCTATGTTTCAGATTTAAGGAGGCTTAGTTAGCAAATTTATCCATAATATAGGTTTATGAGATAGGTCCCTGGGGAGTCTTGTGGGCCTAGCTCATTTAAACATTGGTCAAGATGTGTCAACCCCAATGGCTTTCCAGATCCCACCCCACTAACCAAACCTGCAACATTGGACTACAAGGTACGGTCACATCAGATAGTGTAAATTGTTGACAGAATTAAAACATTAAAAAAACTGATTGCAGTTTTTCAGTAATAACAGAACAGATTGAATCCAGCTATACTTTTTTTTACTTATAAAATCCTTGAAGAAAAGCAATGATGCAACATGAAATCTGTGACTGAGACGCCTCAATTTCACATGTAAGCACTCCATGAAACATTCTAGTTGGTGAAGCGTGTTTTTATGGGACTTGGACATAATAAAGATAATGGTGATGATGTGCTTTTGCTGGAATTGCATTTAATTGAATACAGGAGGGGGTTACAAGCTATTATACTGGGTGAAAAGTAATAATAAAACAAATAGAAATAGTATTTTAAGATAAGCAGAGAAGTATCCACACAATTCTTACAGGCCACCAGTGCTAAATGGAGATGGACATGCTTTAACGTCCAGCCTGATGATTAATATCTTGATAATGCGGACCTACCTGCTCTTCTCGCTCAGATATTGTGCTGACAGCAGGAAGACGTGTCTGCCAGTTAAAGTAGTTTGAACGAAGCCAGTGCCAAAGCAATATTTTATTTTATTTATCTTACTTCTCCTGCTGTTCATTGCTGCTATTCATTACCCCTGTGACAGCCCAAGCCATGGCGTACATTGATATGTGGGGAAACGGGTTGTAAAGTGTAGGGGAATGTTCCAGGCCAGACATTTCCATTCATTGTAAAGACAAATCCTATCACATTGGAAGTAAGGAAGAGGAAGGGATAAAAGACGAACATGTTTCATGTCCTGCTGTATTGATTCCAGAATAATAATTTGTTGCCAAACACATTTTCATTGTCTAAGTAAGCCACTAGCCTGACACGTAACATTTCAAGTACATTAAATGATTCAGCCAAGTCTGGAGCGATCCACATCAAAGGGAAAGGGTTGGGTTTCATTGGTAACAGACATTTCATGGAAGTGAGTGAGTGAGTAGTTTCTGAGCAGAACTTGAACTGCTCTTATCTGAATTCACACACACATCTTCAGTATTGACCATGGTTAACGTGCAGTATCCTGACTGTTAGTTTGCATTTGTGTTGGAAGTCTGTATTTCATTGTCTATATATGCTGTTGATGAATTTTTTTAAAAGCAGATACCGAAAAGCTTGAGATGAATTAACTTGCTCAGCTGTCTTGAAGGAAACATCCATTTATCTCGGCTGCTGTTTGTTGCTTGTGCAGTGCAGTTGATTAAATTCTTACCCTCATCACTCTATCATTAAACAGTGATTTATTTGAAAATAATCAATGCTCGCCAGTTACTCGACAATCTCTCTTTGTCAGTTGCACAGGGAACCATCACAAACTTGTATAGCCAATAATTACTCTATCCCATTTGCATAGATGGAAAGTGCGCTTGTTCCCCCTTGTATGACTGACCTGTTAGTAAAACACGACCTCTAGTCAGAGATTAAACAATGCTCACAAATGTGGCTTTTTGCTCCTTGTGACAAAGAGGACAAGATAATGAGTTCTGGGGGAGAAGCTTTTTGGCACTGTCGAGTGAAATCCCTTCCCCTGAAAATGAAGGCTTTTGGCAGCACATCTCAGTGTCTATGTAACTGTATTTACGGGAGAGAAAAAAGAAATTGGAAAATGAGGAAAGAAGCCCGACTTGACCTCGTGCTGTGTCATTGCGACCGCTTGTTGTTTATCTTTGTGTATTCGGCAGGATTGAGTGCATTGTTTACAGGATTATCAGGCATCCACATGGACCAGCTATGAATGCAAACTGTGATAATGTTTCTGTCCAGCCAAAATGAAAGTGTAAAACACCAACAGATTACCAGTGACTGTGGCTGACTAGGGGTGCTGGCCATACCACAGTGAGACGCCAAGTTTACACCAAGCTAGCAACGAAGCAAATAAAGCTCTCCCACCATTAAATGAGTTTTAAACTCAGTATTCATATCAAAATTGCAACAATTAGTATGCTTTAAAAAACAGTAATTCCAATTTGAACAGATATCACAGTGAGCATAAGTGTTTGTTTTTTTACACAACAAAAAAATAAAATAGTTAGCAAAAAACTTTATATATATGTAGATTTTTTTTTCTGTTCTGTTACACAAATAGGTGGTGTGGATCAAAATAGTCACAAGGCTAAACAGCAAGAAAAGGAAGAGGCTGAAAAATGACACATACGGAAAGGATACAGTGAGAGAGAGAGAGACAGGAAACATGACTAGTCTACAGTACTATGGTGTTTTTCACGCGTATATGTGTTCTTTATGTGTATCTGTGGTTGAAACATGCGATTGAACATGGATGAGAGACATAGAGAGAAGAGGAGAAGTGGAGAGACAAAGACAGTGAATGCTGCCTTGCTTTGAACAAAGACATGGCCCTTTGCAGACAGCTTGTTAAAGCTGCAGAGGATGAGTCAGAGAGCAGTCCCCTTACAGGAGCCCTTGTTGTTCGGAGTCCAGTCTGGTTTCATCTTGTCAGCCTTGCTCAGGGCAAGTTAAAAAAAAAAAAATCTGAAAAAACTACTGCACAGGAAGTCGTCTCCATGTCCTCATCTTGACATTTTCCTCTCCATTAAATCACCTGGAGGCTCCACGATAATTTCCTGTCCCAAGATAAAGTGAAACTATCAGCCAAATGACAAATGATCCTGCTTCTGTTTCAGATTTATTTTAATGCACACAAAGTCATTTGCATTGTTTTAGAAAATATACTGATATATAGAACAATGCTTTAGATTGGTTAAATTCACATATATAGATACCGCTGCACTCCAGCCGACATGAAGGATTCCAAATTAAAATGTCTATAATGGCCATATGAGTAAAAGGTCTAAATGAAAGAACATTTTTTGATTTACATTTGCTGTGAAAGCAGTGCAATGATCAGATGACAACAACAACAACAATTTCATCATCTGTTTAGCCCAGAGCCTTAGCTGTTATTGAAGCATGAACAGGGTTAGGGAGACAGAGAGAGGCACTGCTTCATCAACCCAGAATTACTACAGTATTAACTGTGCTGAAATACTTGTACCAACGCATATTGCTTTTCGTCTCGCATATTACAATTTAAATATCCTGACATTTATCTGTCTCTTTAATGTAATTTTTTTTAAAATTACAGTAGACTGACATTCTGCTCAGTTTGAAATTTACTTTAGTATCATTTTTCAATTAAGTTTAATTTCGCTAATAGTTAGTAGGTTAATGGATTAATGTTCTCTTTCCTTTAATACAGTGAGGTACATTGTAGCAGTTGATTGTGTTTGACAGTTATCATGGCCCTGGCTATCGTCCCTTTGCCTTGACAAAAGATGATGAAAGAACATGAAGAGACTCCACAGAGACCATGATCACTTTTAGTTTTTATGAAGCTAGACCTCTGTTCAGTAGAGACACATTGTTTTGGCCAAAGGGGAAAGCTGATGTGTGACCAATCTTTATTTCCTTTATTTCAATACAGCACACAATGGAATTTACTAGGGAAACCTCAGCAAAATATTTTTTTTTTCATGTAGAGAACTAATGTTTTTTTTAGTATCGATTGTGTGTTTATTGATTTGTGTGTTTAGAAAAGGGGGAAAACAATTTTTTCCAGAGTGAAAGGGAGAGGCTTCTCTTAAAATCATTCAATACCATAGATTATAGATCCTCAGAAAAGTACAGTCTGCAGGCTGAAAAGATGTCTCATTAAAGTGGTTCTATGCTTACCTTACAGGTGTTAGATATATCCCTTTTACTATCAATAATGGAGTGCCACAAGGGTCTATTCTCGGTCTACTATTACTTACATAATACAGTATGATAATATTATTCTTTACACAATTTATTGTCCATTTTATGACATTTTATATTCCTTCTATATCCACCCAGGCTGTTAGTCATCCTCAGTCTACCTTTGATGCTTTTCAGATATCCACTTCTCAATCATAAGAAATGCAGATTTTAAATAACACATGGTACTCTCCATATCTACCTGATACTCTTGTCATCCTGGCATCTAAACTTAACATGACACCTAAATCCCTTTTGTTAAATCCAATACAAATATGTAAGAATTTAGTTTGATCGTAGAGTATAATTTTGCATCCATATTCAGGTTTTCTGCGTAGAATAAAATTATGCTTGTATTTTGAAAATTGCAAAATACTGTTAAGTCTGTAGTTGACACAAATTCACTTTGCACGCTACATATTATCCTTGCATGCTGTATGCACCTATAGACCCACTGTGACACAATTTAATCTGTGGTTTAATTTGTGCTGCAAGAATCAAATTATGCACAGCTCCAATGGTAAACAACACAATCAGTAATGTATGTATGAATTATATTATGCCTATGCGTTATGATATATTGAAAAAACAATACATCCAACACTGCATGTTGTACATATGGTACACAGTATGCCATGTATGTTTTATACCATATTTGAAATGAACCATAGTATATAAACTAAATGTATATGTAGAGCAAGGAATTCCCACCTGTTTGGATGTATACATTTCCATCACATGTGGATCAATTGTGAGGCCCCAAGGCTTCTCAGTACCCGTGTGTGTCACAGATTGCAGGCAGTTAATATTTCAGAGCAGTGGAGCTGCATTTGGCGTCAGCCAAGGAGTTGGGTCAGGTTAACAGGGCTGTTGCGTGCCATTGCCCAAGAGAGTCTTCAATATTTGATTGCCTTTTTCTTCTTCAGCCTCCTCTTCTTTTAATGCACTTTAGAATGGGTCCCCATATTTGTAGATAAAAAATAAGCCCACAGAGACCCTAAAGTATGTTGATGTTTTAGATATATTGTGCTGAAATGGATTTATGTTATGCTGTGTTACAGCACAGAGGTTAAAGCAATCTCTGAGAGCTGTTATAATCGCTGTGATTATTTAATTAGAAGAAAAAACCTTGATTTGAAATGTTACAAAATGCATGAGCTAGTGTATATTTTATTCATTACTTTAATTATTTCACGGCATTGTGATACCAAAGGGGACGAGACACTCAAAAGATGTAGTGGTGGTGTGTTCTCTGGACAGAGCACTTTGTCTTGGACTCGGTAGACTGTAAACTTTAAATGTGTTGTTTCCTGTGGATGGAAATGATTTGGGCAATAAACGCTGTTGCAGCCCATATTGTGATCTAAGTTAATAAGACAAATGAATTATAAAATAAAATCTTGCTTAGTCCAAATGTAAGTGTGACTGTAAAGCTGTACAGCTTTTTAAAATGATTACAAGAAAAGTGTAATTTACCTTGCATATATCTGTTACATTATTTCAAGAAGATTGAAGAAACCCCCCCAAAAAATCTTATCTTAAAAACTACGTATTTAAAGCAGGGACGGTGTTTCCTCGTAGTATCTCCACACTGTAACATTAGCCGCTGATCATCTGAAGTGGTAAAAACCCAAAGTGACAGTTTAGATCATTTGGCTGACCTTTAAGGCTGGTCTGACAAAGCGGCTCCAAATGTTGAGACAAATAATGTTATTTTTCAAAAGGGTAGTAGCTTTCAATTAGCTCTCAACAGGCCAGTCCACAGGACACTGGAGCCACAATTTTATAACATTTGCAGCCCGCAGAGCCTCTAGTTCAGTGACCACAGAGCAAACCAATATTTTAGTTCTGCAATTCTAAACAGAAATCCATTTTATGATTATTGCTTTGAAATACCGAATAACATAAATATTTAACATAATAAGGATTAAAGAGCAGAAACTACATTGTTTCACTGTGATAGCCTTAAATACCTAAACTTAGTATGCATTGTAATAAAAATAAATGAATCCATGCATATCTACCGATTCATTAAACACTGCTTTGATGAAAATGTATCTGCTAATGGTAATAATATGTTCTTAGGCCAATCTGCCAAGCATTGTTAGATGGTGAGCCATCACAAGAGGCATCAGTGTCACAGGAAATCTATCAAATGGCTGTGATACAAGGCTTTTTTTTTTTAGATACCTCTGCTGCTCTTGTCAAGATGACACACAATCACGTGATATGCATACTATGCAGGCTGTATTGGTTTTCATCTAAAGCAAACATAGTTTTCCGGTCATTGAGGTGTGACCTGGTCGTGCCATAATCAGCTGATCCATTAATCAGTAGTGACAGGCTTGCCAGTCTTGTATTCAGCTCTTCAAATCAGAATAAATACTTTAACATGAGAGTAAAATGAGGATGAAAACTAATTCATAATTATTATGAATCTAGAAAAAGCCTTTGTGATACTACCTTAAAATATACCGTCTATAAAATAAAGGCCCACAATGGTGCTAGAGGAGTTACTACAGGATCTGGATTGTAGATTGTGGTCATGGTGGACAGACGACAGGTGAATGATGGAATCTCATTTTCAGCTAATTCTCACAGGACACTCTGAGGATAATAGTGGTGATGGATCAGGAGGTGGGCCGTGCAATTTCTGCTCTGTAAGACAGAATGGCAGGTTCAACAATGATATTTACATATCATCATCCACCAGCCAACGGCAGGAAGAAAGTTGGATTGGTTCGACATGGTGGTTCGACACAGTGACATTTGAAATTGAATGAAAGATGTTTCTTTTTTTTTAGGGCTCTGACAACATTGGATGCACCAAAGAGGTGCTGGAAAATGTGTCAGAGAGAGGAGAGTTACTTAATAAAAATAGAAGAAGAAAAAAAATGTAACTTCCACAAAAACTTAATTACCTCCAGGAAGCACAGTAATAACTACACTTTTCTTGCTTGATTTTAAAAGTCTAACCACATTAGGTTGTACTGAGTGTGTCAGCTTTGGAAAGCTGATATTTGAAAGCCACTGTATTTTGATTCCAAAATGGAAAATATCTGCCCATTGGCTGCAGTTTCACCTCTCTGTAATGGTTTGTACATTATCAAAATTAAACTTTATATTTTGTGCATTAGGCGTGACCACTACTATAATAGCTGGATATCAAATATTCAAAATATTCAAAATCGAATCAAATAAATCTTAAATCATTCAAATATGGAAAGTGGGTAATTCACCTGTTATATGACATTTTTAACATGTACTTTGAGACTTACTTCCTGTGCCTGTGCATGCCATTTACTATAGCTTTGGTTCAGGTCATCCATAAATAACAAACGCATGGGTTTGGATTTTAGCATTCATTATTATTACTGTGGGCACATCTCCACTGTACAGTTAGAAATAAATTCAGTATATTTTCACTGTCACCTCTGAAAGCAATGCATGTGAATACAGGAAGATTAGACTTAGTGCTATGGAACATGTTTGTCAGCAGACCTGTCTGATCAGAGTGCCATCAATTCCCTCCAAAGAGCCATTTGTCCTGGGCCTTCTTTGTTGTCCTATCAGAGCAATGTTGCACAGCAAATTGTCTCCCAGGATGCAGTCTGGGTGGTGGGAGATGAAGAAGAAGAAGAAGAAGAAGGAAGTGACAAGAGTATTGCCCTAAATTGCTATCGATTCAGTTGTTTGAACCTTTTTCTCCAGGAGGTTAAGAGTCTAGGAGGAACCAGGGCTGAGGTTCAAAGGAAGGAACTGTCACCCAGTCTTAATTCAAAGTGATGTCCCTCTCACCCTGTCATCCTTCTCCAATTGCCCAGTTAGTGGGAAACACAAAGTATATAAATATAAAAATAAAGTGAAACATCTGGGGATTCTCGCTAAATTGTCAAGCAACTGTCAACTCATCACATCAAATACTTTTTGGGGGTTGCTGAGGAAAATGCTGTTTATTTTCTACCTCTTATATTTCTTCATTATGCTTTAGCCCTTTAGCATTGCTTTCTTATAATGTAATATATTTTTTATAATACTATAAAATGAGCTCAGTTACTGGCAACAACACAGGTCAGCACAGTCTCAGTAATGTGAGTAATCCAGCTCGGGATAAAAGTTTAAAGCTATTGATTCCTAAATAATGTACTGTATTGTGTTTTTCCACAAATATTGATACAAATACAACTTGAAGCTCACAACCTGTTGTAAAAGTTATTGACTGAAATAACAAGTGAGCCTCTGCACTCCCCTGCAGAAAGCAGACAATGCCAAATAGCCTATGATGGATTATGGCCTCTGATCGATAAAGATGCCTGATAGTTTCTAACATAAGAAGATCAGTGGAACTATTGAAGGCAATGGCGGTGGTGATTTATTTCACAACAGGCACTGAACAGCAGGTTGGATGGTTTTGAGGTAGTGGTAATATATCAATTTAAGCAAAACATAAAGCTTATAAGCTTATTTATGGTTGACCCAAATGTATCTACATCTTAAAAGAGCAGATTCTTTTACTTTTATTTTTATTTTATTTGGTATAGGGGGTTCAAAATGTTGTATTTTGTTGCCCAAAAATACATGAACCCTATGTTTAACTGAGGCGTCATAGCTCTGTAATGCTATCACTTCCTCCCAATTAAAGAGCTCACAAATTGCTTTCAGTCCAGTATATCACTACAGGGATAACAGTATTCCAACAAGCGTTCGAAACTGCACTCACAGTTTGGGGGCTTTAAAAGCCAAAGCAATGCTCAGAGGGGGTTGTTTTTTATTTCATATGACTGGGCATTTGTTACAATAAATGCATGCTTCTAAAAGACATCAGAATGGTACCCTGCATGAATGGGATATTACCCTGCAAAATGGCTTCTTTGAGCTCATTTAAAAGTGTACACATGGCGGTACACAACATCTTTCATCCCTTGTTTAATAACAGTGGGAGAGAAAGCCAGTAACAGCTGGTGTCATATTCTACAAGGCAAACTTTATACTCATTTTACTCTTTCATGTCTCCCCTCCTCCTTTCTCCTTGCCTCTCTCTCCCCCTACCTGTATCTATCGCTCTCTCTGTCTTTGACTTTCGCTGCATCAATAACATTTGAAGAATCACAAATATTTCATAGCCATGCCTGTGGAAGGATTCCATCAACTTGAATGGATTCCATCAACTTGAGGTGATTTGCATTTCTTAAACTAGGCAAGCGCAATGCATTATGCAACACTGGCAATGCATTCTGCATAAATCCAGTGGTTGAGTACATATTTGAGAGTCATGGATTCCTTTTTCTAGGTATTTGCTTCCAAACTGAAGTAACAGACAGTTCCTGTATAGATTTAAACTGAACGTTGACAGCAGTAAATATTTTCAGACAACTTTTATTCTTTGTATAGCACATGGGGAAAAAAATTGTAGCTCGGATAAATTGCTGTGAATTCTCGCAAATCCATGACCAATTCTGTGAGCGAGGAGACCAGAATTAACATACTATAGTGCATACTGGACTCCGGTTTCTGCACTATGTGTTCAGTGTCCACCTGGTGTCTTTAACTCAGCTTTCTCAACCCCATTTAAGTGGAAGACAGCATGCTGTGTTCTGTAAAGGAGTCTCATTGGCGAATACTGATTAGGTTGTACTCTCATGTCAGTGCAAGTGAGTCAGGCAAGTGGTGCCAACCTCCCTCCTCACAGAAGCTGAAGTGCTCGGAGGATAGGCTTTTTTACCAGTAACCTGAAGCGCCATCACTGTTAAATGTAGCTGCTATAGTCTTAGTGTTATCCCTGTTGTAGCTTGTGAACATGAAGTAGGTGATGTGGGCTGTAATAGCTGGTGACTGGTGGATTAGGATTGGACATAGTGTGTAGAGATTAGTGTTCAGCATTCGTTTGTTACAAGACCACTTGGATTCTGCAGTTTAAGAGGACTGAAAGAAATTTGGTCATATCCTGAAAAACAGCTTTCATTGAACTAAATGGTTATGTCCAGTATTTTAATTTATATTCCACAAGCTGCTGTCTCACAAAAATGCATGTAGCACCAAATAAATGCCCCTCAATAAATCACAGCCTTAGGTTAAATACTTTAAGAAACCAGATTAATTGCAACGTAATGAAAAATGACTTTAGTATGACCATACTAGTGGGATCCAGCAGATAAATCACTCTGGCTTTGACTCTATCAGAGCACCCATAAAACATGATTTAATTGCAACTAGTGTTAATGACAAAAACCTGAGATGGCTAGCTCCCACTGATGTGAATCTCCATCAGTCTTCCTGTCTTCAGATCAAAGGGTATTGATGCTTGTTTTATCACCAATCCTGGAGCCCATTATGGGCCAGGAAGCTGCTTCTCCGTGTGCTCTGATAGAGGTGACACTGCATCACTGATAGGGCAACTTTTGAACTGTTTCGACTGACCGTTCACTGGTCCCCAGAAGCACAGGACAATTATTGGCACGAGCAGCTCCACTCACATTCATTCACTTCCTATCTGACCCTTTCTCTTTAACTCCATTTTTCTTCTAGTTGCTTGCCACTACACAAGCTCGCTCTATCTCGCATGCTCCCGTTCAGTCAACCATCTACTCTTAGTAGAGAGCATAGGATGTTTTTATATTTATTTATTGTCATTCACTTGATGGAACAGCATATGCTTTGTACAGAATATGATTTGTTTACACTTTTATTTCCCCAATTGGTGGCCCAGAATGTTGAGCTTATTGCACTCTCTACTGTATCAAGAGCAAAGATAATGTGTTTGAAGGCACCGCCAGGAAGTGAGTCTCTCACAACCAGAATGTTCTGTACCCATGTTCTAGGGAACAATAATATATAAGACCCCAGAAAAGTAGCTCTTCATTAAATTTCCATCAGCTCACAATGAAACTAGTGAAATAAAAAGTTCCATATCTACCTCAACTTCTGTAAAATAGGTTGCATATTATGATGACGTCAGCCACATTTCTCCTGGATATGGATCCGTGGTGTCAGATAAGACATGACAGCGATATCTCAAAAAGCTTCACACAGCACTCAGCAACAGGATCAGGTACAGCAAGCAGTTTAAAATAAGCATCACAGTTTATTTGTGAACCACTGTTTGGCTAGTGCCTATATGTGTGACATTCAGAGACATGTCATACAGAGCGTTGAATTTGTTGGTGGAGTATAAAAAATATGTTGAGCACTGGTAACCTAAGGCATAAGATCTTGTTGCAGTGTCTTCTGTAGTATGTACTCTTTAACCTAAAACAGTATACCATATGTCACTTTAGTTTTTTAGTTGTGATGAGACATATATCAATTTCATGCTGTGCAGAAATTTACACTGTGACACCTAACCTCAGACACATCTACCTTCTACATTCAATTTTCACCATAACACTTACATTTCACCTTAATGTTTGATGTAGTAAATTAATATAGGTTCCAACCAATCAGCTTAATGAAGTATTTCAGACAAAATGATAAAGACAACACAGTGTGCATATAAGCAGTGTGACATCCTCTCTGATGTATAATTCATATTTTGAGAGATGAAATAAATGAGAGAGAGAAAAAAGTTTGATAACTTTATTTTTAATTATTCATACAGATGGACTTATTACTCTCATAATATTGTCACTCTCTGGAGAAGCGTCATTCAAATTTAATAGCGGAGCAAGAGATAACCATTTGGCTTAATTCAGTGTCTGTAAGTATTTAGAGGATCTGGTTCTATTTTATGACCTAATGTTTGTATTGGTCCCACCTGGTTAGCCATGAGGGGCAGTTTCTCAATTTGTATCAGTGATTCTTTTTTGTGTTTTATAATAATAAAATACACTGATGATAATAAAAGAATATTATATGTAGTAGTAACCTGTTGTAACCATCATATTCTTATGATTAAATGAGTGAGAGATTACAGTATGTGTGCAAAAAATGGATGTAGGTAATGAATTATATCCACTATTATCTTTTTTTTTTTTGTTATACTGGAAACTGTGTTATGCATGACTTTAAAGGAGAAGAACATTCATATAAAATGCTGAAAGCATGACTGCCTTAACAAGTAGCTTAAAAGCAAACTTGAAAGGTAATTTTCTTCCCTAGCAGAAACTTATTCTCTTCCCATTCTCTCTTGAAAGTTAGCCAGTGTTCAAATATAAAGTGTCACAGTTTGACATGACGTGTGCGATCTTTTGCTGTACACCAACCATTTGGTTCCCATTTAGTTTTTTCCAAACCTGTCTCCTAGAAATTACATTTATATACTACTAATCTGGAAAAGCAAATACACTTTGAAAGAAATGTAATGCTGCCCAAATTGTGTTTTTAGTCAACACAATGAGGGAACTTTTTTACTGAACATACCAGCAAAATCCAAATCACTAAATTCCCATACTGACCATATCTGGAAAACATCCACTGACAAGTGATCTGTTTCTTTCCCAACAATATCTGCTCCCAGCAACTAAACACTGGTCTCCGGAGTCAAAGTCTACCACCCGTCCAACCACCTATCTTCAACTTCTGTGTGGCACAATAGCGTAGCACTTCCTCGACTAAAAAACGTTTCCAACGAACAAAATCCAGGCAGCAATCAAGAGTCCCTCAAAACATATTTGGCAAAGCAAATTAGTTGTATATTAACATAATTTCTAGAAGCCAGGTTGGTTTTTCATGATTGAATTGGGAAATGTTTAAACACCGTGTGACAGTTGTTTAAAAACAGAGAAAGGAAAAGCATTTAGCTGTATATCTTTCACTAAAGATGGAGGACACACTAAAAATAAAGAACAAGTATAATATATAATATAAAGAACAAGTATAAAGACTGCAGTTATATTTGGAGGGCATAAAAGTTAGTATAGTTTTATGTAAATTCTTTCCATTCTTAATACTTTGGCAAGTATTGCAGTCTTGCTCTTCCTTTAGCCTTATTTGATCTTTTGAGTTCTGGCTGCAACAGATGGCACTCACTGGGACACAGCCTTTCTCCCCTCTATCTTTCTTTAAGGACAAAAGGGACTTTTTTTCGCTTCCCCAGAGCTACAGCGCGCTCCCCTGCCAATCAAGAATCAGTGATTGAATTAGTGCCAGGTCCGCTAGCTGGTGCTTCCGCTGAACGACAGACAGATCCAGAGTAGAGATTAGGCGAGTGTGAAGTTCACCCTCCTTCAGAACTCCTCACATGCATCTCTTTCTCCCCAGCTCTCAAAGGCACCTCAGATGAAGAGAGTTCTTGCCTGACAGGCCCTGAATTGTCCGGCCTGTGCAGAATGCAAACTAGGCGGATGCCCATCTCTTCCTTCCCAACTCTCTAGGAAAGAAAAAAAAAACCCATAGATGCTACATTTAGGATGCAGCAGCAGTTCTCTTGCAATTTCTAAAGAGCTCTTGGAGTTAAAATGAGTTTACAAGATAAGACTGCACATAAGATGTAGTCTATAGCGCAAATATGGTGTGGAATTTTATAGCACAAGCTGACAGATAACAATATGTACCCTTTTTTTGGGTGTCTGTTTCTATGTTAGTTTATGGTAGTTTAATTACAGATGATTAAACAGATAATCCATATCATTCTATGTATGACCTCTTGTTCTTTTGGTCAAATAGTCTTGTGTTTATTACTGTTCAGATGGTGACATCCTGAACATACGGAAACCCTTTCTCCACTCCGGCCTCTCAAGGAGATTTCGCAGATGTTTAAATCCAGCAAGTCCAATGTCATGCAGCCAAGTGTTGTGTAGATATCATGCTGGGAAGGCACAAGAGAAATGCTTTAGGAGAGCAAACCAACACAACACCCTCTGGCTTGACAAACAATTTAGGCAGCATCACTTCAATAATACAAAATGCTTTCCCTCTTCATTGCCATTCCTCAAAACAAAAACAGAGGCTTGTCTTAAATGTCCAATGGTTCAGCAATGATTTAAGAAGAGAAGGCAAGCACGATAAAGATGGCTTGTCACTGAACTAAAAGGCCTTGTGTAAGCTGTTCAGGAAAGAGAGGTGCTTTTTTTACTTTGTCTGGCAAGTTTTACAACCCCAACTCTGGTCAGTGTCCTACATCAGAAAAAATATTATGTTTATGTAAAATCACAATTACAGAAGTAGTGAAACACATCATAAGCATCATTTCAGAACCAATTTAAGCATTTTCTCAATATTAACTATTTTCACTTCACATTGAATGAAATGAGAATAGATATCAGCATCTAAAGAACTCTGTTTATCCCATCTAATAAGCTTAATGAAAAGATCTCATCATACTCTACATCTAGTAGAACTATGATACACTACCTTTATTAGTATTTGTGGTTATGATTTAAACATCCTCACTCATCAAACACCACTTTTCTTCACAGGTAGTGATACAACTATTTGATAAAAGTTTTAACAAAATGAACACAAGGGACTTGATAATCCACTATCATTTCTAAGAGTTTCTAAAGCTACACTTCTTTGTGGAAACATCCTGTTCATAGGATGTATTTTACAATTATCATAGCCTTCAGATGCTTTTGAGAAATGGGGCCCACTTCTTTTTTCATCTCATTGGTTCCTGGATGCAACGCAGTAAAGTGTTGTTGATATTAATTGATATGAAGAGTTTTATACATTTTTGGCCCTTAAAAATACAAGCAAAGGCATTAAATTTGTAATTCCTAATTATTGACCATTGTCAATTATGTTTCCTGAATACTAAAAACGTGGGTGTTACTGTCTGTTTGTTCCATCAATTAGGACTGAATATTTAGTCAGTCCAATTAGGCAGGTCATTAATTTGCTGGATGATATTTGGATGAGCTGCAGTCAAATGCATACGTCAATAATACCAAGTGTTTCAAACTACATTTGGCTATATTGAGCCATTTGGTGGGCGTTATTTTCTATCTTGCGCAAATATTTATGGATGAAATATCTCTCCCCAAATACCACCATGAGTCTGACAAAGTAAATGTGCCAGATTTTTTTGGTAATTTTCAAAAATACAGAAGGATGATGAAGCCATCCAAAACGATGCTTAACGCTCTACATTACTAATGATAACGCAGACAGCTGTACTGGCAGTGTTATCATTTGCCATACAAAAAATGCCAAATGATAATCACATTTTATGCCATCAGCTGTGGGTAATGTGATACTGGCCAGAATCCCATTACCATCATAGTCATTATCGACCACTGCTGTGCAAGCACTACAAACACAGTCTTAGTGACTGCCTAAGAGTTGTACTCTGAGCCAGATGTAGAGCAGGAAAGAAAAAAAGAGACAGAGAGAAGAATAGATTTACTGGGCTTTTACTGAAAGACTTTTAAAGTTCTCTAAATCATAAGGTCACAAGACAAAGGAGTAAAATGGAAAAAAAAGAAAGAAAGAAAAATGTTATTAGTCTTCTAAAAGTAGCATGGAGACTAAATGAAACACCTGCCTACCACTTGGGAATGCAATCATATGGAGACGCTGAGCTTGCCATTTTATTTGATGGGGAGAAGAAACACAAGCAATGCTAACAAATAACACAGGGTCTCCAAACCCCCACCAGACAGACTGCACTGAATAAAGGGTACTTTACTTTAAGTTACATCTTCCTGCAGTGCATATTTCTTTCAGAGTGGTACGCAGTGCTACAAAGTCTCAGGGTTTAGTCCTTTTGTTTTTGACAGAAAATCAGTAGAATATTCTAAAGTTATGACGTGTTGGCATTGATCCTAACATTCAGCAATTGTTAGAGCTTGTACCGGTGCTGGATTTGCTGTTTGAGTCGGAATACTAATACCCTTTTCATGTGATGCTTTGGAAGAATTCATCTATTTAAAGCAGTTTTATGATAAGACTATAGCAATAATTATATTCATTAACACTAAACCTCTGCTGACCTTCAATCATTTCAATGCAGAGTGAAACTTTGAGTGTTTCATATGAGATCAGGGGAAAACAAAGCCTACAGTGGTGCCTGCAATGATTATAGGGGACTTGCACAGGGGAGGCAAATAATCTGGTGAACTAATCTGTTTCTATACCTAATATGATGGAGTTGTACTTGTCAAGAGGTTCACAGAGCTCAGTTCCTGTGCAATATGAGCAGATACTATGACAGCTGTTAAGGGTCTGCCAGACTTGAGAATGTACACATAAAAATCAATATCTGAATCTGTCTAAAGAAACAAGATATATGCTTTCAGTTTAGATGTAGGACTTTAGTAAAACAAAACAATATAAACATATAAACAGAAAGAAACATGCATACATACTGTCACATACTAAATTCAATAATGATTGTTGACCATTTCAGCTTTCTTCACCAAATGTATCTTAAAAGCTTTTAGCCTGTACTGTAAACTGTTTTTCTTTCTTCCCTTGTCTGTGTTTCCCTGTGTTCAACGTGACATCTAGTAGTCACTGGTAATTTATCCCAACATTATCAAGTGGTGATAATATAGATGGACTGTATTTTCAGTGCTGAGCTAATACTAAAACCATAAACAAGAAATCAATTTTCCGACAGAGTTGCATGGGCTGCTTTGAGTGCTGAAAGAAATAGTTTATTCCAGGCTAGATGTGTACTTTTATATGTGTGCACTGTTCCAGCCCTATCCTCCAACAATCAATTCCTTGGAGTGCTGGATGCACTTGAGTGATGGGAGCGCAAAAGTAGTGACACTCAGCCATCACGGAATGAGAGCATCAAATGATTGCCTCAGAGAAATTGCTATATCTTCAAATGTCTTTGAGAATATCTCTCATCCCTGTCTACTTGCTGCTCGCCAACACTTGAAGAGTTTCCTTTTGACTTATGTTATCAGTGGTGGTTCAGTGCAGTGCACAAGTCTTATGAAATGGTTGTTTGGTCCTGCAGGATGCCCATAGTGGAAATTCCATTACCTTGCTTGAAGATCCTAACCTTAGATTTACAGTTACCAGACAACTCTGAAGACCTAACAACACTAACTCAACTCAAGTATTTTCTTTAGTTGTGAGGAAAACGGACATGTGGTTACTTGACTCAACTTTCCAATTAAATACTCCAAAGTAGCTAAATTAGAACATTACTAAGACTACCATAAACATTATCCCTCTTGAGAACCCAAACTAGGTTGTTCACCAATTGTTAAATGATAGAATGGAGGAGGCGAAATGTCTGGCAGACAATAAACTCATTCTCTCTTTAGGAGTTTTAGAAGTTTTAGCATTTTCCCCTGCCCCTCAATTCTGACATCCAGTAAACCAGCCTGGGTGTCCTCCATCAAAGGACAACACACAAAGGATTCATTCCCCAGAAATAATGGTTTCTCAACTGCTTTCTGTCATGTGAGCAACGGTAATTAGCAATAACAGAGACTAGCTACGGAAGGAACTGAAGTCCTTGAGATCACTTTAGAGGATGGCAAAGCCGAAGGACTCAAATTGGAACCTTATTAGTATTTCATTAACACGCCTTTTACCTTGTTCTCCAGTGTTGCCTGGGTAATTAACGCTCTGTCATGTTCTCTCTCAGACCACAGGAGGCTTTTTATGGAAGGCGATTCCTCAGCTTGTGCTGTATGGCTGGAAATTAGTGCAGCCTACTCTTATTCTATGATCATGTCAGTACAAGCTAAATCATATTGTTCTGACTCTTAACAACATGTACTGTATATTTTAGTTTTTGGCAAACTTGTTTTACAAGCAGTGAAAGAGGGCAAATCACTTGCCATCATTTTATTATTATTGTTTTCCTCATAGTGCAATAATAAATTGTGTATTGCCTCTCTGACTAGCATCTGACTAGTTTTAATGGTGAAGACCTGTAAAGTCAACCACATCAGTGGGAAATGATTTGATATCGAATGGAAATAGAAGCATTTACTCATTTCGAGAGAAAATATATTTTTAAAAGTGATCATAGACTGAAGTCTTAGGGGTGTGATGTGGATTCAAATAAATAATTTAATTTAAATGAAAAAAATGTGCAAATATCCCAGGGCATTGTAATGTGAATGGAGTAGATAAAAATGATGATAAGAGGTAGCAACAGGGGACTGTTGATTTTTCAATAAACTATTTGTATTATTTGTTTGTTATGTGGATGTTTATTCAATTAGCCCCAGTACTGTTCATCCTTATTAAGATGCAGGGCCTGCACACAATTAATGATTGCTGCCACATCATACGTATACAAAATAACTCTGCTGATTAATTGTTGTTATTGTTGTATTATTGTCCATGATTGGTTTGATTGAATTTGCTTCTTGAGTCACATGCAAGGTGCTTATCACTCACAAAATAATTACTCCGGCTTATCTTTATGACCTTTTGAAGGTAATGTTCTGTGCCATGCCGACTGGCTTTGAGTTCTAGGAAAAGTAGCTAAGAAAATTCAATACTGCCAATAATGAATAGTAATCTCAAAGTCTCATCCTGGAAGAATGAATATCAGCACAATGGCTCATGCAAGGTCCCAGCTCCTCACAAGAGGCACAGTGCAGAACCTCACCAAGCCACCATCCTACATACACACCTTCACACCGCCTTCACCCTATGTCTCCATTCCCTCTTTTCACACTCCTTCGAAAAACTGCCCTCTGAATGATGTATGGGTGAGAACAGGTATGCGGATTGATTTTTCACCCTATCCACTTACTTTCCTCTCTCCACGTTGGTTGCTGGCTGGGCTGACTGGGCCAGGGATCCTATCATGCTGTAAAATGTGATCCTCAGCATCTATGTTTTCAATGGTTGAGAGTAAATCCACATGATGTATACGCTCCCTGTTGGCCAGAGCTTTTTTGGGAGAGCACAACTGATCTGCCACTGTCATACAGGAAGCCGTTAAATCGCTATTACTTATTTGAGGAATTTAACCTTTAAAAAAATATAGTATTTAGTTGTAGTGTTAATCTAGCAAATGTGTTTTAGATTTCATCAACAACATCTAATTAGGAGTCAACTCCTATAAGAACGGTTTATTAACATTTAACCAGAACTTCATCTGTGCTAAAAGGTGCACCACTGACAAAACTTTGACACTCATTTTCCTTTTTTGGACTGTTCCATGAGGTGTTAACTCACAAATTGATAATGGGAACCTGCATGACCTGTGGTCATTGTGTCTATTTTGTGATGCTGAAACAATGTATTTTCCCCGTGGTGTTATGGCATGAATTAAAAAGTAAGAATAGTGTAGACTTTGTTGACTAAAAGTAACGCTAATATATATTTGTTGTGTTTTTAAAATTTTCCCGGAGGCCTCAATATTATTCCCTCTCCTTTTTCTCTCTTCTGCTGTCCTTGATGTAGGTAAGTGTTTTTGTTTTCCTATTATTTGTGCTGCTCTATGTACCTATGTATTCATCCACTCCATTTCATCCAAATTGCTCTCGGCAAAGAGGAAGCCATTCTACACACCGCAAAAATTTGACAGAAAAACTTCGAGACACCTTTACTCCTTGAGATATCTTTCTGTTGAAAACTTTTCTCATTTCCAGAGAAGTAACAAAAAATATATGATTCCTATTACATACATGGTTTTCAAACAAATTAAAAAAAAAAAAAGAAACGAGAAAGATAACGTGCTTTTTCCTAAATATATATTTATATATATATATATATTAGTGAGTGACATAAATGGTCTCTCCTTACCATTACATTCCTAAATGTGTTTCTCATACTGTGTGTTAAAGCCATAAATCCCTCTAAAACAGCAGTATGTGATGACGGGCATTGACTGTGTGTTAAATGTCAATGGCGTCTTAGTCAAACCTTAATAAAAGAACGTCATCCTTCGTGCTTCTTCTCTGGCTCACCGCTGTTTGGCAGAGTAGAAAGAACAACTTGGTCTTCTGTTGCCATGGAGACTGTTGTATTTGTTCTAAGTGCAGCCACAGTCAGATCCCTAACAACTCTGAGGCACTGTTACGTTTTGTTTTGTTTTTTAATAACTAAATAATGAACAGGGATGTGTGTGTTAAAAGAAGGTATAGATTTGGTTTAGATTGGCTATTGTATGGTTTTAGTGATTTTTCTATCTTAGCATGCTTGAACCCATAGAAGATAAATGATACAGAAGGTGGTATTCTTGTCAGTTTGTGTCCAACACACACATGCAGTCCCTCAGTTTAGTGTTATATGAATCTGTTTGATGATGTGGAAAGATACTGGATTCCTGAAGGATGAAGCTAGTGAGGAGGTCAGAGTTTGAAGAAAGGATTGACTCACTTGTAACTTAGACGAGTGCTGTAGTGTATTTTCATTGGGTTTCAGACTAGTACAGCTCGGGGAGGTCATTAGGATTCCACACAGTTTTCATCTCACTGTTCCAGTGTGTTCTAGAGAGAAAGGTGGATTTTGGAGTTGTTCTCATGTTGTTCTGTAAGCCAGGGTTGAGACCAGGCTTTTCAAGGATAGACGACAATACCGTTGTGCCTTTTCTCTCACCCGGTTCATATTTTTTCTTTTGCAGTTTCCTCTCATATGCAGTCCCTTATGCTTGTTCAAGACAACACTGGAGTATTTTCTACATTTATGGATTGCTCGTACTTAAGTATTCTTTAGAAATGGACTGCACATACTGTACTTGCTCACTAAAAGAAATGCAGCTAAACATTACTTGTATTCTACATGCAATGCATTTATTTTCAAATGGCGGAAATAAGCTTAAGAAATGAGGGAGATCAAGTTTACAATTTCAGCATCAGTGCTTACACCCACAGTAAAGTTAATACCAGCAGAAAGCATCTGTTAGCCGGTAATGAATTCAGACCCTTGCTCCATAGCTGTCTATCTAGGCCAAGAAACTGCTAGATGGACTTATTTGCTATACCTGAATTTCTGTGGGTTTATCTAAGGCAATGTTTCCCCAAAGCAGGCCTAATCTGGGAGGCTGACCCGTACTGCCCCAGGCTAGATCAAACTCAGGGCTGAAGCCACGACTCTCCCACAGTCCCAGCTATGCCACCCTTTGATAGTCGAAGGCCCAAATCCTTTAAATGTTGGGCAGACTTTGAGAGACACTACAGCTCAGGAAAAGAAGCGGGCACTTGCTGGGAGCTTACATTCTCTGGGGAAAAGCAATGTCCCACTTTCAGAAAAGGGGGAGAGTACCTTCACATCACTTCGGGCACCACTTGGAGCCTGTGGCAGCAGGTATGAGGACATTCATGGTCCCAAATGGTTTTGTGAATGCGGAGAAGTGGCCTCCATCTTCCTTCCTCCCGTCTCATGCATCACACTTATGAAGTGATGGAGGCTAGGGGTTGGATCCAAAGGGAGTTCAGTCCACAATGCATGGTTCTGGCTGACACCTTGAATTGTGTTACTCTTTCAGCAGAGTGCAAACACAGCCATGCCATGACTATGTTTAATGAATTAGATTTTTTTGTTAGATTATGATTTGCATATATTTTGAATTTAACCGTGGTCTTTCTATAATGTATATGCGTCTTCCCCATATAAAGGTCAGATTTTATTTATAACCGCAGTCGGACACCTGCAGTTGAATGATGTTCCACAAGTGGTTTTGTGTCTTAAATGTTTGGCAACATAAAGAAGACATATAGCCCTTATGTATGTTTTTAAACCTCTCAGTAGTCCCCTGCAAGGTAACAGAAAGTTACGCCAGTTTAGCAGAATGTGATAGCATTTTTATACAATTTAGGTGCATCTTAATATGCGGATAATGGCACAAACAGCTAGGGTTCAGTCCTCACTCTTATTACACACTAAAATTAGCTTTAGATTGTATCTTTGTTTTCAAATTTGCCTTTATTCTTAAGTTACATTTCGGGGACAAATAAAGCAGTACAAAGAGCTTGTGCAGAAGCCTTTGAAGGACAATTTCAGTGGGACCTCAGGGGGGAGACATCTCAGAAGTGGATAAATGTTTCATTGCCATCAGGCAACAGGGAAAAAGAGATTTTCCTGGGTGTCGAAGTGGAAGAGAAGGCATTGGGCGGGTGAAAGGGATGAGGTGAAAGAGGATATGATGTATTGCAAACAGTCAGAGGAAAATGGAAATAGAGAGAGAATGACGCAAAGATAGTGTGGAGGGGGGTGCAGAAATGAGAACAATGAAAGATGAAACCAAGAAAGGTGGAAAGGCAGGAATTAGAGTGACAGTGACAAGCATATTGTGGAAAGGGAGATGAATGAAAATGAAAATGATTAATGTGCACACTAACACTTAGGGGTATAAAGACACGGAGAAAGGAAAAGTTTCCTCATGCTCTGAGCCTTCAGGATGCTTACCGTATCTACGTCAGGGATATTTCCTCTGTGACTGGTATTATCTGGTGACACGACAGTGCAGTTGCAGACGATGGCAAAGGTAGATTGCAGATGTCAACAAGCTCAATTACATAACTGACAGCAGATTGGTTTTAATTGATTTGATGATGTGCAAAGGCGGGTTAGACTCCCTTATCTTTTTGGGGCAATAAAATTGATGTATTAATAATTAATGACAATTCAGATCTTGTGGGCATGAATTAGTATCATTGTAGCAGACAGGTGCCATTATGCAAGATGCCCCACTGTCACGTGTCTAGGGGAAATATAATTCTAATGATTAAGCTAACCTTTTTTATCTTATTTAGATTTAGATTTAGTTGAGAGTGCCTTAAACTGTAGAGGAAGTTCTCTCAGTTTGCAGTCTTTCGCCAAGCATGAGTATTTGTAGTTCATGAGGCAGGGATCTTAACCACAGCATCATCTTCGGGGCATATTTTTCTCTTTGAATGTGCATTCCCACACCTTGGGAAAACCGGAAGCAGGGCTGAACTGAGAGCCCAGCAGTTCCTCGTCTCTGCTCTCTCGCTCGCTCTCTCTCTTCTCGTCTTTTCTGCTTCTCTCTCGTCTGAGAGAAATACTGAAGTAGGTTAGCACTCAGCGCTTGCACAAGGGAGGAAATTGAAATGCTGAAATAAGGAGTAGCTTGGGAGAAGATGGAGGAGCTATAACCGGGACAGAATTGCCCCGCCATGATGAGAAGGAGAGACATATCTGCTCGGACACAGGGGAGTTCCTCCACTGGCCAATCACTGAGGCATGTTGCCATCCTTTATTCTTCATTCCAATCTTGCTTTAGTGTCAACTCCAGCCTTATGAATACTTCTTTTTTTTCTTCTTTTTCGCTTGTTGTATCCACATCCCCTCTAAAATTACATTGCCACACTGGGGTATACTGGTTTGTGAGTGTAGGGATTTAATACACTTCAGAATGAAATGGGCATCCTCCTGCCTGTCCGTGCTCTGTTCCTATGAGAGATTACTCCAGGGATTTTGATCGAGCAACAAGAATTCAAGCTGCATCTTCATCGGCTCAGGGCCTGTAAGCAGGACGCAACATACGCAAGTGCACACACTCGGCTCACCCATGCAAGCACGAAACTCGCTCACACACACAACCGTCTTACTTTAGTATGCTCAAGCTAAACCATATTCTCCCCCTCTCCTCAGCAGTTCTTTTATTATAGTGCTCCCTTGTGGCATATCTTCTGTATTTGTTTTGTCACACTACATCACTTTCAGCCTACTCCCCTTCAAACACCGTATCTATAGCACAATATGAGATTTCTTTTTCTTTTCCTGGTGACATTGATAATTCCAATTTTATGCTGAAGTGTATTACACCCACTGCTCAAATTGGATATCAAAAACCAATGTACACTTCCTAGGGAATCCACATCTCAAAACCCATTTGATCAGTGTTTGAAAGACACATGCTGAGATCTGTTGACAAGGATGTTTACGCTCTGGCTGCGTAGCAAATAGCTTGTTGTTTTATGAGAAAGTGAAAGAGACATGGGAGAGTGACAGACAGTCCCAATTCAATAACCCATAACGTGTGGCAGGTCTGACTCTTATCAGTATGGTTTTTAATGGTTTTCACTATACTGAATATTTGATACAAAGCCAGGCCTCTACTGTAAAATATTCTCCCCAGCTGTGTTGCCAACAGTACATACATTTGTCTTGTCCTTGCTGCAGGGAAAGCCTCCATATTTGTCAGACCTCCCTATTACTGTTTGGATACAACACGTGCATACCCAACACCATATTACCAACACATATCATTTAACAGGAGTCCCATTTTACTGTACGTCATGTAACTTGTTTTCCATTGATGATGCTGATTTTCAGCTAACTACTAATTCAGACTTATGCTGGAATTATGCTTCTGTGAAGATACACATAAACATCTTGGAGAAGCTACGCAGAAACACGTAGGTCAGACGTAGGTCAAAAAGGCTCACAGAGATGCTGCCGCGCACACATCCCACATCTCAGTGAGTCATGCAGACCTGGATGTCAAGCAGGCTGATCCAAACAGAGAAGAAAAAAATGTATATGTTATATTCAAAATCTGTACAAGTATAAAGGAAATATCTACACAAACATCTCTGAATGTCCCTTACACGTTCACCTACGTGCAGCCAAGACAAGCATGTTTCAGGCTTTAGAAATTAGTGCATCAAAATATGATGTGCCTTTGAAGTAAAAGATTCAGACCCAAGCATATTTGATGTTGAGTGTAAAGTGTCTTTACTTTGAGAAGGTCGCATGTGGCAGGATTAATGAATTTGCTCAACATAAAGTTCAGGTTCTTCCACACACATATGCATCTTGACCGTTCCTTTTTCTAACAATCTAAGGACTTTGCTGAAGAGAATATGATACTAACACTTAACCCTGTGTTTAAGCTCTGTGGAAAATAACAGCAACAACCTTTAATGCAGCATGACTAGACCCATCCTCGTTGCATCTTTTCATCTTTTTAAAGTTGTATAGGCACGCTTGGCTAATCAGGATTAGCTCTTCACTATAGCTGGTTACCCTATAAAAGTGTAGCAGTGACCCTATCCACTTTTCCTTCAAACAGACTTCATCCAAACAGACAACTATTAGAGCTATGAGTGCCTTTGTCCCAGGACTCTGTCAGACTCTGCCCCGGTCTGATCACCACTGGGCCATGTCAGGGCAGAGTATTTTCAAAGAATTTCCCCTATGGAGTCTCTCATGACAGAGGACAGTGAGGACAGTGGCAGAGGCTGGTCCAAACTCTGCTCCTTGCCCCTTTGTGTCTGAACAACCACTGAACTAAGACTAGCTGCTGGGCGATGATAATTAGACTTTGTCATCTGTCTGTGGTACAGAATAGTCTTCTGCCTCCATGATCCCACCACAGTTGTTAATGAGGTAGGACTTGCCAGTGTTGGTCGAATCAGTGTGAATGAGCTTCCCTGGACTCTGCCAAGGACCACCTGTCTTCTGAAGCCTGTGTGAAAGCGTCTAGTAACCTTAATTCTATGAATACAGGCAGAGCCCCCTGACGCTCCACTAGTAGCTGAGGACTTGGTGTATGTGGAATCGGGTCACCACAGCCTTTGACAACCAGATAAGGTTGAATCAACCAGTGCAACATCCATTTTCATAGAACTAGAGTTACAGTATGTAACCCCTGTTTCTTTATTGTTTGAGATTACAAGTCACCGAAGACATGTGGGCAGGTAGAAAATGATGAACAAGGAAGTAAGAGTAAATGAGAATTTGGAGGTGTTTATTTGATCATCATGATTACCGCTGCTCTTCTGAGATGCCAGCCCTGCTCAGAAACAATGCAGTGAGGCTACAGAGTACTATGGCCTTT
Source organism: Macquaria ambigua (assembly GCA_008360985.2). Classification (NCBI taxonomy): domain Eukaryota; kingdom Metazoa; phylum Chordata; class Actinopteri; order Centrarchiformes; family Percichthyidae; genus Macquaria; species Macquaria ambigua. The sequence goes on along the minus strand of VMKM01000098.1, from coordinate 76,840 downwards.
GTTCCTCACTATTTTCTAGAACAATATACACTTGTTCTTTTTATGCACAAATTTGCTATGGTTTGTTTTTTGTTTTGTCTTTTTATTGCTCTAACACACTGACAAAACCCACCTATGGTTAAAGTGGTTAAAGTTTAAAAAATTGACTATTAGAAAAGGGAGAGACTGTTTTTAATGGACTCCACACAGCCCTCCTGTAAGAAGATTAAGCCCCTACTGACTGAGAGAAGGCTCTGTGTCCTTCCCTGCAGGATCAACAAATAAAAGAACTCATCTTCCCTGGGGCCATTTCACTTTTGAACAATATGTAAAGGCCAGTGACCAGTCCTCACTGTAGACCTTCAGCAGTGTTGTCTGTTTACCGCAGCAGTCCTTACATACTCTTATCAATGCATGCTGGATGTTGCATATGTCTGTACAGTACTCAACCTTGTTTTCCATCATCATGCTGTGTATTTCTTTATAGCGACATGGACTGTCCCGATGGGGCATAATGAGGATTTCTACTCTTCTGTTTGGTTACCAACATATATATAAAATAGTGTAGACTTGAAGCCTATGATTTGAGTTAGAGTTGCGTGCAAAAATGCAAGTGAAGCATGAGTCATTTTGAGGCCAGTGTAGACGGCTACATTGATTAAAACTGAAGCACATTAGTTCCATCAGATGGACAGGAGAATCCGGCAGAAAAGTGTCATATGTAGATTGTTAGGTAAGAGATTATATTTTCAAAAGGTTTAAGGTATAAATAATTATTGTGAACCCCACCAATGGATGGGTTGAAAGAAACACAGTTTTTTAGTAACACTGAAGTGAGAGAGGAGAGTGTGGGTCTGAGATCAAGGCCCGAGCTGGGGGGACTGTGGTCACCACTGGGGAATTGTTGCAGAGTGTTTGAAATGACCGTGGGGTATGGCTTTGCTGACGCAACAACAAGAATGTCTAGATTGTGCTTAAATCGTGTTCACCTTTCCCCAGAGTCCAGTGTTAGTGGAATTCAGGATGTTGCTTGGCTCATTGAATTTAAAATCCTCTCCAGCAGCAGTTACACCTGTCACTGAATGCATCCCGGCATGATCAGATGATAACATTCACTTTGAAATCACAGGTGTAACCACAGCTGCAGTGATGTTACACAAAAAGGCAGTTGGTTAAGACCCAGCACAAGGCAGTGTTGGCTGCAGGGGTGCATGGGAAAACTGTCACCTGTGATGTACTGCTATATTTGCAATGATCTTTTTTTATACATATTGTAGCAAAACACACACACGTGCACAAGCAATCAAAGTCTATCGCATTAAGTTATACACATTCCATGCACATACAAGCTTACAAGCAAGAGCCACAGAGGGCAGACATAAATGTATGCACCATCAGCACCATCATTACTTCCTCAGTCATTCACGCAAGCCACAGTCATGCATGCAAATATACACCTCAACACATACACACACACACACACACACACACGATTATTGCCCATGCTTACACAGTGTGAGACCTTTTATTACATGTAAGACAGACTGAGTGATGCCAGGCACCCAATATTCACCCTCCTCTCTCTGGCAATCTATTCTTACCTAATTATTGGGAGGGGGGCTTGAGACCTGCCTTAATTTGCCACTATGCAGTGTGCAATTAATCAAGGCCCTTGCTAACTGACAGCCTTAATGGACGCGCTAAGCTCCTCTGTGATTGTGTGCTGGCTGCCTGTTCCATCAGTGCGTAGCCTCAGAACTCAGACAAGCATACCCTTCAAGAGCGGCTACACATACGAGGACACTTCCACTGAATTGAATGGTAGGGTGGAGTGCTGAATGAGTATATTCATCTTTGCTTACACACACCCACCTCTCAGTTGCACTGTGGTAATAACTGTGTTAGAAATATCAACCTTTGATTCTTTATGATACCAAAGGGCTCATACCCAACTGAAGCGCTTGTGGCAGCATTTTGGATTGAGTTAAAACAATTCCTGTTTTTCTGTTTGCTTTGTTTTTCCTTTGAGCAGTGGAATGAATGTTCTATGATTATATAAAAGGGGGAAAACAAGTAACATGGAGACAAAGGCAAGCATGGGTGCTTTTAGGGTTTCCAAATAGTCCTCTGGCACTTAAGGTTTCAACTGCACTCAGATGGAGAGAGAGTGAGGATGTTGCCTGAGGTATAATGCAATGACAGAGATGTGGCTGCATTTACACCTGGGAAAAAACTTTTCAGAGAAAGTCTGCATTCTCCAGAGGTCTGACCTCTACGAGGATGTGATGGTGTGTTCTATGAAGCATTAGTTCTAAACTTTAGGGCACAATTCAAGTGCACTCCAGAGAGACCTTTCTATCTTGTATCTCAGGGTCAGATGTTGGGACTACAGGGCTCATCATGGCACTTAAGAGTCACAACCACTTAAACTGTGCAGTCACTTTTAAGTACCATAAATGCACTGTATTTCTTTTACACAGACAACTGGCCTAGTTTCATTTTATTTTATATAACATCATACATGGCCTGTTGACTAAAGGACCTTTCAACTGGTCCTGTAGTTTCTTCCTCCACAGTCACTATATCTCTGTTGAATCAGGTGGTAAAAAATAGCTCACAATAGTTCATGTTTCTCTGGCCCTGATGTTTAGTGAAATGGCTGACTGTTAAGAGCTCTTTTTTACCATGCAGCCTTCCAAGAGTAACTTGCAGCTCAGTTTCAATCAGCCACCAGCTTGGTAATGTATGTGGGAAAAGCACCTGTGGCTGTGTGACTTGAAGACTGACCCAATTCCACACCTCCACATCTGAGGTCTCCTTCTTCTGATTTCACGACCCATCATTAGCAGGAACATAAAGACTTGGGTGTCCTGATGGGTTAAGTGAGTCAATCTCAGTTTGAATCCACCCCAAGATGCTTGTAACCTGTAAATCGCCTCTCTCCTTCATTTTCTTCTTTTCTTCCTCTACTAAAGCAAAGATTCATAAAAGAAACTTTAAAAAAAACATTAAACAAATTGCTTTTGTGAATTCAATAGGAATGGTGTTAAACCTATCCCCAAAAGATTCATTCACTCATTTTGAAGCAGAGTTTCGGTCAGAATTACTTTAAGAAAGAAACATATCCTTTTATGTGCCTCAGTGCACAATGCTGTGGACCAAGATAGAATCCTAGCCATAGTTATTATTGTCTATTTCCATCATTGTTTCTGCTTTATGGGCCCATAGGCGACCATGAATGGCAAATTACTGAGAGTACATGAAGATGAGTTGTTATAATGAAAGCACAAACAGTGCCAAAGATGAAAGATGGGTGGAGACAGAACTGCCAATGTGATGATGCACCACAGTGTTGAGTGAAAATCCTGAAAGCAGCACCACTGATGTTGTTGCTTTTGACAGGAGTGCTGAGGAGTGAATTTCAGCTTGCAATGAAAGTTCTTTACATGTGAAACCACAGAATGGCAAGGAGCCTAACTAGAACCTCTAAGCGTTGTGCCAATCGCTCTTTCTCCCTATCAATCTCTCCATCAGGAACCATCAGGGGTTTTACAGAGATGAGACTTTGGATCAGTTTACAGCAGTTGGCACAAATTAACAGTGTGACCTTAAAATGGCATTATTTGTACTTATAAGTAATTTGAAGAACATCACTAACTTTACAAACTTTACAACAGTAGTGGAAAATGATGCAGTATATTAGTCAATGCACCCATTAGACCACGGTTATACAAAATGAATTCATGCCACTAAAAATCCTGCCTTTATAAAGGAAATTCAACATTTAATTTCCCCCTCATGTTCTGCCAAGAGCAGTTATTTGCTTCTGTGTTGAATAGACATCCATGGATAGTAATTATGTGAAATCATGTGAATTGTTCTTCAGGCTATTTAAATATTCAGCTACTGTGTCACACTGTTATTGTTTCCGTGCTTATAAATAGGCAGCTTCCTGGCAATGAATATCCAATGAGAGTTTAGCCTTAGAGCTATTGTGTATTACAGTGTTTGACCCGTAGAAGAAATATGATTGCATGCCTATGGGATTTCTGCTATTACTGAAGGCTATTGATGTTTACTGTAATGACTCACGCACATGCTGTTTGAGCCATGTACATATTTGGAATTTGTTTTTTAATTTAGCTCCTTGTGTGTGGTTCTGTATTTTCTGTTTGTTTGTATCTATCACTACAGTTATATTTGAGCATATATTGACAGCTATATATTGATTCTTCTTACCTTTATATGACAATGTAATGCGAGAATTGAATTAAACTTTAAATTGCATAAATGACCACTGATGCCAGTCTGTCCGCTCATGTTACTGTAAGCAACTTTGGATTAAAATATGTGCCAGATGGCATATGCTAATCCAACTGTGACAGCATTGCTTGAGATACCAGTGACCAGAAAATTGCAGAAAACGTGTGCCTCGACCTTTGTGGTCTCTCACCCAGATGGATAGTGTACATTGATGGAAAAGCCCCAGGGTTATGGTGATATGAATGGCCAAGCACTGACCTTTGACTCCTCTGCGCTTTACCCCCAACTGTGAATAAATGATTTTAAAGGGCCCCATCCCAGAGGATTAATGTGCTCAGCAAGTCTTCAAGCTGCTCACAGAGAGCAGACAGAGTGAAAAATGTGCCACTGACTCTGTACAGTAATGTTATACAGTGACAGTAAATGTTGGAACAGCTCTGTTAGGAATCCTGTTTCTTTTGTCATTGAGGAATCAGCTCTGTGTTAAGGGCAATAGAGGTACCACAGTTGGTGCCAAGGTGAGATTAAACATAATGTGCAGAACTGTAAAGTAATGAAACATATTAATCAAGTCAGATAATTGCTACCTGAACATTTGACTCAACTCAGAGGGAATAGTTGAAGTTAAAATTGATCGAGTAAGTTTGTAGGTCAAAAAAGGGCATAATTAGGAAACTGTCCATGTTCTAAAATCTCCATTTGTCACAGTGACCATAACAAATGGACATGTTTGAACAGGTGGTGTGTCCGGACAGGTTTTTGGTGTCCAACACAGTATGAACCAAAAACTTAGAAGGCAGAAATCTCAAAAACTGGTGAAATAGTTAAAGGATACTAATACTTATACTCTTAGACTTTTTTGGAAATAAGTTTATTCGCTTTCTTGCTGAGAGTCAGATGAGAAGACTGATACCACTCTCACATCTGTATGGTAAATATGAAGCTACAGCCAGCAGCCAGTCAGCTTACTTACTTAGGCCTTTGTATCCCCTTAGGAACATAGGCCATCGATGAAAGCCCTCCATCCTCTCAGGTCTTGTGCCTTTCGATCCCGTTGCTGCCATGACAGCCCCTCAGCCTGTCAGCTTAGCCTAGCACAAAGACTGGAAACAGGGGGAAACAGCTAGCCTGGCTCACTCCAAAGCTAACAAAATCTGCCTTCCAGCACCTCTAAAGAACTGCTTCCAATCTTTATGCTAAGCTAAGTGAACTAACATCTGGCTCCAGCTTTATATCCACTGCACAGATATGTGAGTGGTATCAATCTTTTCAACTAACTCTCGGCAGGAAAGCAAATAAGTGTATTTCCCAAAGTGTTGAACTATTCCTTCAGGTAGTGCAACTCCCTTCAAAATATGATACAGAGCAGTTAAAATCATAGAAATCACACATATCATTTCTCAGCTGTATAAATCATATCAACAACAATAACAATTGTATGCAATTAGGATTAATCATCACAATATCTACTTAAGTGTCACTGTCAGATTGCACTGGACTCACTACTTTTATTCATTTCAACAACAACAGGTCAGGAAAAGGTCAAGTCACCGTTGGACAAAACACAAATATTCAAACATACTTACATTTCATCTGTGGGAAGAGCGGGAAACACCAAAAGGAAACTCACAAACTGCACATGTCGGAGTGAAGCTAAAATGCTCTGTCATAAAATAACAACAGTATGTGCATTTGAATGGTACATTTGAGGTCTAACAAAAGGTGATCCATAGGGCAAAATATTTTTTTTCTGAGTTTGAGTCAGTGATGTATCTCTGACCACAGTTATTTCAAGGCACATCAAACTTCAGAATTGCTTCTTCACATCTGAAATGTGAATAGCTGGAAGGAAACCAACCGGATATTAAACATGAAATAATTTTAGTGTGAAATTGCTATTTTCTGTTTTCTTCTACATTTTGCCATCTATCATCTGCCCAATGTCTGCCTGTTATTGTCAGATTTGATTCCAAACAAAATGGATGCGGTTGATATGGTTTCATATTCTGATAAATTTTCCAGCAGGAAGATAAATAGTCCAGATATGTTTGTGCTTGTACAAGCGTTTTGCAGGGGTAGCACATTTGTCAGGCACTGCTGACACTGTTGTGGAGGAGTCCTCATGGATCACTTGGTATCCAGGAAGAACGTAGGCCAGAACAGGCGGACGGAGTCGCTTTAAATGGAGATGCCACTCTCGCATGCCTTTAAAATTGAGCGTCAGACCACACCGCTATGTCGAACCACATAGAACATATTATATCAGCCTCAGTGTGTGCGTGTGTGTGTGTGTGTGTGTGTTTCTACCCACAAGAGGAGCCACAAAGCCAGGGGTGAATTATGGTGTGTCAGCAGTTTTTTTTATTTTTTATTATAGTTTTATGTGAGTTGAATTTGAATCTCCCCCTCTCTAATCTCCCTCTTTCTTTCTTAATGCTAGTAAAGTAAGACCCTCAGAAGCTGAGAGCATTGTTTAACTGTAGGGCCTAATTAAGCACAGGAGGGAAAATCAGAGAGGGAGCTAGGAGGGGGGTGGTTAGGAATAGCAGTAGAATAAAGGGTTGGGTGTGGAGGGAAAAGCTTTGGCCCAAAGCACACAGAATATCCTACTGTTGTTTTCTATGCATTTCACAAGCCGTGGCATCACCAGCTTGGGAGTCTGTTTTCCTTCAGCTTGAAGTCCTAGTTTGTATTCTTGTCCGCTTTTTGATCAGAAACCCCCAATGGGCAGCCCTCTGCAGCCATCACTCCAGGGATAAGGCTGGTTGGAGTTAATTAAATCTGAGCTAAGTGATGCGGCAGAGTTGGGTGGGAGGTAATGGTCACCCATCTTCAGCTAGGACTGTGGAGTGTCCTGTCCAGTGAGAAAGCAGAAGTGATGCACTGCCTCGGAACGGCACAGGCAAATAGTTAAGGAGGACAGGGGCAACATGCCGTTAAATTGAATGGGAAAGATCTTTAAGGCAGGGCTCGGCTCTCAGGCAGTGGGCAGAGCTGATAATTTCAACGTCTACTAATCTCATAAATGCCGCTGAGTGCTAAAAGCACCTGAACATGATGTTTTTATAATATTTTGTTATCTCAGTTGTTAATATTTTGTTGTTTTGTTCTGCTTCCAATCAGTCATAAAACAATCAAACAGACTTGCTGGTTTAATGAGAAAGCACACTAATATGGATAACTGAATTTATCTCTGATAGATATATCATGTTTGTAGTATGCATGTTATCATTCCCTGATTATGTATAAATAATTATTCATTCTATATATATGTGTAAAATATATATGATCCAGCATTTAAATTATATCATAGACAGTATGTAACTTAAGTCTAGGGTTGACAACCTGGACTTAAGTTACCTACTGTCTTTTGTTTATTAAATGTTTTTTTTTCTGTTAACTCTCCTGTGTACCAATACAACTTGTGAAACTCAGCAATTACAAACATTTTTCATTTCTTATACTGCGTTATTGGTAGAGGGAACTAATAATACAGATCCCAGTTATTTGGCTATTCATCAGCAGGAGCAAACATGCTATAAGATATACCTCTGACAGCAACTACTGCAGCTCTGCTTTAACCCTTAGTAACCCCTTGATAATACTGATAAAAAGAGAAAAGTATAAATTTATAGCTGCTTCATGCATAGGTGAACAAGGATTTGACGTCTCGATCAAATGCATGTTGGGGGGGGTAATCGATAGATCATAATATAATTATGTATACAAATCATAGTTCACAGTCAATCACTATCAAGTCTGAAACACTGTGTATACTCTCAGCCCACTTGCATTATCCAGGGTGCTGTTACACTAACTGTGATAAAGCGGTACTGATAGAGCAATTATTTCACATTTCATACTGCATTTGCATTTTGATTTTATGCATTTAGCTCATGCCGTAATCTACTTACAATGGGTAATATTGATCCAGCAGTTGGCAAACTAGTTCAGGAGTCTGTGCCTGTGGTGTATGTGTTTTACTCTAAGTGTAAGACAAAAAGTCTCTCTCGTCAATTCATGCAAAAGCTCAAAATGTGTAGGCCTACAATTCTCTAGATCAATGGGCACTATCACCAAGTCTTTTCTGGCTAACTGGGCATCGATTCATTTACTGAGTCTTTATGCAGCTCAACTCAGTGTGGAAAAACACCCCACAGCACTATAAAGTAATGAGAAAGGTTTTCGGGCCGAGCTTTCACAACAAAACCCTTTAACATTCCAAGGTTTTTTAGTTTCCTTCATGTCGCAGTGACGTATTGAGAAAGGTCGCGCGTGGATGAGTACATATTTCAGCGCCGACCTAATCTCATCTCTAGGAGTGAATATGGCACAGTGTTCCCTACCACAGCTGATGGAATCACATTCAGCAGGGGCACTAAGACAGGCAAATTGAGGCTCATTTTATCTGAGTTTACATTACAATATGTTATGATCCCAAAGCTGTCAGGGGTAAAAAAAAAAAAAAAGAACTGGCATCCACGGTTTAGAGTGCTGGAAAATCTTTAAAAGTGCAAGTTCTGGGTACACTATAAAAAAAGGTGAGGCGTGTGTGTGTGTGTGTGCCCATGCAGAAATGCACTTTTCTCATTATGGACTCCTTACCTTACAATTACACTTTACAGTTCCTAAAATTAGCAGATCTGGAGCACCTTTATCAATAATTGCATAAGTGCTTAAGAAGCCAAAGAGTTCTTTACTATGAAAACAAAAAGTGCTCCAAAACAATCATGAAAAGTAAACTACAGTCTGAATGTTACTCCTTTTAGCAGTCTAATAACGTTCTAATGATGATATTAAAGGCCCTGAAAATCTATTTTCTCAATCAGCAATTTAATGTAATCAGTGGGTTCCTAGATAAACACAACATCCTCTGCTAAAATTAAAACAAGTTTGGTTATTCCACATGATAGATATGTGTATTTTGTGTTTTGCCTGTGCTTTTATCACTGGTTTAAAGTGGGCGTTGATTAGTTGAAAAACATGTGACATCATGTACTCCTGAGCACCAATCAGGATTCAGCAGTGTTAGCCAAATCTGATCAAACTGCACCCACACAGACCTGATGAAGCAGATTAGTTGAGTATCATAAAATGATACCTAATGATGATGATGTTTCTTTTTTTCCAAACTGTGTCTTTGATTGTTGCTTATTCAGTGAAGACTGTTTAAGGTTATAGAGAAATACTCAGAGTTTTCACAGGCTTTTAGTAAATGGTAAAATGGCTACATTTATAAAGCACTTTACAAGGTTTTGCACTTTACAAGGTTTTGGTTGCCCAGCACGCAGGTTGCTGGGCAACCATTGGAAGCAGTTTGGGGTTCAGTGTCTTGCCCAAGAACACTTCGACATGTGGACAGGAGGAGGTGGGGATCGAACTGCCAACACATTGTGAAAGATATAAACCCTCATTTGGCAAGGAGTGGGGCTGTGTGAAGGGCTAAAGGTTAAGGGTCAAGATGGACTTGGAATATATGATTTTTCATATATGGCATGTGTCACAAGACTGGAAGGAGAATGTGTCGGGACCAAAAAGGCTGAGAGATTTGTAGTTTGTTTCAGGAAAGAAATGGACAAGCTGGACAATGGACTGCAACATTTCTCAATGATCTGGAGATGACTATAGCAAGAACTCTCTCTTATGAGAGCAGCTCCTAGGGATGGATGAACAATTTTCCGGGCTAGAACATTGGCTACCATCTTTTAGGACAGTTGGTTGTCGAAGATCACACAAAGGTCTTTGCAGATAGGAAGGGTGTTACTGTAGTTTCATCTTATAAGGGATAGGTTTTCACAGGGAGGAAGAAAGTCATTTTGAACTTGAGCTTGTGAGATCCACCTTGAAATGTCAGTTGGGCATGCAGAGATGCGTTCTTGAACCTGACTGTGTGAGACATGATAACTAAGCCACAGTACCACAAAGTGAGAATAGGAGGGGGCTAAAGACTGAGCCCTGAAGCATGTTGTGCCCAAACTCTCATATGCCAGTGTTTCTCTCTCTCTCCCTCTCTCTCTCTCTCTGTGTGTTGTGTGTGTGTGTGTGTGTGTGTGTGTGTGTGTGTGTGTGTATAAGCCAATACTGTATATCAAGGCAATATTGACATCTGATATTAGTATGTCAATGTTGCCCATGATGGAGATGAAGACATGATTTTCCTCAACAGCTTCTGGGGTCTATAAAATCTGCAGTGAACCCTGCCTCACCCTGCTTTGGGAGATGCTAAACCTAGTACGAATTTCATTAGCATTTGTTTTAATGGAGGGGTTTATTATTCCATGATGGTCTATTCTTTGCAAGCTTTTCCCACCTAAAAATAATGATGTTTCTGAAGTAAACACTCAAACACTCCTGGATTTTTTTTTAGATGACAAAGCTGAATATATGTATCTTCTGAGTACCTGCAGAGTACATAAGCTGTCAGCAACATCATTTAAGACACTATGGATTTGGACTTGGAATATGAATGTGTTGTGATTCAGATTCCATTGAACCAAACTTTACTTCACCTTTTTCCATCTCCACTTGATATTTGGACTAGCCATTAAAGGACAATCTTTGTGCTTAGTCACAAAGGCTTTTATCAGTTTTCTCTGGGCTCTGACTCTAATTACGTATGACATGACTGTGGATGGTGTTGTAGGTTATTTCTTGGTGTGGCCTCTGGCTGCAATTTTACATCACTGAATAATTACTTTCTGGTTTTCAATATTTGGCTTTTCAACTGCAACTGGCTTTATAAAATATGACAAATCTGTTTTGAGATTCTTGTAATGTTAGCTGATGAAGCTCTGTGGGTGAATTTAAAAAAAATCGTTCAATGTTGTACTTTACTGACTACAACCAACAGTCCCTCGGGTGTTCTTGGAGTCACCTTTTAACTGTGAAAAAATGCAGAACAGAAACCACTGGAAATGACTCTCATAGGATTTGAGGAAAGAAAGCTCAAATGTACCTTTTTAGGCTGGTATTTGCCTGGAGTATTCATATTCATCATTGATTCTTCAGGTGTTTCTTGTGATTGTTATTTTTCCTGTTTACTAACTTATCATTTACATTTACCACCTTGTTTTGTTGCGCGTATAATTTTCTGCTTCCTATTTTTATGCAATATTTTTATCAGTCAACATGGATGAAATTAGCTATAAATATTGGTGACATGAAATGACCCTACATGTACACATAAACACACATTATTTCACATACTGTAGGTGGGATTGTTGTTTTTTTACGTTAACATAGGATGAATAATAGGATTTCAAATACAAGAGAAAATACAAAACAAACACCTCTGCTGCCCCATCACTAGTCACTTTGTAGCTACATAAAATCTAGAGGGCAGATGTACCAGGTCTGTGTATTCATAAGGAACCCAAACAACAACATGAACTTTGGATAGATCTGCTGTTATCTTTTTTATAGATGTGAGATAGGTGGGTAATTTCTGGGGCAGCGCTTGAGAGATAAAAACCAGACATAGCTGCTTTTGCCCTCAAAATAAGAGATGACTAATCTAATATCTGATATGATTCACAGTGAGAACTATCACGTATAAAACATGGGATGGTCTGATAAACAGTCTGCTGAAGCTTTCAGACACATAATACATTTGTATTGTAGATAATGTCCTGTTTGTATAATATACCTATATACCTATGTTATACTGCAGTGCATGAAGAGATACATAGATAGTCTTTATTGTCCCAAGAGGGAGATTTGTTTTCAAAGTCTGTACATGTTAATGTCTCACAAGAAAAACATACAAATACAAATGAGTTTTACTTTTAAAAGAAAGTAATTTAAAATTAACTTTACATTTGTCTTTGTAGGGTTGTCATGTTATGAAATGACTATGTAAGTTTCAATTTTAAGGTTAGATGCATTATGACTTAACTTTGGAAATGCAACAAATGTACAGTAACAGGAAGCTGATGTGAAGAAAATCAAAATCGTAGCAGTAGCGCTCCTGGAGTCCAGACTCCACTGGCACTCTTAAAAAGGGAAAAAGAGTATTAAAGAGGACAAAAATATAATATACAAGTATAAAAGCCAGGCCCTCAAGTGGATAATTTAACCTCTAGATACTGTAAATATCCCTCAGTGGTTAAAGCATGTTTGGCAGGCACTGTCCACCTTGACACAGGTGTGCTAATTATTCATATAGTTTATTTTTTGTCAACGCGTTTAATTTGTATCATCCACTGTGTGGACTGAGTGCCTGATATTGGGTTTTATATGCAACATCTAACCCATGGATGTAGATATATGTTTTCCGAGACTGTACTGTTGAGACATACGACAGCATTGTCATATCAGCAAATACCCAAAAACTACACGTTTACATTCAAGTGGCAAAGCCCTTTATTATTTTAGTCATGGCAACAAAGGTCCCCTAACCCTGAAAGAAGTCATTTTAACCCCAATCAGTCGTTTTTATGCGTAAATCTAACCAAACCTTAACCACAGCTGTGTAAGGTCAGAAAATGCTTTTACAGTGATTTGTAACCATTTTTCGAAGGCACTGACATTCTTCTTCTCTTATATGTGTTGTTCAAGAGGTCAGTTACAAACCACATACATTTTCATCTAATTTGTAGAGCTTGTGGTGTTTTCCTCTCCAGTATTAGGACATTTCATATTTCTTAAATTTTCTGTGTTGCAATATTATACCCATATGGTATAGAAGATACACTTTTTATATACAAAGGTAGATTAAACAGTGGATATAGATGATGTGAATTTCACAATGCTGTATAGAACTGCACATTTTACCCAGAAACGAAAACACTAATATTGCACCTGATGGACAATAGCTCTGCCTACTCTCATTAAAAAGAAAAAAAAAATCACAGTTGGAAATATTGGAGGAAAAACATCCAGGACACGTGATAAAAACATGTATTAGGTTAATTCTCTTGTCAGTGCCCTTGACCACGGTACTGGCTTAGAACTGTGAGTTGGCCCCCGGGCGCTGCACAGTGGCTGCCCACTGCTCCAAATGCTTAGGATAGGTTAAATGCAGAGAATGAATTTCCCTACGGGGATAACTTGAATAACTAACTTAATGATTGCTGTAATGCAATGCTTTCCACAGTAATTTTAATTTAAAGAGAAAGAAATTTGGCAAGAAGCAAAAGTGCTGTTGCTATGGTTACTTTGTGCACTAATTCTGCACTTTTTAAACCTTTGACCAGAACTATTGCTGCGTCTCAGATCGCGTACTTCCGTTAGTACACTTAATATTTTGAGTGCATAAGTGCGTTCACACTGACAAGTATGGCAAAATGCAGTGTACTATAAGTACCCGGATGGTGTACTCAAAACGGTCAGAAAGTTGGGTGTGGAACGCTGCACACTTCTCACCCTCAATGGTCGCCATCTTGGCTACGTAGCGGAAGGGGAGGACCTCCAATGTGTGAAAATGGCGGCCGCGGTTGCGTTTGTTACGGCTAAAAGTAAAAGCACGATTTTTTTATTCATTTTTAATATAATTGAATTGAAGTCAAGTGAGCAAACAAGCTGGCAGATATTTCAGCGTGCTCAGATCATTTCTCTTCCAGTAAGTCAGTCGGTCAGTCAGCGTCTATAATACTGGAACCCATGTACTCACCCCACCGCCTTATCCTTCACCTCCCTCCACCAAGTGTTGGAGGACTCGAGAGCTTGACTCCTCGTGCTCGCCGTCCAAGCCTCATCATTTATCATTCAGGAACCTCACATCAGAAAATGGGCTTTTAATTATTTATTTTCTGGCTGTGTCCTGGGTAATTTGGGGGCAAGACCTTGTGGTGATTTACACGAAGGCCTCGGCGGATGATAAATGTTCTGCCCTGGTGATATGATTGGAACCTTTACTGTCTTCCTCCAACTGCCTGTTCTTTCTAAGTTTACCAGTTAGTGAAAAAATGTGTCTTTGTGTGTATTTTTAGTGCTCTCTTCCCTATGTACCAGTACAGGAGTTGTACTTAAACATGGAGAAAAAGTTACCGTTATTCACCACGTCTGAATTACACCACCTTTTGTAATGTTATGTCTCACCAGAAATCCCTGTTTGAAGCAGATACATATCAAATTAAAGAAGCAAGACGCCATCAAGATGTCTTTTGATGAACACGCATTATTCATTATTTTGTTTCATCAGTCTTACCTCTTTCCTGAATAATCAAGCTTTCGGCCAGGTTTAAATTGACCACACATGAACACATAGTGTAAATAACAAAGTTAATCTTCCATTCATGTAACTGTGAATTAAACAGAAAGAAACTGCATTTTTTAAGCAACAACAGTGACATCCATGCTCATCATTTGGGAAGAAAAACGCCATTTGGACAGATTACGCTCATAACGTCTGTAACATTAGATTGAATGGGAGAACCGTTACATTACAACAGATTGCTAATGATCACATTCTGTGTTGAATGACAAAACATAGATCATTGAAATTACTCTAATTGCATTATGCTAACTCACTTCTCTGTGAGAAACAAAACCATACAAGGTGAAGCACATCATTAAAGACAAAGTGTAATTCCCTATAATATATTGTGATTTCTTCCCATCATTTGGCAAAACAGTCTCCACAGAGAGCAGCAGAGCTAAAATGTCACAGAGGAGTTCAGATAAAAGGCCAAGGTCCTGTGAGTTCACACACTTTTCACACACTTTTGTCTTTTCTCTCCACTCTTCTCCTCTTCATTTTGTGTGGAGACACCATCATGTGTGCACTGTGGTTTGATTAAGAGCTCCCCATGGTTTGGCAGAGGGAAGAGAATGTGTTTACTACACACTTTTATGCCATATACAATGTTCAGTTTGTGGTCTTGATTGAGCCCAGTAGGCCTATAGAGATGGCAGCCTCTGCTCTCTCTAAACCTCTGGGGGTTAATTAACCAGACTAGGTAACTAGCTAGCAGCCTCCGAATGCATTAGCAGACAAACAGACCTATTGAATCTTCTTTGTCTGTGTCCTGCTCGTATTAGATAGTGTTCACAAAGTTTAACCAATTTTGCCTTGCAAATGCAAGAATTCAAAATTATCAAAGTCTAATTATTACTGGAATGTCCAGCCAGTCGTTTGTGCCGTAGTTTCCTGCAGCTGTGATACTCTGGAGAGATTTCTTGTCAGAGATAGAGGCAAACACACAGGATGAAGATGTGGATTCTGCTTTCTAAGGGACTGTTTTTTGGCTTGGTTTGCTTTTTCTGCAGAATATTGGTATCAGTAGGCTGCTCTCTGTATGACTGTGGTAAGACACCTTTACTTCAGATCTGTACTAAAGATTGATTATTAAATGTATGCCTCTCGAATCTGTCAGGATCATTAAGGTTAATTTATAGAAGCACTGTATTTTCATTTGACATTTATATTGCAGTATTATTCATATCAGCACAATACCTGATTAATTTGTGAACTGATAATCTCCAACTGCAAAAGGGGGGAAAGGGAGGCAGAAGGAGTCATATCTGTATTAATTTCTGTGTAATCCTCTTTAATTTATTGATCTTTATTTATTTTTTAATTGTTAAGAGTGTCTGCATTCATTCAGGTGCTAGAAACATTCTGTAGCCTAATTTAGATACTTTGGGTTGTATAATTCCCAGTCTCTGTGTTTTAGATAATTTATAGAATATATAATATAGTTTCCATAGTCTGTAACACTTAAAGTGAGATTTTGTATTCTTCCCCTTGCTGCCTGAAATAGTTTATGTGTGCCACACTGGGTTTGTGTCTGCCTTCAGACAAAATGATTATTTTTGACTCTTACACAGATGGGAGTAAATCCATGTCATCCCATAAAATCAGCGCCAGTGCCACCAAACTTTACAGAAACATCATGATGCCAGATGCCCTTTGTGGAAAATCAGAACAGCTTGCGTATTTCTGAGTTGCCTTACTGAGCTGCATCCATCTTACAACAGAACTTTTGTGTATACTACCCAGCCTATTATCCTATTACTCATCTGCTCCTCGTGAGCAGATGAGTAATAGGATGCTGCAGCAGGGGAAATGGTACAGTGAGTGATAAATGCATCTTTTCTACATGAATCCCCCATTAATTACATGAACAAATGCCTTGTAACCTGCAATCCATGAGTTACTATCATGTGTCAAAATCACACCTATTACCATTTCACTCTCATGCACAATGTAACAAAAGCAAAAACATAAATGAATCTTATCCAGAGATTCAGATAGGAGCTACGTGCCTTTCGAAACCAAAATAATCAGAGCTCAGAAAGAGACAAAGAGCCTTGCAGAGGGATCTTATGCATGGTACTTCTGGCTGAGCTGTGCTTTAGGTTTAATCTTCCTCCTGCTAAGATGGTGTGGAAAACTGAGCCATTATTGTTTTCAGTAGTGAGGTGTATGTGTAATGAGCATACAATGCTTGTCTGAGAGGTTTCACCAAAGTGCTGAGGCTTAAGGAAAAGAGGAGCATGATTCATCTTGTTTGTAAGACGAGCCTTTATTAGGGGCAGAGTAAGAAAAAGACCTTGGCTATAGCTCTTCCACCCAGTGACTCTGTAATTGCTTTCGGCTGCTCCTTGAGAATTTGATGAGTCAAGTCAAGACTTTTCTTTTGAGTGACTGAGCAAAAAAAGAAGCTCTTACAGTTAAAGTCAATTATCACAGCATCACTGTGGAAACACAAAAGTGAAGGCCATGGGGTGTGAGCAAGCTTTAATGCATTAGACATCAGGACGCCTTAATTTTGTTCACATTCTTAATTGCTTTCATATGCTATAATGAAAGAAAAATGCAGTTAATTCATGGTTTTTGAGTTTCTAAAAGCGATACACACCCCAACTCACATTTACCATCAACTGTGATGATAGATCTTTCAAAGTATTGGATCGCACATCTGAACAAACGGCTCACAAACTTTTTTTCCCAGGTTAATCTTTTGTTTAAGTCACATGCAACTTAAATAAGGATCATCTTCACATAGACTGGTAACCTGATTTTGTGACTGCTGATGTGTGTTGTTGGAGACACCTTTTACCTCAGTGTCACATTTTTCTGCCTATATGGCATTTCCAAATTAACACAACATTCATAAGATGGATGTTAAACACATTTATTGCAGCCGTTTGAAAGCAGCTTTGTTGAGGAAATAAAATAACCTCCGCTGAGCCAGGCCAAATGTCGACTGCTCCCATTGGTCTACAACAACAGGAGACAGACTTAACAGTTCTTGGTACATCTGATGAGTCATTCCCCAACTTGAAGCATGCTACCAACTCCTGAAAATAGACGTCTATATGAAAAAGACACAGGCAACTCTTTTCTCTTATTAAAGCAGAACGGAGTGTACTGTATCTGTCAAAAGAAGATAGGTTTGAAGTGTCTTCACAAGACCCTTTGGATATCCTGGATCTTATAATGGGGCCCATGGGCTTTGTCATACATGATATATATCAAATTAATTGTCATACAGGAAAAATGGTGGCCAGTGGCCAAGGCAGACCCACACATCATCTTCATATTGATGGGAAAGGAAGCTATCCAACTCTATCTGAAGAGAAATATAAAACTTCCTGTTGTTTGACCAGTCAGATGTCTGTCGGGGAAAGTAGAGCTCTATTTCCTGTTCTCTTATGAACCACCTTGTTTTTGCAAATAGGGTGCCAGAAATCCACAGTATCCCTCATTCTAAATCACAACCATGTCCTTTTTAAACTTACCCTGAAGGCACTTTAATTTTCTTGGCTGAAACACTTAAGTCTCCTAAACATTGGAGCACAATCAGTTAGCCGTGTGCACACTGAATTTGGTACAGTTTGGTCATGATCAGGGGAAGAGATTATGTTTTTTGAGGTTTATGTCATCACAGAAACATCTTTGATAGGGTTGAGATAAAAGGTAGATACACGGTTGCTATGAGCAAGGTCATAAAATGTCAGGGCATTTGTGTTTGTGGATGTGTTTTGCAAACAAGCTGTGCGTTAAGAGAAACATCAAGGTGTACCTGACATATATAAACAATAATCTCCATTTCCATATTCCATTTAATAAGAACTGAGGATATGTTTGCTCACCCTTTTGGAGGGATACTGGCCATGTGTAGCACATGGACATTCAGTAATTAATTGTTGGAAGTCCTACCTATTCAGACCATCTGGACTATAATTAGGCCACAGTAGTGCCCTCTAGCTTAGAATCATCATGTTTCCTTTTTTCCCCCCACCAGATTGGAAGCAATAACCTTTTCCCCTGAACGTTTCTACCATCATGACACAGCGTCCTTAGAAGCAACCCTGAGGGGCACCTTGGAACAAGTAGCGCATGGTAGTGCTGTTTTTGGCAGTAGTTTTTGTGGCCACTCTCACTGAACCATTAATGAAAACAGTTGGAAAGGGGTCAGTAATGAAAGCAAATAACATTCAGTACAATTTCTGCTTTCCTAGAAGTGTATGATGTCGGTGTATTGGTTAAGTAAGGGGCACAAACTGGGATATATAGATGGCTCCACCTCCCAAAATGCTAATTGAAAAATCCACAACTGTTGCATTTTAAACCAACATTTCAAATTGAATGTCAGCTTCAAATTGTGCGAATCTTGGCAGCCCGGCTATTGACCAACTTTCCCACATCGCCCCAATTCTGGCATTTTTGAACTGTTTTTATGTTGAGAGTCATTTTTAAAGTAATGTTAATCACATTAATTGTGGTCCATGATTGCATTAGTGACCTTTTAACTTCTTAATGTCCTCTTAGGTCTGCTAATTTAGATAATTTGGCTGTTCCACAGTCTAGGTTAAAAACAAAGGGTGACCAAGCTTTTGCTTGTCTTTCCTTTAGTATTACATCTGCTGGCATGGTCTCTGTTTTGCCTCAAAAGCAGTTCTTACTAGATTTTGGCTCATTACTTGCGTGTTAGTGTTCTGTCGCCATATCAGTTGACAGCCTTAATAATACTGTTTTATTACAGTTTTTATGTTTCATCCTCAACTTTGTCATAGTTTTATCTTATCCTCAATGTTTTCATAATTTTACTGCCACATTCCATTTATACTATTGGGTTTATTTAATATGATGTGTCCTGTCATTATTACTGTTGTTGTGTTGTTGTTGTTGTTGCTGCTGCTGCTGCTAGCATTAGCAAGACCAGGGCCTTAGTGGGCAAGCTAACTCAAGGTTCAGGCCAGCTTCTTCACTCTTATGATAAGACCTGTTAGGTGCCTAGAGTGATTAAGATCTGGGCCATCCTCAGATTTAAAAAAAGCAGCCACTTGCACTTTATGGCTATCCCCTGCTTTTATATTTTGTAATTTTAGTGTGTTTGCAGTAACATGAAATAGTTAGAGATTTAACAAAAAAAAGCTTAGACACAGCATGCTGAAAATAACATGTGACTGATAATGGATTTGTAAATACTTTCTGCAGTGTTTTGTGGGAGAGATGTGGACACACAGTGAGAGAGAACTTTTCTTCACCTCAGGAACATTTGCCCTCGGCACTTGGCCCTTAAATTACAGTGCAAAGAGATGCCAAATTAATTTACTAGGTTTGGTCTGTGACATATTGGTGAGCTGTTTGGAGGCTTGCTCAGTTTGTTCATAGGTCAATGACTGAAGTTGCTGGCAATACAAACTTTGCCAGAGTGTAAGAAATGATCAGAATATATCGAGTGTACATCCGTCTGTGTGTCTCTATTACTTCAGAATCTGTTTGAATCTTTTAATGCCATGCGGATAAACAGGTGTGAATAAAGTGTGAGTGTGTGCTTGGGGAACACTGATATTGTCAGCAGACAGCAGCAGATGTAGTAAAGGTTGGCCAGACAGAGGCTTGAAGGTGTGGCTGCCTTCATAAAACAGCTGCCATGGCAGATAAGCTCAGAACTCAGGGTCCATGTCCTTCTTCAGCAGCAGTTTACCTCGAATACTGCGTCCTTCAGTTTCTAATGCATCCAAGTATTTGACATAAATGCTTTTAAAACATGTCTTAACCAAAAACAAACTTAAATATTAATTAGAATTCTGGTTAAAATATAATAAATGGCGGTGGTTTAAGGAATGCAGTGTGGACAGTAGTTTGCAAACTGAGAGAGTGCCTCACTAATGTTCAAGTGTTGTGAGAGGAGTATAATAAGATTTTCGCGAGGTAGTCCATAGAGCAACTGATTAATCCAAAGATTAATTTAATCTGTTTTCATAATAAAACATTATTAGCCGTTCCCTCCTCTAAGCGTTACCTTTCAGCCCTCTTAAAAGATTATACACTTCCCAATCACTTACCTGGAAGCAGTCAAGAAAGTCATTAAGTTAAGCAGACACTGTCAGTGTTCAGGATGCTGAAAACGATGGGAGAAATTGGTGAAGTGCCATGAGAAATGGCCATGTTAATGATTTCTTTGCAAAAGGGTCTGTCTGCAGTAGAGTTTCATTTGGGGCTTATCTTCAGCAAACAGACCCGTCCTAGGTCTCCAGGTGGCAACAAACTTTTAATGTGAGGAAGTGGTTGTGAGAAGTAAAAAAAAAAAAAATCCTCAAAGTATCTACTGTATAAATACAGGGTCGTTGAGGTGTGTGTCTCCAAATCTCTTTTTTCCTTAGCATAATTGGTCAGTAAATGATCTCTACTCCTCTGCTGTAACAGAAAATTACAGGGTTTCTAGTGACATTAAATACTGTCAGTTATTGGTTTTAACATTAACATAAAATCAACAAGTAAATGGAGGAATTGTTTGTTAGTATAGCCCGACTGATTTTTGAGCCCAGTACTGATATCGATATTTGAGAGTTTAAAACATCCAATAATGATTTATCAGCCGATAGTAATTTTTTATATGATAACTGTTTTTTCTTACTGTATTCAAGTTTTGTCTCTGGATTTTAGCAAAAGCAGCAAAGCACATATTTATCCTTTGGCAAACCTTTTATTTGATTGACATTTAACCATTGTGTGTGTGTTGTGTGATTTGATCTAATACACATATCGACAATATAAAGAAGAATTAAACATTAAATATTCCAGTCACTGCAGCTACCTAGAACACATTGCCTTGGTAGACCTACTGTTAAAATATTAGCTCCCCACACCACCCCATATCTAGTGCTTAAACCAATCACCCAGGGCTATTGTTAGCTAAACTGCTGCTGTGTAGTGAGCTTCAGAGTCCCTGGGTGGATCCAAATGCTTTCTCATTGCTCCTCCTTCACTATGCAAGCAACTTCAAGGAGACACGAAACAGAATTAAGTGGAGAAAAGGAGGAAGGGAGAGAAAGTGGAGGCCATTTTGGACTGTTTATTTGATATACTATATACATAATAGCAAAAGTGGTACTAGCTGTAACATTAACTGTGAGTAACTGTTAGTGAGTTACTGAGTTTTCAAGGCACTTAAGAAATGAGACCATTTGCATATTTGTTTTTTAAGAAGTTTTTCTTGCACATAGATATGCTGATCTAAAGACCAGTTAATTTTTATTCTCACTGGAATTATAGCTTTTTTATTATAATCAGTGACATCTTAATACAGTCACAGTTTTTTTTTACAGCTGACATGCAGTTATTAAAGTTTTCTATTGCACAATGACAAAAAATGGCCACAGATTTAATCTTTTATTTAAGAAAAACTGCTGAAAATTCAGTCATTTTTGCTTCTATAACCACAAAAACGCTGTGAGCTCTTGAGGGACTGAGTGTGGTTCAGTGATTAGTACTGAGGGTGTTCCCCTGCCTCATTCACCCAACACCCAAGGGAGCCAACGGAGCAGGAAATGTGTTTCAGTTTACCATAACGATGACAGCCACCTGAGGAAGGCCATTTGTATCAAACTTGAGTTTAGATACTTTGAAACAAAAAGTAATTTAATACAGCTGGGATTTTTTACAGTATTGCACTTTTACAAACTTCTCCAGTGTGAATATTTCCAAAGTTGCTTGAACTGTGTCTGGTAATCTTATTCCAGTGTTTGTACTGGAGGCAATCCGCAACAGAGAATGCAATTTAATTAAACTTGAACATGTTTACTTTGATTAAATTCCAGCTACATTGTATTGTACTGTTTTCACAAGTCAACATTGTTTAAGCAGTGACATTACCTGAGCACCCACCGGCAATGCAAACACAATCCTGCTCACGCGCGTTAGACTGAATGCAGCCTGTGGCTATTGCCTTTGACAAGCAGCTCTGACAGATCAGTATTCAAATTCAAAGATCCCTATTTTTTCTTGTTTTCTTTTCATTTTACTCCCACCACTTGCCTTCCCCACATTGTTCCAAATGAGAGTTGTGTGAAAGATACACAGAGACCACCCAGGCCTTTCTTCATGAATTATTCAAAGTATAAGATGTGCAAGTATCATGACAGGATAATTAATCATACAACTAAATATAGATAAAGGATATGTTTTGTTGCTTAAGTTTGGCTTGTTTTGTTTTTGGCAATACATGAAACTTACACCAGCTGGGAAAAAATAAACTGTGTCACTCATTACTGTACTGTATTCGAATGACTTAATATCTGACATACATGCTACAGAACATATTGCACTTTTTTTTAAATGTAGCTTGTAGAGATGCATTTACTCAACTCAACTTTATTTATATAGCACCTTTCATACAAACATGCAGCCCAAAGTGCTACGCAGAGCAAGGATAAAACAGCACAGACAAAAAAGTAAAAAACAAAAAATAGACAACAATGAATAGAATTTTGCAAAACTAAAAAGTACAACAATTAAGCTATAAAATGTTAAAAAAAAAAAAAGATAAAAGTCAATAAAATAAATAAAAGCTTCTTTATAGCTGCTCAGGAGAAACCAGAAATGGATAAGAGGGGGAAATATAATGACAAACAATTTTACTGATATTCTAAACTTGATGTGAGCTTTAGGAAATCTATCCCACAGCGTTTGAAGTGAGCGCGAACAGCATGAAGCACCATAAATGCAATATTGACTGAGACATTCCAGACAAGAATCAGCAGGACGGTCATTTTGGACATTATCTTTTGCCACCTGCTGTATCTTTTATTTTATGTTGTTGCTGTTGTTCAACAAAAACTGAATCACATGACCTGATCAATATCCAATAAGGCTTTGTGGTCCTATAATCCCATGGGAGAACCATATTGATTGGCTGA
This sequence comes from Macquaria ambigua, assembly GCA_008360985.2. Taxonomy (NCBI): domain Eukaryota; kingdom Metazoa; phylum Chordata; class Actinopteri; order Centrarchiformes; family Percichthyidae; genus Macquaria; species Macquaria ambigua. The sequence goes on along the minus strand of VMKM01000098.1, from coordinate 53,503 downwards.
TAAGAGCAAGCTATAAAAACAGTCAAATCACTCAAACGTCTGCTTTGATTCTTCACCTGAGAGCTCATTAACCCTTTGTAAACCCTCTGTCTTCAGCCATAACTGCAGTCAGATTAGTCCTGCTGTGGGAATTCCCCTGGGTAGTGATCGTACTGTGAGGTCTTGAGGCAATGCTGCATGCGTTTATGTGTATGCAGTGTTCTACTTGAATCAGCAGCAGTGTTGCATTTACATTTTGCCGTTGTAAAACTGTTGTTGTGTGCTAAATTTGTGTCGATAGCAATGATATGCAATGGAGTGTAACCTGCAGCAATAACATTAGCATTTATGACATTAACACTGCGATACCTCATCTTACACCTATCATAACATATTTGCAATTGCTTAGTTATTTCACCTGAGACTAAGTTATGTACTGAACTAGTACCATCGGATCAGAACATGGAAGTCTAAGAAATAAGAAATTATACAGTAAATACTCAATACTTTATAAACCATTATGATTTATTTTAGTACTTTTTAGTAAATGTCCCTAGACTATTTCCTCAACAGGCTTTACAATCTATACAATCTATTCAATGTACAGTACGACCACCCTTATCCTTAGATTCCCAATTCGGATGAAGAAAAACAAAATATATAAACTTATACGGAAAAATAAAAAACTGTGAAAAAAAAACCCAGGGAAGCCTCAGGTAGGGATACCTCTTCCAAAAGTGACACAACATGCAAATTATGTTGTATATACACAGTAAACAGAAATCATTTTTATAATACAATTACAATATGGAGATTAAGAATGACAATACATTAGGTGCAAACATATATGAAGAAACTATACTGAAATTGTCAATATCAACACTGTATAATCGCGTCATGTTTGCTGATTCTTGTTTGTTTAAGACTTTTATTTGCTTGTAGAGTGTGAACATACCATAGATCCATTCGAGTCAATCAATACACCATTACCTTTCCCCGGACTGTGTTTGAAATACCAGTATAAAGCCAAATATGTATCTTTTAAAGCCTCATTATATTTCCTCTCTCACCAAACACCTTACTCCAGAAGATGACTGAGACATAATAAAAAATATAAAAGCAGATATCAAGGGCTGATATTAAGGACTATATAAGGCTACATTGTCCTTTCCGAGGCGCCACAATCTGCAGAATTGAAAGGAGTTTAATGGCATTGAGCAGGTCAGAGGCCAGATCTCTTGATTGGGTGAGGAGAGAGAAAACCCAAAGAGGAGGGAGGGGAAGACACAGAGGAACATCATCAACAGCATCAAACGCGCAGGAAATAATAGCACAGGAGAATTTAAACCAAGAAGTCGTGAATACATTTTGATTTAGAGGACGAGATGGAGAGATGTCTTGCAGATGTTTGTATTTGATTTCTTGTATACTGAAACACTGTTGGGACATCACAGAGATGCATGGGTAAGTTAGAGCTGCATGTGTTCCTTTTAGCTAACGTCATGAATAATTTCTGTAACTTACAAAAAGAAAATGTTTAAAATTTTATATCTGCATTTGTTTGTCTGTTATTTTGGGCATAAAATACTTCTTGCCCAGTGGTCTCGCATGGGTGTGCTGAAGACTGTGTGTGCAGATTGATGCTTAATGCACACATGAAAACACTGGTTGATTTGATCAGTTCTTAAAGCTTGTGCAAAATGTTACATTATCACGCTCTGAATGAATATGGAGTCATTGTTTATCAGTATGACTATGAGATGTTTGCAGTGTGTCATTGTAATACTGAAAAGCATCCTCTCAGCACAGCACTTGGTCTAAGCTGATGTACTTTTGGCAGTAGGAAGCGTGATGCTTTCATTATGCTGCAGTAATACTGTTTGTTGTTTTCTGAATTTTTGCTACGGGCATTTATGAAGTTAGCATTACATGTCTCCCTTTATTATGGCTGATTGTCGGTATGGTTGCTTTGTCTTTTTACCATGCAGCACCCTATCTTTTGTGCTGTATGCTGTATGGTATACCTGTTTTTTATGAAAACGTTTAGATGCAAATATAGGCCAGAATGAGGTGTGTGGGTGTAGGGGTAAAGTCCCCGTGGTTGAGTCATAGTACCGATGAAACACCCCCTGACTCAGACCTGATGTAGGATGTCCAGACGTGGAGGGGTGGGGGGGCTGCGAATCCACAAGGGCTCTCAGGAGCCCACACAATGTGTTAACAGTGGCTGCAGATGCATTTTAATCAGTCAACACAATTTATCTCCTTCGGTTCAAAGCCAGAGAAGGAAGAAATTCACTCTCAGTTCTGCTTATCTTTTTAAAAATGCTCTTTAGACGTGAGGCTGAGTAAAAATACAGTCTCGGTCAGTGAAACTATAAGAGATCGGTGACGAAAATTTGAGGCAGTCTTGCTGGTTATGCAAGTTTATGATGAAATCATTAAAGAAAAGAGAAGATTAAGGAAAGGAGGCTAAAGGAGCTTCTGTCTTCATTTCCTGTCTGACTCTTATCCTTTCTTTACCTGGTCCGGGCAGCAGTCTGCCATGACATAGCGAGCAGTTCTTTAGTACCTGCAGCACCCAGGTTCAAGTCTCTTTGTTGGCATGCGTGTACGTACAGTGCTGGTTGTACCCATGAGCAAAACACAGCATCCCTCACAGCGTCAGGGGTGCTGTTGTGGGCTAATCTCTCTGTGGAGGCAGCAGGTGGAAAAAAGAAAATCTCTCCAGGCATCACTGACTTATCACTGTGGCGTTGCCTGAAATGTGAAATGAAAAATGTCAAACCTGAATCACGCTTTGTGGTAGTTATACATTGTAACATCATATATCTTAATGTAGTTAAGTCCCAATTATTGGTGGTTTGTTATTATAATAATCAATAATAGACTTGCACTCATCCGTATAAATGCCCACATAATGCCCGTATGACAGGGATACTGGTCCCTGATGCAGTTATTGATTTTTCACTCGGATTCAGATTGAGTAGCCTAGTGAGCTACATGCTATATTTAGTGTTTGTGTAATAGAATATATGTTACATAGCACATATGTAGTATACATTATCAGTCTAAGTGGTGGTCAGGGTGAAAGATCTGTTTTCATTATCTAAAAATATTGCTAGTTACTATGATTACTGAGTGTGGGTTTTTGCTGTCCTTACTGCAGTGGAATATTAATATGTTCTGGGTTTTTAAAACAACAGAGATGTTTATCAGCTGCATGTCATGTTATGGATGATAGAGGTGGCTATGTGGAAGGATCCAAGGTATTTTACATGTATGATTTATATCAGTTATTGTAAATTATAACATTGAAAGTAATTTTACTTCAGCAGCACAGCTGACAGTAGAACCTTTTTTCTAATGCTTTTTAGAACCCGACCAATGCTGGATGTTTGAGGCCCATACGGATACTCAAGGGTTAAAACATCTGATAACAATCTATCAGTCGATATTTATTTTTTTCACATGAAAGTATATAATAAGGAAACATTTTGAGAAGGATCCCTTCAATTTGGTTATTAAGGTCACAGTGAAACTGCATTTAAAGTGTCTTCAGCTTCCGTAATGTGACGTATTTCCAAGTGAAACGGGATATGCGGGCGAAGTATAGTGACAAAAGGGATTTAAATCAAATCACCTCCGACTATGATGTTGCTCTGCAAGCTTCTGCAATGCACAAGCTAATGGTTCTGTGCAGTTTTAAATGATGGGCAGGGTTAGCTAGTCGCCCAAACCACCTTTGATTTAAGTTTATGTAAATTTAAGATTTCAAGATGATGTGTCTATTTTTGTTTTGTTTTTTTTGGACACATATTTGACATTACATACTCAAGCCAAGAGATGTCTGAACAAATAAGCGAAACAGGATTAGAATTTGGAAAATGTATTTTTTATTTTACTGTGTCTTTAAAAACTGTGTAAAAACTGTGCGCTCTAATGGACAAACAATTTACGATACTGTTTCTCCCACATACAAACATATGGCATCTCTGTACTGCTTATTGGCCGACATATACTGTATGCCGATAACGATATATCTGCAGCCTGGCTGGTTCATCGGTGATCTTCAAATGTTTCTCAAGTCCAAATCTTTAACAAATCAAATTTCAAATATTTTCAAGCAGTTTTGAAAACATAAACAAAATGTAAAATACATAACATGGAATCAGTTAAGTCAATACAGAAGAGTTGCTGGCAGTCTCTCTATATCTGGCTGTAGATTTATTTGTCAGATAAGCACAAATAAGCAGTCAGTTTTTCATCTCATCATTTTTATTTGGACCTATTTAGACTATTTGCCCTTGTTAGTGTGAGACATCTGTCCTGAGTCTCCTGATCGTTGTGAAGGAACACAGACTTTCCTCTCTGGAGATCATTCTGACCTGCTTAAGTGGTACTATAAAGCACACTAACATCAGCTCACTATCAATATAAAGGTGCATTAATGTTTATATTGTATGAGTCTAATGGGAGTGGAGAGTGGGTGTCATTTTAACTCAGAAAAATACACCGCAATAGAATTCTTTATACATAACACATTGCTCTCTAATGAACTGATAAATTGGTTGATTTTTCTTTTTCGCATGTCACTTCGTAAATGTAATGATATGACAATGCTCTGTTCCCCAGACCTTATTAAGTCCTCTCAGATTGCCAGTTGTATTTTTATCCTCACACATTTAATTACCAAGTTTTGTTACCTTTCTTTTTTTTTTTTACAAGCTCCTTCTTGTCTCCCAAGTTCAGAATTTTTAATAGCTATTAAACATAGGATTAACTCTCTTCTCTGAGAGGCTTTTCATGTGGGATGAATCGAGATCCGACTGTTTGATGCGGCCGTTTTGACTCTTTCCCAAATCAAGGGTTATCAGACACAGAAAAGAGCAACTGACCGAATCTACCAAGTTTATCTCTAATTAACACGGATTAATTGAGCTTTGACTTTGCTCTGCAAGTCAAGCAGAAGGGGAATTTGTGCATGGAAGCCTATTATTGCCCCAAGGCTGTTGATCCTCACTGTTAAGGGCTCCAGGTCCCAAAACCCTAAATTATGTGACTATGATCATGTTGCCCTTGCAGTGTGTGTCTTAATGAATTATACAGTTTGTAACTTTGAATCCAATTTATGAAAACAGTTGTAAAAACAGAAACAATTACCAACCAGGGTTTATGGATTTTTCACTGCGATCTGTGTGTATGAAGAATAATCTGGGTTGCTGCTGCTGCTGCTGTTGTTCTTTTGTGTTTCTTATTCCTTTGCTTCTACCATTAGAAATACTGCTGTCTTCTCCTGTTAATTATTTGTGTTTGGAAATATTGATGGAGCCTGAGTTGTTTAATCCTATGCAGGTCACATCCTGAGGAGGCATTTTGTTGCATGAGAAGTCGGATTGACAGTGGTTTATTAAAGACGTACAGTGTCATTTTGCATCTTGGCAGGCTCACCTTAAAGCCTCGCTGCCCTTTACAAAGATCCTTTCAATAATGGATAAGGCAAAGAGCATTGTAGTCTCTTCCCTCTCATTATGATCCCATTTGATTACTCGCCGATGCTCTTTTGAAAAGGTGGGTTAATTGCACACTCAGACTATGAACTAACCTGCGAGTTAATAACATCTTTCCTTCAGGGTAGCATCATTAGAAGATATAAGCCTCATTAAAATAAAATGATGATTTAATAACTTTCCCTTACAATGACCCATATGAGGATGAGCTGTTATTTTGTAGTTATCTGGGAAATTAAGACATCAAACAGTGCTTTTGCATGTCCTCTGCTGTTTTCAGAAAGCAAGAATTGACCATCTCTTGACCATAGAAACCTTACTTACACTAACCATGAAGACGTCTATGCATATGTCAAAGTGGTGAAATGGTTATATTTCTTCCTTTTTGGCGCTTTCTGAAAGACTTGACTTTCTTATTCAGTCCTCATTATAACAAATTACATTACGATGTGTTGGACTTATTGACGTGTGGGCAGCCATGTCAGATGCTAATGTACAAGAGAGCTTGCTGTATAACTGCTGCACCAAGTATGTAGCACATTCTCTCCCTGCATGATTACACATAATGTTGCTTTCATTATTGCTTTATTCCTCACACAGCCCCGTTCCTCTGCGACTTTGCTTGAGCTCTGAGAGTTAATTTACCTCTTTTTCCTGCCTTTCCTCCAGAGCAGTCTTCCAAGTCAAAATATCAAAAATTTGACGCTTTGATTATGCTTTTTAAGGGGTGTTGATAATTGCCGGGTAAAGAAAGCAACTGTCTCCCACCATCCACCATAAACACAGGGAGGCTTTTCTGTGTGAAGAGGAATCACATTATGTGCAATGATCAGTGCCTGGGGGCCACATCAAACACAGTCTGAAAACCTTTCCAGAGGAGATAGAGGCAGGGCAATTTCACAAGTGGCTTTTTATTGGTTGATTGCACAGAGGCCAAGTTGTTATCTAAATCCTCAAACTACTTGGGCAAAATAAGAAGTGCCTTGTGAGCGTTCAGGGTGTGCAAACTTACCCCTCAGATGAAAGCCAAAGCAAAATGTTTACAACCAATAGTTTGCCAGGATTACGGCTTAAGAGACTAAGTGTAAACAGAGTGTAGTGGTTACAAAGTCGACCAGTGACAAACAGTGTCATTGCTAATGCAGAAAAACAGTATTATGCCAACTTTGATTTTCATGTTTTCACTTGAACTAACAGTTTATATAATCTTTTAACGGATTAACAGGTTTCATGCCCTTACAGCCCGCATTCAAATAAATTCAAAACACATGATTTTTAAAAAGAGTATAAATAAGTCATTTACAGTTTTAAGTGTGGTTTTTCAAGATAGACTCAGTATGTTTGCATCAGATCATAATAAGTCAGACTTTAAACCCTCCATTGCAAAGATCATGCTGCAGTCTAACCAGCTGACCTCCAGTACAGCGAGATCTACCATTGAGTGATTTAATTTATCATTTCGCTAATAACATTTGCTCCATATTGGAGCTGTTGGGCTAATTAGTTGGTAAATAATTTGAAATCAAACATGGATAGTGGGTGTCCACTCTGCCCATCAGGGGGAGAGACACTGATGAGCAAACTGACCCATGATTGCTTGATTCAATTTGCTCCAATTAAAACAAAATCAACTGCCATGTTTCTGTGGAGTTTCTGGCTACTGTAACTCCGAGGAGCTTACAGGGAAGAGTACGCTTAGGACCACGCCTGTATTCTGTACATGCAGTATCTAAAATCACCAGACATATACAGTATATATTCATTGGTATTGCTGTTGTTCTGTGTACATGAATGTATGTATACTGTGAAAATGTGGCAAAGCCAAAGAATGCAGCAGGACGTGAACTCAAACTTGACTCTTTATTGTTGGTTTTTCCCATAAAAAAGAATCAATGAATAAATAAATGTCAGGCTTTTCTTTGTTATTATTAACTTACCTCATACTGTAGATTAAACTAGTTTCATGTCCTGACTGCAGGACTTTTCAGTATAAGATTATTATTTGTGGACTGCAACATGTCTGAAAATGTCAAAGAATTGCCTGAATAACCAACACAATTTTCACACTAAATATTCATTTCTTTGTGTTAGTGTTCAGTTTGTTTTCAAATAACAAAATAAATGTTATACACTTATTTTTTACCCTTACAAGTAAACAAATAATTACAATTTAACAATTGTTGTCTTTACTATATTGTTCCCTTCGCTGTAAGTATTTCACACCCATAGATTTAGTGGAACATTACAGGTAAATGAGCCATAACCATGGTAATTTACCACTTTTTTAAACGGAAATGTTTCTGACTTAACTTTTAAACTGCACATTTACTTGTTTGTCACATGCTAGTATCACCACCTTGCATACTGTAGATCCTACTTGGTCCTCTAAATGCTCATCTTAAACAAATTTGCTTAATAATATACTGTATGTTCCTACTGTAGAAACTCCAACAAAGACCTGAAAACCTTCCAACTATGATTTGAAGATCTCCTCCTAACTTGTTTTAAGACATATAAAATACTTTGCTTTGAATAATAGTTTATGTCTGATATGGTTTTTCCACAAAAAAGTTCAGTTATCTTGTTGAAAATGGTTAAAATTACACCTACTTTCCCCCTTCAGTAGATGTATGTGAAAACAGCCTAATAGTGTAAGTGATAAGCAATGTGTGACACACAAAAAAAAAATACTAACACAAAACAGTGCATATCAATTAGGGAAGGTACACACAGGAAGCTAAAAAAGTATGCGCAAAATGAAAGAGTCATAGTGAGGTTGTGCAAAAGAAAGGTACCGAGACAGAAATTCAGCGATGACCCGGGGAAGATATCAGTCCCCTGCCTGGGGAGTGATCCTAATCTCCTGTATACAGTAGCTCCACTCTCAGCTCTCGATTTCTGTCTGATAAATCCTCTTGTAGTTCACTCACCTGGATACCAACTGTGCAGAGGTCAAAGCTACACAAATCTACATTAGTCTGACATGAGATGTAGCAAATATACCTGCAGTTAGCATGAATATGTATTTGAGGAAGACATGTTAGTGGACTAACGGCGCATGCAGGGCTGTCTTTTGCCACTCTGGTAAAGACAGACGTCACCCCTACTCCTCTTCTTACTAGTTAGCCCCAGGCTGTGTTGGAAAGTAAAGAGCAGCATCACGGGATGGAAGAGCCCTGCATGTTTTTAGGGATTCCAATAGAAATTAGTTTGTGATCGGAATAGAAAACTGTATGCATATTTAGAAATGAGCTGAGACAAATATGTTCTCATATATTGTCATAGTGGAGGAGTAAATCATAATTTAATAGTCTGGAGTGTTATGTAGGTTTGCAATTCACATTGGGCCACTTGTGTACATATGGTTGGGATGATGGCATTGCGCAGGCGACCTCAGCACCCCTGCGAAATGGCTGTTCACTGATTTATGCTGAGTCAGGCACCATTAGCTGTTATCCTCCCCCTCTCAGGATCCAACCCTGCACTAATGTGGGTCAGGGGCCACAGTATAGAAACACCTTCACTGTGCAGTCTTATCTCATAGTGCGTTGCAGGATTTCTGCATTTCTGAATGTCACTAGAAGTTTCCAGAATAGAGATAAAAATGGAAATATTGGGAAAAATGGTACAAAAAAAATAATTTACCCTAAGGTCATTTTTTTATATATTCATTGTATTCCAGGAGCTATTTCTGACAAAGCTCATAATTCTTGTGTTATTGTGTGACTAAGTTATTATTTGTAGTTATTATTAGAGTTATGTGAGAGATGTTTCATTTTATTCTGTGGCTGCAATATATTATATTGGTCTCCTGAGATCTCTTTTTGTAGAGCTACTGGTTGTCTCTGCCTCTTCTATGGGATTGGTGAACCTCAATATAAAATGGTGTATCTAGAAAATAGCCTGTGCCCTTTGATTCTGAAGAACTATTGAAACAAAGACTATCACTGTCTGCTACCATACTCTTACCTTAATGTCATGTTGTCTACATTCTGAGTCAGTCATCCAGAAATGTTTACAGAAATGCTGGCTACACTGCTAAAATTACACTGCTAAAAAAAAAGATAAGATCAAGCAAATGGATCTTTCTTTTCTATAACTACTATATATATTATAGGTCACAAAATCTCCCATCCTGTATTTAGTCTTTCCTTTTGAAGGGCACAAGCAGCACACAATTAATCAGTGAGCAGATAGTGGGAATTTTATTTGCGGATGTTGCCTCAGGGCATCTGCCTAATTCTGTGCAGCATTTGCTCCTGCACAGGATGCATTTCAGCAGTTGCTACTTGCATTATAGTTCTCTCATTTAGAAGCGCCCAGGTGAGGGGGTCACATCACAGGCTCACTCTTATTCTGATTACACACTGTTACAAAGAAATCCAATCATTATACTGATTAGACACCCTCTTAGTAAACCACTGAATCATATGGTGCTGCAATTCGTGTGGACAGTGTGTGTGTGCATAAAGCGGTTATTATGTGGGAAGAATCTGCAGAAACACAAGAAGACATGAGAAAATCTCCTGTACAGAGATGTGTGTGCGTGTGTGTGCGTGTGTGTCACAATCACATTAACCATGTGTATCTAGAAATATTTGATTAAACTCTGTGTTAAACAAAGTAAAGCAATTTATTGACTTTATTTATTGACTATTGTACTGAATACTAGAATTGGGTATTGTTTATATATATATATTTTTTGATAATATTGCCAATTCACTACTTTCTGTATCCCTACCTGAAACAATGTTTTTTTAATACCTGACTAAACTGAATTAAAGTATGTTTCATTTTGGGTTAACACAAACAGCTGTATAGGAACTATATTGTCTAAATAAAATACAAAATATCAACAAAATTATTTTAACAATCAAGTGTTGTCTAAGAATCAGTGTCAAGATTTAGTACTTGACAGTTTTCGATACTTGATACTAAAGACACTGTTCGGTCAGACCTTAAAAAGTATTGATTTAGCCTTTCAAAATGTAATGCAGCAGTCTATGAAAACAAATAAATAAAATAAATAACAAATAAAATGCATACTTTCCCATATTGGTTCACAAAAATGAAAAACCGCAATAACAAAGGTGTTTTGTGAAGACAATTTCTTCTCAGGCAATTTACATGTTATATGAACGTGAAGCATAATACGGAAAGGTACTGCTTTTAATGCAGGGACTAAGGATTTAGCTTTACATTGTAAATAAACTATTAGAAAGCTGTTGAACACTTAAACAGGCCAATGCACATTTGGCAAGTCAGCAGCAACTGAGTGACAGCCATATGGTGCCCACTAACTATAGCAATAAAGCTTTATAGCAAACTGGAGGCAAGGGAAAGTAAAGACACACAAAAAAGGAAAAAACTGATACACATAGATCCTGTGAATAAATACAAATATTTACATTTATATATTAAAAAAAACATAAAACAAAGGCCAATGACACATGAATACTGTAGTGCATCACCATCTACTGTAGATTCTGTGCAACAGAAATAGAAATAAATGGAAACATCCAACAAGTCATTTAACCCATTGCGCTTGACTGTCTTTATTTGGTTTGTTAAGATCACATCAGTGTGATGCCTGCATTTTGGTAGAAAACATCTAGTTTTATTGTGTGCATTGTTACACATGATGTGTGCAAAGTTTTGAATTGTGTCACTTGCAGCTGACAGATGAGCGCTTGGTCCTTGGCACTTTAAAGCTTCAGGTTTTCCTTATTTTGGCCATTTGAATTGATTTCTTGGATTTGCATAATGTTTCTCTTTAGATGGGTATGCCATCATATTATCTTTGCACCATAATCTGTTAGCATATTAAGAGCCTGGGGAGAAATTCAGATTATTCCTCTCATCGGTTAAATTTAGCACAGCCCATGACACACCAAATGAAGCAGGGATGGTTTGCAATCCTTGCAACCTGTCACCCAGTCTGTTTGTGGCAAACAGTGAATTCAGGTCATGTATCAGCTCATCTTCATGTGCTTATGTGATATATACGAGTAGGTGCTTATGTGATATATATATGAGTAAGTCTATGGATGAAAAACCAGCATAGCAAATAGATTTAAGATTGACCAGGTTGTGTTTTAATGTAAATCTTTGCAGAGGCTGCATGAAAATATACGTGAGCCACATGTACAAAAATACCAGATATCTCTCATCTAATTTATGTATGTACACGTCTAACAAGATCACTTAAAATGGAGTGGGTCAATCACAATCTTTTTGACCACAAAAGTGCAGTGCAATTCCCTTTGCTGCATAATGGTGTTTGCTAATTTGTGCTTAAACACTAAAATGGTTGATCAAGTTTATGGTTCACACTGTAGCAGCCCTGCACAAACACAGGAACACAGACATGTTTTTATGAAGTGGATGTTGAAATGGATCAAGAGTAAAACATTGGCATGATAGTGGAGTAAAATTATAGATTTTTCCTCTGGTTTTTAAATTACTTATGAGGTGATATATCTGTCAGGCTGACTCTCTTTTGCCATTAGGTTTATTTGAATGGAGATTGTACAGTTCCCAGAATAACAGATTTAATACATCCATCATTTGTTTGCATGCTGTTTAAATGAATTTCTAAATTGGATTAAAAAATATTATACATGAGAACTTTGTTTATTGGCTTTTGCAACCTTTGTGGTAATGCTTGTAATCACAATCATAATATTCTTCCAACACTGAATAATCAACAATTTTTACTTGTTGATTGGGTTTGGTCACGCTTGACCATGACATGCATAAAGTGCCAAGCATTTTTTTCATGATTGATTTCTTTCATTCTGCCATTTTAGCCTGTTTGGGGTTGTTTCTTTCAGAAAATAGGGTGCAGTGTCTTCTTTTTTATATTATCAGATAGCAAACAGAGACAGAGAATATGTGTAAAAAACCATGTCAAGCAGAGATGCAACAAGTTTGCTCTGAATACATCCTAAGTCACACTGATCTGTTCTTCTGGCTTAGATTTGAAGTAAACACTATCAAAATCTGTATTTTTAACAGTTATTTTTATTTTGGTGAAAATCAAAGTATCTGCAAGCATTTTAACCTTGATCAGTATCCCGTGGATGAAAGGAAAACAAAAACAGCAGACAAATTCAACTGATGGTGGAAAAAGGGAGAGAAATCCAAACACTAGAGATGCCCAACCAAAATTTGGAGCCCAGTAGTTCAGCTTGCCTGTATTTGAATAAATAACTAGATGGGAAGAGGATGGCAATAATGGGACATTTATGTGTGGTCCATCCAATCTGTTGTCATACTATACAATACTAGTAAAGGCACCTGAGGCTATTTTTTTCCTACCATATTATTTGTAATATTAACCCAGTTCTACAGGAACACAGCTACCACAAAGTCTATCCTGAGTGACTAACTAACCTCTTCCTTTCTCTTTGTTCTCTCCCTCTCTTTCTTGCAGAACCGTGACAGAATGGTTGACTGTATGAGCAAAGTCATGCTGCACACGGTCGTCTCATGCTGGCAACCATTCCTCGGACTGGCCCTCGTGGCTGTCTTTGTGGGTTCTACCCTGGGATGTCCTTCACGCTGCGAGTGTTCGGCGCAGAGCAAGGCAGTTGTCTGTCACCGCAAGCGCATGCCCAGCATCCCGGATGGCGTCCCAACCGAGACCAGGATCCTGGACCTGAGTAAGAATAAGCTGACAATGATTAACCCTGATGACTTTGCTGCCTTTCCTGGGCTTGAGGAACTTGACCTCAGTGGAAATATTATCAGTTATGTTGAGCCCGGAGCTTTCAACGCCCTGTTTAACATGCACTTTCTCAGTCTCAAGAGCAATCGTATCAAACTCATTCCTCTGGGCGTCTTCACAGGCTTAACAAATCTTACCCGACTGGATATAAGTGACAACAAGATTGTGATCCTCCTGGATTACATGTTCCAGGACCTGCACAATCTAAAGTTTTTGGAAGTGGGGGACAATGATCTGGTTTACATTTCTCACCGTGCATTCAGTGGACTTTTAAGTCTGGAGATACTAACCTTGGAAAGGTGCAACCTCACAGTTGTACCCACTGAGGCCCTTTCCCACCTGCACAACCTGATCAGCCTCCATCTACGATACCTCAGCATCAGCACTTTGCATCCTTACTCATTCAAAAAGCTGTTCCGGCTGCGGAATTTAGAAATTGATAATTGGCCTTCACTAGACCATGTGCCAGCCAATGCCCTGCATGGCCTCAACCTGACCACCCTGTTTATTACCAACACCAACTTGTCCTCCTTCCCTTACCAAGCCCTAAAGCATCTGCCCTACCTGACACACCTCAACCTGTCCTACAATCGCATTAGGCACATTGAAGGGGGGATGCTGATGGAACTGGTTCGGCTTCAAGAGCTCCATCTGGTTGGAGCTCAGCTAACCGCCATTGAACCGTATGCTTTCCAGGGCCTGCGGGGGCTCAGAGTCCTCAATGTCTCTCACAACCGACTGGATACACTGGAGAAGGGTGTTTTTCAGTCTCCTGAGGCTCTGGATGTTCTTCTGATTGACAACAACCCCTTGGTGTGCGACTGTCGTCTTATGTGGATCCTACAGAAAAGGCACTCCATCTTCTTTGGAGATTCACAGCCAGAGTGCAGCACACCTGAAGGTATTCGTGGTAGGCCTTTTAAAGAGTTTAAGGAGACTCTCCTGTCTTATTACGTGACATGTACCAAGCCAAAAATCCGTGAGAATAAAACTCAAACGATCACTGTGGATGAGGGCCAGCAGGCGATGTTGCGCTGCAGTGCTGAGGGGACCCCAAGGCCCATTGTGTCCTGGTTGTCCCCACGTCGACGAGTTCTGACAAGTAGGAGTCATGGTAGAGTTACCGTCCACAACAATGGCACACTAGAGATCAAGTCAGCAGAGGTACAAGACAGCGGAGTGTACCTTTGCCTCGCCTCCAACACTGCTGGGAATGACACCCTGATGACTTCATTGGCGGTGAAAAGTCTGGGATCGCTGTATGCTAACAGGACCCAGTACTACACAGATCCCAGCAATACCACTGCCAATGGGACGGCCAGTGTGACCCTCGGTTTGGACCTAAAGACTATTTTAGTGTCAACAGCTATGGGTTGTTTCACATTCCTGGGAGTGGTCTTGTTTTGTTTCCTGCTCCTTTTCGTTTGGAGCAGAGGGAAAGGAAAACATAAAAACAACATTGACGTTGAATATGTGCCTCGGTCAAAGTCTAACGGCACTAACGTTGACTCGGCAGAGGGACAAGCTGGTCCTCGCCGTTTTAACATGAAAATGATGTGACTTCTTATATAGAACCAAGATTCTGGATTGTGGAAATGCCCAAAGTACAATGTATTTTTTTGAAAATCGGACTACTGAACTTCCCACTGCTGCAGGGAGAGTGGTAGTGAAAACGTTTGGGGCATCATAACAAGATGAGCAGTACCTTAAATCACTGGATTTTGACATAATGCTTGGATACTGTGTTTCAAATACCGAAAATCATATTGGGACATCCTTTTAAATAATTGCCAGCGGGCAATTTCTTCAACGTGGATGAGGAGTGAAAACTGTTGCTGACATGGGGACCTGAAGGGAATAGGTGTCATTTATCAGCTTTTTGAAATTTATATGCCCAAAAAGGACATTTCAGTTTTGGGTTGGATCTACAGACTCTGCTGAACCATGTACAGTACAAATTTGTATCTAAGCTATTAACCTTCTTTGTTTAGTCTTGCGCCATGCTTATTCACTGAACAAATCAATGAAACAGATCATAATTTCCTATGTTCAATACGTTGCATATGTGTACCTAATGCTTCATTATGTACATGTATGTACATATTCATTCAAAAGAACTATTCATAGCAATATTCATGGGATGCATTAGCCAAAATTGATATACCCTATATGTTCAGCAAGAACATTCTTCAGACTTTTGAAGTTTCCATGGATTCAGGAAGGGCTTCTATGGTTGATTATCTGTCCCTACTCCCCCAATTGACTCCTAGATATTAACAAATATATATTATTTATCAATGAAAATAGAAGAAAAAAGATTTTATTTATGAAAAATGTTAAGCATTTTGCAAAAATCAGTCCTCAAACACTGTTCAGGATCTAACATAACACTTGGATCATCATAAAGATGACCCAGTATTGGTCAAAGTACCTACATGAATCACCTTTTTGTCCTATTTTTGTCTCTTTTTTGTTACTTTAACTGTACCTTTGCTGGTTGGCAAAATACATGTGTCAATTTTACTACAGTGGCATTTGTATAATTTTCCCCAGTAGGAAATTTGGACTTTGTTGTGGTAGTTCCTCATTTTGTTGTTGAATCATTTAGATTGTGAAAACTTCAAAGTAAAAGTTAAAAAAAAATGTATGTGAAATAAATGAAGATGTATTTGTACCAATGAGTCTGACTAAATGGCTAATACATAATGAAATGTTCTTCTCTTCAGCCTCACTGATGGACATCACAGTCTTCTTTTCAGTATTGAGTAAGGAAATAAGAAATTTGAACATTATTCCTGAAACTTGATCTTTATGTCTACAGAAACACTCACATGCCACGACTTGGTACGACATGAAACTTTATAAAAAGACGAGCTATGTTATTACTTACACATACCAAATAGCAATGTATTAAAGGATGCTAACATGGTACAGTGATGTACAGCTGTAATACTCCACTATACAATTCATTCACTTTATTACTAAACGTTAATATTATGAGTTTTTAATAATTTGGACAATCCCATGACAGTACATAACATACATAGTAAATTACCAAGCATTTACTGTATACTAAAAATATTGAAATCACAGCTGAATTACAAACATCTCTGCCATTAAATTTCACTTCATTTACCATAAATGTACTAGGCCTAGTTATCATGGGTAACAGCCTCAGTAAAACTGCATATTATGCTACAATTTTGATTTGGCAATTAAATCCGTAATGACCTCTCACAAACTTTGGTGAACCACCCACTGATATGTTCTGACTTACACAGTGGGTACATGAGTACAAGTCAGCATCATTTTTGTATGCTGATGTAAAGTGTTGAATGGCTACCATTGTATTTCATCATATTACTCATAAATACATTAGTTTTCTCTAAAAAACATTGAAAATTTACTGTAAATAAATAAGAGTGTGTAAAACAAACAAGAAAACTAAAACTGTACTGGAAGTTATTCTTCACTTCATGCTTTGACCAGTTTCTGAAACATCATGAGTTGTCAGGTAAATGCACATCAAAAGTCAGTTTCTGGTCATGGCAGTGTTAAATTTTAAAAAGAAGATGACCGCACACTAATGCTGTATCTCAATACGGATACTTCCGTTAGTACACTTACATGCAGTACACTGTGTACACTATGTACTTACTTGTGTGGTGCGTTAATTTTGACAGGGTAGTGTAGTCTCAAATCGAACACGGCTGTTGTGCGCTTATCGGAAATGACGATCGTAACCTTTGACCGCTTCTTCTTCTTCTTCTTTTTAATGGCAAAGTGCAGCCGGGCGGAGCTCTATTGCCAACATTTTACCACGATTGCCACATGCCAAAATATCTGCCGGCTCATTTGCTCACTTGACTTCAATTCAGTTTGATTAACAATTAATAAAAATGAATGTGCTTTTACTTTTAGCCGTAACAATCGCAACCGCAGCCACCATTTTCATACGTTGGTGGTTGGTGTCCCCTTCCGCTACGTAGCCAAGATGGAAGAAGAAGAAAACAGAAGTGTGCAGCGTTCCACACTCAACTTTCTGACCGTTATGAGTACACCATCCGGGTACTCATAGTGCACTGCATTTTGCCATACTTGTCAGTGTCAATGCACTTATGCACTCAAAATAGCAAGTGTAAGTACAGAAGTACGCGAATTGAGACACAGCGTAAGCTCCAGTGACTTGCTGATGATGTCGTCACTGATTGTAGATTGCCAACAGGTGGTGTAAGGCTGTTGACACTTCTGTTAAACTTGCCTTGTGGTTAAAATGTAGGTGATGCAATACAACCACTGGAGCCAAGTGTGCAGCCATCCTCTTTATAAAATTGACCAGGTTCAGACAGTGGAATTTTGTATTAAATTTACATTGTATTTCTTGCAACTATTTTTCAGTGTGTACAAAAGAAATACATGCTTGTTAAAGCTGGATCCCAAAAGAAAACAATTTTTAGTTCTTAAGCATTTAGCTTTTGCTAAAAACCTGATGGGTAAAAAAGCACTGATTTTAACAGTCCATTTTCAGCTTGCTTATTGAGCAAATCTTCATGTATGCAATTTTATTTAACAGAAAATTGTATATAGTATGGAGATTTTCTGTGAGCAATTTCCTCGTGACAAAAAATATATTTTATTATAATTATTAATTTTTAATATTTTAAAAAATAATTAAAATATGCATAATCTTGGGCTACTGCTAATGTAGGCCTTCATTACTCCCATCACTGTTTGTTGTATTGTTCCTGAAAATGAATTGTGCACCCACTGACTTGTAACTTTAAACTGCAGTATATAAACTGCTCTGCTTCAACTGCTGGTGAACGGATTATGATCCAAAGATATGGTGTTAATACATACATTAAGAAATACTTGCTTAAGGACTGTAGTGATGATTTACAGTAATTGCTTTCTGCTGACATTAACAACTGAATCTACTTGCATGACACATCAGAAATGATTGACTTCTTTTTCACCTTTTGTATCTCTTGTGCTGTCCCTCATTTGTACAGTCTCATTAAGAGCCACAGATTATCTTTGGTTTCTGAGCCTGCAGTCCCCTGGGCTGCTTCAGAAATCAGAGCACCAAATGCTACAGCTCCTCCAAAAATACAAAAGAAACAAGGTTAACTTTGTAGGTCAGCGATGCCCACGTCCAGTGTGTTCATTTAGTCAAATTACATGAAAAATGTTTTCCTCGCTGAACCTGTGAGAGCGACTTTGCATTCCTGTACAAATGAGGCCCCTAAAGTAGAACCCTTCTCTCTTCTTGTATAATGAGGTGTTTGGTTGCTAGAGTGGCACATAGGGTACATTATATGTCCCAAATAGCACTAAAAGAAATATTCTGCCCACCATGGTGATTCTTTTTCTTCTGAAAGAGAGCTGAATTTCAGCCTTTCATCTTAAAGTATGGGAAAGAGTTATAAAATTGGCATCCATCTTCACAGAAAAACATACTGATTGTGTTTACGTGCCAAAGATAAATAATACTTTTCAGTAATGGTTACATCACCAACCTGTTTCTAGAGTAATTCAGATATGTTTCAAAGGAAATCTGACAGCTGGAATAGACAGACATTATTCTGTGTACTGAGGTGTACAAAGCTGTTGGATTTTGAATCTGTGTAAGTTGCGTTTCCATGGTGATATTCAGAATAATGATTTGGTGTTATGCAGACTTCTTTATACTAATTGACTGCATTCTGATTGGACTGATGCATTTGGACTGCATCTGAGAAGCTGTTAGCGCTGTGTGGCTGTTTGTCCCCCTCTTATCAGTTATTGACTGATCTGACCACTCTTATTTTCAGACTAATTAGTGAGGATAATTTTGCAAAGCAGATGGGAGTCTCTCAGCCTAAAATGACTAACGCAGTTTCTATTAAAATAGGACAGTTCTTGGCTCAAGCTGTACAGGAAAAATGGCAAAGTATGACATATCACTATCACCATTTTCAATCAATCAATAGATAATTTATACTTCAGTCATTAACATTGAAAATGACATACAGTTTCTAAAAGGTCAGACACTTCAAAACTTTTGTAAATTCCATGAATAACCAAGTATCGCTACAAACTAATGCTGTTTTTTTGTGGTAAGTCATCAAAGCAGTAAGTCACAATGTTTTTTTAACTAAATACTACAAACAATAAAAGCATCCATGACAATATAAATGTGATATTCAATCCCTGTAGTTTTAAAATTACACACCACAATTTCCAAGCCCCACGGAGCCCATGCAACACATAAAAGATCATATAGACCTGCATCTCAAGTGAGAAAGCTTAGGGCTTAGCAAACGGGAGCTGTGTGGTTTTGCCTTGACAAGAGAGTGGTGCCGGTTGTAGCTGAAGTCTGGGGCAGATGTTAGCCGGCAGGTTTTGGCTGTGTGTGCTTTCATTAGGTTTAGCTTTCATACGCTCCCCGGTGACAGGCTGGTCTGCCAAATGAGCTCCCATGTGAGCCGACTCCAGTTCCAACCCGACATCCAAAAATTGTGGCTGGCTGCAAAAGAGGAAGACATGCATGTGCTGCTATGCATCTTCTACACCCATTCAAACATTCACTAACATAAAATAAAACACTTGCTTCTGGTGAAAGACAACACACAATGCTCCAATCTTTTGGCACACGTTAAACAGCATCCACACACACTGCCTCCTGCACATCGCATCATTGTTGATCTGCAAGTTAAGACAGATCCTTTTGTCTTTGCTCACAAAACAAAGGTAGATTTATGGGATTGGAAAAGAGTTATTTCCTTCTTTTTAAATATAAACCTCTCACACCGCAAGGCAGCGGTGAAAAACGTTTCCTGGATAATGGAGGGGAAAACATTATTAGCAACAAAAATGCCTTCACAATTCACACCAAATGCTCTCTGTAAGCCAACAGTCAATATTTCTTTGTTAGCGTGTTGCTGCATTCTGTAATTATGTTTTTGCCCTTTCTGGGAAACACGGTCATGAAAGAAGAAATGAGAGGAGGGAAATTGAATTCTTTGCCTATGTAATTGTTTAATGACGAATGGACCCATAAATTGGAGCAAAGAGACGGAAAGTTTTACATTCCTCCCCTCCAGAAGTGAAAGCAATATTTCCTCTCGGTGAAATAAAATAATTATTTATTCTGCTTATTCTGTTGAAGTGACACCATCGTCCCCAAGTATGAATTTTATGCATTTTATTACCAGCAGTATATTTTGATGATTTATTAAACAATGTGAATGCAGGGCTGAAGCAGAGCAGATGGGATCGTATTTAAAGGTGTGGGCAGGCGTCTTTCTCACCTCTTGAATCCAAGTGTGATTTGAACTCTATCGAGGTTCAGCCCTTAAGAAACAGTCTCTCACATTCATCCTCATAAATGCTTAAATGTCACATAAGCATTTATCTTCTGAGGTTTTCAGAGGAAGGTACAGTATAGATAATTGGTCTTGCTTTAGCTCTTATGGTGCAGTTGCTCCAGCTGAGAGGCATATCATGCTTTGAATACCCGCACAATGATTTAATTAGAACATGGATTCAGCCAGACACTCTCTGTGGAACCAAGGTAATTAAAAAGTGGCCTTAAAAAGTCCATGTTCATGTTTCATATCACATAAGCTGATATTCTGAAGTCTCAGGAACACCAGACCAAGTAAATTGAAATGAGGGGGAAAAAAACTTAAAAGAAAACCAAGGAAATTAGTCGTGATCCACAAAAAGGTGGCATACCAATTTAGAGGCCACTAACAAGCTCTTGTTACAGTTAATTAATCTGAAATTCATCAGGTTCAAATGAACAATTTACGACAGGTTTGTCCAGTGAAGAGGGTTTGCTGAATCCAATTTGGAACACTCGTCTGTGTTGCTGATCTTTTGTGGGACAAACTATCAAATAATTGTAAAGGTGTGTTTATTCTGAACATGAATTGTATTCCAGAGGTGCCATGGTTGCATAAAAAGTCAATATAGACAAGACAGGATTTGATGCAAACAGCCATGTATTTGCACTGGGTGGCGCAAATTGAGGCAAAGACACTGAGTTTAAAATATTGCAACTTGAGCAAAAGGTTTTTGGTCTTTCCGAGGCCTTATGAGGCCAATTCATGAATGATGCACTCCACAGCTAGCTAGCTACAGCTAATGTCTATAGGCTACACAAGGTACCATTGTGTGTTTTGGGGTAAATAAACAGGTTGCAAAATAACTCGAGAAGTCATATTAACACACCTTGAACACCTCAGTCTGAACCACTTTCTATGTATCCAAGTATCATCAGATGTAGATGTTGGAAACACAATCCTAACATGAACTCTATCCTCCCATATCCCTGCCTGTTTTTCTATTTCCCTTCTTAAACTTGTTTTTTCTCGTTCTCTGTCATATACACTGTCCGTTCAAGTTACGACTGCCTACTGTGCTACTTCCCTCATCGGGTATTGTCACACTTTTGCTTTTGTTCGGCTGCTTTGTTCTCACTGAGCAGATGCTAGCTAGATCATTGGCCGCTCTAAGACCTTGAAGAATCCGCCAAGAATCTGCAACAAAGCACACAGTTAAACCAAACAGACGCCACAACAACATTCGGGTATCCTTAAAGGAACTCTGCCTTCTGAACATAAGTCATCAACACCTTCTCTTTGCACTCTGTCCCCTTCCCACACAGTATATGGCCTCCATGATCTGGTGGATTCTGGTTAGCCTTCCCTTTAGCACTTTTCTCATCCCTTACTTTCAATAGATGCCTTGAGCAATTTTAAATCACTGCTTACTGCTTTGTAACTTCGCTGCTAAAGTTGATTCTGGTATTATGATAGACCATATGGTAGACCATTGTCACTGCCACAGCATCATTCAAGATCTATCTCTTTACAATTTATTGTGTCAGCAAACTCACCCGCGTTCTCCTGTCTCTATATAAGTATTATTAGTCACTTCCAAATGTAATGGTTAACATATATATGACAATTTAAAATCTTTTGCTATAAGTTAAGGAGCAAGTACAACAAGTGCTAGATTTTGACTCACAGTTTTTATGGAGATAGGATGTTAGTAAGTGCTAGCATGGCGTGTAGGTGTTGTTTCTGAAAAGGTTTTCAGCCTGCAGCAGAAGATGGGTAGTGACTCCGCTGTTCTGACTTCAGCGGGGAGTTCATTCAACCATTGTGGAGCCAGAACAGAGATGAGCAACCAAAGGGTCCTCAGAGTGATGGGCGGGCAGTCATCCAGAGGCATAGGAGCACAAAGGTTGAGCTGGAGTGTAGGGTTTGAGCGTGGCTTGGAGGTACTGTAGGAAGGAGCAGTTCCCTTCAGTGCATAGTAGCCTGCACCAGAGTCTTGTTCTGGATGCAAACTGCAACAGGAAGCTAGTGTAGTGAACACAGAGGAGAACACCAGACAGGCAGGAGTAATCTGGACTAGCTGCAGAGATCTGTTAGCAGACACAGAGGCTCCACGCTGGGGATGATAAGCAGCTGGATAAGCAGTGAGGAAGGTGCAAATCCTCCAGATGTTACAATGTTTGGTGAGAACTGCAGCTTATTGCCGAGGGTCACACCCAGGTTCCTCACTGCCCGAGTTGGCATCACTGCAGTATTGTCAGTTGTAATAGACAGGTCCCTACTGCCACCCTGGGGCCCATTTCACAAAAGCAATTTGCAAGCACGTTTCACAAATGACTGTCGCTCACAAATTGCAGATAGTCTTAGAGGGTTCTCGCCTGCTCATGCAAGGGAGTATGGTGTGTGTTTCAATTAGTGGAGAGGAAATTGCAGATCGTAGCTTGCACGTGGTGACTTTGATGAAACGGGCCTCTGAATCACCCACCTCATGAGATTTCCACTCATGACGCCACTCATTGTGACTTGTGACTCATGCAGTGGCGTCAGGTAGTTATGACGGGCCCCAGCGCACAAGATGGGCCCTAGCTAATAGTTACGAAGCACACACACCAGCCTGCTTATTTTACCAGTGCAACCACACTGTCTATATTTACTCCCCTGGATTGACAAATGTATCTGAAATTTGTGAGTGATAATCATTTCTGAAACGTGACACTGCTACCATTTGCGTTTAAACAGTGCTTGCAAATCGCTTTTGTGAAACAGGCCCGAAATCCACAACAGTCCAGATGGTGCAAAGTCTTCAGCCCTGCTCCTGCCCAGCATCACCTGGCGATGATCGCTGTCAGTGCCTTTGATATCCTCACCTCAACCACCTCAAACTGTCAACAACTTTCTGTTTGCATTCAATTTACTCCGTCAACCCCTGACCTCAGCCATTCTAAGCCCCACACAGAATTGTGCAGTGCTGCTCGAAAGGACTAAAGTGGTAGAAAAAGAAAGAAAAGAAGAAAGAAGAAAAGTCACTTGGACATCAGAAAGTTTGGAGTCTTATGTTAGTGCTGTTGCAATGTTCGAAAACACGTGTCTGCTTTTCATTTACAGTGACAGACAATCAAATTGTTGATTGTTGATTAATTTGTTTGTTTTGAATTAATTGAATTGATTGAGTGAATGAGTCTGACAAAGAATATTTAATTTTTTAATATCTTCAATCGTGGCACGAGTCAAAAGAAAACCCTTGTCTAAGATTGACAGGAGTGAAAACCTTTTTCTTTTTTTTCTAAAATCATGAAACTTTTTTTTTTATTTTCTAAAAAGTCAGCACACCATCATGGCAAACAGTTGATTCTATAGTAACTATGGAAAATAGATGATAACCTGAGGCTATTTATTATCACACACACACACACACACACACACACACACACACACACACGTACCATCAGCTGAAGAGCCGCTGTTTTTCTCTCTCATTCTCCCTCCCTAACACAGAGAGGGAGATTGCCAAAGGAAGTGGCTCAGAGGAATCTTGAGAAAACAACAGAATAAACCAGGCAAACAAAAAAATATGTATTGTGATGAGTGTTTGGTATAGAAGTGAGGTGTGTATAAGCTGCTTGAAAAACATACATTAATCCACAGAGGTTGTTGAGTGACAGACTGTGTCTTCATGCAAAATAGATTTTGTATTTAATATTCAATGAAGAGGATTTATCATCGTGGGAAAGCTAGGGCAGGTCATTTTTGACCCGAAGGACACAGAGCACATACAGAATAGGAAGATTACATAAGAGTTAAATGTAAAGATGACATGAAAATGTAAAGATGACAGTGGTTTCTATATACTGCTGAAAGCTAGGTGAGGCCAATATAGATCAGGAATCAGGCTTGTTGACAAAAATGTGCTCAGCAGGAAGGAGTAGCTGTGTAGTTTGCAGGGCGACAGGAATCCCGGCTCAACATATATCCAACCTGCTGACAAGTAAATGAGAATGAATGTTCCAACTGTGGAAAGTAAACCAGAATTTCTGCTGACATTTTGAATTGATTGCACTGAAAACAAGCTGACCCCACCTGTGCTGCGGAGAGATAAGAGATTTACAATGCACACAGGTCTCAGTCAGCAGCACACAGCTCTTTTCCCATGTAATATGAATACAACATCGGGGAGGAATAATACAGTTTCATCCAGTTGTTTCATCCTCTGCCTTTTCCAGATTCTAGGGGGACTTCAAGAACTCCTTGTTTAGTGTGTGAGATTAAGTTATTTTTCTGTGCTATTGTGTGAAGGGCCGCCTGAGTTCATATTCGCTGGTACGGGCAATGTCACAACTCTCGGCAAGAGAAGATCAAAGCCACACCTCTGGGCTTTGTTAGGCTATATATTGAGTTAACTTCCAACGCTCACGATACATCTCTCTCCCTCAGCTCTTTCCCCTTTTGGCAAAAGAGCGAATTAAACTCAACTTGTGTCATCATGCGCAATCCGTCTTCATTTGTTAATGCGTCAGGGCCAGTTGTTACTGCATTGTGAGCTGAAACCAAGCGACACAGCTTGTCATACCGCCAGGGCTGTCGCTTAGTTTTCAAGGTCTCTGACGACATCACCTCTTTTCAGCGTTGGATTTGTCACGCTGGTATAGGAGGAGAAAGCAAAGCAAAAGTGAAGACAAGTAACGTGCTCATACTTTTTTTTTTCTGTTGGTGCATGGTGTGTGTCGAGCCCTTTTTATCAAGACCTGAAGGACAGATTATTCCATATACATTATACAGATACAACTCTTTTCTTTAAGGTACACTTCTCTTTGATTAATTTAGCTTGCCTGACATGAGACAAAGATTCATGTTTCATTGACATACATGCCTTTTTGGTACAAAAACAAGTTTCAGCCACTTCACAAAATTTGAATATGCAGTTAATATATGTAATCAACATTTGATCAAAACTGCTTATGTATGTCACATTTGATCAACACCATACATAGAATTATTTTCTGAGTCACTCAGGGTATGATATTAATGACTTTTATTTTCCAGGGAAATTGATAGAATTATTTGAATTGTTAGGAGCAATAAACAAACAGTCACTGAGTCCACAAACGCGTCTGCTGGATCAATGTCAACATGTCAACTGCAGTATCACAACATCAATATCGTGTTCTGCAAATAATTACAGGGATGTAGAGGAATCAGGAGAATACGTGCGTCATTAAAAGAGAAATTACTCATATGGATTCCACAGTGGATATATTTTAAAATGCCTGGAGAACAAAATAGCAAAGGAAGGATCTACTCTTTGTCATTTGACTATAAAATGGCTTGCAGCAGACACAGTTTGGATCTGAAGGTGATTCAAGATCCTGCCACAGGTGGTGTGACAAAGGCAATTACTTGAACGATACACACCTGAATTTGATCCTTGATGCTTTTGCACCTGATTTGCATCAGTTTTGGGTAGTTTGGGTTCAAAATGTTATTTTTCTTTCAGGGAATAGATAAGAAAAACTATAAAGGGAGCATTTCACTGTGCTGCAAGATTTTTCAGAGATGTCATTTACAAATTTTATATATATGTATAAAATAGATAAGCATTTGTTTCTACACTATTCGTTTCATTGGATTTAAACCCAGACATTACACACAGATGAAAGATCACTGAACTACCAGTTTTATGTTGAGACTGATACCGTAACTAGTATGAAACTACAAGATGATCATCATAGTGCAGTTATTGGTCATTATTTTCTGTTTAAATATTTCCAAATATAAACACAGTCTGAACTTAACACCTTGATTTTTAAAAAAATAATACAAAAATCTGGGTAAAAGTCTGAATTTAAAAACACTTTTTATCTGCAGCACAAGCACTGTGCACAGCAGTTTAACTGTCTATTGTTCTTTGTCTGGTGCATAATCAGCAGCTCATTTGCGCTTTCTCATTTTTCTCCTCACTTTCTATCAACAGAAGCATTTTCTGAACAGTGAACCTTACAGGAGACCTTGCTTACTGCAGCGATCAGTTTCTTCTTGCAGCAGGAAACGCAGCAGCTCTTGGGTGTGGGGGCACAGAAATATTTTGTGAAAGTCAGGTTCAATCTGGCTGTTTTGGTGAAAATCAGTAAAAAACTGAAAACAAAGCCTTATGTAAACAAACTGCCCCAGCGATAGTTAAACTCCTGCCCGCCTCTCACCAGAAGCCCTCTTAAATGTGTTATTTTTTTGTTTTTCTGTAAAACAATCATCTGTCAGGTAGCATATAAATAAAAACAACAGGACACAACTTTAATTGTTAACTTAAAGCTTTAAGAGGTGAAGGTGCCCTTCATTGTCTTTAGTCTCTGCCTCCTTGAATTGTCTTTGCATGGTCAGTATTGCAGCACAGGATTTGCAGTAGAACTATAATATGCTGTTAAGTGCTTTTTGAAGTTGGTTGAAATGCTTGGCTTGTGCCCAAACAATTCTGAATCAAAATCCCTTTAATTGGCAATTATTATAATCGGAAATTGTTGTGTGCAACTAATACACAGTGAAGCAGAGCTTTAAGTCTCACACTATATACTGTGGAAATATACTTATAAAACTAAGTTATATACTTGGATTAATTCATGATTCAACAGTGGTGGAAGAAGTATTCAGATTTTTTTTTTTCTTTTTTTTTTTAACCCAAGTACCAATACAACAATCTAAAAAATACTCCATTACAGGTAAAAGTCCTACATTCAAAATCCTACCCAAGTAAAAGTACACATCAGCAAAATACACATTAATATCAAAAATGAAAATGCTTTTTCTGCAGAAAAATGTCCTGATAAATTATTATTATTATATGATTAGAGCGTTAATACGTTAGATAAATGTTTGTCATATTTTACTGTTGCAGCAGGTCGAGGTGGAGCTACTTTTAACTACTTTATATATAGTTCAGTAGTTTAGTGCAGTGGTTCCTTACCTAGGGTTCGGGCCCCTCAAAAGACTCAAGATAAATCTGAGGGGTCAGGAAAGAAGAAAATTAAAGTGTTGCTACACATATCTGTATTCATTTGTTGGACTTTTTTGTGAAGTATTGGAGGATTTTACCTCTTTGGGCCCCAAACATTTATTTCAGTAAAAAAAAAAAAAAAAAAACAACCGAGAAGTTTAGAGGGGAAAATGTCTCTTTGGTGAAACTGCTGACAACTCAAAGACTTCTGAGAGGAGCCCCAACTAGACACTACATTTATGTAAGGAACCACTGGTTTAATCTTTAAAAATGTGCTGTATTTTATAAGCTTATTCTATGTTTTTTATGTCAAGTCTTTATCTGAAATATAACTAATAACAGTACATGTAAATGTAAATGTACAGTAGTGGAGTAAAAAGTACAATATTCCCCTCTAAAATGTAGTGGAGTAGAAGCATCAAATGGAAACAAAGTAAAGTACAGTACAGTCAGTACCTCTAAATTGTACTTGAAGAGTACACAGATTTACACAGACTGTAAAAATAAAAGTAAAAAAATAGATGCAGCAGAACAAGAGATATCGTCTTTTATACACCTTCTTCATTGTGAAAACCTTGTGCCTACATTTCCCACAATGCAACTCATGGCAGCTTGGTCAGTGACATTACTAGAGGCAATTTGTTAGACTTTTCCCTCTGGAGCCACGAAACCCAGTCCTATCTATCCATTTGCTAAACTGCCTTTTTCATCATGTATTGGGTGAGACCGTGGACACCGTGTCACCAGTCTATCACAGGGGTAACACACAGAGACAGACAAACACATTCACACCCACACGCAATTTGTGTGTCTCCATTTCACTTAACCTGCATGTCTTTGGACTGTGGGAGGAAACCCACGCAGACACGGGGAGAACATGAAACCTGCTGGCTGTGAGGTGACAGAGCTAACCACCGAGCACCCGCGCCACACTGACATTTAACCTGAGCTGCTGTAGTTAAAAGTAAATGTATCTCTCCAACTGCCCTTTGTACCTCCACACTCCCACTTTCCACTGTGCCATTTCAGTGTCAAACTGCTGCCTGGTCCTTTTTGTCTCCTGCGCATTTGTGGTGGAAGAACACATCTCTCTCTTGTTTTTCCACACAAGGTTTTTATTATTTTTTTTTTTTTTTTGCATTTTAAAACCTGGTGCTCATTTCACAAAATTCCATGCAACCACTCTGAAATTCACAAAAATAAAGCCTATGTTCTGCAGTCTACGGTCAAGAGTACTTTGTCCTGCATCCAAAATAAGTGTCTCACTCATCTGAATTTCCTATTTATTTGTGCCAGCATTCAGAAATTCATGGACTTTCACCAAGTTATGAATACCATTTTTGTCTTCAGCAGCTGATGCCTGGCTGAGATGACAGCTCACATGCTCTGAACTGGAGTCTCACACACATCAGCTGACAAAGATTATTATGGTTGTTTTTTTGTGTTTTTTTTTTTTTTTTTTTTTTAAAACCAGAAACAGAAACTCTTGCTCAAGGAAAAGTCTCGCTCTGAAATCTTGCGAGAGGTTGAGTTGTTGTAGGAAGAAGAAAGGATCTTACTCTTTAACAAAACGGTCTGTCCCTGTAGGGATCCTTTTCATGATGTTGTCAGACACTTCGAATAACTATCTGAGCCTGTCAGTGGAAAAAACAAGCACTTTTAGTGGACGTACTTTTCACGGGCGCAATTGCCCACAAGGATTACGTTGCAGCCATTGCAGCCCATTCGTAGATGCTGGCGGAGGCGATCTACTGGACAAACTTTTGGTAAGCATTTGTCTTTTTGACCCCAACATTTGTAAAAAAAAAAAAAAAAATAGGGTTTAAAAATACCAGAGTTTCCCTTTAAGTTATCACCTTCTTCTTAAGCTGGACCAGCAGAGCAAAAGCCATGTTCCTATCTTGTACTGGTGACCACAGGACAGCTTCTCATTCTTACACCTTACACCCAGATTTTTCCACCTGACATGGGATATACAGTATGCCGTCCATTCATATTCACCAAATCCTCCTACACCTTCCAGAGAGACACAAAGGAAAACTATGGCTTATTTCAACTTGGATTTTATTTTCGTAGCTGCTGCCGTCGGTACTATTGGTCATGATAACATTGTACTCACCAAAGTACGTGCTGTGTCCTGGGAACACAGCGACATCGTTAGATGTGCTTGGTGTGGTTTCTGTTTTTTATGGGGGGTTTTTTCTTCCCCTCACACCTGGCAGAGTGGCTAATTAGTCAGATGAGGATCACCTGAGCTTCATGACCTGGAGCCTTTAAAAGTTGGCCTGCACGCTACATTTCTTCCTTGCTCTGCTCTCTTATTGCCACACTCAGTTAATTTTTTTGTTTTATTATTATTAACAAATCTATTTTATTTTTACCCCAACCACATGTGATCACCCTTCTTTTAGCCAGTATTGTTGCGGTGTGCCACCTTATTTTTCATATTTTACTGTAGGATATCATTTTAACTATGTTGTCAGTGAGCACAGTCCACTAAGAGGTAGCACAAACCAGAGCAACAACTCTGCAAATCACATGTACAGGGTTACTCAAGCAATTCAGGGTTGGACTTGAATAATTGATTCACAAGAGACGAAAGATGGTGAGAATTGGTGCAGAAGAGGCTGCGATCTGTGTTTTAGTCCCTTGTGTGGGTCAACCTAAAAAAAACAACCAACAGCATCTTTTCAACCAGTCCCCCAAAATAAACACAAAATACAATATGTAATTGCCCTGCAGAACAATACATACTGTATGTGTTATCTGATCTGACACCTTTCAGCAGGAGGACGTTGTTTGTCTGAGCCTTCCTTCACTACAGTTAAAGGTTTTTATCTACAATCATTTACACTGAAATACCTTTTTAAGAAGGGATCTCTTTGCAGCCAGTATGGGCAGGAGGTATAATTACATACATACTGACATACAGTATGGGCATGTGAGTGTTGTTTTAAAACTTTAAAAAATGTGAACCTAGCCTTTAAGGTTGGGTTATGTTCTTGCACAAAATAGCTTGGTTACGGTTAGGGAAAGATCATGGTTCAAATAACTACAAGTTAAGTACAAGTACCTCAAAATTGTACTTAAGTACAGTACTTGAGTAAATGTGCTTAGTTATATTCCACCACAGCTTGAAGCACAAAAAACGTGGCCTGTGTAGACAGCTAGATTGTTTAAAATAGGAGTGTATCTGTTCTGTCAGGTGGACGACTGAAAACAACTCCTTTGTAAACACAACGTAAGATAGAAACTTGAAGCAAGACTATGTTACTGCTCTGAAACAAACAACTCAACATTTCCAACAGCTCTCCACCAGTTCAGTACTAAATATTTGTACGGCAGTTTTGTACAAAGCCCAAAACACTAATGCATAGGCACTCTGCTGTAGTTAATTTATAGTCCTATGTTAAATATTTGGATGACCGCCCTTCTCAACTAAATGCAAAGGCCTTGATGTTTAATAGCACACTTGTGAATGCTTCCAATCTGTGGGAGCGCTGATCATCCAGGCAGAGCACTCCATTGTAATATTCAACAAGACTGGTGCACGGCGTAGTGATTTATGAGCAGTTCAATTCATCCATGTCAACTTACGCCCGCCGCGCTGTAAAACCAACTGATCTTATCCATGGGTTTTTATCAGGGCAGAGCAGTTCATTCATTAAAAGGGATGAATTATGAGATCAGATGCCTTTTTTTTTTTCTTCTTAAATGAGTTTCCCCCACGTTTCATTGAAGTGGTTTGACCCAAGAATTTACGGGAACATGTGCTGTTTTAAAGGTACAGAACGTCTGTCAGGATGTTTGAGGTTTAAACTGAGCCCTGTATAATCTCCACCTGCATCCAACCCACTAAGTATTTACCTCAAGACAATATTTATTTAACTCTGCAGATGTGTGTTTCTATGTTTCTGTTTCAGGGCGTCTGTTTAAGAAGGAATTACTGCCAAGTAAGAGCCATGAATCTGCAGGAAAAGAGAAAAGAGGGACTATTTTCTCTTTGTCAACGATGCATATAGAAATGTTCCAATGGGGATTACACATAAGTGACCATGTAAATGTCACTTCAACAAACACAAATTAGTTGCATTTTCTTTTACTTTTTCTGACTGCAGTGAATTGCAACAAATTTGTGATTTACTTTATTTCGTGCAGAAAGCTCTCCACATATGATAATGTGCTAATCTTTTTTCATGATTCATTCCTGTATGGTGCAAAGTATAATTCCTCCGTAAGGGATTTACTGTATATCGAAGTCAAATTGCCCCAAACATATCATTAAGGTTTGGTAAGCTTTTAAATAGGATCTGTTCCTATACATATTACATCTCCTTGAACTCTTGGTTTCTGCTTTTTAAATCATTGTCTGTCATTGTGTTTCTGAGATTGCTCTGGAAGCAGAAGCAGGGTCCTGTGGTCCTCCGGGAATTACTGAAGACTCAGGTAGACTTTTTGATTTAATGGTTTCATTTACCCAGGACTGTCCATTTCAGTTGATTATGTATGTTAATTAATAATCTTTTGTTATTGCAGGTTACCTGCATGTTGTCTTGTCTCTCTTTTTTGATTTCTTTTATACAGTTTCTGCTGGACCATTTGTATGCTTTTACTGGTGACATTTATTTCTTGTTGTAGAAATCTTATGTGTTAAAGTCAACACAACTTGTCTTTTTAACCTTTTTTTCTTTTTATTTTTTAAATCTAGTTCCTGGAGCAGGGTGCAGCTGACGGTGAGCAGGAGTTGAGGGCCATCCTCCAGGTGGTTACAGGTGGCTATCCCTTTTCCCTCTGAGTATCAGCCTGCCCTTAGTATGTCCCCCTTGCCAGGACTAGCTATTTTTATTAAATCCTTTTCAATGTCATGTGCTCTCCGGACTGTAAGGTCAAGTGCAAGTGGAAATGCCTTTGCATAATGATGGAAGATTGCACTACATGCAGATAAGAGGGATATTGGAAACAGCAGCATCAAATCGGCCGCATTTGTACTTAACCACCTCAAATGGCTAGTATACTATATTGTGATTCAATTACCTGCAGTGTAGACTTTTTACTGTAAAGCTTTACAGAACTGCCCATGGGTGAGGAAGGATGAAATCCACAGTCTCTTGTATGACAGCAAATTTGAAATGTATGTAATAAATCCTCCACATGAGTACACGTACCCATTTTATTATTTCGTGGGATCACACTATTTAACGTGACTGCGCAAAAATTTACAACACGATTGCGATGTTCATCTTTTTTTTCCCCAAACTGTAAAAAAAAAAAAAGGAGCGACACACTGAACATGGCTGCTTGATGACACCTTGAGTACTTTTCAACCACCATGAACCATCTGTGTACTAGAAATCATCTGACAGCTGTCACTGCACAGCTTGTTTTACCGCCGTTTCAAGTGCTTTCTGAAGCAGGATTTTATAACAACAATAAATGTCTGTGTGCAAAAATGTCTTTTCTGCGCCATCAAGTTTATTCACATACTTTCAATGTCAAACAATAAAACAGTTCTATCCTTTTATTGATAACTTTATATATAAATTGCTTTAACAAAATCAGTTCATATACAGACATTTTCAGTGTCACAACTTTTAGCTGATAATGATAACAATCCTACACAAAGCAGAAGTATCACCTTCTTTTAAAGGAGAGTGTAACTATATTATCCGCAAGAGAGAGTTCTAGGTGATCTGTAATGAATGAGTTCACACAGTGTGAATTAGAGGAAGAACTCTTGACAGATTTGTAAGAAATGTATTCCCCTAAGAAGCTGAATGTCTGTGTCTGTTAATGGTTTCCATCCTCCTGCTCTTGTTAGGATTAGTAATGCACTCATTTTCTAGAAAGGAAACAGTCAAAAGAGGCTGCCAAACAAATACATGTTCACTAGATCAAATTTATTCACACGATGAACAATAGATGCAGGAATGTCACAGATTAAAATGTACCGATGCAACATCTTCAACACTCACCTGCACAGTCCAAAAATGCCTGCAGAGAAGTTCAAATTTTCTTTCCCAGTGTGATGAAATTGTGAAACAATTATAACAGATTTTTACATGTCAGTTTAGTACACTGTCTTGGATATAACTATGTATAGCATAATGAGTAAAGTGCTAAATGTGTGTGAATTTATAATGACCGTTTTCTATTTACAGTACAGCTCTCATCACATTTACCTCAACCTCAAACTGTGAAAACCTTGAAAATGTTGTGCAGAATTGTGCATTTGGAGGCGGTATTTTCTGTAACTTTAGTAATAATAGATTGGAAAACATGCAGTTAGAAAATTGTCATCATTGCTTTATTATATGATGCAGAGATAACGATATAACAAGTGCACAGATGCTAACTCATCTGTGTTCCTTCATCTGTTGCCCACTATTAATGTATGACATGCACTATATGGTTTCTGTGCCAAACAACTTCTGAATCTTTTCAGAGTGAATTTCCCCATGGACAATAAGCAGTACTGTGTCGTGTCATGTGAGCAGAAACCTAAGGAACCGACTGCAGAGAGAAAGGCCTCTTGTGTAGCCAGATCAGAGTTTAACTTTCAGGCATCCTGCCAGGACAGCTGCACCCGTTTGGAAGACTTGCAGCCACAGCCATGAGGCGCTTCAGAGGAGCGTCTGATGCATGGATATCACTGTCTAACCTGAGAGATGAAGCAGGAAGAGGCACAGATGGGCACAGAGAGAGGAGACCACTGCCTGTTTACAGGAGATGGGGACAGCAGCTACCTTACGGTCAACAAGGGCAGAAAACAAACCCAGTTCTCTTTCAGGTGCAGTAGCTGGTATATTCCTATAATGTACCACGCACAAAGGATCATACTGCTGGTGTTGCCTATTTGTAGCTGTTTTACTACAAATAAAAAAATATTTTACTTTACTGCTGACCATTTTCCAAAGCTAACAAGCTAACAGCAAGTTTAAGATTGAATTTCCTAGTTTCTGGGCAGCCATTGGTTTCAATTAATTTCACAACAGTATGAAAATCAACTTGCAAAAACCATTTTTTTAGGTAATCCATCACAATGAATGCATTATCGCCTCTAGTTGTTTGACAAAGTTTTGTTTGCATGGTAATGTAGTTGCAAGCAAAAATTTGAAAAAACAATTGAAAAATATCTGTTTGAACATTAAAGGATGCTCTGAGATTTGACAGTCAGCTGCCAAACAGTTTTTTAAAATGAACAAAACCACATAATCTGAACCAATTCATATTATCCCCTTTATCTGTTTCATTGTTTGTCCTCTTAGTTTAATATTCTGACTAATCATTAATGCAGTGCTTCTCACCAGCAAACCCTCAGACGTTGGGTGTAGGAACATCCTTAAATGCACCACCAAAGAGTTTCAAAATCACCCCTGTTCACAAGTGTAGTACGACATAATGATCACATAACTTTGACCAAATCAGTTTAAAGTGACTAAATGCTCACTGTGATGGATAAACTGTCTCCAGAAAGTTTCAGACTTCTATGTTAATTTTCATACCACTGTGGAATCACTGGAGATCCCTAAAGTTATTCTAAAGATGAAGAAAAAAAATAATTAAATGTATTAATTTTAAGGGCCCCAGGCAAATCTTAGAATGGGGCCTCCTGCATGCCTCATTATCACCATTTCTAATTGAGAATGTTGTTGTATTAAGGAGGTTACTGATAGCAAGGATGCATGGATGGATGTATCTGTTCCTCCACATAAACTGCTCCCAGCTTGTTCCTCCACTTGTTTCTAGATTATGTATTTGTGCTCTAAAAGTACTAAGTGAAGTCAATTCAATTAAATGTGTATAGCCCGAAATCACAAATTTGGCTCTAAGGGCCTTACAATTTGTACATCCTGTGACACCCTTTATCTTTAGACTCTCGATTTGGTTAGGGGGACCAGAGCTATACGACCTCCTCTCAACAACAAAGACCTAAAGAAGAGAACAGACGCCACACACACACACACACACACACACACACACACACACACACACAGACAAGACAAGAGGCAAAAACTCAAGGACACCATTCACACAGAGGAAGAAGAGAGAGGAGGTGTGGGTGAATCTCACAGAGCACAAAGATAGGAACATCATTTTATATTTATTTAATCTAAACATCATAGTATATCTATAGCTATAGCCCCCGCTGTATAAACTACTGGTAAATGTAACTTGTAAATGAGCAATTATCAATTTTAAAAAGAAATGATACTAGAATACACCTCCATATATTGTATGCAACAGTGTCCAGTGACTTAGGGACAAATAATAAGCTGGTTGGTTCTTATTTCTGCTCTGTGTTGAAGAAAGCTAGTTGTGGTTAAAAGCTGTAAATTTAATTTAGCTTTATAACTGTTCAGGCGAAGGAACCAGACTGCTCATTTAAATTAGACTAGATCCACATATTCCATTTGTATCTCTGTGTTCCCCTTAAATGTCTAAGATTAGACAAAAACCCCTGGGTAGAGCATGAGTTATTCATGAACAGAGGAACTGCACTTGGCACCTAGTATTCAAATGAAAGGAGCGTCAGAGAGATGAATACTAAATGGGGAAGTCAACAGCGGCGTCCCAAGAAATTTAGACTCTGAGCAGAAGCTTTTGTATGTGAACTGCTGTAATGGTTTACAAATATATATACAAACATTAATAACAAGAAAACAAACATCCCAAAATATTTTACATCTTTGTTCAATTACAGCAGTTAGAGAGCAAAATCAAACTCATCTGCAGGTAAACTGTAGACAAAAGCATATACTGAAAACTGGTATGTCAAATGATCTAATAATGTTTAATTAGTTTGCAGATGCTTCTCTGACTTTGAGCGGAAGAAAAGAAAAAGACAAAACACACATTTGGATGTGTTAAATGACATCCTCAGAGGTAGACTCTGCAAATAACTGTGACTGAATAATTAACATGTAAACAGTAAATATTCAGTCTAACTCTATACATTTCTACCTTTTTTATGAGGCTATAATAGTTTAAGCAACTATTGTGTTTTATTAGCGACACAATTAAACATCATCTTCATGCAGGTGAATTTTCTCTTCTCCTTCCTTCTCTCTCACAGGGTGTTTTCCTCAGCACTTAACATAAACAAGTGAAGTACAGTCCACATGAATGTATGATCTAATGTCAACAAAGTCAAAAACAGTACTACAGAAGTGGGAGCTAACATCGGGGTGACAGGGGCACTATTTTTTATTTTTTATATAACATTTCATCTTTGAATAAAGACTAACTAAAAGCATTATGAATGAATAACAGATTTTGAGTGTTACAGTTACTTACTTATTTATTAAGTTGGTTGGGATTTTAGTTTTATTTCATACCAACAATATCAAAATGGTGCTATTTACATGCATCAGCTATTTATGGTCCTATAATTATGAACAGATAAAGCTGCATTAAACAATTTCTGGCCACAAGGGGGCAGAAAAACATCCAAACAAGCTGATAGCGACTACCAAATCACCAGCTACAAGTTTTTATACCCTAAGAGTTTGCCAGCAGTTACCTACAGATCTGCAAAACATCATCATTCATTTCCCCACCAACTGCTGGGGAAAATATCCAGATCTTTAGCTTGTTAGATTAAACTTTTTTTCACCAGCTAGCTGCTAACTATGTGTGCCTGCAGTTTGGTGCTGGGTAGGCAGCATACAGTGGGTTTATCAAAGCTATTTTGCTGGGAACAGCTGTCAGATCAACTGCTTAGACTCAACTAGACTAAAAGACGCTAAAATGCTCCGTAAAGCTGTTGAGTTACATGATAAATCTCTGTGATTTTTGCACTCAATGTTAAAAAAAACTGATTTATTCCAGTTTCAAAATGGCACTTAAACTAATTGGTAAAGGTTAAAATAAAGTAAAACTGACTGTTGGTAGGAGATGGGACACAAACTGTGGTCTCCAGTGTAGAAGTCATGTACTTTGTACAACCAACCATCCACCTTGTATTCCACCCTGAGACTTTTTACAGCTACTTTCACCTTTTGTTTCTTGGACAGAACAGTCATTATTCGCACAATTACAAGAGGTCACATGAGGGCACTTGTCAGGAAACATCGGTCGCATAGCTCATTTTAAGCAGGCATTTTTGAACAAATGACCAGTGCAGTATTTCCTGGTGAAGACAGTCTGATGAGATGTTTAAATGGGCAGAAAAACACAAAACTGTAATGATTCCTTGGAGGTTAAGCCACCAGGAACATTGGACAGAGTTCTGGCAGCTGGTAGTTTTTGTCACCGTGTTGATAGTTTGTCTTGGGACTCTGTAATGACTTCAATAATGAGTCTGAAAATGCCAGTCGCCTAATATTGGCACATGTTCACCAGCAAGAAGAAACTTGTCCCGCTGAATGGGGCCAAGTCTCATATTTTGCATTTCTTTAATGAAAGCAGTTTGGTTTGGCAGACAAATGCTTTTGGATTGTCGCTGTTGTGATGATGATTGGGCGCTCTGTATGGTGCTTGTTTCCATGGTGGTGTACTCTGTTCTAACTTAAACTCAGCTGGACCAATTTACACCATTATTGAGAACTTCTGCCCATGCAGACGGGAAGATTTTGAATGAAGGGTTTGTTTCAGTGGTTTTACAGTAAAAATCCAACAGCATTATTTAAGCTAAGGAGAGTGGTTCTCCCCCAGAATTTACCGTACACTGGCGATATTGCTTCAACACTAAGCAACATGTATTGCTTTGACAATAACAATGAAACTCCTTTATGTGCAGCTGACAATAACCCTCTATTCATCAATATGTCTGTGTTACATGGAGCTCTGATGCCCAGAACGGTTGATATATAGACCAAATGATCAAGGAGGAGATTAAATAAATCTGTTCTTCTGCTTTTATGGGCATCTTTTTTTGTCAGCGAGATGATAAAGCTCAGTAATCCTTTGTCAAACAAAGAATTAGAGCCGGGTTTATTCCACGGGAGAGGAGTGACCTGTATGGATTGGAAAAAAAATAAAAACGGGGGCATCTATTGATTTTTACCTCACTCTGTCAAGGTCATTGAAATTACTGTGTAATTGAAGTTCTTTAATGGACCCACAGAAATATATGCGGTCAGACGAGAGGGTCAACAGAAACCGGCCTGAGGAGATAACCTCCATTGTTGCCCATGTGTAGATGTATTGTCCTGGAAGGAGCAGATAAAATATGATGTGGAAGGAGATTAAACATTTACATTAATATAATATGACAAAATGCTGATTCAACCTCTCACAAGAGTAACTGTATGAATTCATTAAATTTTTCTGCTTGCTTAGTCCTTCACAAGGTCACTATAGATCTTCAGTTCAGACAAGCAAAGAGAGTCGCCTTGTGTGGCTCAGTGGAGAATCAGATTTAACGATAAGGTTTTGATGTCTCACTAAACATTTTTGGACTTTGCATCTTCTCTTTACTTCCAATCCACTGATTCATTCAAATATTTCCATGCGACTGATCTCATTACGGTCGGCTTGAAATGACTAAAGATTTGACTCTCGGGGATTTTCATTTAAAGACTGAAGTTTCAGTGGTGCAAGAAGTATTCAGATCAATTGGTTTTCTTAGCTTGCCTCTACATGATATATAAATGCAGTTATGTGACAATAAATAAGTACAGTGGTGGAAAGGAACAACAGTACAGTAGTTGAGTAAATGTTCTTAGTTTCTTTCCACCACTGTAAAGTTCACATCAAAAAAACATTTCATGGTGGATGATCTGTTGTATGTAATAGCCCATTTTTTGAATTTTATTTTATCTTTTGGCGCCAACTCTTAACAGCTTAATTTTTTACTTCTCCTTGACCACCAAAGTAAGTCATCACATCTCTTTAATCTACCCGTCTGTGCTTTAAATCAGCCCAGTGATCATTATATATGGTAGCATGGCACCGATCATCTCTTTAATTGCGGTTTAATTCCCATCATGTGCGCTTTGATTCAACATTTGGATGCTATAGATGATCTCTTCATTCGTTCTGGGTGCAATATGTCTCACATCTGTTCTATGTTAAATTCATAACCTCCCGCTCCTCCTCCCTTTCCTCATCTATCCTCCCCACATCTATCTTGTCTTTTTATCTCTATTCTTTGCACAGGCATTGTGTCCTCTGGCAGTCTAAGTAGCTCATTGTTGTGGGGAGAATGTTCTCTCATGGGAGCCATAGCCAGTCAAGAGTGGATTGCTTCAGTGAGATGCATTTTTAGTTTGTCTGTCAGTTGTGATGAGGGATAAGAAACGTTGTGTTCTTTTGAGACACACTGAATCAAATATGCGAATTGTGAAATGCCTGATAAAAAAAAAAAAAAAAAACTTTACATACAGTTGTTAAGGGAAGAGTTATGAAAAGATAAAGTTATATCAATTCCCAAGGTGATGTAAGACCTTGCTGAATGTACAGGTATACCTGAGTAATATATGTACCCTGCTGTTTATCATAGTCACCGTGCACTAAATGTGAAATATTGCTGTCCCTGTAACACGTGTATTGGTTACGGTCTTATTTGTTGATTTGTTTTTTCACAGCGCCCATGTCACAAAGAAAAATTAGTGCTCTTTAATTGACCTCGGCAGAAAACAGCAATCTGATTCTGACCTTGATGTTAGAGTTTCATACAAGAAGTGCATAATGTTAAATGGGCTGCATTTACTTACAATGCACACATATTCATACACAGCTGGAGGCAGAGCTGCCATGCAAAGCACTGAACTTATCATTTAGGCTGCATTTTATTTATTATTCATTTAGTTAGTGCCACGATGGATATATCTTCCAGAAATATTTAAGTTTTCCAGGCTTGATTACGCCTTGGATGTTGACATGAACGGTATTTACAAGTCAGAAACTGGTAATTACATTATAACTCCAACATGACATGAAAACGGCATCAGCGTCTTGGTCACAGACACTCAACCTAGCAATTTCTTCTACCACCGTAGCTACTGTTACCCATAATACTTATCAATAGTTTGTCAATTGTGAGGATTTGCTGCATTTCTTGTTTCATCATGTGATCGTAAACTGAATATCTTTGGCTTTTGGACTGTTTGTCAGACAAAACAAGAAATTCAAAGATATCACCTTGGGCTTTAGGAAATGATGGACATTTATTCACTATTTTCTGATATTTTATAGACTAGACGATTCATCGAAAAAATAATCTGCAGATTAAGCCTAATGGAAATAATCATTAGTTGCCTCTCTTGTTGTATTATATGGTCTATACATATGGTAGTTGCTTTGACAGTATAAAGTTTAAATGCAACAACTGACTAATTTAAAGAGAGCAGCTATTAGTTCCTTTTCTAAAACTTTGAAGATTTTGCAGCAAATTACAAGTCAGCATGTATAACCTTAAATGACACAGTCAGAGGCAAAAATAAAAGCACGTTTAGATTGAGTCATGATGTCTCAGGAAATATTACTTCAGTGCATTTTTCTAGTTTGGTTTATTTCGGTTCAAGCTGTGAAATTACTAATGAGACACTGCTTGAGAACAATGGATTTATTAGAAATGTGTTTACCTGATAGTTTTATTAACCTGACATCCTGCAGGGAAAGTCAACGCAAGTCTCATTACACTTCCTACAAACATTAGCTAAGTTTGTTGTTGTTGTTGTTGTTTATCTATTTATATTACTTGACTTGTATTGACCAACGATTGTTTACTGTAAAAAAATATAGGAGATTTTCTTCTGTAAAGACGAGACAACACTATTACTCCTATTATTAATAATAATAAAGTCCTTTGTTTGTTCTAACCTTTATGTCTTTCAAAGGAGCCTTCGAGCACCCCTCACAGTTAAAGGAACCAGAAAGAAAGGGGTCACCATGTAGCTAATTTTGCTTGCTGCAGAGCTGTGAGAGCCCACCAGCAACTCCCTCTTTGTCTGTGATCTCTCCACAATCCCACTGCCCTGCAGCAATCCCCTCAGCAGCCAGCAAGGTCTATGTGACCCCTGAGGGCTGGCCAGCCAATGAACTCCTCATGAAGGCAGAGACTCTAACACAAAGGGGTTTTAGACGATGGTTCAGTCGAAGAAGAAGAGCAGCTCCGTGTGCTACGAGAGACTAATCACCACACTCATGGGCTTCTCCAGACCGAAGGTGCCAGACTTCACCATGGAACTAAAAAACATCTTAAGGGAGCATAAATCAATGCAACACGCTCATCCTGAGATCTGTCTATGACCTGCTTTTCAAGCATTGTTGTGTTCTAAAATACTGAAACAGCTTATCTCAACGTTTTTTAACTTCCACATCACTGTCTTGGGAATATGTGTGAGTACATTATTCCAAAGAACAAAGCAGACTGTTGATTGATGGGTCCAAAGTGTTCTGTAAAGTATAAAACACCAGATGACGAAGCAAACATACACTATCAAACTTTGAGTCTCTCTTTGTGCATTTTTGAAGTTAGCACAAAAGCTTCTTTTTTTTTTTTTTTGAGCTGTGAAACGTCTTGAGGTGTGTCTTGTTAGGATATTTCCAAATAGTTTCCATCTGTTCAAAACCCTCAACAACATTTTAGAATAAACTTCATAAAATAGCTTCAGCTTTCAGTCAGTTATGCAGAAAATAACATTCTCCTAACTTCAAATTGTTCAGGGAAGTCCCACTTAAATTCCTGCCCCCCAGGATCACATCAGGATACATCTTCCCACAGAAACTAGATGAATTAGCAATAAACAATAAAAAGCATCACCTCCAGCTCACTAATGACTACCCATGATCCTCCTCTCCTTCCTCCACATATTCCACTAGGGAGAGGGAGAGTGATGTGGGGTGTGCCTAAAGTTTTCTGCTTACCCTTATTGCTTTTGCTGCCGAAGACAATATTATTATCTCCAGCTGCAGGCCTCAGAGCACACAACTTGTAAATAATAAACCAAGCTGGACAGAAGCCTGTGAGGCCACTGCTAATCCTGGTATTATTCCACTTTTATTGTTGCTATTTGCTCATTATTTCTCATCTCCTCTGGCTGTAGACAGCCAGTTAAATTATTTTCACCCCATTGTTTTCTTCTGCCACAAAGGCCAAATTAGCATTGAGGACAGGCAACATTTAGAAATGCCTTTATTCCTTTTTAGCCCTCCTTTCCTCACTCTTGACCCCTTTAGCGCCCACAAGGCATCGCAAACTGTCACTGTGGGTGTTAGTAGATGCTGTAAGTTCTGAACATAATAATGAATAATGTTTTTTATTACGTTTTAATTTGCAACATCCTCCCATTCAGGGAGAATCAGGAAAACGGTAGGTAGCAATCTCCAGATTCAAGCCATAACCCTGTTGGGTCCCTCATGGAAGTTTTGGGAGAATGAGATCTACACAAAGCTAAACCAGATTGATGTTTTACTCAAAATCCAATTCGAGTAGTTATAATCAGCCGTCTAAGGGTGGTGTTTGAGCCTCCAGAGAGCTGCAATATTCTGTATTTGCTGAGAATGGAAACGTTTCACCGAGGTTTGACTCAGTAACAGCCTTCTTATGGGAGGAATGGCTCTGACAAAGCCTGGGGGCAAAACTAGTTGTTCGCTTCAATGTGCTCATTGTTGCTCTGAAGACACCTAAAGATATGCAGCTAATGAAACGGCTGTGAAGGCTCTCACTACATGGAACATTACTTTCTGTGCGGTATGAATAATTATTCTGGCTCATATCCACACCTGATAAAAGTTCTACTGCATAGAAAATCTGCATTTAAAATTCTACTAAACCAACCCAAGACAAGAAAGAATGTTTTCAGTTTTTTACTTTAAAGGGGAACACGGCAAACTCTGTTGACAGGATTTGGGGACTACTCCTACGTATGTGAAAAAAGTTGTATTAAGCCTTTTGTGGCTCCAGAGGGAGGTGCGTGAAATCTGATAAATTGCCTAAAGTGATGTCACTTCAGTAAGCATCAGTTGGGGCTGAAAATGACAAAAAGTCTCGGGGTGTGGAGTTAGAAAGAAGTGAGCTTACCAGACCTTTGTAAGTCTAGCCGCTGCTAGCATCACACCAGAATCTCAGACTGAACTGTCAGTGTTTGAGTTGCATTGTGGGTAATGTAGGCACCAGGTTTCGACAAGGAAGAAGAATATGTGGAATAAAAAGACGATATCTCTAGTTGTGCTGCATTGATTTTTATCCTTTTTCCAAAATCTTGAGTCTGACAATGTTACAGGAGTGCAATGCTAAATCGGTGAAGACCTCTTTTTAACATGTTTTCATCTACTGAAGGTTACCAGTGCATTCTCAAAATCACATCTTACATTTAGTAATTTCTTCCTCAAAGTGTGGACATCAACCACTCTGCCATTGCTGTCCTACACTTAAAATATCCAAAACTGAAGGAAAAAAGGGGGGACAACTTGTTGGTCTCAAGTGGTTTCTGAGTCATGATGGGTGAAAAGCTGTGATGGCAGCCTTCATTAGTCAGTAGGTCATTAAATTTTGAGATAAAAATAGAATAGAATAGAATGCCTTTATTGTTATTGCACACTGTACAACAAAATTTGCTGTGCAGCTCCTAAAACGGTCCATACACACGCGCGTGCACCCGCCCATACAGATAAATAATAAAAAGATTAGAAATTAGTAAAAGAAGTAATAAAAGTAAGTAATAAAAAGAAGTGGCATATCAGAAGCTACTATTGCTAAATGCTGTTGTACTATTTATAAAGATATATTGCACGTTATGTACAGATATTTACAGATGTTATTGCACATTTCTTCATTGTATGGAAATACAATACAATGGGGGCTGGGGGGGGGGCCTTGTTTTGTGGAGTTCAGTTCAATGATGGCTCAGGAATAAAAGCTGTTTTTGAGCCTGGAAGTGTGGGTCTTTAAGGCCCTGTAGCGCCTTCCAGATGGCAGCAGAGAGAAGAGATGATGATAGGGATGAGTTGCATACTTTAGCATGCTGCTGGCTCTGAAGGTGCCTTCCAGTGAAGGCAGGGGAAGTCCGATTATTTTCTGGGATGTGTTTATGACTCTCTGGAGAGCACTTCTGTCTGCTGGTAAACAGTTGGCATACCATACTACAGTATGTCAGTACACTCTCTATAGAGCAGTGGTAGAATGATACGAGCAGCTTCCCAGACAGGATGGTTTTCCTAATTGTCCTTAGAAAGCAGTGCCCCTGTTGAGTCTTTTTGTTTCGAGCAGTGGAGGTGATTGTCCGTGTGATGTCCTCTGTGATGACCTACTCCTTTGATGTTTAGAGGATAGATGATAGATGAGTTCTTTGGGGGTTTTTTGATGTTCTGTTTTATGTACACCATCCTGCCAGTTTGCAGACTTCTCTTCTCTTCTGTCTCGTCCCCGTTTGAGATCAGTCCCGCCACTGCTGTTTCATCTGCAAATGTAATGATTGTGTTTGAGGGGTGTGTGGGGATGCAGTCGTATGTATGA
The DNA here is from genome assembly GCA_008360985.2 of Macquaria ambigua. Classification (NCBI taxonomy): domain Eukaryota; kingdom Metazoa; phylum Chordata; class Actinopteri; order Centrarchiformes; family Percichthyidae; genus Macquaria; species Macquaria ambigua. Next base: position 8,574 of record VMKM01000098.1, on the reverse strand, counting down.
AGGGAATAGAAGAGGGGAGCAGCCTTGTGGTGCACCTGTGCTGAGCGTCAGGCTTGGAGAGAGGTGGGGACCTAGTTCGACTGTCTGTGGGCGGTTGGATAGGAAGTCCTTGATCCACATGCACAGGGTGTTTCTGAGACCCAGGTGTGGAGAGCCGTGGTGATGGCATCCTCTGTGGATCTATTCGCTCTGTAGGCGTACTGGTGCTGGTCCAGGGTGGGGGGAAGGACGGGTTTGATGTGTTTTTAAAACCAACCTTTCAAAGCACATTGCTATGATGGGTATGAGTGCCACTGGTCTATAATCATTCAGACAGCTGATATTGGTCTGTTTAGTTGCTGGTATGATTATAGCTAATTTCAGACAGGCAGGTACAGTAGCCTGGGACAGGGACAGGTTGAAGATGTCAGTAAACACCCCCCGCAAGCTGATCTCCACTGGTATCTGATGGGAGTGCTGGAAGGCACCCATGGTGAAAAATTGGTGCGTTGTTCCGATATTTAAAAGTTCTTCCCGAAGAAGAAGAAGTTCGATGCACCCAGGTTTCATTTCAGGAATAGAAGGAGTAAAAACAGCAACGAAACACAGTTGCGTTTCAGAGAGCACTGAGCCGCTGCATCTGTGCATGCCACCATCATGTAGTTCCTGTTCAAGAGCAAAAGAGTTCAGTTTTAATGGTGATGAATAATCCCTCGGGACAAACATTGGAGAGAGACATTTTTTCCAGAATACTGCACTCTCATTAAAACATAAAATGAGCAGATAGGTTGATGTAGTAGCTTTATACCTTTTTCAGCTTCTCCAATAATACTATTCAATAGGCCCAGGATCTTAACACCATGTGATACCAGCTAATACAGTCCATGAGAGTCCTGGGTTAAGATAACCTTTCCCTGCTGCTAATGAACTTAAGCCAAATGTGAGGGAAAATGGAGGTGGAGTTCCTCACTGTGTGATCACAGCTCCAGTAAAGCAGCAATCCACAGCTCTGACTGGCTCCTCTGTGCTCAGGTATAAGATTCACAGTGAACATTGATTTCCCAATGCTAAGTACAGAGCACACCTAAGGCCTTGGGCTAGTACTAACTGAATGGCTGTGAAGTAGTGCATTGCTAACAAAGAGCTTGTATGTGAGCAAAAAACAGACGATGCACTTGGGTAATTTGCATGTGTGCACCATGAGCTAAGCAGCCAGTATCATATTGAAGTAGGACTGAGTGGGCTGTTTGTGTGTTGAACATGTATTGCTTCTGGTTCCTATTTGTTACAAACATTAAACATGCAAAAGGTGCATTGATGGCAGACTTTGGGGAAAAGAGGCCTTCTTGTAACATCTTTCTTATTTACTGTTTTCTTCCCTAAAAGAAGGCTAAAAAAGCAGGTCACACTGTGAAAATATTGAATTTACTGAATCTGACAAAATAATCTGAGGTTAATCTGCTCAACACAACTAAATCAGAGCCAACATGTTAATTGGTACCTGGTTAAAATAGAATTATAGAATAATAATAATAAATTAGAATAGAAAAAAGGACAGATCACATGATGGAGACTTTTCATGAGGATTCATTATCTGGGAACCATGAATGTCTGTACCAAAGTGTACAAATCAGATGCTGCATTGATGAGTAATTGTTGCATTCAATACTAATTTTCGGTGGGTCAGTTGGGTCAAGTCATTATCAGACTGATATTGTGTATTTTGATCCGAGCACAAGTGCTTATGTCTGAATTTATGGTAGTCAAACTCCATGCTGGGTTCTGCTCCTGTCAGCCAAGACCAAGATGAAGCTTTATCTTTTTTTCATAGTGAGAGGTAAAGAGGACCAAGTTTATCTACAACTTGCCACCAGGTTTTGATATTGTAAACTCTCTTCCAGGCATCCTCACTGACAGCAAGAAATACAGTTACATACTGCCATATAACTGTAGTTTGGGAGATTAACGGCATGTAATACAGCCATTGTGTCTCATGTATAAAAGAGGAGCGATGCCATTTTACAGACGGCTTCCTGTCACAGCCATACCTTTTGGAGAAAGACAGACTTCTGGCGAAGTGGCTGCACCTGTCACCTTCTTCAAAGGGTCTTCGTGCATCTTGTCACACCTTTCCCATCCCACATTGTGAAGGGAGCACTGGCTGGCAGGTCTCCATTGATCTGTTCCAGAGCTGTGATAATTGGGCCATTAAGATCTCAAAAAGACACCCAGCATGTGGCAGAGACAGAGTCTAACAGTCTGCCAAGAGAAAGGACTTCCAACTCCTTGGCATCACTTGTTAAGATTTCTTTGCTATGCCATGAAATATGTGTAGGAACAGTATGCTGTTTTTACTTGTTGTACTTTGATTTATAAAAGGTGGAAGAATGGGTAAGTAATAAATGCACTGCATTACTTCCATGAGAAATAGGAACCACTTTAATTGACATGTACTGTTCACTAAATGTAAGTATCATCGTAATGATTAAACTGACTGCAATTGAAGCCCTGCTACCCTGGGTAATGTACAGCTTTTAACAATGAGACAAGGCAGGTGCATGGATGGTTTACTGAATGGGCCTACCCCTTGGACCCCTGGGTCCAGAGCCTCTGTATGAAGTGTTAACATTTCTTGATGGAAGATCAATCAAATGATTACAGGGACACAAAACAACAACAAAGAGACACAAAACGACCACAAAGAGATAAAATACAACTACAAAAAGATGCAAAACAACCATTAAGAGATGCAAAAACACTACATAAAGACACAAAACGACCACGAAGAGAGGCAAAACAATGACAAAGTTGTAAAACGAAAAGACACAAAATGACTGCAAAGGGAAGTAAACAACTAAGATGTAAAACCCCTACAAAGAGACAAAAGACAACGACAAAGAAATGCAAAACAATCACAAAAAGATACAAAACAACCATAAAGAGACACAAGACAGCTACAAAGAGATGCACAAGAATCACAAAGAGATGAAAATGACTACAAAGAGAAGCAAAACAACAAGGAGACGCAAAACAAAGTCAAAGAGACACTATGAGTACAAAATCATGGAAAACAACCACAAAGAGACAAAAAATTACCACAAAAAGATGCAAAACCACTACACAGAGATGCAAAACGACTATAAAGAGACACAAAACGACTACACAGAAATGACTCTCTTTCATTCTGGATGTCTTGCTCATATGTAGGAGGCCTTTTACACGTCTGTGCCCGGGGGCCCGTTGACTCGTAATTCGTCCATGGGCAGATGTGAAACTCGTCACTGTTAAACTGGAAATTGACATCAGACAACAAACACATCTGGCTTGCCTGGCACGGATTTCATGACAGACCAATGAGAAAACATGGAGATAATTTGGAGGAAAAATCAATGGCAATTGCCAACACCAGTAAGTGTTGGAGTCGTGATAAGGTTGCTTTCTGCCCCATTAAGTATCTCCACTCTGGTGTCCTTCCCATCACAAACCCAACTACTCATCACCCAACTGTATTAAGTACCTGTATTGTAAAATCAAATCCAACACACAAAGAGGCTCGATGGGGAAACTAGACAGATTACAGAACAGAATGCAGCAGTGGATTGTATCTCCTTAAATCAAAAGAAATGGCCCAGCATGGACAGAAAGACTGGGCCAAGTCTGGAATCATAGTGCATATTTTGTGATGATCCACACATTTACACATCTCTTCCTGACATAAGAAATATATTTTTGCTCGCATACACAGTACTTACTAGTGATCTTTTATTCCTAAAGTTAAAAGGAAATTCTGGTTTATTATAACTAGTTTTGGTCATCGTTTCTGTCAGTTGTGATAACATCACCAAAGTAATTGCTGAAATCTGGAAACATGGTGAGAACACTACAGTGAAGTGAGAAAAGAAGACTGAATGTAACACACAGATTGTCCAACAGTTCAGCCAGATTGAAGTTTCAAGTGGTTTTATGTCATTTACATTTGCTGAAATTGTTCTGACAAAGCTAAATAATTCACAATATTTAACCAAAATCATTTATAAAGGAAAAAAATATTTTCACAAACAGTTCACAGATGTAGTTTCTGGGAGATGAATTAAGGTTTTTTACTGCTATTGTTTACTCTTTGTTTAATCAATTATATACACATTGAGGTTAAGTTAAAGATAACATAGCCACCTTACACATATCTGTTTACAGTCATAAAATATAAAATAAATATTAAACATTTTTGTAAGATTTCTTTACAACAGTCAGAAAATGAAATTTAATTGAGTTTTCTGGGTTGCGACCTTGCTTTCTTGCTTGCTCAAGGCTTTCCATCACTGTTGACGATGACGTTACTGCTGTTATGTAAGGATTTTGGGGGTGTTTCACTTATGTCATTGTGCTGCAATGCCCTGATGCCTTTCACATGTCTTAACCAACCTTTCTTACACTGCCTTTTTGGCAGATCGTCTTAAAACTGAACAAAGAGGTTTGCTTTTCCATCAGTGTGGTGAAACTTGATAAAAACAGCAGTCAAGGCAGTGGTTTGGCCTTTCAAATCAAATCTCTAAAAACACAGATGGGATGAAGGTTTGATCAGTGCTAAGATATTTCATTTGTGCCAGGATCAGGTAATGGACTCTTTCTTCTCTTTTCCAACCAGCAAGCAGCATGAAAGGCCAGAAAAACAGGATATGTCGCCTGCCTACTTGACTAATCATTTCATTATGTTGTTTTATTGCAAGCAGAACTTGCTACAATTACAAAGACAAGTAAAGAAACATAAGATAAATAATAGTCAGAGAGGTCATGTACTGAGTGTTTACATTTTATTGCATGCATCAATTTAACCTTTGTTTGTGAAAAACAACAGTGCTGATTAATTCACCACTATATTTCTCATAAATGTAATCTGTACTTGTTACCTAGAAATTCATCTTGACATTTCCAATGACCTAAAATAAATCCATCATTTTGAAATAATGGAATCTGGAGAGCGTTATATAAGCTGTATAGGTTCACTGTATATATTAAAATATACCTTTTACTTGATATATCTTATAAATGTTGCAGTCTGATTGTAAAGACCAAGACAAGTTGAAATAACATTTTTCTCAGTTCAGTTTAGTTTTAATTTTTTGGGGGGGGGTTCGGAGAAAATTCATACTGTCAGTGTTGTTATTTGCTGCATGTGTATGTTTAAATGAAGGCCAGTTTTTCACATTGGCGGATAATGAAGTTTTATTTTATTATATTATATTATATGCTTTTTAGATCTTATAATATGTTCACGTCATATATGTCATCATACTTAAGAGAGCCTTTAAATACTGTAAATTATGTTACAGTTTTGTATTTTGTGTTTGCCAAACAGAATCACATGAAATGTATTTTACCTGAAACCTAAAGAGACATTATTCGTTCTGTCATTCAATCATATTATTAGGATATTCAATAGAGATTATATCAAAGAGTTGAGTACACTTCTCTATGACACAAAACGAGGAATGTACTCTCACAACAAAAACTGAATATAAAAGGTTCATAAAGATTTTGCAGGGATTTAAAATACTAAAAATCAGCTTTTCAAATGTTTTAAGAGGAAGGAAATGCATTCAACACATTTGTTTAGACCTCAAGGATACACACAGTAAGTTTTTGTGAGTAACACTGAATATAGACATGACTTTTGTTTGTTTACAAGAAAAAATGCACAAGGCACTTTTGAGTTTAGGGAACAAAAAACAAGTGGTGAAGGTTAGGGAAAGGCAGTCATCATGGTTAAATAATTACTTATGTCAACTCCAACCCAATCGCGAGACAAGAATTCACTATAGGATGATTCTGCAAAACCATGGATGATGTTCAGTTGTGTTTCTTGTCAAAGTTTTTCAAATTCTTTCTTTTCTACAATATCTGTGCATGGTAACTACAGTATTGTTAACCATAGGGAAAGATTGTGGTTATGGCAAATAAATTATGGTTAAGGTATGGTTACGGTTAGCTGACTAAACCAGTGAACATTGGTGAACTCTGGTCACCTGCATGAAAGTCCGATCCATCCACCACCCCGACCTCCACACCCTACAATCTTCCTCACTACATATAGGGCACACTACTTCCTGCATTGGCACTGAACGTTGGCATTGCACATAAATCATAAGGTGTAGAATCGTCCAGTATGGACATAATTCCTAGGATACTCTCCTGGTCAACTCTGACTACCAGTATGAGATGTGCTGCAGATGCTTGATACATCCATCCACACCCTCAGGCTACTTTTTGCTTTGATATATGACTGTCTCATCATTTCCTGCTGTGGGACTGAACATTGCCTTTGAACATAAATTACTAATGCACAATAGCTGCATATGATGTGTTCTATCATTATGTGTAGTTACTGAGATATGGATTTATGTTGAAAAGACTCTTTACCAGCACATAACTGACACACTTTGACATTCTTTTGATGCTATTTTGACACACTGGATGCAGTCAGAGTCATCAGTGGCATCATAAAAACTATCTTCTGCTTGGAAAGTAACATAAAGGTTTGTTTCCTAAAGCAGCAGATGCATGAATGTGATGATAATTACATTTTTAGGTGTTCCTCTCACACATACAACTGCCATTGTCCAGGTGGTTTCCCTTTGGCGCAAGAATCAATGTTAGTGAATTACTCCCTCCAGCTAATCGCTGCAGTGTCACTTCTGATAGAGATGTTGCTTTGGGAATGTACACTGGTGTGATCTTCAAGTATTTAGGTGCAGTTCAAACCTTTTGCCAGTTTTCCAACTTGCTGTCACACCAAAAGACATCATATCAATCATTCAAATTTAATGTGAAGTTCATACCTCAACTTTGCAAGCATGCAGTACCTTTGGAAAGTCTGTCTCGCTTAGATTTATAGTTCTGGCTAAAGAAACATAATCACATAATGGTTGAAACCCCAGATCACTAAAATCTAATCCTGGGCTTAAGGTCTGCCTACTCTTAAGAATTCACTTCATGAAATATATTTAAATAATAATATTTATAGATGAGTGGGTAAAGGAAATGTTTCCAATAGGCCAGTCCTATTGTATTATTCTTTATTATATTCATGCTTTATATCCATTCAATCTCAACCCAATTTATAAAGAGTCATTCAAGCTCAACAACAAAAACCTGCAATGAATAAAAGATGCAAATCCAACTAAACATCCCACCAGATTGTTTCTCCATGAAGTAATTCTGTCTTTTCATGGTGTGAGGAGTGGATATTTATATGCTTGGCCTTGTCCTGGCTTTATTGCCAATGTAATTGAAGGATAGGCTTTCAGTGGAGAGGTCCTATCACTACAGTGAAGAGACCTGGCAGGCGTTAGTACGCGGGGAGACCATCACAGCCAAGCCGTTTGCCGTGCCAGGCATTTCACATCATTGTGAATTCCATCATCGTTGTGCCTCAGGCGAACAGGATGGAAAATATCAGCCACAAGAATAATTAGCTAACAAAACGTCTTGAGACCAACAACGTGCTTCTTGTGTGATTGTGTCTGTCCATCTTCATCTTTTACAGATATTTTATTTGCTTTTTAAATTATTTAACTTTCCTCCTGCACCTCTCCTTTCACTGCAGGTCCCTCTAATAATCAGGAAGACACCGTTCCTACTCTATTCTGACCATATTTTCATCAAACAGCTTCCTGAGATACTGAAGATATCACAGTATCTAAATTCATTCTAATCTGTTGATAAGAAGAATTATTTAAAGATTAGATTTAGATTTAGAGAAGTACAATGTGTCCGGTATTATTTTTATCAGACAACACAAGCACAAATTTGTGTGTACCGTGACTGTCACACGCATTCATTGGGAGCAGAAATGAATATATATGATGATTTGATCTTATCACATCCATCTGAAATAATCTGTTCACAACCGCCCCTCTGAGATACTCAAATTAGTTTACGTCAAGAGTATGTTCACCTCTCGAAAGGCAAAATCCAAGGTGAGCCATCTTCACATCATCAGAGTCGGCAACGTGTAGTGTGGCGCTCCGACACAGCTCTTGATTAAGTGAGTCAATTGGCCCAGGGAGGACACTTTTCTCCTATTGACCCTGCTGATGTGTCATCAGCAATAATCTCAGAGAGCGTTTGATAGGAAGTGCTCCTTTCATCGAGCAAAGGCACTGATCTCTACTCCCTGACACCCTCATCCCCCATGCTTCAGGAGAATTGCCAGATGATTTTAAATGAGGGCCAGCTGACACCCTTCAGTAAGTGTAGATGAACCGAACTGCGAGATGTCATTCAGAGGAAGCTATCAGGAGTTGAGTACAAAGGTAGGAAACTGACTCATGGTTGAAAGCTCTGTCTGTGCACGTGCAGGTTCCTCTATCATAAAGTGAGTTCAACTTAGTCAGACTCTTTGTTTCAGTTGTCTGGCTTCACAAAACTGAACGTTGATGATCTGGATAACCAGGTTATCAAGTGGCTATGTCAACCCCGCTTTTTCTTATCCAGCTATAAAAAGAACTTTAAATTGATGAATCTGATATCTCTGGCAGAATTCAAGATTATTGTAAACTCCATTGTTAATTGTCTCTATTCTGTTCTTAGGATACT